>OY856409.1:373939682-374655307 GCA_963693085.1 Alisma plantago-aquatica | reverse complement strand
GGTTCTAATATGAAGGTAATCATATCCAGGTATGGATAATGATGTAATATTCATTAAAGGCATGTTGTTAGCCTTATGAATAAGTAAAGTAATCCGATGTCTTGCCAGTGGCATCTTATGCTGATAATGGGCTGTGAGAGCCATGAATACCATCAAAGTCATGCCTTAGAGATGACTTGTGATGAGGATAATGAGAAATGATGATTGATATGAGTTAGGCCTGTTACATTTAGTATTCTTCTTTTATAGCTGCTATGCTACTGTTATTGTTTGAAGAACAATGTATGCTGTTAAAGAATACTGAATGTACCTAACTAATCAAGTATAATGTAGAGCCCTGATCATAGATCCATCATTGTCAGAGATTAAGTGATGGTGAAACAGGTTTTCCTCAGGGAACTCCTGGAGCACATACTTTTGAGTATGTGGGGTACATGGATGTGTAGAACCTTACATCCTAGTGTAGGAAAGTGATGTAGATGTGGAATCCCTCCATCCTTCACTATATTTTCATACTGTATCAGTGGTAGGTAAATATGAAACCTCTTGATGATGAAGAAAGCACAGATATCTGTATCAGTGGTAGGTAGATATGAATCCTCCTGATGACGAAGAGAGTACAGAACGCCACTGTGACTCTAAAATAGCGAAGGACCAGTTTACCCTGGTGAGCTATAGTAGTAGAGACACGGGATGTCCTACAAGTGAACCTCTTACTGACTGAGGAAGGTGAAGGTCATGAGAATCCGGCTCTCTTAATGACCTATGTATGATACTGATGTGACTTCTCAGCGATCAGTTGGAGTATGAGTGGTAAGCCTCATCTCCACAGGGCATAATGTTGTTTGTAAAACATAATCAACCATGTAGTATAACTTGTTAGAGATAACTCCAAGTTAGTTGATTGATGTTACATTGCAATAGTGTTTATATTCTCCATATCTCCTAAATGGTTGAGATCTTGTTATACCTGCAACTGTTACAGAATGCTTTGAAGGCTTTACTGTTTAAGATATTCTTTGATGTGATGATAAAGCTTCTGGCGAAGAGTTATAACTCTCGCTGGGACAATTATGTATAATTGTCTCACCCCGTAGGCTTCAACTTTTTAGGTGGACGTCGGAGACGAAGGAACCAGCCTACAGGTGTCCAGTCTCAGCAGCAGCAGCACCAGGAGCAGTAGTAGAATCTCAGGTGGAGATTTGTCCTGCCATGTGGTGTAGTTAGAGTCAGTCCTATGTGTCCTCTGTACTCTCAGGTCTTGGAGTCTTTTGTATAGTGATCTTGAGATTTTGTATCCTGATGTATATAATTACTCAAGAAGTAATTATCCTGAGATGTAAACAGTTTACCTCACTTTATGAAAGAAGCTTTTATGGATTCAAGCTCTTGTCACGAAAAGTTTTAATTTCCCGTGATTTTTGTCTTCCGCTGATTACCGATTCACTTCCGCTAAGTTATAATCGTGTTTATGTCATGGTTTGGAGATCAGAGCCCACAATAAATTTTTCAGATCAGCTATGACAAACCAATCGAAGCCTTAGTGTCGCTCATTATTTCCATAATATTTGAAATCCATCTCTATGTTGCAACGCAAATGCCAAACGGATAACCACCCAACATTTGGGGCTATGTAGGGGGGGTTCCTTTGTGCCTTTCTGGCTTTTCTTTGCTACATTGCTTACAACTTGCCACCACAGTTTATGCCCATTTTCCACGAGAACTCAAGAATCTATACCATACACTTGTGATATGATGGTGACTTGCATTCAAGGAGGGGAACAAAGAGGAGCAACTCAGATTCGGCGTTGACACCCCTTTTTGTCAGGATGTCCTGAACAAGGTTTTGGCTGGTTGATTGGAATTTGAGGATCCAACTCATTTGCTCGCCAATGTAGACGTCCAATTTCTTAGGGTGTAACTTAGTCATTGGCCATCCATCAACTGCCATGCCCATGTCGTGGTGTCACTTCGGCTGCCAGTGAAGGCTCACTGGATTTGTTTGTTGACGGCTCGATGAGAAGACAGAATGATGCTCTGCCTCTAATTTTTAAAAGAATGTAATGGTTGCATTTGCCTATCATTCTCTCACTCGCTTTTGAGCAACAACGACCTAATGGGAACCAGCAACCGCAACAACAACAATATTAATGACGACCTAACGAGAAGCAACAACCTCAATAACAACAACATCCATGATGACCATAGTTGGATGAAAAATCCCACTGTTATTTCTTTAAAGCGACAATGAGGAGTCTATTGAGAGGTAGAGGGGTTTCTCCAGCACCCCTCCTGAGTTCCAGGAAAGCAAAGTTTTTCCTTTTATATCTCTACCAGTGACGTTGAGAGTTGTAAGCACTCCATCGTGGTCTCCGACGATAAAGAGCTGGGGTATGGTGAAGCGATGTTCTAACATGAGATCAAGGGCAGCGACATGCAAGAGTGTAAGCACTCTGTCGTGGTCTTCAACGAGGAGGGGGGCATGGTGAAGCGATGTTTCAGACCAAGACCGAGGGCAGTGACATGCGTCGTAGGTAAAAGTTGTCTTTTTTTGTCTAGCGAAGAGGAGGAGGAACTTAGCAAGATGCATAGCTGGTGAAAAATTGACAGGCCAACTGTGCCAGTGCTATACTAAACCCTATCATGAGAAATCTAAGGGTTCGGTCTTGAAGTGGCGTTCTGAAGGTTGTTGTTTGAAACCATGCACTGTGAGATACCTACTATTGAGCCCATGCACATTGAGATGTTCGACTAGATATGGAACAACAACATTACAGATTTCGAACCCTGCATCTTTAGTCTCAACTTACCTTTCTTCTAACAAATTAGTTAGTATATTTATTTATTACTTTTTTGTAGTGATTACGTCTACTATGAGGAGGAGGATGGTATTATAACCTTAACAGTGGAAGATATCCATTCTTTCATGGAAGGGTGCTTGATCATTAATGACATCATCCACACACATGTTCATGCAATGAATAGAAGAAATATCGAGCAGATGAACGGAAAGGTGAAGAGATTACATCTTTTGATGCTTCTATATGTACGTCCCTTTCTCTACCTCCTTGTTCTTTTTCTCATCCTCCTTACTTCTTTATCCCCCTCCTTGTTCCTTTTCTCATCCTCCTTGATTCTGTGACAACTCGTCATGCTAAACAAGATTATTCAAAACTAAAACATGATCGGTCACTAATTAATCACATCCCTGAAAAGGCCCAAATATTAAAGTCGATTAAAACTTTACAAACATGTCCAAGAACACTTACATAAAATCTCAATATCTTGCATCAATTTATCACAGGTATAGCCCCAACATATATACAGAAGATGTTATCCACATGTACAAGGATCAGAATGCTATCAAAAGCTCAAATCGATTGAAAAATTATATACAAACTTTCCCGCCTGGACTTGAGAGAATAGGGACGACTCTAGTACGCACTAGACATCTAATCAACTCTCTTCTAAGGTTCTTCCAAGATAGCTCCTCCTCATTGCAACGGGTTTGCTAATGCTGATGAAATCCACCTAAAAAGATGTGGTGGCTCACGAGGTGAGACTTATCTCCCAGCAAGAGGTATAACTCTCAACAACATTTATTGATTACATCAAGATAAGTAATTAAATAGATATAGATGAATATATAATAGGATGGAATTACCAGATATAAAACTTCTTTAAGAACAGTTCTAATCAGAGTCTTGTTTGTAAGATTGAAAGGTTAACATCATTATGAAAAGGGCAGGTGCAACTAACATTATAGGCATAGCTACCATCATAATCTTGGATAACATCATAAGCATATCTAACAACATAAGCATATCTAATAGCATAAACATGGCTAACAGCATAAGCATATCTAACAACATAAGCATATCTAATAGGATAAGCATATCTAACAACATAAGCATATCTAACAACATAAGTATGGCTAAAAACATAAGCATATATAACATAAGTCTACAACATAAGTATGGCTAATAGCATAAGCATATCTAACAACATAAGCATATCTAACAACATAAGCATATCTAACAACATAAGTATGGCTAACAGCTGACTAGTTTCCTTTGCTACTTCCTCTTATTACATTATATGCCATATATATATATATATATATATACATACATACATATATATATATACATACATACATACATATAAAAGAAGCATATCAAGGGTTATCATCCAATGTGAAGCGTTGTATAACCCTAACAGATTTGTTACATGATTGGATTACATCTTTTATTAAAGCCATGGGAATTTTTAGGCATATCACTAAAACTTCCAACTGACCATTGTGAAGTCACAATCAGTTCCATACAAGATCTAAGAGAGTAAGAACCCTAAGATCTCTTCCCCTCAGTCAGTACGAGTCTGCCGTAGTAACATGTGTGTCAAGTTGCAATCAGCTGAGTCCGCCCTTGGTACACATGTCACAGCACTAGAAATCAGGGTATTCAAAACCCTATCATCCGAGGTACAACCGCAGTTGTCCTCAATCATATCACATATACATATGTCCAAGACACAGCCTCAACTAATCTCAATCTGAGGCATGATTGCAACCATCCACCAAACTTTGGGATTAAGATGACAAGGATATACTCTCCCTGCACCCGCGTATACTCAACAATATACGACTCTGAGTTTCATTTATGGTCCCTCTCCAGCAAATTCTAACATTGTAATAGTTCTATGGCACATGGCACTATATGGTTGGAATTCCACTTGATTAGTTATTTCCAATTGTGTGAATTAAGGCTGCATCAACCATGTTTCATACAAAACCCTAATTCATTTCTATAAAACATTGGTATATAGAATCTCCAAAAGATATAATATGTGTGAGATAGATTCCTCATTACAACATCACAAGGTACTAGTACATTGCCATCCATGAGGCTATACTGTTTATCACACCATCACTGGATATTGATCCTTGTCAGTCATGAAGGGGATTACACCTTCACTAGGGATCAAGTCATGCCCAAAGATCATTTAGACCATCACATAATCTCTTACAAGAACATCATTAAATTTTGGCACCTTTGTAAAAGGTTGCACATGTCATCGACATACTTGTTGTATTCAGATTTAGCATAATATTGTATTAAAGATAAGACACATGATGTGCACAAGGTGACATAGTAGGGTTACCGTAACATTAAGAGAGTTTCCTTCCATCATAACTACATAAAGGAAGACAAGTATATATAACCATCATCACTTCATTACCTTGAGTTAGGATATAAAAGATGGATTGAATTAATGTTACAAATCAACACTCAAAGGAAATCCATTGGTTTGTAGACACACTTAGGCAAAACACACACTTATATACTTAGCATCCCCATTAGATCATGGATGCACTTGGATAAAACACAACCATTGGATCACGTGCTTCAAAGACAAACCATCAAATTATGTATATCAAACAAAAACCATCAGATCATGTGCATCAACCCAAACCATCAGATCATGGTCATTATCAAGACCATAGGCTTGCATACTAAGCACAAGTATAGACTCATACATATCATAAAGCATGACCATTGAATTATGGACCTGAAGTTAAACCATCAGATTCCAAAACACAACACCATTGAGTCACAGACCTAGACAAGCCGTCAGATCATAAGCCTAGGGAGGCCATCGAATTGTAGGGTTCAACAAACCATCAAATGCCATGTAGGCAAGACCATCAGATCATGTAATCAGTGATACCATCAAATCATGGACCTTGGGAAGTCATCAGTTGTGAAACTAAAAGGAAAATTGCTTGTCAAACATAGAGAAGCCATTAGATATTTCTCCTCTTGAAGCCATCAGTTTTGAAACATAGGAAGACTGTCAGTTCTTAACCATAGACAAGCCATCAGATCATTGGCCTATTGAGTCCATCAGTTGTCAAACCTAGGAAGGCCATCAGATGTCAAGCATAGAGAAACCACATAATGTAAATCATGGAAAACCATCAAATGTCAATGATTGTGGAACCATAATTTCATACAACTATATAGACAATCTATTGTGAGAGATAGGTAGACCATCAGTTTCAAGGTGAGGCAAAAATTAGAACTTGCTTCAAGGAAAACCACCATTTATTAGGGTTTAAGAAACCATCGATTGAACCAATTGATAAGAGCATCATGACCATCGGTTCTTTATGGAAAACATAGCCATCATTTCTTAGGCTCAAGCAAAAGCAACAAAGAAACAACTAAGTGTGCATCTTCAGTTTGTACAAGAAGCCAAACCATCGAGTCATGAAATGAAATCAATCCACAACACTCAAGGAAAAGTTGTAATTTCTCACTATAAGAACCCCATCGGTTCATGGACAAGCGTGGTCTAGGGCTCCTACTACCAAGATAGAAATGTGCAAAAGGTTAAGGGGGTACATTAAGGAAGATTATCTACTCAATAACTACCACATATGCACAAACTCTAGACAAAGAATCAATCTTTTTGCTTGTCACTATGATTTTAGAGCAACATGTATACATAGTAGTTAATACTAAGAAATAAACGTGAAGAAGGTTATATAACTCACCTGAAGGTAGGTGATGAAGTTCTAAATAGAAAGGTAGCTCGAGGAAAAAGAAGGAAAATCCTAGCTTGAGCACTCCACACGTCCAAGATAGCTCCTTTCTCCAAGAACAAGGAAACCATAGGTCACAAGAAGAAGAAAAAAGGTGTTCTTCAACCACATGCACAAGTTCCACTAAGAACACCATAAATCCGACCAAGAAGGAAGAGAGAGATGGAGGGAAGCAAGGAAAACAAATGAAGGAAGGAGATCTTACTTGCTTAGGTCAAGAAACAGGGTAAGGTATCTCCACACGACCCAAGAGAGGGTAGATCCAAACCCTAGAAGCACATACAACGAAGCTCGACCAAGCTTCTTCTTCTAGATATCATTCTACTCCACCAAGAAAGAGGTTCAAACCTCCAAAGAAGCAAGAAGATGAAGAATGTGATGAACTACTCGCGAAAACAAGATTAACTAATGCGGAAGCGAATTATTAGCAGCGAAGTTACTGAAAATCACTAAAAATTAAAACTTTTTGCAATGAGATCCACAAGCTACAGAACTCATTCATAAAGAACCAAAGTAAGTTATTTACATTCTGAGTCATCAGTACATCTCTGTATTATCTCATCTCGAGAGTCATAAATATCAACTGCCCTGTTAAACTGTACATGAGTAGTATACAAAAATCTAGAGGCATCAAGCCAAAAATCTCAGATCTATATCAAACCATCTGCCGACTCCTAGGACCTGAGAGTACAAAGACAACACATAGGACTTTCTATACACAGAACCTAATAGACAGTGTCTCCACCTGTGGATCACTGCTATCCTTGTTGTTGCTGCTCACCCACTGAAGGGTTTCTTCTTCCTCGGCGTCTACCTAAAAAGTTGAATCCCACGGGGGTGAGACAATCGAAAATTGTCCTAGCGAGAGATATAACTCTCTGCCAGAAACATTGTTATTGCAGATAATAGAATAACACTGAGCAGTAGAATTATAAATATTCAACAGCAGGTAATTCATTGATTAGCTATGTAGAGTAGTATTCTCTATACAGTTCATTTCAGTTTTAACTTGATTAAGCAGCAAGTCATTTATTCAATAAGGAATATGAAGAACATGTATATCATTTATCCATCTAGGAAATAATAGACAATGAATCATCAATCATTGATTCTCGTAGTTCAACCCTAAGAAAATATGCTACACGACTGATTACATTTTTTTTTCAAACATACTTATGCCCTAAGGAGATGAGGTATACCGCTCATACTCCAACCGACCATTGCGAAATCGAAATCAGTACCATACATAGGTCAATAGAAGAACCGGGTTTCTATGACCTCATCCTCCTCAGTCAGTTTGAGGAACAACATGCAGGACATCTTGTGTCTCTGCCAAAATAGCTTTCCAGGGTATACTGGCAACTTTTCTATTAGAGTTACAGTGGCATGTTGTACTCTCTTCGCAATCGAGAGATTTCTTATTTATCTCACATCGATTCGGCATTAACATCATCATCGGGAGTTTAGTGATACATCATCCCGGCATATACATATAATGAAGGATTGAGAGATTTAATGTTTATCTCACATCAATTCCTCCATTAGGGCATAAGGATATTCACGCCCATAACCCCCACATACTCAAAAGTATGCTCTCCAGGAGTTCCCTTAGGAAAACCTGTTTCACCATCACCCAACTACTGACGATGATAGATCTATGGTCAGGGCTATACATGATATCATTTCACTTGATTATTTAAGTACATTACAACATTCTTTTAGCATCAGGCATGTTTTCAAACATAAACCATTATAACAATTACTATAAAGAATGAGTACTATTTCTATCAAGTTCATTTCACAACTTTAATAGCATTGGGAACTCAATCCCTTATCATCTCATCATCATGATTCAAGAATATGGGTGTTCAAACCCTTAAATCACCAAAATACTTGTTACCACTTTTACAGGTAACTTAATGCCATCAAGTCATCTGACAGTGTAAACATGATAATTTGCAATGCAGGTATTTCACATGGCTCTTACAACCTATCAATCTCTTTTGTTACCTTTCACTAGGAAACATAGCATATCATTGCTTACAAAGCTCATAAAGTATTTTCAATAAACAAGGCATCATAGCTCATACCTGGCTATGTTCAATATCTCATAAAACCTGCATGATTAGTACAGATGATAACAAATACATCAATTTCATACCAGCACAATGTAAAATAATGGTATCATCTTTAATCAAGGAATACCCCATTATGCCCTTGCTAGGGTTAGGGTTTCCCTTTTCAATTCAATTAGGGTTAATCATCCCCTTTAGCTCAATTAGGATTAATGACTCATCATTTCATTATCCAACCATAGAGCTTCATGCTATAAGGTATAACCCAGAATTAGGGTTTCACATATAGTTTCACCTTATTTGGAATTAGGGTTTACTATTCACATCACATCACCCTAGATTAGGGTTCATGTTCAACAACCATCAATTAGGGTTTACGATTCACCCCTAGTAGGAGTGATCATCAAAGTACCTTGAATTAAGGTTTATCATGTCATCACTATGAATTAAGATCATACCATCATCATGTATTAGGATTACTTCCATTAATACCCTCAGTTAGGGTTGTGATTCATTAACCTTCATAATTAGGGTTTCATGATTTCACTATCATGGATCATACCCAAATTAGACATGCATCTATAATAGAAGTTCATCACATGATTAACATTCATGTAGGAAGTCTTCTCTCTCACCTTCTATAAGATGATGTTTGCATCAGCCTTGATTAAGCTAAGTCAACTCAACATGAAAGAGAAGAATTGACATCATGGGTTATGTCATTATCACCATGATCATTAAAGCTTAACTATTTAAAGGGTACTAATCACCCCATCTCATTAAAGGTACCATTATTATAATCTCCATTGGCTTACATCATGTAATTGACCACTTAACCCATTGACCCTTATTCACTTTAAGTGTCCATACAATTTGATTAACTACCTTCCAAATGATCATGGTCACATACTTGAAACTGTTTAGTAAAGGTAGTCTTTGAAACCGTTTGCTAAAGGTGATCACTTGAAACCGTTTACTAAAGGTGACCCTCAAGATCGTTTGCTAAAGGTGACCCTCAATATCATTTGCTAAAGTAAGATTTGAAACCGTTTACTAAAGTGAAGTTTTGAAATCGCATGAACTCAACCGTTTTGGGATCGTTTGGTCCCAAACGGTCTTGAGACCGTTTGGTCCAAACCTCCTCAAAACCGCATGGACCAATTATGGTCTCAACCTATCAAATTGAATTAGGGTTCTCAATGTTGATTCCTTCAATCATTGAATTCATGTAACCAATCTTCAATTGGGCCTATCACCATACTTCAATTGAGTTAATTAGGTCACCCTACAACTGATTTGACCCTCAATTGACCCTCAATTGATCATCAATTAGGATTTGAATCAATTGGATTAGGGTTTGGAATCGATGATCCTTCAACATTAACCAATGTGAGTCTAGTTGCTTTAAAACTATTGGACCATCATCCAAATTGAACATGTCCTGACCCCAAATGGTCTTGAGGTCGTTTGGATGACCTCCAAATGGTCTTGAGACCGTTTTCCCATCTCATCACTCAAATCCAAGTCATCCAATTAGGGTTTGGATCATTGGATTGATCACCAAATCAACAATTGATTATACTTCAACTTAATACCTTTGGATCTTCAATTGCTCAACCATACCTAACCCTAGACCTACAAACGATCTTGGGTGATCACCAAACGGTCTTGAGACCATTTGGGTGATCCCCAAATGGTTTTGAAACCGTTTGGGTCAATCAACTTAAGTTTCAAACTTAATCACTTATGAAATCAACACTCAACCCGAATAGGGTTTTGGTGATTGTTGGACCTTCAACTCATGAACCAATTAGAATTAATAAATTATAATTGATGGGTCATTAACCTAGATAATTTTGAACAAATTCCCAAACGGTCAACCCTGGTCAACATCACCAAACGGTCTTAAACCGTTTGCTTCCATGCGGTTTGGGTGAAACCGTTTCATTCCAAACGATTTGAAACCGTTTACTCCCAAATGGTTTGGGAAACCGTTTGAGAAACTAAGGAGACTGTTTGACCTGGGATTTTTGTTTGGATAAACATCTAAGATGATGTCATCATCATCTTCCTCCGTTCAACCAAGGACTGCTGCTGTTCTTCACGGAAACTTCAACAATGAAACAAAAGAATACCAAAAGAAGAAAGTAACCAACGATCATTGAAGAAAGGAGTGCAATACTAATGCTTAAGGGTTTGAGTTATAAAACCCACCTCTAAAACTGATCCCAAGATCCAAGCTCCACATCTTTAATGGTGGATGGAGTTTCAGCAACTGTCCAAGGTCCGTCCTTGAGCTTTTGGATGAGCAAATAGGCTAGAATTGGAAATCGGGTGAAGAAAACCAATAATTAAGCATTGTTTTAGGGTTTTCACCATGAATCTGAGGTAGAAGATGATCAAAACCTTACCAACAGGTTGTGGTCGTTTTTCTCCTGTCTTGATCTCTCCCTTGGTCGGCCAAAGAAAAGATGAGAAAAGGAAAACTAAGGAAACGATCCTTATGTGTATTGGAAAAGGATATACATAAGGGATTTTCAAGGAAAGAGAAAAGGGATTATTTTCTTTAAATTCAAAAATAATTTCCATAAAATCCCCCTCCATTTATTGGCCACGAAGCCACCTTCATGTTCTTGCAAAACCTCTCCATATACAAAGATTAATGGAAAAGAAATTAAGCACCTTAAAGAGTTTTATATTAATATCCAACCTTTAGTGGATATTACTTTTTATTATATTAATGTGAGTGGCCTCCACTCAACCAAGATCTTTTTGTGCCCAAGCAAGGAACAAGCTCGTACAACTTATTGCAAACACATCCCTCAACTTTTGGTTGAAGGGCTCCTCAATTAATTTATTTCTTTTTGCATTAAATTAAATTAAAGTTCCATTTATGCTTAAATCTTGATTATTTTAATGTCAAGATTCTCTCTCCTCCAAGATAATTCAAATGAGGCGCCCCTCTCATTTTATTTTCTCTACTTGATGCCAAGAAACATGAGAGACCCTCTAGAGGTGGTATTTTGCATATTTAACCCTAGGTTTTGGGTAATTTGCACATTACACCAAAACTAGGTTTTAATGCACAAGGATTGCTCAACAAGCTTTATCTTGATGCCCAAGCTTGTGGAAACCATACCACTACATTATATTCATTCTTATGATGTCTCAACATCAGAGGAACATTTTATCAAGTGCAATTTGCAATTAAACCCCTCAACTTGGGTAATTTGCACTTTAGTCCAGAATTAACAAAACAATGTTCCAACATTATTAAAAAAGGATTGAAATTGAAATATAAGTTCCTCAAAAGCCTTAATTACTTTTCAAAAGATAAGTGCAAGCATCTAATCAACTTTATTAAGCAAAACACCTAGGGTTAGTACATAACCCAGGTCAGGGATGTGACAAATTATTCACCCCTTACAAGGATTTCGTCCCCGAAATCATTAACAAAACATTTTAAGAGAAAAGAGTAGGGTATTTCCTTCTCATTTCTTCCTCTAGTTCCCATGTAGCTTCTTCAATGCCACGGTGATTCCAGAGGACTTTATTAAGCAAAACACCTAGGGTTAGTACATAACCCAGGTCAGGGATGTGACAAATTATTCACCCCTTACAAGGATTTCGTCCCCGAAATCATTAACAAAACATTTTAAGAGAAAAGAGTAGTGTATTTCCTTCTCATTTCTTCCTCTATTTCTTTTTCAACTTCTTGATCCTTCTATCAAGAATCAACATAGGTCCTTCAACATAGGATATATCATCGTTCAATTCTACTTCCATAGGCTGCAGAACTGATTCTGTGTCAGGATGACATTTCCTTAGCATGGAAATGTGGAACACTGGGTGTAACTTTTGCATCTCGGGTGGTAACTCCAGCTTATAAGCTACCTTCCCAATCCGTTCAATGATTGGATAAGGCCCCATAAATCTAGGAGCTAACTTTCCTTTCCTTCCAAATATAAGAACTCCCTTCCAAGGTGAGACCTTGAGGTATACTCTGTCTCCAAATTGGAATTCTAAAGGTCTATGACGCTTATCAGCGTAAGATTTCTGCCTATCATGTACAGTCATTAACTGTTGTTGTATTATTTTAATCTTCTCGGTGGTCTGCTGCACAAGATCAGGACCCAAAAGTTGATGTTCACCAGTTTCATACCAACATAGGGGAGATCTACAATGTCTACCATACAAGGCTTCATAAGGTGCCATGTCAATACTGTGTTGATAGCTATTGTTGTAGGCAAACTCTATCAGGCTTAGATGTAGATCCCAACTTCATGTAAACTGGAGGACACATGCCCTGAGCAAGTCCTCCAAGGTCTGTATAGTCCTTTTTGATTGTCCATCAGTCTGAGGATGAAAGGCTGTACTAAACCTTAACTGTGTGCCTAAGGCTTTATGAAGTCGCTCCCAAAAATGACTCATAAACTGGGGACCTCTTTCAGAAACAATAGTAACTGGGACCCCATGCAGCCGCACTATCTCATCTACATATAACTGTGCCAGCTTCTCGACAGAATAGGTTGTTTTGATAGGTAAGAAATGTGCTGTCTTTGTCAACCTATCAACTATTACCCAAATGGAATCATGACCTTTGGCTATTTTGGGTAAACCAACCACAAAATCCATGGTTACATGATCCCACTTCCACTGTGGTATGGGTAAAGGTTGCAATGTTCCTGCAGGTTTCTGATGTTCAGCTTTAACCTGCTGACACACTGGGCACCGCATAACGAACTCAACAACATCCTTCTTCAAACCAGGCCACCAATAGATATCTTTCAAGTTATGATACATCTTGGTGCTTCCTGGATGCATAACATACATTGAAGAATGAGCTTCTTCCAGGACTAACTTCCTTAAGTTATCCACATCAGGCACTATCATTCTACCATGATAACAGGCTATCTGATCATCTAAATCATGGAAACCGTCTCGTTTCTCACTACCATACTTTGACCTAATCTGCTGAACTAAAACATCAGCTTGATGTGCTTCCTTAATCTATTGTCTCAGAGTAGGCTTTATGTGCATCTCAGCTAACAACCCAGATAACAACGATACCTTTAACTGTACATTGTCTTGCCTTAAAGAGATAAGCATATCCCTCCTAGAGCACACCAAAGAATTCAGCTGTGCTTTATCTAGAGCTGGTGTTGCTGATTTCCTACTTAAAGCATCAACAACTACATTGGCCTTCCCTGGATGATAATCAATTGTACAATCGTAGTCCTTGATTAACTCCATCCAGTGGCGTTGCCTCATGTTTAGCTCATGCTGAGAAAAGATGTACTTTAGGTTCTTATGGTCTGTGAAAATCTGGAATGTCTCTCCATAGAGATAATGTCTCCAGATTTTCAAGGCATGGACTACAACAGCTAGTTCTAGATCATGTGTCGGATAATTCTCCTCGTGTTTCTTAAGCTGTCGAGAAGCAAAAGAAATCACTTGTTTATCCTGCATTAACACACATCCTAGTCCATTCTTAGATGCATCACAAAAAACTATATACCCTTTCCCTTGCTCAGGTAACACTAGCACTGGTGCACTTGTCAACCTTTCCTTCAACAGCTAGAATGATTGTTGACACTTGTCATTCTAGGAAAAAGGAACATCCTTCCTGGTCAACTTAGTCAAGGATAAAGCTATAGAACTGAAGTTCTTAATGAACCTCCTGTAATAGCCTGCCAACCCTAGAAAACTACGGATCTCTGTCGGTGTCTTCGGCTGCTCCCATTGCAGGACAGATTCTACCTTTTTAGGGTCAACACGTGTACCTGAAGCAGATATTACGTGTCCAAGAAAAGAAACTTCTGGTAGCCAGAACTCACACTTGCTAAACTTAGCATATAACTTATGCTCTCTTAGCAAAGTTAGATCCTGACGAAGATGCTGCTCATGTTGTTGAGCATCTCTACTGTAGATCAGGATGTCATCTATGAAGACAACAACACACTGATCAAGAAAAGGTTGAAAGATTCTATTCATGAGTTCCATAAATGTAGCTGGTGCATTAGTTAGTCCAAACGACATAACTGTGAACTCATAGTGACCATACCTTGTCCTAAAGGCAAACTTAGGTATGTCACCCTCCTTAATACACAGCTGATGATATCCCGACCTCAGATCTATCTTTGAGAAAATTGTTGCACCACGCAACTGATCAAAGAGGTCATCAATCCTTGGCAAAGGATACTTATTCTTTATAGTTACTTTATTTAATTGTCTATAATCAATGCACAACCGCATCAATCCATCCTTCTTTTTAACAAAAAGGACCGGAGCACCCCAGGGTGAAGTGTTTGGTCGGATGAAACCCTTCTCAAGCAACTCTTGCAGTTGTTTCTTGAGTTCTGCCATCTCAGCAGGCGCCATCCTATACGGTGTTTGTGCTATTGGTTGCGTGACTGGGATTAGATTAATCTCAAAATCAATCTCTCGGGGCAGAGGTACACCTGGAAGTTCTTCAGGAAATACATCTTCAAATTCCCTGACTACAGGAACTTCAGCAGGATTAGAACTTTCCATGGTGGTATCTACTACATGGGCCAAGAATGCATAACATCCTTGCCTCATCAGCTTCTCAGCTACCATAGCTAATGCAAGACAGGTTGGAAGAATCTTTCTATCTCCTTGAAAGATCCATGTGTCACTTTCATCTATGAACACAGCTTGCTTGGACTCACAATCTAAGACAACCCTATACCTTTCTAGGGTATCCATCCCAAGAATTATATCGAACCCATGCATCTCAAGTGGTATAAGATCCAATTGAATGCGATGTTCAGAAAAGGAAAAAATGCAGGGAGAACACACCTCCCGCAACACAGTAGATCCCATCAAAGGAGTTTCTAACAACAGACTATCTGCTCTATGACTTATAGTCATGTTGCAGTCAAGAATTGCTCTTCGAGTGATAAAGGAATGCATAGCACCCGGATCAATTAAAACAGATACGATGCAGTATGTAGACATATCAGAATAAAACATCTTCATCTGACTTGTCACAACCCAAGGGTTGATCACTGCATCAGGTGGATTCATCGCATAGAATCTCGCCGTTGCTTGTGGTTGATTTGGTGCTCAATGACTGGGTGCTGATGATCTGGCTTGGGACGTTTGTCCACGTCCTCTAGCACCACTTGGAAACTATCTCCTTTGAGAACCTTGCTGACTTTGCCTTTGAGGTTGAGTCACACTTGCCTCTCGGGCTATGCAATCCTTCATCAGATGCCCCATCTTTCCACATATGAAACAACTTCTGATCCCTTGCTGTGGTCTAGATGGTCCTGTAACAGACACAGATGCTGAGCTACGGGCTCTTTCTGGTGATAAACTTCGTCCTCTACCCCTATTTGACGTCTACTGCGTCTGGGTACTGAATCTAGGTGGTGGTGTAGGCACGGAAAACCTCAGTTTCTTGAAACCTTTAGATGAGGATCCTTGGAACTGGGGGTACATCTTCTTGTTCTTGGTCTGTCGCTTCTCCATCACTGACCTCTCTATCCTTCTGACAGACTCCACAAAAGTAGAAAATCTTTCCCTGTTCTCCAGAGCAGACACAGGGGTGGTCAACTCACCGTTTAACCCCTTCTCAAAATGCCTAATCCATTCTTCATCGGTGGTTGCCATATGCGGACAAAACCGCAACAGCTCCATGAACTTAGCCTCGTATTCGCTAATGTTCATTGGTCCTTGCCTTAATCTCTCAAACTGAGAGATTTTCTCATCCAAGAACGTATTAGGACAGTATCTGTTGACAAATTCCCGTCGAAATACTTCCCATTTGATCTTCACACCTAGCTTTTTCCCTCTTTTATGGTCCACCAGTGACCAGCACTCCCCTTAAGAAGGTACACAACATGTCTAACCTTCTCAGCTTCTGGGATGTTCAGGATTCTAAAGGCTTTCTCTAGTTTAGTTAGCCACATGTCAGCATCTATTGGGTCAGTTGTCCCAGCATATTCCGTGGATCCAACCCGACGTAGTCGTTCAAACGTCTTGCTGGCTCCTTGTCCTTCTTGATGGGTAGGTGCCCTAGGTGTAGGTATGGGCATTCTATCAGTCATATGCATCATGGCAGTTATAAAATGCCCAAAAATGGTTTGGAAAGCTGGGTTCCCCATATCAGCTAGATTGAACTGGGGTGGTTCAGGCACATGCTCCTCCCTTCTTTGGTCTCTCACACCTCCACCGGGTGCAGCGACACTACTTTTAATAACATGTTCATCGTGTGATCCAGACATCTTTAGTTTTCTCTTCTCCTCCTATATGAGCAGAAGACACTATCAGATAGACTGGAAGACACTAGAACAGACTCAACAACCTTAGTCCTATGTCTCTGTAGACTCAGCAAACCTAGAGCTCTGATACCACTAAATTGTGATGAACTACTCGCGAAAACAAGATTAACTAATGCGGAAGCAAATTATTAGCAGCGAAGTTACTAAAAATCACTAAAAATTAAAACTTTTTGCAATGAGATCCACAAGCTACAGAACTCATTCATAAAGAACCAAAGTAAGTTATTTACATTCTGAGTCATCAGTACATCTCTGTATTATCTCATCTCGAGAGTCATAAATATCAACTGCCCTGTTAAACTGTACATGAGCAGTATACAAAAATCTCAAGGCATCAAGCCAAAAATCTCAGATCTATATCAAACCATCTACCGACTCCTAGGACCTGAGAGTACAGAGACGACACATAGGACTTTCTATACACAAAACCTAACAGACAGTGTCTCCACCTGTGGATCACTGTTGTCCATGTTGTTGCTGCTGCTGTGGCTGCTGTTGCTGCTCACCCACCGAAGGGTTTCTTCTTCCTCGGCGTCTACCTAAAAAGTTGAATCCCACGGGGGTGAGACAATCGAAAATTGTCCCAATGAGAGATATAACTCTCTGCCAGAAACATTGTTATTGCAGATAATAGAATAACACTGAGCAGTAGAATTATAAATATTCAACAATAGGTAATTCATTGATTAACTATGCAGAGTAGTATTCTCTATACAGTTCATTTCAGTTATAACTTGATTAAGCAGCAAGTCATTTATTCAATAAGGAATATGAAGAACATGTATATCATTTATCCATCTAGGACATTATAGACAATGAATCATCAATCATTGATTCTCTTAGTTCAACCCTAAGCAAATATGCTACACGACTGATTACATTTTTTTTTCAAACATACTTATGCCCTGAGGAGATGAGGTATACCGCTCATACTCCAACCGACCATTGTGAAATCAAAATCTGTACCATACATAGGTCAATAGAAGAACCGAGTTTCTATGACCTCATCCTCTTCAGTCAGTGTGAGGAACAACATGCAGGACATCTTGTGTCTCTGCCAAAATAGCTTTCCAGGGTATACTGGAAACTTCACTATTAGAGTTACAGTGGCATGCTATACTCTCTTCGCAATCGAGAGATTTCTTGTTTATCTCACATCAATTCGGCATTAACATCATCATCGGGAGATTAGTGATACATCATCCCGACATATACATATAATGAAGTATTGAGAGATTTAATGTTTATCTCACATCAATTCCTCCAATAGGGCGTAAGGATATTAGCGCCCATAACCCCCACATACTCAAAAGTATGCTCTCCAGGAGTTCCCTTAGGAAAACCTATTTCACCATCACCCAACTACTGACGATGATGGATCTATGGTCAGGGCTATACATGATATCATTTCACTTGATTATTTAAGTACATTACATCATTCTTTTAGCATCAGGCATGTTTTCAAACATAAACGATTTTAACAATTACTATAAAGAATGAGTACTATTTCTATCAAGTTCATTTCACAGCTTTAATACCATTGGGAATTCAATCCCTTATCATCTAATCATCATGATTCAAGCATATGGGTGTTCAAACCCTTAAATCACCAAAATATTTGTTACCACTTTTACAGGTAACTTAATGCCATCAAGTCATCTTACAGTGTAAACATGATAATTTGCAATGCAGGTATTTCACATGGCTCTTACAACCTATCAATCTCTTTTGTTACCTTTCACTAGGCAACATAGCATATCATTGCTTACAAAGCTCATAAAGTATTTTCAATAAACAAGGCATCATAGCTCATGCTTGGCTATGTTCAATATCTCATAAAACCTGCATGATTAGTACAGATGATAACAAATACATCGATTTCATACCAGCACAATGTAAAATAACCGTATCATCTTTAATCAAGGAATACCCCATTATGCCCTTGCTAGGGTTAGGGTTTCCCTTTTCAATTCAATTAGGGTTAATCATCCCCTTTAGCTCAATTAGGATTAATGACTCATCATTTCATTATCCAACCATAGAGCTTCATGCTATAAGGTATAACCCAGAATTAGGGTTTCACATATAGTTTCACCTTATTTGGAATTAGGGTTTACTATTCACATCACATCACTCTAGATTAGGGTTCATGTTCAACAACCATCAATTAAGCTTTACTATTCACCCCAAGTAGGAGTGATCATCAAAGTACCTTGAATTAAGGTTTATCATGTCATCACTATGAATTAAGATCATACCATCATCATGTATTAGGATTACTTCCATTAATACCCTCCGTTAGGGTTATGATTCATTAACCTTCATAATTAGGGTTTCATGATTTCACTATCATGGATCATACCCTAATTAGACATGCATCTATAATAGAAGTTCATTACATGATTAACATTCATGTAGGAAGTCTTCTCTCTCACCTTCTATTAGATGATGTTTGCATCAGCCTTGATTAAGCTAAGTCAACTCAACATGAAAGAGAAGAATTGACATCATGGGTTATGTCATTATCACCATGATCATTAAAGATTAACTATTTAAAGGGTATTAATCACCCCATCTCATTAAAGGTACCATTATTATAATCTCCATTGGTTTACATCATGTAATTGACCACTTAAACCATTGACCCTTATTCACTTTAAGTGTCCATACAATTTGATTAACTACCTTCCAAAGGATCTTGGTCACATACTTGAAACCGTTTAATAAAGGTAGTCTTTGAAACCGTTTGCTAAAGGTGGTCACTTGAAACCGTTTACTAAAGGTGACCCCCAAGATCGTTTGCTAAAGGTGACCCTCAAGATCGTTTGCTAAAGTAAGATTTTAAACCATTTACTAAAGTGAGGTTTTGAAACCGCATGAATTCAACCGGTTTGGGATCGTTTGGTCCCAAATGGTCTTGAGACTGTTTGGTCCAAACCTCCTCAAAACCGCATGGACCAATTATGGTCTCAACCTATCAAATTGAATTAGGGTTCTCAATGTTGATTCCTTCAATCATTGAATTCATGTAACCAATCTTCAATTGGACCTATCACCATACTTCAATTGAGTTAATTAGGTCATCCTTCAAATGATTTGACCCTCAATTGATCATCAATTAGGGTTTGAATCAATTGGATTAGGGTTTGGAATTGATGATCTTTCAACATTAACCAATGTGAGTCTAGTTGCTTTAAAACTATTGGACCATCATCCAAATTGAACATGTCCTGACCCCAAACGGTCTTGAGGTCGTTTGGATGACCTCCAAACGGTCTTGAGACCATTTTCCCATCTCATCACTTAAATCCAAGTCATCCAATTAGGGTTTGGATCATTGGATTGATCACCAAATCAGCAATTGATTATACTTCAACTTAATACCTTTGGATCTTCAATTGCTCAACCATACCTAACCCTAGACCTCCAAACGGTCTTGGGTGATCACCAAACGGTATTGAGACCGTTTGGGTGATCCCCAAATGGTTTTGAAACCGTTTGGGTCAATCAACCCAAGTTTCAAACTTAATCACTTATGAAATAAGCACTCAACCTGATTAGGGTTTTGGTGATTGTTGGACCTTCAACTCATGAACCAATTAGAATTAATCAATTATAATTGATGGGTCATTAACCTAGATCATTTTGAACAAATCCTCAAATGGACAACCCTGGTCAACATCACCAAATGGTCTTAAACCATTTGCTTCCATGCAGTTTGGGTGAAACTGTTTCATTCCAAACGGTTTGAAACTATTTACTCCCAAAGGGTTTGGGAAACCGTTTGAGAAACTAAGGAGACCGTTTGACCTGGGATTTTTCTTTGGATAAACATCTAAGATGATGTCATCATCATCTTCATCCATTCAACCAAGAACTGCTGTTGTTCTTCACGGAAACTTCAGCAATGAAACAAAAGAATACCAAAAGAAGAAAGTAACCAACGATCATTGAAGAAAGGAGTGCAATACTAATGCTTAAGGGTTTGAGTTATAAAACCCACCTCTAAAACTGATCCCAAGCTCCAAGCTCCACGGCTTTAATGGTGGATGGAGTTTCAGCAACTGTCCAAGGTCCATCCTTGAGCTTTTGGATGAGCAAATTGGCTAGAATTGGAAATCGAGTGAAGAAAACCAATAATTAAGCATAGTTTTAGGGTTTTCACCATGAATCCGAGGTAGAAGATGATCAAAACCTTACCAACAGGTTGTGGTCGTCCTTCTCCTGTCCTGAGCTCTCCCTTGGTTGGCCAAATCAAAGATAAAGGAAAACTAAGAAAATGATCCTTATGTGTATTGGAAAAAGATATACATAAGGGATTTTCAAGGAAAGAGAAAAGGGATTTTTTTCTTTAAATTCCAAAATAATTTCCATCAAATCCCCCTCCATTTATTGGCCACGAATCCACCTTCATGTTCTTGCAAAACCTCTCCATTATCCAAAGATTAATGGAAAAGAAATTAAGCACCTTAAAGAGTTTTATATTAATATCCAACCTTTAGTGGATATTACTTTTTATTATATTAATGTGAGTGGCCTCCACTCAACCAAGATCTTTTTGTGCCCAAGCAAGGCACAAGATCGTCCAACTTATTGCAAACACATCCCTCAACTTTTGGTTGAAGGGCTCCTCAATTAAGTTATTTTTGCATTAAATTAAATTAAAGTTCCATTTATGCTTAAATCTTGATTATTTTAATGTCAAGATTCTCTCTCCTCCAAGATAATTCAAATGAGGCGCCCATCTCATTTTATTTTCTCTACTTGATGCCAAGAAACATGAGATACCCTCTAGAGGTGGTATTTTGCATATTGAACCCTAGGTTTTGGGTAATTTGCACATTACACCAAAACTAGGTTTTAATGCACAAGGATTGCTCTACAAGCTTTATCTTGATGCCCAAGATTGTGGAAACCATACCACTACATCATATTCATTCTTATGATGTCTCAACATCAGAGGAACATTTTATCAAGTGCAATTTGCAATTAAACCCCTCAACTTGGGTAATTTGCACTTTAGTCCAGAATTAACAAAACAATGTTCCAACATTATTAAAAAAGGACTGAAATTGAAATATAAGTTCCTCAAAAGCCTTAATTACTTTTCAAAAGATAAGAGCAAGCATCTAATCAACTTTATTAAGCAAAACACCTAGGTTTAGTACATAACCCAGGTTAGGGATGTTACAAAGAATGTGTGTAAAGGGTTCGTTTGGGTGGAAGGAGAAGGGTATATAAAGCTTAGGATGAGAGAGAAAGGTGGGTTGAGGTGTCAAGTGTTGGTATGTATGCCCTAAGAGCCAATCATGGGATGATTGGTGGGATACATTAAGATTGATTTGATAAACATCAAAGGCAAGCTTCCAATTCTTTCTGGTTCAGTCTTATGAGATAATGATAGAACAGATTGAATGTCTAGAGAATGACAATACTCAATGACGTATGCTTTCAGGTTAAGGACCTGAACGATGAGATCATACGGATGCTAAGGGTTTGTACATTCTTGTTATGTCCCTAGTCCGATGTTATTGTGGAAGGTAGATAGACAGTAATGACACACAAGGCTAGATTGTGGGGGTTGGTTGATGACAAAATCTCATTAGTCATGATATAGAGATATCAAACCAAACACATAGGTACTTGTTAGAGAGCAAGTGTACTGGACAGACCCACCGTGAGTTTGACACATGGAATCATGACATGGTAGTCACAGTCACTACTCACAGTGATGGTGGTGAGTGTGATTCTTTGACCTGAAATCACTACACTCAACACATGTCGTTGGGCACACTTTGACATCATCAAACGCAATCCTGAAACATGGGTTGTTATAAAGGTGATGATTGGGTGGCTTTGACACATGGGGCTTTTGAGGGGTGAGTGATATATATGGGATTTGTCCCTCCTGAGGGAGTTTGATATCCAAGGCCGCTTGGTGAGTAGGATTGAAATAGGCGTGCGCATGCATGTGTGAATCAGTATGTGATATTGATGTCATACATATCTCTTCCAATCTACTCTGAGATCAAGAAAGTGAATGAACCTTGACAGGATGACTGTTCCATGCCTCGAGTTCATTCGGGATATCAGTGGCAAAGGAATTATACATTCACTGTAACACCATTCACGAATTGTAGGATTGAAAGTTGTTCTCCGACTTTCTACTTTCACTTGGGTAGCACTGATGTGTGACTAGGCACCGCTCTTTGCTTGTGAAGTCATAAGTGTTATGGACTTTCACTGCCAACGTGAAATGGACCTGTAGGGTCACACACATAGGATTTAACCTGGAAGAGGAGTTTTGTCCACAAACAATGTTTAGATTGATTACTAAAGGAGTTTAGTAGTTCAATTAAACACTCAATCAATTGATAGCTCAATATCATATTGTTCAAGGTGTTGGACACAGTGATTGGAGTATCAGATTGATTGAAATCACAATTGACTGATTCTGCACAATCTGCACTCCCAACCGATCGGCTCATGTGATGAACCGATCGGCTGAGCTTGGTGAACCGGTCGGCTCAAGTGTTGAGTCGATCGACTCATGGTCTGGGTGAACCGATTGCTTCAAGTGTTGAAACGGTCGATTCAACTGGTGCAACCGAGCAAGTTGGGAAAGTGGGATTGGTGAGAATTTTCCTTTCGTTTTAGTTTCCCAATTTGATTGGGAAATAGGATTGGTATTCGATACCAATTAGAAACAAAAGAATGAAAGTCAATCGAGAACCGACCAGGACCACCAACCGACCGGTTCAGAAGTGAACCGACCGGTTGAGGTGTCCCAACTGATCAGTTGAGGTGTCAACCGACCGGTTTAGGTCACCAACTGATTGTTTCAGTTGTGAAACGACCGGTTCAGGTTCTGAGTTGGTTGTTTTGTGGAAAATCTCGAACCCTTCTACTCCTACTTTTAGTTCCGCATTGCCCGGGATAGAGAACCCTGTCCCATGACCCTCCTATATATATAGGGGTATTGGGGGCTTCTCAAAGAACAACTCAGTGCAACCAGTTGCTCTGCAAAGTTGTCGTTCTCTCTGGTTTTGGTAACCGAGAGAGAGCCCGAGCAAGTTCTATCCGCAAAGGGAGGTGCAGCAAGGGAAAGACAACTGCAGTTGCAACTGGAGGCAGGAGAGTGTGTTGGCGACTAGTACGTCAACAGGGGGGTGCAACTCCTTTCAATTCCTTGTGGGACAAGGAGATTGGAGTTCCAGGTGGTCCGTGTAGACTACTTCAGAGGCAGGAGGTTTCTGCCGCTTGGAGGACAACTGTCAATCCCGACAGTCCTGGTGAGATCAGGAGTCGTCAGTCCCGGTGTGACCAGGAGCTGCACAGACACCGTCTAAGACCGGAGGTGAAGACCATGCAAGGCACGAGGTATTGTTTCCGAGCAAGCCTCGGGACAAGGTATGATTCCACAAACCATCCCTTTCCTATTATATAGACGTTGACGCGTTTCCTTGTTCCGGGTTTGGGGGAGAAAATATTTGTTTCCACTGCCTTCTCTGCCTCTCCTAAAACCTAACAGTGGTATCAGAGCCACGTCAACTGCTCTATATTTTAGGAATATCGATATGATCGATTTTGGTTTGTCGCCTTTATTTATTGCATACGATGCGAATAAAATTGGCCTTATGCATGTCCAATCCTAAATCCACAAATCCAAATTACATATATGATATGTATTATTAATGCACTCGATACAAGTCGCCCTTAAACGAGTTTTGTGGTGGATGTACTGTGTGGTTATGGCCAATAAACCCTATCTGCGTATGGTTATATGTGGTTGCTTGCATCTCAGTCTGCACACTGATCTTCCTTCTCCTATTCCTGGTGTAACTCAAAATAATTCGAGATTTCTTTCCTACCTTTGCTCCCCTCGAATGTAACTCGAGGTTTCTCTTTTGTAATGTAAAATAGGATATAATTTTATTTCATGTTATGTCGAAGAACGGAGGACATCGAGACGACAGCTGAAACGATCGGTTCAAGGAGTGAACCGATCGGTTGACGTTCCAGACGATCGGTTCAAGGAGTGAGCCGATCAGTTGATGACCGGTTCGAGGAGCGAGACGAGAGGGTGGCGGCCATGGTGAGATGCACGACGACCAGGTGAACTGATTGGTTGGAGGAGCCAACCGATCGGCTGGTGGCACCCAGACGACCGGGCCAGAACGAGCAAGTTATTCATGTGATGAGTTGATCCTCTCAGAAGGCATAGCACATAGTTCATCTTATACAGGTTGCATGTGATGTAGACCTAGATAACCGTGATTCCTCTTGGCTCGAGGAATCACATTAGGATGGCCATAATCATCGCTTTTATCATTTTGCATGTTTTCTGTGGGATATAGCATGTATATGATACATACTATGTATTGTGGTGATTGGATATGTATATGTATATAAAAAACCAAATCCCTCATTAAAATATTAAGTCTTATATGCCTTCCATTAGAGGCACACATGAAAAACTCGATCGACCAAGCATAGGTTACGCCAAAGCGTGGTGCGCCGTCTATCTTGTGGAAGTGTGAAGGGTAGACATGTAGGTTCTGCCAAAGCAGGGTGCATGTTTACCGTGTTGGATTTTGGGTTAGACTTAACTGGTGATTCTTAGAGCGTCTAAGCCCAGAGGAAAGGAATGTTCATGGCAAGTTGTTGTGCATGTTCATTCATCAAGAGTTGCATATGATGAAATTGGCAAGAGTTGCCTACCTGAGAGATCTGTGTTGTGGGTGACAGCCCTAGCTGGTCCATGACTTAGAGGATTTCAGGATCTTGCCGACTAGAAGGTTGTATGTTGCAATCTTCCGAATTGATGGTGAGGGCTATCAATTTGAACTAAAATAGTGGGAGCGATAATTAATTAAAGGCCTAATTATATCATCAACTTTTTAAATCAATCAAATAAGTCAAAAATGAGTTTTTGGACTAAAATTGCATATTTCCTTTTGTAGTACAAATGACAACAAACAATAATCACTTCTCTTTGCGATCGGTCCTTGAAAAGGATAGGCTAAATGGGACAAACTTCCATGACTGGTATAGGACATTGAGAATTGTTCTCACTCAAGAGCGAAAGCTCTATGTTCTAGATACTCCAATACCAGAGGAACCCACTCCTAATGCACCAAAGACAGAAAGGGATGCTTACAAGAAGCATTCTGATGATGCCATTGATGCAACATGCTTGATGTTGTGTTTTATGAACCATGAGTTGCAGAGACAACATGAGAACATGGGTGTCATTGAGATGATTCAGCATCTCAGGAACATGTATGAAGATCAGGCACGAGGTACAATGTCTCAAGGGCACTGTTCAAGTGTGTCATGACAGAAGGAGATCCAGTTGGTCCTCACACACTCAAGATGATTGGGTACGTAGAGAACCTGCAGAGATTGGGATTTCCACTGAGCCAAGAGTTGGCTACTGACCTGATACTGCAATCGTTGCCAGAATCTTACAGTCAGTTTGTGATGAACTACAACACGAACAACTTTGATAGGCCACTGTCAGAGTTGTTGGGCATGTTGAGGACAGCCGAGACACAGATGAAGAAGGACAAGCCTAAGTCTGTGATGGTGATCACGAGCAAGAAGGGCAAGTCCAAGCGCAAGGGCAAGGGCAAAGCTAAGAAAGGTTCTGATGCTATCCAGGAGCCTAAGTCGTCTTCAGCTCTCAAGGCCAAGGGAGGCGTGACCAAGAAAGGAAATTGTCACCATTATCAAAAGCCAGGACATTGGAAAAGGAATTGTCCTCTCTATCTGGAAGAACAAAAGAAGAAGGAGGCAACTAAAGTCTCCACATAAAGGTGTCATGAAAGTAAACTTGTAACACTTTTTGAGGTATATGATACCAAGATATAAAGTGTAAAGCACTCATAATTGGGGCAAGTGTTTCTGCCATAGATAGGAGTACTTTAGTTTATTTTCATCCTATAAGGCATGTAATACAGTTATGAATTGCTATTTCATATTTGCCAATAGATAGAAACACTTTAATTTTGCATATTGTATGACAATGATGGCAATCAATAAAGAGATGTTTCAATATGATCTTTGTGGCAATGCCTTGTTTATCTTGTGGTATTTGATATGCATAAGATAAAATGATACCTAAAAGTTATAGATGACTCAAACAATCAAATTAGCATCAATCATGAGAAATTCATTTCTAGTTTCCATGTGATGGATAAATATAGACTCTTTTGGTTAGAGAACCAGTAAGAGACATGAATATCTTGGACATGATTAATCAATCTTCACTAATGGTAGTGAGAGAATGATTGTCCTATTAGGTATAATACATATGATGTATTTACATACCTATTGGAACAAATGCTAATACTTCAAATGGTGTTTAGAGAAATACCAATATGAATATCTTGAAGTGTTGAAGATTATCATATGTGAAGTGGAAATTTGGTAAAGTGTTAATTCTTGATGAGATCAATGAATGAAATACTTTGACATCATCACTACACTCAATGAATGATGGTGGTGAGTGTGATTCTTTGACCTGAAATCACTACACTGAACACATGTCGTTGGGCACACTTTGACATCATCAAACGCAGTCCTGAAACATGGGTTGTTATAAAGGTGATGATTGGGTGGCTTTGACACATGGGGCTTTTGAGGGGTGAGTGATAGATATGGGATTTGTCCCTCCTGAGGGAGTTTGATATCCAAGGACACTTGGTGAGTAGGATTGAAATAGGCGTGCGCACGCATGTGTGAATCAGTATGTGATATTGATGTCATACATATCTCTTCCAATCTACTCTGAGATCAAGAAAGTGAATGAACCTTGATAGGATGACTGTTCCATGCCTCGAGTTCATTCGGGATATCAGTGACAAAGGAATTATACATTCACTGTAACACCATTCACGGATTGTAGGATTGAAAGTTGTTCTCCGAATTTCTACTTTCACTTGGGTAGCACTGATGTGTAACTAGGCACCACTCTTTGCTTGTGAAGTCATAAGTGTTATGGACTTTCACTGCCAACGTGAAATGGACCTGCAGGGTCACACACATAGGATTTAACCTGGAAGAGGAGTTTTGTCCACAAACAATGTTTAGATTGATTACTAAAGGAGTTTAGTAGTTCAATTAAACACTCAATCAATTGATAGCTCAATATCATATTGTTCAAGGTGTTGGACACAGTGATTGGAGTATCGGATTGATTGAAATCACAATTGACTGTATCTGCACAATCTGCACTCCCAACCGATCGGCTCATGTGATGAACCGATCGACTGACCTTGGTGAACCGGTCGGCTCAAGTGTTGAGTCGACCGACTCATGGTCAGGGTGAACTGATTGCTTCAAGTGTTGAAACGATCGATTCAACTGGTGCAACCGAGCAGGTTGGGAAAGTGGAATTGGTGAGAATTTTCCTTTCATTTCAGTTTCCCAATTTGATTGGGAAATAGGATTGGTATTCGATACCAATTAGAAACAAAAGAAGGAAAGTCAATCGGGAACCGACCAGGACCACCAACCGACCGGTTGAGGTGTCCCAACCGATCGGTTGAGGTGTCAACCGACCGGTTTAGGTCACCAACCGACCGTTTCAATTGTGAAACGATCGGTTCAGGTTCCGAGTTGGTTGTTTTGTGGAAAATCTCGAACCCTTCTACTCCTGCTTTTAGTCCCGCATTGCCCGGGATAGAGAACCCTGTCCCATGACCCTCATATATATATAGGGGTATTGGGGGCTTCTCAAAGAACAACTCAGTGCAACCCGTTGCTCTGCAAAGTTGTCGTTCTCTGTGGTTTTGGTAACCGAGAGAGAGCCCGAGCAAGTGCTACCCGCAAAGGGAGGCGCAGCAAGGGAAAGACAACTACAGTTGCAACTGGAGGCAGGAGAGTGTGTTGGCGACTAGTACGTCAACAGGAGGGTGTGACTCCTTCCAATTCCTTGTGGGACAAGGAGATTGGAGTTCCAGGTGGTCCATGTGGACTACTTCAGAGGCGGGAGGTTTCTGCTGCTTGGAGGACAACTGTCAATCCCGACAGTCCCAGTGAGATCAGGAGTCGTCAGTCCCGGTGTGACCAGGAGTTGCACAGACACCGTCCAAGACCGGAGGTGAAGACCGCGCAAGGTGCAAGGTATTGTCGCCGAGCAAGCCTCGGGACAAGGTATGATTCCACAAACCATCCCTTTCCTATTATATAGACGTTGACGCGTTTCCTTGTTCCGGGTTCGAGGGAGAAATATTTTTGTTTCCGATGCCTTCTCTGCCTCCCCTAAAACCTAACATCAAGACATACATGCCATGTGTCCAAAGCCAAAACCTCACGTCCATGAAACATTGGGTCAACCATCAAATATTGGAACTAGGGAGAGCATCATATGTCAACCCACTAAGCACCAACGGTTTCCAACACTAGATGGCCCATCAGATCTTGTCCTCACTTGGCCACAAAAGCAAACATTAACATCTCCATTGGTTGTGCTCAACACATGCAGAACCATCGACCTTGGTGGTGACTCTAAACAAACCATCAAATCTTGACCAAAATATGATAACCATCGAATCCCACACTCCCAGTGGGACCGTCAAATCCCAAGCCTTCAAAGGAAAAACCATCAAATTTAGGCACCTAGGTGGGAAACCCAAGCTCTCAACCCTAGGTTTAGATAACACCTCTAATCTGATGGCGCAACTAGGCGCCCAAGGATTCAAATATATCAAAAATGTTATGAAACTTATGAGGAACAACATACATGTGAAAATTATATATTAAACCCTAGATACGGGGAAATTGCATAAAAGCCCTTATAAGCACATAAAGTGCAAAACTTACTCAAACAATATCCAAATTGCAAAACTTGAAACTTATCTTTGTCACATGATATAAAAGCACAAATTAGGGTTTGATTAAGGTTTTAAGCACCTAATTAATACAAAAAATAAGGTTTAAGCCTTCATTAATATTAGGGGTCTTACAACCATAAACCCCTAACATTGATTTTTCCCCCGAAATCCAAGGCAAGCAAAGATGGGTACCTCCTATGTATCTCATCTCTAACTTCCACAAGGTTTCTTCCATCCCATGGTGATGTTACAACATCTACACTGAAGTTATGTCCTTCTCCCTCAACTTCGATACATGTTATCTAGGATCAACACATAATCCTTCATATAAGAAACATCATCATTCAACTCCACCTCCATTGTCTGTATCACTTGTTTTGTACCAAGGTGACACTTCCTCGACATGGATCATAGAAATTTTTGTGCAACCTATGCAACTCTGGTTCCAACTTGGATTCTAGAAGCTTACTAGGGTTATCAACATATGATTTATGCTTGTATTGAGTTGTTTTCCATTTGTTGTTGAATCAGTATTTGGGTCCAAACGGTATCAAGACCATTTGGCTCCAAACGGTTTCTCTCAAATGGTTTCACTACCGTTTGGGTCCAAATAGTTTTGGCTCCAAACAGTTTTCGCTCCAAACAATTTTATGACCGTTTGGGTCCAAACGGTTTCAAGACTGTTTGGCTCCAAACGGTTTTAGCTCTAAATGGTTTTATGATTGTTTAGGTCCAAATAGTTTCACGACCGTTTGGGTCCAAACGGTTTCAAGACCATTTGGCTCGAAACTGTTTCATGACCATTTGGCTCCGAACGGTTTTAATTAGCACACTTGCATTGCATTTGACTTGAACTTTGACAAGCTAGGGCTTGTGTAAATTGATTGTTTTCATGTACCTAAAACCTGATATCAATCTTGAATACACATATTAGATACATATGAATAGAATGGTTGAGTCATTATCAAAATATGGACAATGTATAACCTCTAGGTCAACATTCTACAGTCTGTTATACTAACACAACACCCAAAAGCTAATACTTTACTTGCTTCTTACCAAACAAGGAGTGTCATGTATCTTCTACCATATACAACTTTACACGATGTCATGTCTATGCTCCTCTGGTGGCTGTTGCTGTAAGCAAACTCTAACAAACTGAGATGACATCCCTTAACTTCATAGATATGTAGGATATATGTTCTTAAAAGATTCTCCAATCATCTAAATGGTCCTTTTTGATTGACCACCTATTTGGTGTAAACCTGTGTTGAACTTCCAATGTATCCTTACATGCTTCTATTGTTTCTCCTTAGCTTGTTGACAACTGTACGATTGGCCACAACCTCTGCCACAACATGTTTTAGACCTGACTGCCATTGCATATTCTTTAGATTTTGATACATCTATTTACTGCTGGATGCATTGCGTATGTTGAAAAAGGAGTCTCCTCAGATACTATCTTACTCAGACCATTAACACCTGAAACCATTGTTTGGTTGTGGGTGCACACTGTCCCATCGCCTAACTCATAGAAGACATCACACTTCCCACTTCCCAACTCTGATTTGACGTCCTGCATCATGGTGTCACCAATCTGTACACCTTTGAATAGTTGCAATAGTGTTAATTTAATTGGTAACAATGTCAAAAATTCTACCAACAGAGATACTTCCAAATGTACATCCTTCTACCGAAGTGGTATTAGCATGTCTTGTTGTGACATGTCAAGGAGTATAAATGCGCTTTATCTGCATCACTGATGAAGATGACTTCCTATTTAGTGAAACCTCTTCCACATCCTCCTTTCCTGGATGATCATCTATCCTTCAATCAAAATCCTTGATTAGCCCCATACATCTTCTGTAACATACCAAAACTAGAACCCTACCCTAGTAGTTTTACCCTTTTGACTTAGCCAAACAAGGATAAGCTAATACATGTAATTAAGCCAATAATGAAACATAAAATGTGACACCTCAAGTATATAAGGGAATATGTAATAATTTGTGCCTAATAATGACTCATTTGGATGATAATAAGAAATTAAAGAACTTAATTGGATAAGTAATGAATTAATGGGCCACTAATGGGCCATATGACATATATCATAAAAAGAAGTTCCAAAAATAAAATCCAAGTTTAAATTCGTGTTCCTTGGGTCTCAATTACCTTGGGAGTCAAGTTTCACATTATTCACATAACAAAAGTTCATTTAATTCAAATTGGAAAACAAGATGTGTGTTTTCCCCTAAATATCAAATAAAATAGTAAATGACTCCAAAATAGGAAAATAATATTAGATTCATAATCTACATAACTGTTAGTAATCCATGCATAATATTAGATTCTCTCAACTAACCAACAACCCACCTATCCTCGGAAACAAATATTTTTTCTTCAACGTGACCTCATTCAACCGTTAGTAATCCATGCATAACATCTTATAATCATCCTTCTTCTTCTCAAACAATCACTTGAGGATCTCAAAATCAGACTCTCTCTAAGGGGGGACGGAACACCATGAACTTATTTGAAAAACATCTCTAATTCATGTACCACTGGTACACCCCAGATACTAGGACTCATCACATCGGTACCCACTACATGTGCTAAGAAGAACCCACAACCTTGTCTTATCAACTTCTTTGTCATTATAGCCAACTCAAAACAAGTAGGATGAATCTTCCTAACTAATTGGAAAGCTCAAAAGGCATCTTCATCACAAAATGTCACGATCTTAGAACTATATCCAAGACATCCACATGTCACACCTTGATATCCACCCCTAGGATTACATCAAATCCACGCATCCCAAGTGGCATAAGATCCACTTCAAAGCTGCATCTTGAAAAGAAAGAAAACAAAGGAAAACACATCTCCCACAACACAAAAACACTGTCCAAGGGGTTACTGTTGGGTTTTGTGGAGGCGACAGGCATAATGGAAGCAATAAATTTTTTCTCTCCACATACCTTACTCGAGGATCTTGTAGATAACAACATATTCGGAATGAGAGTGTAGGGATATACCTTGTTGCAGAGCAGATACGATGACGTCCCTTCACCTTGTGATGCGTGTCACTCCTAGTGTGCACAGACGGTCGTCGTCCATCCTCCGAACGCAGGAAACTCATCGTCTGCGTCTCTACTTCATCCACGTGGATGGACTGGAACTCAACATCGTGCTTCCTAAGCCGACAGGAAGGAGCAACCTTCTGCTTGGCGACGTGCTAGCGTTGATCACTCTCCTTGTCTCTCGCTTGGGGATGATGATGGCTAGGGTTCACATACAAGATCGTAACCACTGATGTCTATCTCTAGCATATCTAATACAACCATCATGCCCCTATTAGTGGTAGAGGAAGGAAGCAGGGTTTCCCAAATACCCTTGGGTAAACAAAAGGGATGTGACTACATTTAAAATGAGCCACTCTTGGACTAATAAAAGAATATCCTAGAAATAATTAATTAATTCAATTAATCGTATTAATTGATTAATTAATTTCCATTATCCATCTCTAGTTAATCACTCTAGATCAGCCAACCAACTTAACAATGGAATCTAATTAATTGGCATAAACACTTTAACCAATTAACTCAGATTATATTCCAATATTATTATAATAGATTACCTAAATGTTTTAATAATTATTTTGATTCAGAACATTTCCAATCACGTCCAAAATTATACTCCTATTCCAATCACATCTTATGCATGTGACCCGGTAGGCTCCACATTACGTTGGCTGTGGTATTCATAATCATATTATGATTTCACAAGTAATGATTGGTATCTAGTAAAACATCATTTCTACCCAAGTATTTCGAGAAGTTGGAGAACAACTTAACCTATTATCTATGGCTGGTGTTACAACAAATGTATAGTTCATTTGTCTCTGATATGTGAATTGAACTCGAAGCATGGAATCATCATCCTCTTCACCATTCAATCCATGTTCCTTGAACTAGAGCATACTGTCTAAGATACATGTAAGCTCAATATCACATATTGACTCACACCAACATGGTCATGCATTTCTCAGTCTCACTTATCAAGTGGCTAGGATATCAAACTCTTGTAGGAGATACAAGTCCCATCTACATCACTCACAGTCATCCCCATGTGTCACAGTGCACCCGAGCACCACCTTTATGGCAACCCTTATTCAGGATCACAATGGATGATGTCAAAGCACACAGAATGTCATGTGATGAGTGTAGTGACTTTAGATCTAAGAACCACAATCACCCCCATCAATATGAGAATTATTCTAACTACCATTCATGGTTTCCATTGTGTCACTCTCAATGTGGGTCTGTCTGATATACTATTCTCTAACAAGTATCTATGTACTTGGTTTGATATCACATATCATGACTAATGAGTTTTTATCATCAACCAACACACGCTCTAGTCTTAAGTGTTATTATTGTATATCAATCTTCCACAATAACATCTGACTAGGGACATAACAAGAATGCATATACTCTTGGCATCCGTATGATTTCATCATTCAGGTCCTCAACCCGAAGACATACGTCATTGAGTAATATCATTCTCTAGACATTTATTATATTTATCATTATCTCCTAACTAAATAACATAATAAATTTGAAGATTGCCTATATTATAAATCAAATATTTTACAAGATATGCCATTACATTCATCATATGATTGTCACTCTGGGAATACATACCAATAGACTCCCACTTGCACTTAGAGTCAATCACTCATGAACTTAATCCTAAGTGATCTATCATGACCTTCATGCTTCTGTTGTGAAAGTGCTTTTGTCAAGGGTGTTGACTTAGGAGTTATACATTGTCTATATTTTGATAATGACTTAATCATTCCACTCATATGTATCTAATATTTTTGTTTAAGATTGATTTCAGACTTTAGGTACATGAAAAGGATCAAATTACAAGAGCCCTAGCTTGTCCAAGTTCAAGTCAAAAGCAATGCAAATGTGCAATTTAGGAATTCACTCCAAACCACCTTAGAATATTTTTGTAATCATTTGTATTGATGATATGACTTGTAACTAAGATGAGAAAAAATTAGGGACACTTAATTCCAACGTTTGATCACTCAAAACATTTTGAAAAATTTGTTACAACAACTTTGTCAGTCAAGTTTGGATCTTGACCGACCAGTGATGGATTTTTGGAAATGGATCAATCGGTCGAGTTGTGCACTCACAGAACTTGACCGACCGATTTGTTGACCAAAATTGATTTTGATTGATCGGTCGAGTTTCACAGAATAAACTAGACCAATAGTTTAAAAATTGGATTTGTCGGTTAGTGGATCGGTCGAGTTATCTTTATTGAAATTAGACCAAATGTACTATATAGAAAATGTTGAATAAGTGATTCCAACCATTAGAGAGTTGTTAGAAACAAAAATAGATCTGTTGCAAGTTGTAAAATGACTATTTTTTGTTCTTAAGTGATACCACACTCAAAGAAACACTCCCATCTATAAATAGGACCTCTTGGAGTTCATTCCAAGGTTGTTCATTCATGCTATCCTTGGTCTCTACTATAGTTGAGTGTGCTGCAATCCTTTGAGGCCCTTTCTCTCTCTCATTTACCGAGCATGCCATGATTATGAGTGAGTTAGGCATGTTGTAAGAGAGCTACCTCAATGTTATCTTGTAAAGCTCTCCATCTTTCCATCTTCCCAATCCTCTTTCTCAAAGAGCAAAGGATGAAGTGATCTTCTCTGAGTGAAGGAGGAGTTGTTGTTCTTCTTCAAGGTTGAAGTAGGTGTGCTGATCTTCTCCAAATGAAGGAGAAGGACGAGGAAGATTCAAGAAGATTGGGTAATTCCTGTGAGGCCAAAGACTTGATGCAAGTGTGGGTAAGTCCTTGGTGAAGGCTGAAGACATCTTGTGACACCCCTTGACACACAAAGCAAAATTACTCAAAACCAAACATGGAATTTACACTAAGCAAGCAGATTAACAAAAAATGTAGGAAATTAAAACTAATTTCAAAACCATGCATCATGCTGAACTCATCATGTTTGAAGCCATAAATTGAAGCCACTTGTATTTAATTCATATCAAAAGGAGTTACATAACATTGTTCACTGGCTAACTAGCCACAATCTATTACACGTCATAACCTGCTCATGTACACAAATCATCTCTGCACCATCATCGTACAGACTAAAAAACTCAAACCGATGTAAAACGTCTATAAAACACCCCTAAGGACTTGAGAGTACAGGGACAACACATAGGACTCTGTTACTAGACGCTAGCTGCATATCCATGATCCAACAACTACAAACCTCAGGATACCTACCTCAACAACACAATCTCTATCTCCACAAACATGTCCACCTTAAAGATTATGGAACCCATGGGTGAGACCAAACGTCCCAGTGAGAGTTACAACTCTCTGCCAACATCTATTAAAAACACATATAACTAAAATAGTAGATTATATTATTAACAAATAGGTAGATTCAGCTAAATGATATAAGCAGAGCAAGTAATAATGTTTAAGAAGTTCAAGTATCTACAACTGAGTAGTAGAACATTATATGCTTTTTAAAGAAATATGAAGGAACATGCATGTCTTCTATGAAATAAACAATATAAGAAACAAGGCAAAGGCTCATCCAAAGTCATACCATCCAAATCCAACCGACCACTACTAAGTCAAAATCAATGCCATACAAGGTCCTTGGAAGAGCCGAAATCCACGACCTCACCAACATCCTCTTGGTCAGTACAAGAGTGAAAGTGACATATAGTCACCTGAGGGATCGGCTCATGTATGGTCATCCATATAACAACCTAGCCCACCTTGGTACAGGTCACAACACTAGTGAACTGAGTTATGGCCTGTATCCGCACTCCTAAAAGGGTATAGCCTGCAGCCAATCCTATGAAACCTCATAAGCAACATATCACTGAGCTACAGCCCGCAGCTGCACTCCTACCAGGATATGGCCCGCAGCTAGTCTTGTGAATGCATATACTCAATAGTATATGACTCCATACTTCCTCTAGGGGAAAGCCCATTTCACCATCCAGCAAATACTGACACTGAGATGGATCTATGGCACAAGAAAAAACTACATGATTAGGTTCCACTTGATTAGTTAAGGAAATTAAGTGTCTTTTAGCATCAATCAAGTTACAACGTATAAAGTCAGAACAAACTCTACAAATATAAGGGCATAGACACTTTCAACAGATGTAAACATATAGGGTGTGAATTTGTCACACTATCACCACATTATGCCTATATTATTTCCATTCACAACATCATTAACAAAGCCACGTACCATAGGATACCAATCCCTCAACTCATCTCATATTAGGCCACAAATCACTTCTAGGTCATAGGACCATTCACAACATCATTCATGTATCACAAGTGCCTAAACATGCCTCTCAAGGCTCATTTAACTTGTATCATATCATACTCACCATAGCATGCACTAGCTATGATTATCAATCTTATAGTACCTGCATGGTTAGAAGTTGATAGGCAAGAGATAGATTACCACACAACATCATAATATTTTCGTGATAGGAAAACAAGCAAGTTCATCGCTCACTATTAGGGTTTAGGTTTTCTCTTAACCAATTAGAGATCACAAGACTAGGTACGACTATCCACCCTAGGATCATCACCCTCCATCATCTTGGAGTGTATGAGGAGTAGGAGATGTCATTAATGTTGATTAGATAACGTTCCAAACAACACTATGTATGGCTTATGTATCATTCATTTATGATTATCATTAAGCATTCATATGTGTATCACAACCACTTATTTCACTCTATGTTGACCGTATGACCACATAGGTCGTGACCACCTACCATGGTCCATGTCACAACCAACCCTTAGATCATGTCATGCCTGCGACACTAGGGTTAGGGTACCATCTCGACCAAACTGTATTGACCACCAACATATGTCGTGACCTAAGACCCTCAAGGTTGCAACCCAACACACTAGAGGGTGTCTCAACCCAAACAAGGCAGAAAACAAGCCCCAACACCAACGGTAACTGTAACATATCGAATTCTGGAATTTTGTCTTTTAACCCTTTTTCCCAGCTTTTCCTTTTATTTCTATCCTTATTGTCCTTTCTATTTAATTAGTGGAATTTATAGTGGTTTGGTGAACATTTAGTCACTAATTGTACCAATATAAGGGTTTATGCACAAATACCTCAGTGAAAGCTTAATTACCATAATTAAGTGCTATAAACCTTAATAAAACTTTTTTATATGATTTGAAAACATAAAATGAGCCTAAGTTTCAAATTTGGTTCGATTTGGATGTTGTTTGTGCAAGTTATGCAATTTTAGGTACATTCTGGACTTTTATGTAATTTACCCAATTGGGCGGTTTTCTTTGCAAATTATCACCTGAATTTTAATCCTAAGATATTCCATTACCATTCAAGATATTTTTAACCATGGGGCACCTGGTTGCACCTGGGTTTGAAGGTGTTACTTTCCAAGGACATTATAGGGATTACCCTCTTTATAAATGTGCTTATCTTTAAAAGCTATCAACCAATGGGGTCATTTCTTTATTTGAAGGACGGTGGGGATGGCCTAGAAGGCTCTAGGGACTCTTAGGACCGACCTTTAATACGCAATAAGAGTCCATGAGCTGTCCTCTTGCATGGCCATGAAGCCTTAGCCTAAGGACACATGGAAAGTCACATAGATACCTCATGCTTGCCCCCTTCTTTATAAAGCCATGCCCACCCCTTCCCACCTCCCAATCCATGAAGCAATCCTCTCCTTCTATTTCCCACAGGTTAGATCATCATCCCTTCTATGTTTGTCCATGAAGTTGCTGTCCCAAGGTAAAAGAGGGTGCCTACCTTGGTGAAGAAGGCTCCTAGGGTTCCAAATTTCTCTATTTAGGATTTCTTAAGCTCCTCCTTGGTGATTTTGACCAAAACTAGTAAGAATCCTCCTTTCCTTCGCTATTTTCATGTTGTTAGTATTCCTCCCACCTTCTTCCAGGTCGGAACCATGACTTTCCATGGTAAAACTCCACCTAAGAACCCTAAAACATCTCATCTCCATGCTCTTTTGCTAGGGTTTGCACCTCTAAAGTGGAGAAGGTGATCTTTGCTCAAGAAAGGAGCTTGGATTGGAGCAACTAGAGGCAAGTCTTGTTAACCCCCTTCTCATATATTGCTTAGTGCATGCTTAAAACTCATGCTTCTATGTTTAAAATCGATGATTTCCATCTCTTTTTACCATGTTCTTCTAAGGTTTTGGTTTCTTGCTATTTTATTTTCTCTAGAATCTCTAGTTTGGTTATCTAAGAAACTTTAAACCTGATCTTGGGTCAAATGGTGTTTTCTCCCTCTCCCTATCTCTTTAATTGTCTCGATCAGTTTGATGATGTGGCAATTTCCTATTGGTCAATATTGCAAAATTCATATCTTCTAAACCGCTTATCCAAATTTGATAAATAAATATTTTAGAATTGGAAAATTAATATACATCTAATAAAAATATTTTCAAAGTCTGATTTCATAGTTTGATGAAGGGTGATTTTTGTAAAACTAATTTAATGCATAAAATCCATAAAAATTACATCTTAATCATCATAACTCCAAAATTAACATAAAAATATGTTTTCTTGATCAGAAAAACCTAATAAGTTCATTGGTGATATTTTCAAAAGCTAAATCCAAAATTTTCTATAAATTTATAACATTAGGGTTTCTATATATTAATGTGCACTTGTACTCTAATACATGTTAATACATTGAAAATAGACAAAGTGGAACTTGGACTCAATTAAAGTGGTAAAAGTTAGTAATTGATATCAGTAAGAGAGGTATGTGCTTTGTATGTGCAATCCCTATTTATGTATATGCAATCCCTATTTATGTATGTGCTATGTATGTGCAATCCCTCTTTATGTATGTGCATTCCTTACACCCTATGTTGGGATAATTGTAGCCAAACTCTATATTTCCCTAATGAGGCTTAAATGAACCCTAAATATTCTATTCTTGAATCCTAATGTTGTTCATGCCTCAAATTGGATTATAATTTCTTCTTGTTTGGGTCTTATACCCCACTGCCATGCTTATTGAATATTATGACTACTCTTTCCATGACTACTTTTCTAGCATGTGGATTTATGTTCTATTTAATTTAAAGTAGCGGTACTTATGTACAACCACCCACAGAGGGCATGTAAATAATCGCCCTGGGGAATGTCTTATTCTCCCCATAATATTGTAGGTGATTGAGAATGTCTTATTCTCCCCTCACCTAAGGTTAGAGGTTCGGTAGGTGCCTCAACCCTACTTAGTTAGGTAGACATAATTATCTTACATGCAAATCCTTTTTAATATAATTGTTAATGGAAAGTTTCTTTTGAATATAGCCTCGTACTCTTGTTCTGTTAATCTTATGATGAAATATCAGCCTTTACTTTCATGTTGTTTCCTTATCTTTTGTTCTTGTTCATTATTTGACACATACCTTGTATTTCTCTCTCTTGCTGGGTGATTTCCCAACCACCCAGGTTTAGATTGAGGTGTTAAACATGGCCAAGGAGAACATAGCTTCCAACATGGACCTAGATCTTAGAGATGTTGCTTGGAGACAAGATTGTAGTAGTCTAGACTTCCCTCTATCTAGATCCTGATTGTGTGTCTTTATGTAAACCCTAATGGGAGAATTTGATGTATTTTTGTAAACCTTTTATGAAATTGAATATAGTCAGTTATTTTTTATTCCGCTACTTTCTAATGGTGTTTTTTATACCAATGTTTAATAAGTTTGGAAAATTTATGCCCATTCCATAATACCTCTGAGAGGGTTTGGAATGAATGTCAATTCTTCAAATTTTTAGTAAAGGGGTGATTTCACTCTCTTACAGCATGGTATCAGAGCCCATGGTAGTTGGAATCTAACTATTTTAGTTTTGTCTCCCTAATTATAATCCCTGCCTTACATAGTTCCTTTAGGTGACATGGTTTCCCTATAGTTGATCTATAAATGATGAAAGGTTGATTTAGGACCCTATAGTTCCACATTAGTATCATGATGAATAAAACCCTAAAATACTCATAACAAAAATATGCATAACTTAATGTTGTTTAGTTTGCCTTTAGGAAACTATTAGGGTATGCAGTTGAAGCAAAGGTGTCTAGAAAGGATCAGGTTCTGGGGGCTGGAAATATTTTCCTCCATGCCACTTTCTTGGTTTACGAGGATTCCCAGATCCATATGATACCGGCCTAGCCTAAGCTGAAATGGATTGTCCGAAATAGTTTACTTTTAGGCAATAGTGACCTTAGACATCTATGTTGTATATCTTTGCGAACTATAAGTTTTATGTGTATGATGACTTGTTTGAGGATGGATACCAAGATAGTCTCATTATGTTCCTTGGGGCCACATGCTTGGATAGTTTATCCCTAGAACCTAGACTTTGAAGTTTGGGGTTAAGTGAGTTATCAGAGTGCACAGTGGAAGTGGGATGGATCTTGTGCATGGTTTAGTTAGACTCATCCTTTAACCCCTAGTGTATTTTGGCTTGATAGGTCGAACTCTTTAAGGGGTGGATTATAGTTAGTTTGATTATGTTGGGTGGTTAGATTTCGAGGATGAAATCCTCTTTAGGGGGATGGAGCCCTATGGCATCTTAAAATCTATCTACACTATCTTTAGAAACCCTAACCCCATACTTAGGAGGTTGTTGTGCTTGAAACCTTAGTGGGGTCCAAACAAGTTATAGTTATAGCCTAACGTGCTTGTTTATATAGTAATGAACATATAATGATCATCTGATAAATAATTTATATGTTCAAACCCTAATGAATACCTAATGCACATAATATGAGTACCTCACATATTAATCCTAATGGATATGCATGGTGTTGCCCATGTCATAAACCAATAAACTCTAATGAAATGACAATTAAGATGACTATAACCTAATATTGGACTTAATACATGCTAAGTAAAATATAGTGATCATATTAACCTGAACCCTAAGTTGTAATCATCTAACCTGAACATATACATCCTTAATGCCTTTCATGATATATTAATGACATTAGGTGCCATAATCAGTTAACATACTTTGATACACATAAATGATATATATAATCATCTAATCACATATTAATCAAGTCATAAATATGAAATGCATGGTATGTTACCTTGTTATCTAACACACACACACACGATTAGTCACTTAATGTGAATCAATTCATAATATGCCTCACCTTGATCATTAAAATACATGGAATGGCTTCAATATGAATATGAAGTGATTCGATTCACATAAATGTGCAAATCAATAATATAAGTAAATATGAGAAAATGATTAATGATGACATTAATGTGAGAAATAAACATAATGTGGTAATGAGATAACGTTTAATATAAATATATGTAATTGATGTGCCATAATTTGTATTGAATGAAGACTTAAAGACAAATTGAATACTTCATGCAAAATAATTCGTTATAACTTAATGTGGTGATAGTATAATGATAATGAAGTTGAAGTTCAAAATATTAAGGATAATGATCAAGTATATTGAGGGAATTGAGTAACCCATAATTTTGCTAAAATTCTTAGTAAGATAAATGAGAAATATATATGTATATATATGATGTTTCATGGATGATAATGAAATATAACTTCCTTGGTAATAAAGTGATTATGACATGCCATAATTAAAATAATGGTGATAATGTGATATCATAATGAATATAATGTTAATGAGCCAAAAATGTAAATAATGTTAAATCTCCTAAAAAGAATATATAAATAATGGAACCTAGGTGATCCTTGATAACCTAACCTATGTTGAGATGCTTGTGGAGTATATGTTGATGAGTTGTTTGGTGAAAGTTAAGGTTGGAGAAATAACCTGAAGTTTTGTGATGAGATGTTGCACACTCACCCTTCCCTTCTTGCTTGTGATTTCGGGGACGAAATCCTCTTTAAGGGGTGGAGTGTTGTAACATACCGAATTCTAGAATTTTGTCTTTTGACCCCCTTTCCCATCTTTTCTTTTTATTTCTATCCTTATTGGCCTTTCTATTTAATTAGTAGAATTTATAGTGGTTTAGTGAACATTTAGTCACTAATTGTACCAATATAAGGGTTTATGCACAAATACCTCAGTGAAAGCTTAATTACCATAATTAAGTTCTATAAACCTTAATATAACTTTTTTATATGATTTAAAAACATAAAATGAGCCTAACTTTCAAATTTGGTTCGATTTGGATGCTGTTTGTGCAAGTTATGCAATTTTAGGTACATTTTGGACTTTTATGTAATTTAACCAATTGGGAGGTTTTCTTTGCAAATTATCACCTGAATTTTAATCCTAAAATATTCCCTTACCATTCACGAGATTTTTAACCATGGGCACCTGGTTGCACCTTGGTTTGAAGGTGTTACTTTCCAAGGACATTATAGGGATTACCCTCTTTATAAATGTGCTTATCTTTAAAAGCTATCAACCAATGGGGTTATTTCTTTGTTTGAAGGACGGTGGGGATGGCCTAGAAGGCTCTAGGTGCTCTTAGGACCAACCTTTGATACGCAAGAAGATTCCATGAGCTGTCCTCTTGCATGGCCATGAAGCCTTAGCCTAAGGACACATGGAAAGTCACATAGACACCTCATGCTTGCCCCCTTCTTTATAAAGCCATGCCTACCCCTTACCACCTCCCAATCCATGAAGCAATCCTCTCCTTCTATTTCCCACAGGTTAGAGCATCATCCCTTCTATGTTTTTCTACGAAGTTGCTGTCCCAAGGTAAAAGAGGGTGCCTACCTTGGTGAAGAAGGCTCCTAGGGTTCCAAATTTCTCTATTTAGGATTTCTTAAGCTCCTCCTTGGTGATTTTGACCAAAACTAGTAAGAATCCTCCTTTACTTCCCTGTTTTCATGTTGTTAGTATTCCTCCCACCTTCTTCCAGGTCGGAACCATGACTTTCCATGGTAAAACTCCACCTAAGAACCCTAAAACATCTCATCTCCATGCTCTTTTGCTAGGGTTTGCACCTCTAAAATGGAGAAGGTGATCTTTGCTCAAGAAAGGAGCTTGGCTTGGAGCAACCAGACCTTCTAATCCCGGAATCCTTTCTGTTTGAACCTTATTACCTTCCTAGAGGCAAGTCTTGTTAACCCCCTTCTCATATATTGCTTAGTACATGCTTAAAACTCATGCTTCTATGTTTAAAATCGATGATTTCTATCTCTTTTTACCATGTTCTTCTAAGGTTTTGGTTTCTTGCTATTTTATCTTCTCTAGAATCTCTAGTTTGGTTATCTAAGAAAATTCAAACCTGATATTGGGTCAAATGGTGTTTTCACCCTCTCCCTATCTCTTTAATTTATCTCGATCAGTTTGATGATGTGGCAATTTCCTATTGGTCAGTATTGCAAAATTCATATCTTCTAAACCGCTTATCCAAATTTGACAAATAAATATGTTTTGGAATTGGAAAATTAATATCCATCTAATAAAAATATTTCCAAAGTCTGATTTCATGGTTTGACGAAGGGTGATTTTTGTAAAACGAATTTAATGCATAAAATCCATAAAAATTACATCTTAATCATCATAACTCCAAAATTAACATAAAAATATGTTTTCTTGATCAGAAAAACCTAGGGAGTTCATTGGTGATATTTTCAAAAGCTAAATCCAAATTTTTCTATAATGTTCTAAAATTAGGGTTTCTTTATATCAATGTGCACTTGTACTCTAATACATGTTAATACATTGAAAATAGGTAAAGTGGAACTTGGACTCAATTAAAGTGGTAAAAGTTAGTAATTGATATCAGTAAGAGAGGTATGTGCTTTGTATGTGCAATCCCTATTTATGTATATGCAATCCCTATTTATGTATGTGCTATGTATGTGCAATCCCTCTTTATCTATGTGCATTCCTTACACCCTATGTTGGGATAATTGTAGCCAAACTCTATATTTCCCTAATGAGGCTTAAATGAACACTAAATATTCTATTCTTGAATCCTAATGTTGTTCATGCCTCAAATTGGATTATAATTTCTTCTTGTTTGGGTCTTATACCCCACTGGCATGCTTATTGAATATTATGACTACTCTTTCCATGACTACTTTTCTAACATGTGGATTTATGTTCTATTTAATTTAAAGTAGCGGTACTTATGTACAACCACCCATAGAGGGCATGTAAATAATCACCCTGGGGAATGTATTATTCTCCCCATAATATTGTAGGTGACTGAGAATGTCTTATTCTCCCCTCACCTAATGTTAGAGGTTCGGTAGATGCCTCAACCCTACTTAGTTAGGTAGACATAATTATCTTACATGCAAATCCTTTTTAATATAATTGTTAATGACAAGTTTCTTTTGAATATAGCCTCATACTCTTGTTCAGTTCATCTTATGATGAAATATCAGCCTTTACTTTCATGTTGTTTCCTTATCATTTGTTCTTGTTCATTATTTGACACATACCTTGCATTTCTCTCTCTTGCTGGGTGATTTCCCAACCACCTAGGTTTAGATCGAGGTGTTGAACATGACCAAGGAGAACATAGCTTCCAACATGGACCTAGCTCTTGGAGATAAGATTGTAGTAGTCTAGACTTCCCTCTATCTAGATCTTGATTGTGTGTCTTTATGTAAACCCTAATGGGAGAATTTGATGTATTTTTGTAAACCTTTTATGAAATTGAATATAGTCAGTTATTTTTTATTCTGCTGCTTTCTAATGGTCTATTATATACCAATGTTTAATAAATTTGGAAAATTTATGCCCATTCCATAATACCTCTGAGAGGGTTTGGAATGAATGTCAATTCTTCAAATTTTTAGTAAAGGGATGATTTCACTCTTTTACAGTAACTAAACCACCACACACCATGTGTCTCAACCTATCATCACTAGGTCAAACTCAACCACAAAGGGGTATCTCAACCAAGGGCTATCTAGGTCACCAAAACAGAACTAAAACCCAAGGGTGAAACCATAGTTATCATGGAGAAAAGGCCACATACAAACAGTCACAAAGGAAAACATAAAGACCAAAACTTAGCATGGCAATAACACCCAAGCCTATATTGCATGTATCAAAATCATCTCAACTGACATATAATCAAACCGGTTACATGAATTTAGGGTTTAAGAAAAAGAGTAATCTAAATGAGAATACTACAAAGTCTTGACCCTAAATTCATGAAAACATCATCTAATTCATAATCATCATATCCAGTGGTTTAAAATAGTAGATTACAACAAGGAAGATCACCATTATCTCATATTTATCAAAAATTGGGTATACATTTAGGGGTTTAGATTCTTATCAAACTAAACAAGATTTCCTCCACCAATCAAATCTAGAGATCATTATTATCTACTAACATGATAAGGGAACGTTCTAGAGAGAGAGAAAACATAAACATGCAAATAAAATTAAGAGTGCTAACAATAGAGGAGGGTAAAAAGTTATAAAACCCACCTTAAGATGATCACCACCAAGAGCTCCAAACTCCAAGATCAAGAGCTCCACACACATGATCCAGGGGTCAAAGGAATTTCACCAAAAGCTCCACACTTGGCCACAAGATCACCTCAAGAAGGAGAAGATGCCAAGGTCAAAGCTATCTTAAGGAAAGAAGTAAACAAACTCTTCATCGAACCAAAAGAGAAAGAGATAAAGAGAGGAGAAATCCTCTTTACACTTGGGTCTACCTTGTCAAGACATGGTCTATGACCCTTGCAATGAGGAGTTTCTCTCCCAAAATGACCACCATGGAAGAACCAGGGTCTAGGGATAAGAAAAAAAAGGGAAATGAAGGTAGGAGATCAAAAGAAACATCAACTTTAGAAGAAAAACACTTACCAAGGATGGAAGATGAGCTCGGATCACCACCACCACCACATGCAAGAGGAGATTGATCCCCCAAGCTCCAAGGAAGAACCTCCTTGATCCACCAAGCTCCAAGACAAGCAAAGAAGGAGGAAGAAGATAGATGGCTGAAAGGGTTGCAAACAAGCAAAGATAAGGAGTTCTATAGATGAAGGATGAGAGAGAGAGAGCAAAGGGTGAGGTGTCAACACACTAAGGAACCCAAGGAACACTTATCCTAGCAAAAGGCCAACATGCACCCACATGCATCAACTAAAACATGACATGCAAGACATGGTGATACAATCTAGGTAGTGTCTCGACCACCATGTCCTCCCCCACAGTCACGATCGTGGCCATCCTAGTGTGAAGCTCCCATGGGCGCGACACCATCAACCAACACCACCTCTAGTTTGAGACAAGACACCTCCACAAACCCTAGGTCGAGACAACCCAAGCTAGGTTAACCATCTCAACCCAAGACCACACTAGACCTCCTAGGTTGCGATCGAAACACATGGAGGAAGTGTCTCGACCACAACACCCTCCAAAACGAGCCTCGATCGCGACCCAAGGTTGAAACAACATAACCAACATACTCATGGGTCAAGACATCGAACATGCATGGAAACCCTAATCACCCTTAAGGTGTCAACTCCTCAAACAGAGCTCAAACAAGGCACCCTCCTCTTTCTCTCTCCTCTAGATGATGTTAAGAAATAGAGGGAACACCCTAGAGGTGGTAAATTATACATCAACCCCCTACATTGGGTAAATTGTAATTTGCACCAAAATTAGCACATAAATCATAAACTTCATCCAAACAAGCTTAAAATTGAATCATAAGCTCTCCACAAGCTCTAAAATCATCCCAAATAATTGAAGCAAGGTTCTAAGAACATCATCAGGATAAAGCAAATAGGGTTACCCCAAAACTCAGGTCAGGGTCCTTACAAGCCATAAACCCCTAACAAGGATTTCACCTCCGAAATCCTAAGAGAAAAGAGACAATTACTTCCTTCTCATCTCTTCCTCAAGATCCCACAAGGCTTCCTCTATACCACAGTGATGCCACGTGATCTGTGGGTTAAGGGCCCACCACACTTCCTCTATGACACTCTGATCTATTAACTCAGCATCAACCTTACTGGTGACTGTATCAATAATCCAACTAACATGGAAGGATTTACCAACTCTCTTTGTTATCATATAGAATTACAACTTATTATATGTCATTTTACCTTTTTCAACTTGGGTTCCTTTCTATCGACATAGGAATCACCAAGGATAAGGCATCTTATTACTTCATTTCTGGTTAGTTTTCACCATCCTCGTGTATGTTTTCTTGTTTTAATATGTTTTCCTACTCCTTTTTAAGAGGTAAACCATCATATCCCACATTTCCTTTATTAAACATAGGTCATTCCTCCTTAACTCTTTCATATGTCATGAAGGTTTTTATTTAGTACTTTTTTTATTCACATAAGTTGATCCGAGGTTAGCTTAGATTCTACTTTATTAGTTCATCATCATTCTCATATGTTAACTTTTATCGTACTTACCTGAGGAATTCTCTTCATCTTATGTGAATTTTACACCTTGACTTACTTTATTAACACAAATTTATCTATCTTTTTCTTTAAAACTCCTTGGGATCACCACTTCAGGGATCTCTTATAGCTTATCTATGTTCATGTTCAGGTTTTATAGTGTCATGTCTTTCTTTTATGGTTGTCAGTTGTCAGTTGTTCAAGTTCCAATAGATTATGATGTAGCTTTGTCCTTCTTTAGGGTAGGATGGAGACATTCTTATCACGATTCATGTTTAATTATGCTCTTGAGATTTTTTCAAAATGACTATTTGATCAAATTAATCAGAAAGAAAGCAACCTAAGAGTTCCATACTCACCTTCTTCACAATAGTTGTATGCCTGGCCAAGGCATTCAAGTACTGAGATTAGGTAGTGTGCATCACGTTTTATGTCATGTTCTCAACTTAGACACCATCCTAGTCCTAGTGCTAGTATCCCTATAGACTCAGCGAACCTAGAGCTACGATACCACAAAATGTGACACCCCTTGCCACACAAAGTGAGATTACTCAAAACCAAACACGGAATTTTCACTAAGCAAGTGGATTACTGAAAAACATAGGAAATTAAAACCAATTTCAAAATCATGCATCAAGCTGAACTCATCATGTCTGAAGCCATAAATCGAAGCCACTTGTATTTCATTGATATTAAAAGGAGTTACATAACATTGTTCACGGGATAACTAGCCACAATCTATTACATGTCATAACCTACTCATGTACACAAATCATCTCTGCACCATCATCATATATAATCAAAAACTCAAACTGATGTACAACATCTGTAAAACACCCCAACGACCTGAGAGTACAGGGACGACACATAAGACTATATTACTAGAAGCTAGCTGCATATCCATGATCCAACAACTACACCCCTCAGGATACATGCCTCAGCAACGTGATCTCTATCTCCACAAACACATCCACCTAAAAGATTGTGGAACCCACCTGGTGAGACCTAGCATCCCAACACAAGTTATAACTCTTTGCCAACATCTATTAGAAGCATAGATAACTAAAACAATAGATTATACTATTAACAGATAGGCAGATTTAGCTAAATGATATAAGTAGAGCAATTAACACTATTTAAGTAGTTCAAGTATCTACAACTCAGCAGTAGAACATTCTATGCTTTTTAAAGGAATATGAAGAACATGTATGCCTGTTATGAAATAAACAGTATAAGAAACAATGAAAAGGCTCATCCAATGTTATCCATATTTCTTCCTAAACAAATACACTACACGGCTATATTACATCTTTTATTAATGCCTTGAGGATTTGAGTCGTACCACCCAAATCCAACCGACCACTACTAAGTCAAATTGGTGCCATACAAGGTCCATGGAAGGACTAGAATCCACAACCTCACCAACAACCTCTTGGTAAGTACAAGAGTGAAAGTGAAATATAGTCATCTGAGGGATCGACTCATGCATGGGCATCCATATAACAACCTATCCCACCTTGGTACAGGTCACGGTGCTAGTGAACTGAGTTACGTAGACGCACTCTTGCCAGGGTATGGCCCGCAACCAATCTTGTGAAACCTCATAAGCAACATATCACTGAGCTACAGACCACACCCTCACTCCTTCCAGGGTATGGCCCACAACCAATCATGTGAATGCATATACTCAATAGTATATGACTCTAGACTTCCTCTAGGGGAAAGCCTATTTCACCATCCAAAAAATACTGACACTGAGATGGATCTATGGCACAGGGTAAAACTACATGATTAGGTTCGAGTTGAGTAGTTAAGTCAATTAAGTGTCTTTTAGCACCAATCAAGTTACAAAGTATAAAGTCATAACAAACTCTACAAAGATAAGGGCATATCACACTTTCAACAGATGTAAACATATAAGGTGTGAACTTGTCACACTATCACCACATTATGCTTGAATTATTTCCATTCACAACATCATTAACAAAGCCACATACCATGGAATACCAATCCCTCAACTCATCTCGTATTAGGCCACAAATACCTTCTAGGTCATAGGACCATTCACAACACCATTCCTATATCACAAGTGCCTCAAAATGCCTCTCAAGGCTCATTTAACGTGTATCATATCATACTCACCATAACATGCACTATCTATGATTATCAATCTTATAATATCTGCATGGTTAGAAGTTGATAGGCAAGAGATATATAACCACACAACATCATAATCTTTTCATGATAGGAAAATAAGCAAGTTCATCGTTCACTATTAGGGTTAGGGTTTTTTCTTAACCAATTAGAGATTACAAGACTAGGTACAACTATCCACCCTAGGATCATCATCCTCCATCATCTTGGAGCATATTATTCATATATGATTATCATTTAGTGTTCATATGTGTTTTACAACCACTTATCATCACTCTATGTTGACCATATGACTGCATAGGTCGTGACCACATACCATGGTCCATGTCGTGACCGACCCTTAGATCATGTCGCGCCCGTGACACTACAGTTAGGGTTCCATCTCGACCAAAGTGTCTTGACCAAACTATCTTGACCAAACTGTATCGACCACCAACATATGCCGTGACCTAAGACCCTCACAGTCGCGACCCAACACATTAGAGGGTGTCTCAACCCAAACAAGGTAGAAAAATCCCCAACACTAAGGTAACTAAGCCACCACACACCATGTGTCTCAACCTATCATCACTTGGTCAAACTCAACCATGAAGGGGTATCTCGACCAAGGGCTATCTAGGTCACCAAAATAGAACTGAAACCAAGGGTGAAACCATAGTTATCATGGAGTAAAGGCCACATACAAACAGTCACCAAGGAAAACATAAAGGCCAAAACTTAGCATGGTGATAACACCCAAGCTTATATTGCATGTATCAAAATCATCTCAACTGACATGTAATCAAATTGGTTACATGAATTTAGGGTTTAAGAAATAGAGTAATATACATGAGAATACTACAAAATTTTGAACCCTAAATTCATTGCAACATCTAATTCATTAATCATAATATCTCGGGGTGTAAAATATTAGATTACAACAAGGAATATCACCATTACCTCATATTTTTCAAATTTTGGGCATACATTTAGGGTTTCAGATTCTTATCAAACCAAACAAGATTTTCTCCACCAATCAGATCTAGAGATCATTATTATCTACTAACATGATAAGGGAAAGTTCTAGAGAGAGAGAAAACAACATCATGCAAATAAAATTAAGAGTGCTAATAATAGAGGAGGGAAGAAAATTATAAAACCCGCCTTAAGATGATCACCACCAAGAGCTCCAAACTCCAAGATCAAGAGCTCCAAGAACACGATCCAGGGGTCAAAGGAACTTCACCAAAAGCTCCACACTGGGCCACAAGAGTACCTCAAGAAGGAGAAGACACCAAGGTCAAATATGGCCCAAGGAAAGAAGCAAGGAAGCTCTTGGCCAAACCAAAAGAGAAAGGGAGAAAGAGAGGAGAAATCCTCTTCACACTTGGGTCTACCTTGTCAAGACATGGTCTATGACCCTTGCGATGAGGAGTTTCTCTCCCAAAACGACCACCCTGGAAGAAACATGGTCTACAGCCGAGAAAAGAGAGGAAGATGAAGGTACAGGATCAAAAGAAAAATCAACTTAGAAGACAAACACTTACCAAGGATGGAAGATGAGCTTGTATCACCACTACCACCACATGTAAGAGGAGATTATACCCCAAGCTCCAAGGATGAATGTCCTTGCTCCACTAAGATCCAAGACAAGAAAAGAAGGAGGAAGAAGATAGATGGCTGAAAGGGTTGCAAACATGGAAAGATAAGGAGTTATATAGATGAAGGGTGTGAGAGAGAGAGCAAAGGGTGAGGTGTCAACAAACTAAGGAACTCAAGGGACACTTGTCCTCATAAAAGGCCATCACGAAACTACTAAAACATGGCATGCAAGACATGGTGATACACTCTAGGTAGTGTCTCGATCACCATGTCATCTCCCATGGTCGCGGTCGTGGCTATCCTAGGGTGCACCTCTGATGGTTGTGACACCATCAATCAACATCACCTCTAGGTCAAGACAAGACACCTCCACAAATCCTAGGTCGAAACAACCCAATCTAGGTGAACCATCTCAAACCAAGACCACACTAGACCTACTAGGTCATGACCCAAACACATGGAGGAAGTGTCTTGACTGTGACACCCTCCAAAGCCAGCCGTGGTCACAACCTAAGGTCGAGATAACATAACCAACATACTCATGGGTCGAGATATCCAACATGCGTGGAAACCCTAATCACCCTTAAGGTGTCAACTCCTCAACTAGAGATCAAACAAGGCACCCACATATTTATCTATCCTTTAGATGATGTTAATAAAGAGAGGGAACAACCTAGAAATGGTAAATTGTACATAACTCCCTAGATTGAGTAAATCACAATTTGCACCAAAACTAGCACAGAAAGCACAAACTTCATCCAAACAAGCTAAAACATGAAAATTAAGCTCTACACAAGCTCTAAGATCATACCAAAGGATTAAAGCAAGGTTCTAAGCAAATCATCAAGCCAAAGAAAATAGGGTTACCCAAAAACTCAGGTCAAGGTCCTTACACATCTTAATCAGGTGGGTAAGTCCTTGTGTAGGTGAAAGACTCTTGTCTTAATTAGGTAAGTCCTTGGATGTATGGTGGTCTTATTGTATCTCTTATAATGGAATATAAGTATACATGGGTTGCAAAGTCATAAAGGTTGACCTCTCTAGGTAGTGGATTTATGGTCTCCTAGTTTGGAGATTGGAACCACTCTAACCGCCTTGTCTAAGTGTTTGTTTCAATCTCTCTCATCCTTGCTATGGTTGTTTAGATAGAAATTCAAATTAAGTTTTAGCATTTGGTTTCAATTGTTATAATTTGAAGATTTAACTATTCTTGTGAGAATTTTGAAGCTCTATTCAACACCCGTAGAGCCCTAGATCCAACAAGTGGTATCAGAATAAGGATCTTCTCCAACAAATCTCCTATGAGACGAGAAGATGCATGAGAACCAACTTGGTTCCCTCAACCTAGAGGGAGGATTCTCCATGCGCCCCCTAGTCTTCTACGACCCAAACTTTCTCTATTGGAAGCGACATATGTTGTTCTACATTCAATGGATGAACTTTGATATGTGGAAAGAGATGATTGCACCCTATAAGGAGCCAACCAGAGCTGTACCAACTTGGGATGAAGTTGCTCTAAAGAATGCCCAGCTCAGTGCCAAAGCAATTAGCATCCTCTATGTAGCCCTCACTCCATCCGAGTTCAACCGCACCTCCTCATGGTATACAACCTATGAGACATGGGACAAGTTGTGCATCACTTATGAAGGAACAAAGCAAGTGAATGAGGCAAATATCTACACTTTGAACAGACTCCTAGAGAACATGAAGATGGGGAAGAAATAAGGAGTTGCCGAGATGTACCCTAGGCTCAATATCATCATCAATGGCCTAGCTACTTTGGGACATACCTTGGATAGAAGATCTATCAACTCAAAGATCTTAAGGTCTCTTCCATAGAGATGGGAGTCAAAGGTGACCTCCATTGAAGAAGTTAGGAGCCTTGGTAATTTTCCAACTAAGGAGCTTATTGGCAATCTACATGCCCATGAGCCTAGACTTGACAAGTAAGAAGAGGAAGCAAATCAAGAAGAAAAGGAATCAAGGAAGATCAAAGATAGTGCCTTCAAAGCTCAAGTGGAGGCTCTTATCCTTCACAACAACTTGCTTGCCAAACCTCTTCCTCCTTCTCATATGAAGATGATAGCCCTACTGAGCATGAAGCCAACTTCTCTAAGGGAAAGAACTTCAAAGGAAAGAAATCTTCTTCCTCTACTCCAAGGTTCTACAAGTTTGGTCAAAAAGGACACTACACGAGTGAATGTCCTAAGACTAGAAAGTCACACCACAAGAGCAGCTCCAAGAAGGAGGAAGAGTACAAGAAAGATAGAAAATACAAGAGGAAGGACAAGAAGGAGAGGAGACACAAAGACACAACTCATGTAGCTTGGGAATGATCATCCTGTAGTGGCTCAAGCTCCAATGAAGATGGAGAGTGCCACCTTGCACTCATGGCCTCTACTAGTGAAGATATCAGTGAGGTAAGTGAGGTAAGTGAGGTAAGCTTGCATGAGTTATCTAAAGAAACTCTTATTGACATGCTTGTTACTACACATTCTTCTTATTTCCAGTGTAAATCCAAAAAGAAGAGGTTGGGTAAAATCATTGATGACTTGTATGCTAAACTTGACATCCTTGAGAAAAATGAGAAAATTCATCTTGAGAGCATTGATTCCTTGCAAGGACAATTTCTTGACCTTGAGCTCCAATACAATGGAGTTGAAGTAGAGAATGGTGTCTATCTTAAGAATATTGCATCTCTTAAGGAAGACAACCAAAAGTGCCTAGATGAGATTGAGTTACTTAAAAAAACTAAAAATGTTGAACTTAAGCTTATTAGTGATGCTTGTAGAGATGAGCAGGGTGTTTATCTCAAAGAAATTCAAATTTCTTCAATCTAAAAATGCTAGGTTACTTGCTTAAGTTAATTCTTTATCTTCTAGACCTATTTTGCCTAGTAATGATATCGCTTCTATTTCTCTTGAAAAAGATTCTTATTTGACTAACACCCTCTATTTGAAGGATGGCCTTGTTCATGCTAGAGATGATCTTTCTAGTTTGTCTTCTACTATTATATTTCTCACTAATGATAATCATATACTTATAGCCTCTCTGTAGAAATTCCTTAAAGGGAAAAACTCCCTAAATGAAATCCTTGACCATTCTACCAAACAAAATGGTACTAGTGATTTGGGATTTGTAGGGGGAGCACCTAAGGGAAAGAATAAGACCAAAGGTAAGAAAAAGAGTAAGAAAACTCCCTTTTCATTAGAGAGTCTTCTGGCACTAAGAACCCTATGATTTTCTCTCATTATAAAAGTGATGATCATTATTCTACTTATTGTCCTTACGAGCCTAAGGGGACAAACCCAAAGATGAAATGGGTCCCCAAGCTAACACCGGATCCTAAAGTTTGAGTTGGGAACTGACACTCTCCTTTATTATAGGAAAAAGGAAAATGGATTGTTGATAGTGGATGCACTAAGCACATGACATGTGATATAAGCCATTTCAACAATTTCACAAAGAAGAAAGGAGGTTCAGTCACTTTCGGGGATAACAAGAAAGGTAAGGTAAAATGTGAGGGTGATGTAGGTGAATCCTTGTGTATCAAGAATGTTCTCTTTGTGGATGGCCTACATCACAATTATGTGATAATGGATATCTTGTTCTATTTACTTCTTTTAAACGCTTGCTTCTAGATTCCCTCACTTATCATGTCATATATAAGAGAACTAGGAATGGTAATCTTTATGTAATTGTTCTTGACTCTATTAAGCCTATTGTTGGTAGATGCCTTGTAGTCAATTAGAATGATATCTCTCTTTGGCATCGTCGGCTAGGTCATGTAAATATGCATCAATTGAAGAAGTTGAGCAAAAAGGACTTGGTCAAGGGAATTCCCAAATTGGATTTTGAAAAGGACGAGGAATGCCAACCTTATACCCAAGGAAAGAAAACCAAGTCCTCCTTCAAATACAAAGGAGTCCTTAGTACCAAGAGAGCTCTTTAACTTCTCTATATTGATCTATTTGAACCTATGGGGACTCAATCGCTTCGTGGTTCCAAGTATTGTCTTGTTATTGTTGATAATTTCTCTCGATATACTTGGTCCTTATTTCTCATTTCTAAAAGTGACACACTTGATGTTTTCTCTAGATTTTGCATACGAGTTGAAAACGAAGCTTCTTGCCGCATTGTTTCCATCCGTAGTGATCATGGGGGAGAATTTGAAAATGATCTTTTTGAACGTTTTTGTGAAGAGTCCGGATATGCACATAACTTCTCTTCACCTCGACCACCTCAACAAAATGGGGTTGTAGAGAGGAAGAACATGTCACTATAGGAAATGGCTAGGACCATGATTTTAGAGTATGACACTCTAAAGAAGTTTTGGGCCGAAGCTATTTGTACCTCATATTTTCTGCAAAATTGGGTTTTCACACATCCCTCTTTAAAGAAAACCCCCTATGAGATATGGAACGATAGGAAGCCTTCTATCGAGTATTTTCACATTTTTGGGTGTCCTTGTTATATTTTGAACACAAAAGATTCTCTTAACAAGTTTGATCCAAAATCGTACAAGGCTTTCTTTCTTGATTATAGCACTACTAGCAAGGCTTATAGAGTGTTCAATGTTGACCTATCTAAAGTAGAAGAATCTATTAATGTCAAATTTATTGAGACTAACCCCTATGTTCCCAAAGATACTGCTAATGATAATGTTGCAGAAGAAGTAATTCCTATCCTAAAAGAACTCAACATCACCCAAAAGGAAAAAGAGGTGGATACTCAAGAAGAAGAGATAGTTGAAGAGAAGAAGGATCCCACTCCCCGCTTTGCAAAGAATCATCCTAAAGAGTTGATCATAGGTGACCCTTTTGAAAGGGTCAAGACGTGGGCTGCCTACAACAAGGAACAAGCAAACAACACCTTCATCTCACAACTCAAGCCAAAGAATGTCAAAGAAGCTCTTGGAGATGATGAGTGGATCCTTTCCATGTAAGAAGAATTAGAGCAATTTGAGAAGAACAAAGTGTGGACTCTAGTGCCAAGACCATGTGATAGAAAGATCATTGGAACCAAGTGGTCTACCGCAACAAGCTAGATGAAAGCGGAAAGGTGGTAAGAAACAAAGCAAGGTTAATGGCTCAAGGTTACAATCAGTAAGAAGGTATAGATTTTGATGAAACATATTCACATTTAGCTAGACTTGAGTCCATTCGTATGTTTCTTGCTTTTGCTAGTTATAAGAATTTTCTTTTATATCAAATGGAAGTTAAAAGTGCATTTTTGAATGGTACAATTGAGGAGGAAGTTTATGAGTACAACCTCCAGGCTTTGAACATGATAGCTTACCTAACCATATTTATCCATTTCAAAAAGCTCTCTATGGCCTCAAACAAGCACCTCGAGCTTGGTATGAGAAATTAAAGAACTTTTTTTAGATCATGGGCAAAGTAGATTCTAGCTTGTTTCTCAAACACACTTCTAAAAAATTTCTTATCATTCAAATTTTTGTTGGCGGAACTAATCTTGATCTTTGCAAGGAGTTTAGTGATCTTATGCATAGTGAGTTTGAGATGAGCATGATGGAGGAGCTTACATTCTTCCTCAACTTTCAAATCAAGATAACTAAAGATGGGGAACTTCATCAACCAAGGCAAGTACACAAGTGAGCTACTCAAGTGTTTTGGGATGGAGAACACCAAGCGGATGGACACCCCCATGTCAAATACCATCAAACTTGATAAAGATGAAGAAGGTGATAAAGTGGATGAGAAGCTTTATAGAGGTATGATTCGAAGTTTACTTTACTTAACTACCTCTAGACCTGACATAATGTTTAGTGTTGGCTTGTGTTCTCACTTTTAATCAAATCCCAAGAAATCACATCTTACAATTGTTAAGAGGATTTTAAGGTACTTCACCCAAACCCCCAATTTTGGACTATGGTATCCCAAGTCAAGGGACTTTACTCTTACAGTTTATAGTGATGGTGATTACACAGGATGTTTGATTGATAGAAAGTGCACAAGTGGCACTTGCTTCCTCCTAAGACCATGCTTGGTGTCTTGGTTCTCCAAGAAACAAAGCACAGTGGCTTTATCAACTACTGAGGCTGAATACATTGTAGCCGGGAGTTGTTGTGCCCATGTTCTATGGATAAAGCAAATACTCCAAGACTTTAACATTAATTTTGATGCTTCTCCTATTTATTTTGATAATACTAGTGCAATTAATTTATCTTAAATCCTATATTGCATAGTAGAGCCAATCATATAGAGGTTCGTCGTCATTTTCTTCATGATCACATTACCAAGAAGGATATTTATATCACGCATGTCAACATGGAAAATCAGTTGGTAGACATTTTTACTAAACCTCTAACTAGAGAGCAATTTAATTTTATTAAATCTAAATTGCTCATAAATTCTTTGGATGAATCTAATATGCCGCCTAGTTAGTTTCTATCTATCATATATGCTTTTCTTATGACTTGATCATCCTTGCTTGCTAAAGTGCTAAAATTTCATGTTCTTTTGCCTTGTTTTGGGTATTTTCTGCAAACGATGGTTTTATTTCTAAAATAGTATCCAAAAATGAGTTATATGTGCCTAAGTATGTTTAAAATGCAAAATGGACTAGAAAAATAAATTTAATTAGCACTCAAATGGCTAGAAATTAAGATTTTTTTAATTTTGGGACAGACTTCCTGTCAGTCGAGTTGCAAACTCGACTGATGGGTGGCCAAAAGCTTTTGTACAAAGCCATTTGGTTGAGTTTCCCTTTCTTAGAACTCGACTGATGGCCGGGCTGGAGCAACACTTATGCAGGGTTCGACTGACTTTTCTCCCTCTCAACTAGAGAAAAATTGACTAATTCCCCCTCTAGCTCCCTCAAGCTCTCAATCCTATCCCTAGACATATCTTGTTTGACCATCCTATCTCTCTTTCCTATCAGCCCTAGGTGGTTGGATGATCCTTGGTGGTGCTTCCTTCATTTTTGATCTCTCAATCTTCTTCTTCCTACCTCCACGGTCTCAAAAAGGAGAAAGAGAGCCTCCCCTTAAGAGGACCATCCTCTTAATCCAACTCTTTCCTCATTCCATTCTATGATACCTTCTTTTTCTCTGATGAAGCTCTAAATATATAAGGAGCTCCTTCTTAGGAACCCCTTCCCTTTTTGTGCCTTGTGTGAGACCCCTAACCTTGCTTAAAGTTTTGAACAAGCTTAATTATCATAATTGATTTCTTATAATCCTAATATAACCTTGTGATATGCTTTGAAATCATAATACAAGCTTAATTTTCAAATTTGGTCCAATTTGGACAATGTTTGAGCAAGTTATGCAATTTTATGTACATTTTGGACTTTTCTATAATTTACCCAATTGAGGGATTTTCTTTGCAATTTGTCACATACATTATGTTCCTTAGATATTATCTTATCATTCTTGAGTATTTTGATACATGGGTATCCTAGTTGAGCCATGGTTTGAAGGTGTTTTCCCCAAGGGTATTTTAGGGTTTACCCCTTCATGGATGAGCTGCCTTTAGTAGCTATCAACTAATGAATTATTTGATTGGCTTGGAAATTCGACAAAGGAGATATAAACATGTCTATATGGAAGGTGGGAGATCTGATTGTGTGTGTGCTTATATATTCTTAATAGTTTAAGGCCATGGACACTTGGACAGATACTAGAACTTCAACTTTTTCTTTTTCTTTATCTCAAAGTTTCATATACTTATCCCTAAGCACCCAAACGAGCCATTTACTCTTCCACCACTTCCCTCCTTCTATGAACCTCATTCTCTCTCTATGCTTTTGCGAATTTCTTGTCCAAGGAAGAAGAAAGAGGGGATCTTCTTGGAAAAAGAATCTAGGGTTGCAATTGACTTCCTTTTAGGGTTCAAAAAGCTTCCTTCTAGTAATCTTGACCTAAAAGAGTAACAATCCCCTTCTTTCCTCCATTTATTTCTTTGTTATCTTTTCTCCTACCTTTCTCCAGCTCAGAACCTTGCTGTTCCATGGTAGAAATTGCTCTAAAGCTCTAAAACCCTCCCTTTCTTGCTCCTTCTGCTTAGGGTTTGCTCATTTGATGAAGAAAGGTGCTAGATGGACGAATTCACAGCTTATGCTTGGATTTTCTACCCTACTTGCTCATGTTTTCTTCTGTTTGGGATTTTATCTTCTAATTAGAGGCAAGTTTTATAACTTGCTCCACATTTATTGCTTACCATAAGCTTGCTATCTCATTTTCTTGCTTTTAAATGATGATCCATGCACTAAAAAGCTATGCTTGACTTGGATTTTGATTTTTATAATATTCCCTATTCTGATTTAAGTTCTAGATGAACCTATGATCATGTGTAAATTATTCCTAATATATAATATGACTTGTATCAGGTTGATTTGACAACCGATGGTGCTAAACACCTATCAACCAATGGTCAATTTTAGTGTTTAAAGCTGATTTCTTCTATAAACACATGACTCAATGGTGGTGCCATTACAACAACCGATGGTGTTGTTTTCATAAAAAATGATGGTGGTGACCAAGGGTTTCAACTGACATTCACCCCTTAGGTCAGGTGCTGGCCTAATTAGAATCTTAGTGATTAACAACTAAGTACCCTAATGATGCTACCAATCAATGGTGATATTAGATTGATATTCAATATTGATTAATGAAAATAGTGTTGATCTAACAACCTATGGTGACTTAATGGTGACTACTAATGGTGGATCAGGTCTCCACGACCTATGGTGAGTTAAGCATTAATTTTAGCATCAATTAAGCCTTAAACCAATGGTTTCTTGGGTCATTTGATGCAATGGTCGGACCTATACTCCAATTGGTGGTTTAAATATATGAACCTGACCTAATGGTTAAGATCTAATGATTCTTCATCCAATAAATTGGAATGATGCCTGATGTAATATGTTGGTCCTAATGAAGTGATTTATATGGTTTCCTTTATGATATAAACTTAATAAGCTCATGTATTGACGACTTTTTTAAATAAACAATCGCTTGTAGGTTTTACCCTACTCTCAATGGAACTTTCTATGTCGTTAATCAAGGGATGTCTAGGGTTAGATGGTGACTCTGTCTAGAGAACAACTCAATGACTTCATAGGTGGTTTGTTCAAGATGTTTAATTATGTAACAAGCAATGTCTTTACCTTTTCAACATTTAATGGTTAGAAGTTGATGCCGCAATATTCCCATTGTTTTGGAAGCGTGTAGTATAATGTTATGATTCAAATGATGAGAATTTGATGGTTCAATGCCTTAGAATTGTATTCTTACCCTTGCCCTCATATGATTATGATTTATAATCGCCATAATGAATTAATGGCTAACCCTAATGAGGTATAGCTTGTTATACCTAGCTTTAATATAACTAAATGATGGTAATTGGGTATGAATAGTCCTTGAATGACTAATACAATCATCGAATACTCTCTTATTGTTGTTGAAACCTTAGTATGCTATAACCCTATGGTTACACCTTGATTTATGTGTGGGTTCATACTTGAGAATAGTATGGAATGTGATGGTGATGCTTCACCTTATGCATCCACGATCCAATGGGGATGCTATGAGTTATAGTTAGGGTATGAGTGCTGATTAGTAACATTAATATAATTTATCTTGTTGAACCTAACTCTAATGCAAATAGATAAAGATGACTATTCATGTTTAACCTTCTTATATGATGACATGATGGTTAAATAACCTCGTTAACATGATCATAACCTTAATGTGTTAATTGGCGGTTATCATAGCCACATGGTTGATACTTTATTATGCTAAACATGTGCATTATGAATATGATGAGGGTTAATCATATCTAGATTCCTTGCATGTTGATGTAATAAAGGAATGTTCTTAATGTTAATATAACCCTGCTATGATTGTTTATGAATATCTCCTAGCTCATTAATGCAATATTGTGCTGATCTGGTGTATTATATGTAAGTGATGTTGTTGAGCCTTGTTATAAGGCATGAAAAGATAATGATGATCTTACAAGGAATAATGTGATGGTATTAATGACCTTTGGGCATGGTTGGGCCCTAAATGAGGTGTAATCCTTTTGTTTTGATAAGGGTTGATACCCTGTGATATTGTGAAAAGGATATATATCATGTGATAGTATGATGGTCTTAATGACCATTGGGCATGGTTGAGCCCTGAATTGGGTGTAATCCTCTTGTGTTGATAAGGGTTGATACCATGTGATATTGTGAAAAGGATTTATATCCTGTGATAGTATGATGGTCATAATGACCGTTGGGCATGGTTGAGCACTGAATGAGGTGTAATCCTCTTGTGCTGATAAGGGTTGATACCCTGTGATATTGTGAAAAGGATTTATATCTTGTGATAGTATGATGACTAGTGTAGTCTCATGAATGGCAAGTGACTAGTACCATGTGATGATTAGATGAGAAATTATATTTCACACGTTTTATATCTTTTAAAAATTATGATATTTATATGCTTGCTAGAAGTGAATTAGGGTTTGTATGTCCACTTGTTTGATGCAGCCTTAATTCACCCAATTGGCATAACTAATCAAGTGCAACTCTAATCATGTAGTGCCCTATGCCGTAGATCCATCTTCAGTGTCAAAATTTGCTGGTGGTGAAATGAGTATTCCTAAGGGAAACTCAGAGTGCATACTATTGAGTATGTGGGGACTGGGGGTGGCAAGTTGAGGATATATCCTTGTCATCCACAATACACGTTGTGTAGGATGGCTATGGTCATGCCTCATATATCTGATGTGATTGAGGACAACTGCGGTTGTACCTTAGATTAGAGGGTTTTGTATACTCTAGTTTCTAGTTTCGTGACCTATACCAAGGGTGGACTAGTGGGTAGCTGTAACGACTGGGCCCACTGCCCACGACTCTAGTAGAGTTTTAGGAATGATGACTGGCCCCATAAACCACCACTAGCCTTAACTACGCACTTTGTCCACACTGACGCGCAAGCCAGGATCAACTTCCTGACTGGTCACCCATCCTAGTACTACTCCAAGCCGAGCATGCTTAACTATGGAGTTCTTTAGTGATGGGCTCCCGGAAAAGGAGGTGCACCTTGGTGATATGGGTAGTCCAATCATTCCTTTTAAGATCAACTTATCTGAGGCCTCAAATCCTGGGATGTTACAATCTCCTCCACTTAGACTCTTGACGTCCTCGTCAAGGCTCAACTATAAGGCCTCATAATCTCTTCCCCATTTCAGTGCAGACCCACAATGGCCCATGGACACCCAGCTCCCGATCACGGAATACCAGCGCAAGGGTGGCTACGTAAACCATGGACAACCCTTTCCTACATGCCTGGACCGCACGGCTCAAGACTGGCATGCCATGCCCATGTGGGCCCCACCTACTGGAGGGGAATTGGCTCTGATACCATTTGTAATGACTGGGCCCACTACCCACGGCTCTAGTAGAGTTTTAGGAATGATGACTGGCCCCACAAACCACCACTAGCCTTAACTGCGCACTTTGTCCACACTGACACGCAAGCCATGATCAACTTCCCGACTGGTCACCCATCCTAGTACTACTCCAAGCTGAGCACGCTTAACTATGGAGTTCTTTAGTGATGGGCTCCCGAAAAAGGAGGTGCACCTTGGTGATATGGGTAGTCCAATCATTCCTTTTAAGATTAACTTATCTGAGGCCTCAAATCCTGGGATGTTACATTAGCAGCTTGACTATATGTCACTGTGGTGGCAGCTTTGACTGATATGTCACTGCCTTTTACTCGTATTGACTGAGGGGAAGAGATCTTAGGATACCGACACTCCTAGATCTTATACAGAACTGAATAGCCCTTCGCAAGGGTCAGTTGGACTTTGGATGGTACAATTCAAATTCCCAAGGGCATAATAAAGATGTAAGATAGCCGTGTAGCATATCTATTTAGGGTTATACACAATGCTTCATATTGGATGATAACCCTTGTTTGCTTTCTTTTCATTGAGATCATGTATAATACAATAAGAGATAATAGATATGCTTATGTTGTAGTTATTCTCATGTTGTAAACATGATTATGTTGTTAAATATACTGACACTGATGGTTAAGATGATGCTGCTAGCTATGTTTAATATTGCTAGCCATGCCTATGTAATTATAAATGCTTAAACTACTAATCATGCCTATGCAATTAATTGTGCTATGATGTTAGTTCTACTTATGATGTAGATCTGTTCACTTTATTTGAGATGCCAATATTGACAACCATGTTATGTTACTAGACATATTCATGATGTCAAGGATGATTATGCCACTAGATTGCTTGTACTATTAGAAAGGAATATGATGATAGTCAGATTAATGATAATGATTGTTATTAGATGCAATTTGATGATATTTGAGAAGATATCTATCCAGAGAAATGGATTTATTTGTTATCTATATATGCATTGATGATCATACTTGTTGCTAAGATGATTTGTTTAATCTGTTTAGTATACTTGAACTGTTCAATCTGTTCAATTGATTATTAAATACTCTAATTGCTTAGTTATCTACTATTTAAAATGTTGTAATCAATAAGCGTTTTTTGAGGTTATACCACTTGCTGGGACATGGGTCTCACCCTTGTGGTTCACCACATCTTTTTAGGTAATTGGAAGTGACAAAAAAAACATGTGGTAGCAAAGAGGAGCTATAGTAATGAGTCTTTGCGAAAGTTGATTAGATGTCTAGTGTGTCCTAGAGTTGTCCCTGTACTCTCAGGTTTGGGTAGGAAAAGTTTTTATATGGTGTTTCAAACGAATCAGACTTTTGTTAGCATATTAATGCTTATTTGTGTGGCATATACAAATATTTTTCTCTTGTGTATATATGTTGTGGCTAAGGCGATAGAACAATTTGTATCAGATTCTTGGCATAGTATGGATAAAAGAAAGATGTTGGGTTCTTATACAAATGTTTCTGAGCAGGAGCTAACGTTGAAATCGGTTTTACTTTACCATATTTTTTGGTATGTGATTAATTATTGATCAATTGTTCTTTATGTTTTGAGTAATCTCATTTAGTGTAATGGGTTCTGACAAGTTGGTATCATAGCTTTAGATTCACTGAGTCTATAGGGACACTAGGACCTAGGATTAGGATGATGTCTAAGTTAGGAACATGACATATAAACATGGTGCATACTGCCTAATCTCAATACTTGGGTGTCGTAGCCAGGTATTCAATTATTGAAGAAAAGGTAACTATGGAACTTTTAGATTGTTATCTTTTTTATGAATCTGATCAAGTAGTCATTTTGAGACAATATAAAGAGCATAACGAATCGAAAATCATGCTGCAAATATCTCAATCTTACCTCAAGAGAAGATGAGAATTACATCATTATATATCAAAACTTGAATATTTGGTAACTATAAGAGAAAGATAAAACACCATGAAACCTAAATATGAATACAGATAAGCTAAAGAGGAGTTCTTGAAGCTATAATTCAAGAAGATAATAAAGTAAAAGACAGACAAGTCGGTGCTAATAAAGTGATTCAAGGTATGAAATTCACACAAGATGGAGAGAACTCCTATAATAAGTACAAAATGAGAAGATGAATGGGAGCAATGACAAAGGAATAAGGTGGAACCTGAGTTAATCTCAGACCAACCTATATGTGTAAGAAAGTGTTAATGTAAAATCAGTTTGGCATGTGAAAGAAATTAAGGGAGATGATCCCTGTTTAATAAAGAAAATGTGGAATATGATGATTTACATGTTGATAAGTGATTGAAAAACATAATAAAATAAGAAAAACATACCCAAGTGTGATAAATAGTCACAAGGAAGGAGTAATGCGATATGTTAATAATGATGATTCCTATAATAATGGCAAGGAACCCGAAATGAAAAAGGTAAAATGATACATAAGAAGTTGTAACCTGCATAATGAAAATAGAATTGGTTACCTTTTAACTAGTAACCCTTGAACAATTCTGCTATGATGTGGGAAGTGTGTTTCCCTTTGTGTATTTTCTTTCCAGGGTACATCTTTTAAGTGAATCATTGCCACTTTGTATGTGTGGATTTTTTGTAAACATGAGGTTGGTTGGCTTATTATAGCATAAGGTTGTTTGGACTATGGTTCCAAGATCATAAAGTTTGTGATGAGTTTGCATTTGAGCCTTCCAATAATTAGGAAGACTCCTCTTATATGTCTTGATATTTGTTATGTTGGTAAAAGTGGATGAGATAATGATGTGAGTTCCTTATAGCATATGAGGTGGATACCAAGGTAATGAATCCTAGTATCTAAGATGTATCAACAATATGGAATTATGTGAAGGTTGGAGATGTTTATTAAATGAACATTCCAAGTATTCCTCTCCCATAGAGAGAGAGAGAGTTGATGATGACCCTATAAATGTTGTTTGGAAGGAAAAACAAAAGTGATTCTGTAATGTTGTGTTTGATTTGTGATAGCTGGGCAAGACCACTATCAAGGATAGATGGTTTGTTGATCAGTAGACATGTGCTACTGTGTTCCTTTAAGATAAACCTAGGATCAAATATCAATGCATAAGAGTTAGAGTGGATGACATAAGTTATGAACATGATGAGTTTATGGTTATGTCCTTTAGACTAACCAATGTACCAATATAATTTATGAATAGGAGGAACAGAGTGTTCAGGTCATGTCTTACAAGTTGTAGCAAGCTTTGAATGATGACATCTTAAAGTATTCTAGAGACAATCAGTAACATGGTCAATATCTTTGTTAAACCTTAAGAATAATGAAGCAACTATACTTATGTGTGACAAGTCTAGAAAGAGTGAGTTGGGGTTGACTAAAGTATCCTCTTGGAGTTATGATACCTCTGTTAAGTATGTTATGTGAATCCTGATAAGATGAAGACAATTTCGTTGCTCCACCCCTAACAAGGTCAATCAGGAAGTTATATTTGTTAATAGTTACATACAAGTGTATGATTCTTCAACTAAACAGATGGTCAATCCACCATTGAGATGATTGGAGAATCCACTAAAAACATATTCCTCACAATTCTTGAAAATTAGGGGTTGCCTACATAGTTGATTGAGTTGTTAATTACAACAACCATTAAAAGAGCATAGAGATGAAACCTTGTAAAGTTACATATGATAAGAGATAAATAATGTTCTATGTTTGATAAGAGACAACGAGTATGACTTTTGAGTAATGTATTGATATAATAGATATAATTTTAGTATGATAGCTATAATTTAAAGTTGAAAGTTACTATTATATTTGTACAAGGTGGCACAACAAGTTTCTATGTTCCATATTTGGAAATGTCTTCTTATGTGGAGGGGTTTTGTGCTGACCCAAGATGAGATATGTATGAATGATGTGACATCACCATGATATGCAAGTAACCATGTGAAGTTAATAGGATGAGGTGCAAAGGAATTACCCATCTTTATTTACCTTGGATTTCGGGGGTGAAATCCCTATTAGGGGTTTATGGTTGTGAGACCCCTAACCTTGCTTAAAGTTTTGAACAAGCTTAATTATCATAATTTATTTCTTATAACCCTAATATAACCTTGTGATATGATTTGAAATCATAATACAAGCTTAATTTTCAAATTTGGTCCAATTTGGACACTGTTTGAGCAAGTTATGCAATTTTATGTACATTTTGGACTTTTCTACAATTTTACCAATTGAGGGGTTTCTTTGCAATTTGTCACATACAGTATATTCCTTAGATGTTATATTATCATTATTTAGTATTTTGAGCCATGGGTCTCCTAGTTGAGCCATGGTTTGAAGGTGTTTTCCTCAAAGGTATTATAGGGTTTACCCCTTCATGGATGAGCTACCTTTAGTAGCTATCAACTAATGAATTATTTGATTGGCTTGGAAATTCGACAAAGGAGATCTAACCAGGTCTATATGGAAGGTGGGAGAGCTGTTTGTGTGTGTTCTTGTATATTGTTAATATTTTAAGGCCAATGACACTTGGAAAGATACTAGAACTTCAACTTTTTCTTTTTCTTTATCTTAATGTTTCATATACTTATCCCTAAGCACCCAAACAAGCCATTTATCTCCACCACTTCCTCCTTCTACGAACCTCATTATCCCTCTATTCTTTTGCAAATTTCCTATCCAAGGAAGAAGAAAGAGGGGATCTTCTTGGAAAAAGAATCTAGGGTTGCAATTGACTTCCTTTTAGGGTTCAAAAAGCTTCCTTCTAGTGACCTTGACCTAAAAGAGTAAAATCCACTTATTTCCTCCATTTATTTCTTTTTTATATTTCCTCTTACCTTTCTCCAGGTTGGAACCTTGCTGTTCCATGGTAGAAATTGCTCTAAATCTCCAAAACCCTACCTTTCTTGCTCCTTATGCTTAGGGTTTGCTCATTTGATGAAGAAATGTGCTAGATGGATGAGTTCACAACTTATGCTTGGATTTTCTACCCTACATACTCGTGTTTTCTTATGTTTAGAATTTTATCTTCTAATTAGAAGAAAGTTTTATAACTTGCTCCATGTTTATTTCTTACCATAAGCTTGCTAGCTCATGCTCTTGCTTTTAAATGATGATCCATGCACTAAAAAGCTATGCTTGACTTGGATTTCGATTTTTATAATACTCCCTGTTCTGATTTAAGTTCTAGATGAACCTGTGATCATGTGTACGTTATTCCTAAGGTATAATATGACTTGTATCAGGTTGGTTTGACAACCGATGGTGCTAAACACCTATCAACCAATGGTCAATTTTAGGGTTTAAAGCTGATTTCTTCTATAAACACATGACTCAATGGTGGTACCATTGCAACAACTGATGGTGTTGTCTTCATGACAACTGATGGTGGTATCCAAGGGTGTCAACTGACGTTCACCCCTTAGGTCAGGTGTTGGCCTAATTAGAAGCTTAGTGATTAAAAACTAAGTACCCTAATGATGCTACCAATCAGTGGTGATATTAGATTGATATTAGATGGTGATTAATGAATATAGTGTTGATCTAACAACCTATAGTGACTTAATGATCACTACTAATGGTGGATCAAGTCTCCACAACCTATGGTGAGTTAAGCATGTAGTTTTAGCATCAATTAAGCCTTAAACCAATGGTTTCTTGGGTTATTTGATGCAATGGTTGGACCTATACTCCAATTGATGGTTTTAATATATGAACTTCACCTAATGGTTAAGATCTAATGATTCTTCATCCAATAAATTAAAATGATGCCTAAATTAATATGTTGGTCTTAATAAAGTGATTTAGATGGTTTCCTTTATGATATCAACTTAAGAAGCTCATGTATTGACGACTTGTTTTAAATAAACAAACGCTTGTGGGTTTTACCCTACTCTCAATGGAATTTTCTATGTCGTTAATCAAGGGATGTCTAGGGCTAGATGGTGACTCTGTCTAGAGCACAACTCAATGACTTCATAGATGGTTTGTTCAAGATGTTTACTTACGTAAATGACCAATGGCTTTACCTTTTCAACATTTAATAGTTAGAAGTTGATGCCTCAATATTCCCATTATTTTGGGTGAAGCATGTAGTGTAATGTTATGATTCAAATGATGAGAATTTGATGGTTCAATGCCTTAAACTTGTAGTCTTACCCTTTCCCTCATATGATTATGAGTTATAATCACCATAATGAATTAATGGGTAACCCTAATGAGGTATAACTTGTTATACCTAGCTTTAATATAACTAAATGATGGTAATTGGGTATGAATAGTCCTTGAATGACTAATACAATCATGGAATACTATCTTATTGTTGTTGAAACCTTAATATGCTATAACCCGATGGTTACACCTTGATTTATGTGTGGGTTCATATTTGATAATAGTAAGGAATGTGATGGTGATGCTTCACCTTATGCATCCATGATCCAATGGGGATGTTGTGATTTAAGGTTTGGTTATGAGTGTTGATTAGTAACATTAATATAATTTATCTTGTTGAACCTAACTCTAATGTAAATAGATAAATATGAGCATTTATGTTTAACCTTCTTATATGATGATATGATGGTGAAATAACCTCTTTAACATGATCATAACCTTAATGTGTTAATTGGTGGTTATCATAGCCACATGGTTGATACTTTCTTATGCTAAACATGTGCATTATGAATATGATGAGGGTTAATCATATCTAGATTCCTTGCATGTTGATGTAATAAAGGAATGTTCTTAATGTTAATATAACCCTGCTATGATTGTTTATGAATATCTCCTAGCTCATTAATGCAATATTGTGTTGATCTGGTGTATTATATGTAAGTGATGTTGTTGAGCCTTGTTATAAGGCGTGGAAAGATAATGATGATCTTGTAGGGAATAGTATGATGGTATTAATGACCTTTGGGCATGGTTGAGCCATGAATGAGGTGTAATCCTCTTATGTTTATAAGGGTTGATACCCTATGATATTTTGAAAAGGATTTATATCCTATGATAGTATGATGGTCTTAATGACCTTTGGGCATGGTTGAGCCCTGAATTAGGTGTAATCCTCTTGTGTTGATAAGGGTTGATACCCTATGATATTATGAAAAGGATTTATATCCTGTGATAGTATGATGGTCGTAATGACCTTTGGGCATGGTTGAGCCCTAAATGAGGTGTAATCCTCTTGTGCTGATAAGGGTTGATACCCTATGATATTGTAAAAAGGATTTATATCTTGTGATAGTATGATGACTAGTGTGGTCTCATGAATGGCAATTGAATAGTATCATGTGATGATGAGATGAGAAATTATGTTTCATACATTTTATATCTTTTAAAAATTGTGATATTTATATGCTTGCTAGAAGTGAATTAGGGTTTGTATGTCCACTTGTTTGATGTAGCCTTAATTCACCCAATTGGCATAACTAATCAAGTGCAACTCTAATCATGTAGTGCCCTATGCCGTAGAGCCATATTCAGTGTCAGAACTTACTGGATGGTGAAATGAGTAATCCTAAGGGAAACTCGGAGCGCATACTGTTGAGTATGTAGGGGTGGCAAGTTGAGGATATATCATTGTCATCCATAATGCAGGTTGTGGAGAATGGATATGGTCATGCCACATACATCTGATGTGATTGAGGACAACTGCGATTGTACCTCGGATTAGAGGGTTTTGTATACTCTAGTTTCTAGTGCCATGACCTATACCAAGGGTGGACCAGTGGTTAGCAGCTTGACTATATGTCGTTGTTGTGGCAGCTTCGACTGATATGTCACTACCTTTTACTTGTGCTAACCGAGGGGAAGAGATCCTAGGATACCGAAACTCCTAGATCTTGTACAGAACCGAATAGCCCTTTGCAGGGGTCAGTTGGTTTTTGGATGGTACGATTCAAAATCCCCAGGGCATAATAAAAGATGTAAGATAGCCATGTAGCATATTTGTTTAGGGTTATACACAATGCTTCATATTGGATTATAACCCTTGTTTGCTTTCTTTTCATTGGGATCATGTATAGTACAATAAGAGATAATAGATATGCTTATGTTGCAGTGATGCTCATGTTTTAAACATTCTTATGTTGTCAAATATACTGACACTGATGGTTAAGATGATGCTTCTAGCTATGTTTAATATTGCTAGCCATGCCTATGTAATTATAAATGTTTAAACTGTTAATCATGCCTATGCAGTTAATTGTGCTATGATGTTAGTTCTACTTATGATATAGATCTGTTCACTTTATTTGAGATGCCAATATTGATAGCCATGTTATGTTACTAGACATATTCTTGATGTCAGGGATACTTATGGTACTAGATTGCTTGTACTGTTAGAAAGGAATATGATGATAGTCATATTAATGATAATGATTGTTATTAGATGCAATTTGATGATATTTGAGTAGATATCTATCCAGATAAATGGATTTATTTGTTATCTATATATGCATTGATGATCATACTTGTTGCTAAGATGATTTGCTTAATCTATTTAGTATACTTGAATTGTTCAATCTATTCAATTGATTATTAAATACTCCAACTGCTTAGTTATCTACTATTTAAAATGTTGTAATCAATAAGCATTGTTGGAGGTTATATCTCTTGCTGGGACATGGGTCTCACCCTTGTGGTTCGCCACATCATTTTTTGGTAATCGGAAGTGACAAAAACAAACATGTGGTAGCAAAGAGGAGCTATATCAATGAATCTTTGAGAAAGTTGATTAGAGGTCTAGTGTGTCCTAGAGTCATCCTTGTACTCTCACGTCTGGGTAGGAAAAGTTTGTATATGGTGTTTCAAACGAATCTGACTTTTGTTAGCATATTAATGCTTGTTTGTGTGGCATATACAAATATTGTTATCATGTGTATATATGTTAAAAGAAAGATGTTGGGCTCTTATGCAAATGTTTCTAAGTAGGTGCTAATGTTGAAATTAGTTTTAATTTACCCATATTTTTGGGTATGTGATTAATTAGTGATCGATTGTTCTTTATGTTTTGAGTAATCTCATTTAGTGTAATGTGTTCTCACACCTTGTTTGAGCCTCGTCTGCGTTGACAAAGGTCATAGATCAGGTAGCCAAGTTGTTGCATGACCACTACCTATCTGCCCTGAGTGTCGAACGCCAGTGCTATAACAACTCCATCACAAACATTAAGGCAGTTCATGAGTTCTATGCAAATTTGTCATGGAACTATGACACTCTCGTACCCGTGCCTAATACTCAAGTAATTCTTACTTCCATGATTGCCGGTAAGAAGTTCAAAATCTCAGAGGATACCTTGAATATCTTTTTCTCCAGTATTGAGGTAACCGAGACATGGAGGAAGGATTATCTTGAGTATTTTGACCTGCTTGACCCTGAGGCCTTCTACAAGAAATATGGTATCACTCTCCCTGACATACATAAATTCTTAAAGAAGCCTCGGTTTCCCTATAGGAAGAAGTTCACCCTTCCCTCCTCTACTTTGGACATGAAAATCACATTCTCGCTCTGGTAGTCAACTGTAATATTCACTCTGAGAAAAATTGAACTAAAATTGTAGAGAATACCGCAGTGATTATGTTTTGCCTTCTGAAAAACATCAAAGTCAAATGGCCTGGATACTTTATTCACCACATGACCTATTTTGACTCAGGGGAGAACACCCAAGGTACCCACCCACCCTACCCATCCCTAAGTTGTGGTCTCTTCCAATATTCCACTGGGAAGTCTCTTTTTCATGATCTTCATTACAAACCTGCTAAAAAAGGAGTCTTTATCAGTGAGACCACAATCTAGGAAGCTTGCCCCCATCTTCTTCTACCATACCTGGAGCCTCTACCTCAACCCAAGTACCTCCACCTCCTCAACCAATCCCGACCTCCCCGCTCCTTGTTCAATGTATCAAATGAAACCCTCATGGGTTACATGAAGCATCAACATGCGTACAACCTTTAGGTTCAAGAGAACCTGCATCAGGATCCCTGTGCTATCATGTCTACCATGAACCTATCATGTTCCCATCCTTACCCTACCTACCAGCCTTACACAGGTGGTGATTATGCATCCTATGCATATAATCACTTCTACCCAGCCCCTCCACCTCCTACTTTCATTGCTACACCCTCTACTGTTGGTGGATCTACCCCTGGTGTGCTTTCTCTCCATGTTGGCCCCATAGATACCTTTCTGCAGGACTTGACACCTCTGTTGCCACTTTCCCTCAAGCCCAAGAGTTGCATGACCTTGGTATGTCTTAGGCTGAGAAGAATGCCATGGGGCTTGGTCATGGTTTTGGTCCTTATGCCGATGAGAAGATGCCCAACCAGGATGATGAGGAAGATGGTGCTACTGTTGAGGAGGCATATGAGGATGATGGCACAGATGGTTCATATGGTTATGATGATGGCTTTGCTGGTGCATCTGGTGATGAAGGTGAAGCTGCTGCTTCTGCTGCACCTTTAGATGGAGATGATGACTATGAGCCTGAAGCTTCTGATGATGATGTTGATGATGATGGCCCTTTGGACTTGGATAGCCTAGACATTTAGATGTTTTAGTTTTTAGTCTTTAGATGTTGATCATATATATACATATATATATACATATATATATATACACACATACATACATACATACATATATATATATACATGCATACATACATATATATATATATATATATATATATATATATATATATATATATTTTCTAGACTATTTTGTACTAAGACATCTGGGCACATTATTTGAGCTATACTATTTTATTTCATCATGTTGTTCTTTCATCGTTTTGGCTTGCAATTATTTTTGAGGACATGCCTTCAATTTTGTAATCTTAATCATATGTACCCTTACTCTCTGATTGACTATATCTCATGAGTTGGTGGTATGTTACCCATATTTTGATTATGACATATGTTGTTTGTTTCTCTCTCATCTATATCTGATGTGTGTTATGAGGTTGCATGTTTTATCTTATGGTTGGATGTTTTGGTTGTTCTAGGTTGCATGTTTTATCTTATGGTTGGATGTTTTGGTTGTTCTTGGAGAAGACCCATTTCTTTTCTCTTCTACCCCCTTCCTTTTTGATAATGCCAATAGGGGGAGAAAAGTTCAATGTTTTGAAGCTCAACCGTATTGGTTTTATTGCCTATGTGATCCTTTTCTTGTCTAAAAATATGTTTTATCATGTGACTTGCTAAAGGACCATGTAGTATACATGTTATATAGATTTGTATAGAAAGACTAACTATGCAGGTAAGAGTGAGCATAGATTAAGCAGGATCAATTCACATTGATAAAATTATGAATCACCTTGCAATCCACAAGGTTAAGGTGTAACTTTACATATCCTTTTCAATATGTTGAGGAATGGTTTGTCGTTGTCAAAAAGGGGGAATGTTGACTTAAGAGTTATACATTGTCCACATTTTGATGATGACTTAACCATTCCATTCATATGTATCTAATATGTTTGTTTAAGATTGATTTTAGGCTTTAGGTACATGAAAAGGATCAAATTACAGAAGCCCTAGGTTGTCCAAGTTAAAGTCAAAAGCAATGCAAATGTGCAATTTGGGAAATCACTCCAAACCACCTTAGAATATTTTTGTAATCATTTGTATTGATGATATAACTTGTAACTAAGATGAGAAAAAATTAGGGACACTTAATTCCAGCATTTGATCAATCAAAAATCATTTTGAAAAATTTGTCACAACAACTTTTTCAGTCGATTTTGGATCTTGATCGACCAATGATGGATTTTTGGAAATGGATAAATTGGTCAAGTTGTACACTCACAGAATTCAACTGATCGACTCACATACCAAAACTAATTTTGATTGATCGATCGAGTTTCCCAGAACAAACTCGACCGATAGTTTGAATATTGGCTTTGTCGATTAGTGGATCGATCGAGTCACCTTTATTGAAACTCGACTGAATGTACTGTATAAAAAATGCAGAAAATGTGATTCCAACCATTGGAGAGTTGTTAGAAACGAAAATAGACCCTTTTCAAGTTGTAAAATGACTATTTTTTGTTCTTAAGTGATCCTACACTCAAAGAAACACCCCCAACTATAAATAGGACCTCTTGGAGTTTATTCTAAGGTTGCTCATTCATGCTACCCTTTATCCTTGCTATAGTTGAGTGTGCTACAACCCTTTGAGCCCCTTTCTCTCTATCATTTACCAAGCATTTCATGATTATGAGTGAGTTAGGCATGTTGTAAGAGAGCTACCTCAATGTTATCTCATAAAGCTCTCCATCTTTCCATCTTCTCAATCCCCTTTCTTAAAGAGAAAAGGTTGAAGTGATCTTTTCCGAGTGAAGGAGTTGTTGTTCTTCTTCAAGGTCAAAGAAGGTGTGAAGATCTTCTTTAAGTGAAGGAGAAGGACAAGGCAGAAGATTCAAGAAGAGTGGGTAATTCCTGCTAGGCCAAAGACTTGATGCAAGTGTGGGTAAGTCCTTGGTGAAGGCTGAAGACATCTTGATCAAGTGGGTAAGTCCTTGTGTAGGTGAAAGACTCTTGTCTTAAATAGGTAAGTCATTGGATGTATGGTGATCTTCTTATATCTCTTATAATGGAATATAAGTATATGTGGGTTGCAAAGTCCTAGAGGTTGGCCTCTCTAGGTAGTGGATTTACGGTCTCCTAGTTTGGAGATTGGAACCATTCTAACCACCTTGTCCAAGTGTTTGTTTCAATCTCTCTCATCCTTGCTATGCTTGTTTAGATAAAACTTCAAATTGAGTTTTAGCATTTGGTTTCAATTGATATAATTTGAAGGTTTAACTATTCTTTTGAGAATTTTGAAGCTCTATTCACTCCCCTCTAGAGCCCTATATCCAATAAAGGGGTCAGCCACATTGCTCCTTGTTGGTACTATGAAAATTTTCACATATCCTTGCTGTACAATATCTTGTATGAGATGGAATCGCCTTTATATATGCTTAGAACAATGATGCAATCTAGGTTCCTTAGCTTGCTGTAACATAACGAATTCTGTAATTTTGTCTTTTGACCCTCTTTACCATCTTTTACTTTCATTTCTATCCTTATTGTCCTTTCTATTTAATTAGTGGAATTTATAGTGGTTTAGGGAACATTTATTCACTAATTGTACCAATATAAGGGTTTATGCACAAATTCCTCAATGAAAGCTTAATTACCATAATTAAGTGATCTAAACCTTAATATAACTTTTTATATGATTTGAAAACATAAAACGAGGCTAAGTTTCAAATTTGGTTCGATTTGGATGTTGTTTGTGCAAGTTATGCAATTTTAGGTACATTCTGGACTTTTATGCAATTTACCCAATTGGGAGGTTTTCTTTGCAAATTATCAACTGAATTTTAATCCTTAGATATTCCCTTACCATTAACGAGATTTTAAACCATTGGAGAACCTATTTTCACCTTGATTTGATGGTATTTCTTTCAAAGGGCATTATAGGGATTACCCTCTTTATAAAGGTGCTTATCTTTAAAAGCTATCAACCAATGAGGTTGTTTCTTTCTTGAAAAACGGTGGGGATGGCCTAGAAGGATCTGTGGGATCTTAGAACCGAATTGTGATATCCAAGAAGAGTCCATGAGCTGTCCTCTTGCATGGCCATCAAGCCCTAGGCTAAAGACACATGGAAAGTCCCTTAAGACACCTCATCCTTCACCTCTTTCTTTATATAGCCATGTATATACCCCTTCCCAACTCACAATTAGAAAACTCTTGCTCTCCTTTTCTTTCCTCTAGCTTAGATAATAGTTCCTTCTGTATTTGGCCACGAATTGTCTGCCCCAAGGTAATAGAGGGAGCCTACCATGGTGAAGAAGGCTCCTAGGGCTTCCAAATTGCTCTATTAGGGTTTCTAAAGCTCCTCCTTGGTAATTTCGACCAAAACTAGTAAGTTTCATCCCTTCATTCCCTATTTTCATACTTTTAGTCTTCCTTACACCTTCTTGTAGGTCAGAACCATGACCATACATGGTAAAACTCCACCTAAAACCCTAAAACATCTCATCTCCATGCTCTTTTGCTAGGGTTTGCACCTCTAAAGTGGAGAAGGTGATCTTTGCTCAAGAAAGGAGCTTAGTTTGGAGCAACCATACCTTATAATATCGGGATAATTTCTGTTTGGACCTTCTTACATTCCTAGAGGAAGGTTTTATTAAGCCCCTTCTCATATGTTGCTTAGTACATGCTTATAACCCATGCTTCTATGTTGAAAATCGATGATTTCCATCTCTTTTTACCATGTTCTTCTAAGGTTTTGGTTTCTTACTATTTTATCCTCTCTAGAAGATCTAGTTTGGTTACCGATGAAACTTCAAACCTGATCTTGGGTCAAATGGTGTTTTCTCCCTCTCCCTCTCTCTTCAAATATCTCGATTGGTTTGATGATGTGGCAATTTCCTATTGGTTAGTATTGAAAAATTCATATCTTCTAAACCGCTTATCCAAATTTGACAAATAAATATGTTTTGGAATTGAAAAATTAATATCTATCTAATAAAAATATTTTCAAGGTCTGATTTCGTGGTTTTACGAAGGGTGATTTTTGTAAAATGAATTTAATGCATAAAATCCATCAAAAATACATCTTAATCATCATAACTCCAAAATTAACATAAAAATATGTTTTTTTGATCAGGAGAACTTAATAAGTTTATTGATGATGTTTTAAGAGTCTATATCTGAGTTTTTCTAAAAAGGTCAACAATTAGGGTTTCTATACATTAATGTGCACTATGTACTCTAATACATGTTAATTCATTGAAAATAGGCAAAGTGGAACTTGGACTCAATTAAAGTGGTGAAAGTTAGTAATTGATATCAGTAAGAGAGGTATGTGCTATGTATGTGCAATCCCTATTTTATGTATGTACATTCCTTACACCCTATGTTTGGATAATTGCAGCCAAACCCTATATTACCCTAATGAGGCTTAAATGAACCCTAAATATTCTATTCTTGAATCCTAATGTTGTTCATGCCTCAAAATAGATTATAATTTCTTCTTGTTTGGATCTTATACCCCATTGCCATGCTTATTGAATATTATGACTACTCTTTCCATGACTACTTTTCTAGCATGTGGATTTATGTTCTATTTAATTTAAAGTAGCGGTACTTATGTACAACCACCCACAAAGGGCATGTAAATAATCACCCTGGGGAATGTCTTATTCTCCCCATAATATCGTAGGTGACTGGGAATGTCTTATTCTCCCCTCACCTAAGGTTAGAGGTCCAATAGGTGCCTCAACCCTACTTAGTTAGGTAGACATAACTATCTTACATGCAAATCCTTTTTATTATATTTGTTAATGGCAAGCTTCTTTGATATATAGCCTCATACTCTTGTTATATTCATCATATGATGAACCCTAGCCTGTTTTTATTTACTTTACTTATCTTGATATCCTAGACTAGTTTTGTGACACATACTTTTCTTCCCTTTCCCTTTTTGCTGAGTGCCTTCCCAACCACCCAGATGTTGAACAAGGTGATGGATAAGACAAGGAAGATCTTAGCTTTTGGCTTGGACTCAGTTGATGAAGATTTTGCTATTTTGCTTGGAGACAAGATTGTAGTAGTCTAGACTTCCCTCTATCTAGATCCTATTTGTGTGTCTTGATATAAACCCTAATGGGAGAATTTGATGTATTTTTGTAAACCTTTTATCAAAAATTGAATATAGTCAGTTATTTTTTCTATTCCACTGCTTTCTAATGGTATTTTGTATACCAATGTTTAATAAATTTGGAAAATTTATTCCCATTCCATTATACCTCTGAGAGTGTTTGGAATGGATGTCACTTCTTCAAATTTTTAGTAAAGGCCTCGGATAAGTTGATCTTAAAAGGAATGATTGGACTACCCATATCACCAAGGTGCACCTCCTTTTTCGGGAGTCCATCACTAAGAACTCCATAGTTAAGCATGCTCAGCTTGGAGTAGTAGTGGGATGGGTGACCTGTCGGGAAGTTGATCCTGGCATGCATGTGAGTGAGGACAAAGCACACAGTTAAGGCTAGTGGTGGTCTGTGGGGATAGTCATCATTCCTGAAACACTACTAGAGCCTTGGCAGTGGGCCCGGGCATTACAAATGATATCAGAGCCATAACCCCTCCAGTAGGTGGGGCCCACATGGTCATGTGACATGCCAGTCTTGAGCCGTGCGGTCCAGGCATGTAGGAAAGGGTTGTCCATGGTTGACATAGCCACCCTTGCGCTAGTATTCCGTGATCGAGAGCTGGGTGTTTATGGGCCATTGTGGGTCTGCACTGAAATGGGGTCAGATTATGAGACCATATAGTTGAGACTTAACGAGGACGTCAAGAGTCTAAGTGGGGGAGATTATAACATCCCAAGATTCGAGGCCTCAGATAAGTTGATCTTAAAAGGAATGATTGGACTACCCATATCACCAAGGTGCACCTCCTTTTCCAGGAGCCCATCACTAAGAACTCCATAGTTAAGCGTGCTCAGCTTGGAGTAGTACTGGGATGGGTGACCTGTCGGGAATTTGATCCTGGCATGCGTATGAGTGAGGACAAAGCACACAGTTAAGGCTAGTGGTGGTTTGTGGGGATAGTCATCATTCATGAAATGCTACTAGAGCCTTGGCAGTGGGCCCAGGCGTTACACTTGCACAATAGCTCCATTGTTGTCACAATATAGCTCGATTGCCTTGTTTATGCTTGGAACCACCCCATGTTTTGAAATGAACTTCTTGATCCAAACAACCTCCTTTGTTGCATTGGATGCAACTATATACTTGGCCTCCGTCACAAAATCCGTGACTGTCTCTTGCTTGGAACTCTTCCAGCTCACAACTTCGTTATTGAGGAAAAATACAAATCTTGATTGCGGTCAATTATCATCTTTGTCAGTTTGGAAGCTTGCATCAGTATAACCCTTTACCTCCAACTCTTCCTGTCTACCGTAGACAAGGAACTGATCCTTAGTTCTTCTCAAGTACTTAAGGATGTTCTTCATGGCAGTACAATGACCTTGGTTGGGATCTGATTGATATTTTCTCATCATGCTCAAAGCATACGAGACATCTGGATGAGTACATAACATGGTGTACATGATAGATCCAATTGTAGAAGTATATTGAATCTTATTCATGTGCTCCCTTTCTTCACAAGAATTGGGCTCTAGAAATAGCAACTCCATGAGACATGAGCAGGTTGCCTCTCTTCGAGTTCTCCCTACTAAACCTCTTCAACACTTTGTCAATGTATGTGCTCTAACTTAGTCTAAGAAGCCTTCTAGATATATCTCTAAAGATCTTGATTCCTAGTATATAGTATGCTTCTCCTAAGTCTTTCATTGAGAATGTATTTCCTAGCTAGGACTTTACTTTCTGTGAAGTAGGGATGTCATTCCCCATCAAGAGTATGTCATCCACATACAATATGAGGAATACAATCATGCTCCCACTAACATTCTTGTAAACGAATGGTTCATCTTCATTTTGACTAAAGCCAAACTCTTTGACTGTTTCATCAAATCGAAGATTCTAGCTCTGAGATGCTTGCTTCAATCCATAGATTGACCTTTGTAGCTCATATGCTTTCTTTTCATCCTTTGAATTTATAAAACCCTCACGTTGTGTCATGTACATGAACTCAAGAAGATTCCCGTTAAGGAATGCAGTTATAACATCCATCTGCCGAATCTCATAGTCATGATAAGATACAATGGCAAGCATGATCTTGATGGACTTAACCATGACCACTGGAGAAAAGGTTTCATCATAGTCAACACCTTGAACTTGTTTGATACCCTTTGCAACCAATAGACCTTTGTAAGTTTGTACATTACCACCCATGTCGATCTTCTTCTTGAAGACCCACTTGCACCCTATGAGTTTTACCCCTTCAAGTGGATCCACCAAGGTCCATAACTTGTTGGTGTATATGTATTTCATCACAGATCTCATGACCTCAAGCCATTTTTCAGACTATGGACCCTTAACAACTTCTAGGTAGGTAGTTGGCTCATCATTAATGACCGACTCATCGCCTTCTTGAGTTAGTAGATAACCAAATCTATCTGGCTCAAGTCATGTTCTACTAGATCTATGAGGTTCCTATGTCACATGAGGAATTTGAGATTCCACAACGGCTTGTGACTCTCTATGTTCCTCTTGTACCTGTATAGGTTTAGTGCTTTCTTTTTGGTCTTGAACCTCTTCAAGTTCCACTTTTCTCCCACCAATTCCATTAGAAATGAATTCCTTTTCTAGAAATGCAGCATGTCTGGAAACAAACACTTTGTTGTCAGTTGGGTTGTATAAGTAGTACCCCTTTGTTTCCCCGGGATAACCAAAAAAATAACATTTATCTGATCTAGGGACAAGCTTTTCACGAATCACATTTTCTTGATGTAAGTTTCACATCCTCAAATCCTCATAAAAGACATCTTGGGATGCTTCCAGTCTGTATATGATATGGTGTCTTTTGAACCAATTTAGAAGTTACATTATTAAGTGTAAATGTTGTGGTTTCTAGAGCATATCTGTAGAAAAAAGTTGGAAGATCAAAAAAACTCATCATTGATCGTACCATATCTAGCAATGTGTGATTCCTTCTTTATGACACACCATTATGTTGTGGAGTTCCAGGTGGAGTCCATTGTGATATGATACCATGGGCTCATAGAAGGTCCTCAATTCTTAGCTTAACTATTCTCCACCTTGATTAGATCAAAGTGCCTTAATACTTTTACCAAGTTGGTTCTCTACTTCATTCATGATTTCCTTTAACTTTTCAAAAGTTTTTGACTTATGTTTCATCAAGTAAACATAATCATACCTACTGAAGTCATCAGTAAAGGTAATAAATTACTGATAACCACCTCTAGCATTTCTTCTAAAAGGCCCGCATACATAAGTATGTATGAGTCCTAATAGATCACTAGCCCTCTCACTATTACCAGTGAAGGGAGTCTTGGTCATCTTGCCCAACAAACAAGATTCACATGTCTCTATTGATTCAAAATCAAAAGAGTCTAGATAACCATCTTTATGGAGTCTAGAAATGCGCTTCTCATTTATGTTCCCTAGATGAAAATGCCAAAGATACATTTTTTTTAGTTATCAAGTTTTAACCTTTTGGTATCTACATTATAAACATTTGTATCAAGATCTAATAATTAAAGACCATAAGACGTCAGGGTACTGCCATAAAAAATCTCATCTTTTGAAATAGAACATTGACCATTCTTGATATGAAATTCATATCCATCCATGTCCGTACAAGATACATAAATAATGCTCCTATTTATGGTAGGTACATAATAATAGTAGTTCTTTAACTCTAATACAAGCCCCATGGGTAGTGATAAATTATAGGTTCCAACTGCAGTGGAAAAAACTCTTACTCCATTTGCAATGCACAATTCAACCTCGCCCTTTTGTAAAGGCTTACTTCTTTTCAGATTGTGCATATTCAAGCATATGTGAGATCCACATCTGGTATCCAATACCCAAGATGAAGAAGTCGACAAATTTATCTCAATAACATATGTACCTGAAGTGGAGATCTCTATCCGCTCCTTCTTCCTCAGTTCTTTTAGGTAGAGAGGGCAATTTCTCTTCCAATGTCTAGTCTGGTGACAATGGTAACAATTGCCTCCCTTATTCACCCCTCCCTTTGCTTAGAAGTGCAGAAGACTTGGGTTTCTATCCATCTTTAGAAGTCTTCTTAGTTTTTCCTTTGTCCTTAGACTTCCCTTTTTTACTGATCATCATCATAGAATTGGGCTTGTCTTTCTACATCTGCGCTTCAGCTATTCTCAACATGCCAAGAAACTCTAACAATGGCTTGTCAAAATTGTTCCTATTGTAGTTCATCACAAATTGGCTGTATGACTCTGACAGAGACTATAAAATCACATATGTGGCCAACTCTTGACCCAAGGGAAATTCCAATTTAGAAACATTCTCCACATACCCAATAAGCTTGAGCACATGGAGACCTATTGGATCTCCTTCGCTTGTGTTGCATTTGAACAACGCCTTGGAGACATCATATCTCTCCTATCTTTCCTAATCTTGGTACATGTTTTTAAGATGTATTACCATCTCAATTGCATCCATGTTTTCATGTTGTCTCTGTAACTCATAGTTCATTGAGCACAACATCAGACACTTGGCATCCATGACATCTTCAGAGTGCTTCTTGTAAGCATCTCTGTCAGCCTTAGGTGCATTTGGAGCAGGTTCGTCTGATTCTGGAGTTTCCAGGACATAGAGCTTGCACTCCTCTGTGAGAACAATTCTCAGCGTCCTGAACCAGTCATGGAAATTATTCCCATTCAACTTTTCCTTATCAAGGACCGATCACAAGGAAAACATGTTGTTTGTTGCCATTTTATTCTACAAGAGAAAATTTACAGTTTTCTCAAACACTTTTGATTTGATTTGATTTGATTAAAATAAGATTTAATGATATTTAATTAATCCTTTAATTAATTATTTCACGACTATTTTGTTTAAATTGATAACCCTCACTTATCAAATTAGAAGATTACATCGTACAATCTTCTAGTGAGCCAAGATCTATATTCCATCACATCATGAGTCAGGTTTGGCTAATCACCCACAACATGACTATTTAGGTAGACAACTTTTGTCAATTGCATCATATGCAACTCTTGGATAGATGATCTGCATAACTCTTTGTCATATTCCATCTTTATGAATCTAGGTACTTAATCTCATTAATATCACCTTTTTAAGCCTGGCCCAAAAGCCAACACGATAGACTATGCACCCTTAATATAATCCTCTAAGGTGTTTTGTTATCATGTGACACACTTATGTTTCAAGTTTGGTCCTGTTTGAATGTTGTTTGAGCAATGTCCCCTTATTTTGGACCAAAGTGCAATTTACCCAAGATGAGGGGTTATATTGCAATATGTCACATGTTGGACGTGCCTTAAGTGCTTTAGCATCATAAGAGAGAGAATTATGCTAAGTGTTGTCTTGTGGAAAGCCCAAGTTCCAAGATTGAGCTTAATTGAATAATGCTTGTGCCTTGTGTACCAGCTTTGGTGCAAATTGCAATTTACCCAAAATATAGGGTTGATGTGAAAATTACCACCTCTAGAGTGTCCCTACTCTCTCTTATTATCATCTAGAGGAGAGAGAAAGAATGAGGCACCATTTTTGAATCATTTTTGAGTGGTAGTTTTCTTGGTGATGAAAAGACCAAGAAGTATTGTATAGTTGAAACCCTAGAATGGGTTGTAACGAGTTGTAGAGCTTATATGGGAGTGCCTATCGGCCAAGAAGCCATAGAGGAGGTCCCATATCGTTTTTTTAACTTCTTGGAAGTATTCATATCGGATTAGCACCTCAAGGAGGTGATCCATGATGAGTTACATGTTCCTTGGAAAAGTTGTATCAGTTTGTGAATAAAGTGATATTGGGTTGTGATATCTTATTCAACAAGGAACCGAATGGCCGATATCTACTTTTGAATTATCAAACAAAGAGTTTTGCATGTTGAGATAATTATGTGTGCATGCATGGACATGTGTCACCTAGTAGTATAAGGTGATGACACCTCTTATACACTCTCTCTCATGAGCCTCAACTATATATACCTCTTCTTTCACCTAACTTTTTGAATCCTACAACTCTCTTTCTCTTGTATATTTCCCATAGAAGTTGAGGAGCAAGGAGGATCTCGAGCTTCAAGCTTAAGGTGAATCCATGGTCATCTTCAACCTTGGTTGAAGTATGATTCTCGGGTTATAGTTATTCCTTTCTTTTCTTCTTCACCAAGTTCTTAACTATGGTGATTCTTTGCATATGGAGGAGTTGTGAACGAGTCTTGGACTCTTGATAAGTCATCTTCAACCTTGGGAATGTGGATCTTTGGAGCTTGGAGCTTTGAGCTTTGAATTTGTTCTTGAGGCGGGTTATATAACTTGAACCCAATTATGTAATTATTCACCTTCAATCTTGCTATACTTGTTGATCTACTTTCAAATTCGATTTTTCCTTGAATGATTGATGGATATATGAGTTCTAATAGTTGCATTGGACTGTTGTCCATGAACTGGAATAGTAAGGGATGAAAGTCTAGAGCTTGATGATGATGACATCATCATGGCACAAACCAATATCGGGTTGGAGCACCCCTAACTCGATATGAAAAACCCTACACTTGTGTAACCATATATGTATGTGGTCAACTTGACACACACACACACACACACCTCATGAATGATATGGAGGTAAGCACACACCTCATGAATGATATGGAGGCAAGCACACACCTCTTGAACGATATGGAGGCAAGAACACACCTCTTGAACGATATGGAGATAAGCGCACACCTCTTGAATGATATGGAGGTAAGCACACACCTCTTGAACGATATGGAGGTAAGCACACACCTCTTGGACGATATGGAGGTAAGCACACACCTCTTGAATGATATGGAGATAATCACACACCTCTTGAATGATATGGTGATTGTAACCCAATACATTAGAGGACAAAAGTGGTGAGGTGGTTGATACCCTAGAACATGTGATGGCCAATACACTAAAGTATGATGTGGCCAATATCCTCAAGTGAGGTAAGGATGATACACCCAAGTGAGGTGAAGTTGTTACACCCAAGTATGGTGAAGGTGATACACCATAAGATAGGTAAGGATGATACCTTGATGGGTGAGGGTATGAGGGATATGATGATGCCTAGCCCGATATACCCCTAACCCAATACATGTGTTCAACTTGACATACATGACTCAAACCGACACACCTTGTAAAGGTGAGGGAAACACACTCTTAGAAGTGATGGCTGAAATATCAAGAAATGGTGTGGCTAATACCTTGATAGGTGATACACCTAAAGTGATTGATGATGGTCAACCCTATATCAACAATGCCCTAATTCGAGATGAGTTCATATCACTTGATGATAGTTGGGCAACTTAAGAATTGATGCGATGGCCGATACACTACAAGACAAGTGTGGTGACCTATGGCCGATACACTACAAGACAAGTTTGGTGACCTATGGCTGATACACTACAAGACAAGTGTGGTGACCTATGGCCGATACACTACAAGACAAGTGCGGTGACCTATGGCCGATTCACTACAAGACAAGTGCGGTGACCTATGGTCGATACACTACAGGACAAGTGTGGTGACCTATGGCCGATACGGTACAAGACAAGTGTGGTGACCTATGGCCGATACACTACTAGACAAGTGTGGTGACTTATGGCCAATACACTACATGACAAATGTGGTGAGTTAGTACATAAAGTATTAGGATGGCCGATACCCTAATACAAGATAAGTTGATGAACTCAAGTAAGTTGAAAATGATGAGGGAAGTGTTATACCAAGGAATAATGCTTGGACAATATCACATCTAGCACTTCAAGATCGATACACCTTGATTCACCTCAAATCTGATACACTTGGACGAGTAACACATGAAGTGTGTTATGGCAATTGACACAATAAGAAGTAATGAGCTTAATACACTTTGACAAGTGTAGGCTAATGTACCTTAAGAAAGGGTTAAGCCAATTTAATATAGTATGATGTAATCAATATCCTAGTAAGGATGAGAGAGAAACTCATACTTTATATTAATAATCAGTTAATGATAAATGATGAGAATAAATAAGTATGATTGAATACTTATGATATCAGTGTATGCTCCTGGATGTGTGGAGCAATGAATTAGGGTGTGGATTAATAATATGAACTTGAAACCCTAATCGGCTATAAAGGGAAACTCTAACCCTAATAATGGGAAGGTTGTATTTCTCTTGTATTGCATGGTGATGATATGTACTTGCTATTGTTTTTATCATGAAGTCCTAACCATGCAGATATTAGGAGATGATGAGCATATCCAAGTATGATATATGATGTTTCATATGATACAAATTAAATGGGCCTTGTGAGCCATGTTAAATACTTGTACAACAAGTATAATGTTTATATGGTCTGATGACCTAAAAGATAGTCGTTACCTAGTGAGAGGTGACAAGATATTTAAATGGGCCTTGTGAGCCATGTGAAATACTTGTGCAACAAGTATAATGAATACCTTGGTCAGAGGACCTAGAGGTAATGGTTACCTGATAAGAGGTAATAGTGTTTAGTGATGAACTAAGGGTTTGAATACCCAGATCATGTAATCATGATGATGATCATGATTAAGGGATGAGAATTCCCAGTGATATGATGAAGGGATTGAGATCCTGAGTTGTATACATTCAAAATGTGTTCCAAAGATTATGAAAGAATATGATAAATGTATTACACCTTTCTTTGTAGCACATGTTATAATTCATGCTTGTAACTTGGTTGATGCTAAAAGATACTGTAATGCACCTAATTAATCAAGTGGAACCTTATCATGTAGTTGCCCTAGCCATAGATCCAATTAGTGCCAGAATTTGCTGAATTGGTGAAATGAGTTGAACTCGGCGTGCATATTTTTGAATATGTGGGGGTGATGGGCGAACATATCCTTATGCCCAAATAGGGAATGTGGCATGTGTTTTCCTTGTTAAGAGTATGGTTATATGCCATGACTCAATACCAGGGAATGTTGTGGGATGCACTCCCTGAAGAAAATATACCAGGGATGTTGTGTGGTCTCCCTGAAGAGAGTGCATGCTGCGGCTGTAACTCTATAGCAAAGATGCCACTATACCCTAGAAAGCTAATTGTAGTTTGACATGTGATGTCACTGACAGTGGTCTCGTACTGACCGAGGTAGGTGAGGTCTTGGAAGTCGGCTCTTCCATTGACCTTGTATGCTACCGATGCTTTACGTAGTCGTGGTTAGTTGCAGCATGAGCGGTATACCTCATCTCCTCAGGGCATAAGTGTGATTGTGAATATGTAATCAACCATGTAGCATATTTGCTTAAGGACTGATTAAGGAAACATTGGATGAAGTAGTAATACTTTTATATCACATAGTTGATAAATGTTATACATGTTCTTTACATTCCTTTTGAAGTATTACATGATCCAATGCTTGGTCATAGATATATGAACTACTCAGTTATGGCATTATTCTGCCATGCTCATATATATGGAGATATATTGCTCTATCTTAGATAGCTGTAAGGCTCTAAAAGATGATATTGCTCTGTCCTACTTATAAACAATGATTAATCTTGCTTAATGTTATAATAGATCTTATGCTCAATTTTATACAGTTTATCTGTGATAATAATATCATTGGTAGAGAGTTATATCTCTCGTTGGGACATGTATCTCACCTTGTTGGCTCCACAATTTTTAGGTGGACGCAGACAAGGAGGTAGAGACCATACTGTAGAGGGAGGACATCAGCAACCAGAACAACAGTGACAACTCAAGTTGAGTGTGGTGTCTATTGTGTCTTGGAGATAGAAGTCATGTGTGTCATCTCTGTACTCTTAGGTCCTTGGGAGTTAGTGCGTAATGGTTTTATAAATGATATGAGATTTTTGCTTGTATGCCTCGAGGTTTTATGTTACTTCAGTATGTGTTTTGGCAAAGAAACTGGTATATGTCATCATCGAGATGATATGGTACAATGTATGTATAATGTGGACCACGATGTATATATTACTCTGGTTCTTTCTATAAAGAGTTTCTTGGCAATGGATCTCTTTGCAAAATGGCTTTAATTTTTAGTATTTTTAGTAATCCACTGCTAATGGTTATTCTGCATAATTACTGTGTGATTTGGCTGTCGGTTTGATAGCGGTCGTCACATATTCAGTGGCTCCTACCTGGCGTAACCGCTCAAAGGTCTTACTAGACCCATGTCCCTCATTAGGAACTGGTACCCTAGGTGTTGGTGCTAGCATCCGATCTGCCATATGCATTATTGTTGTCATGAATTGCCCACAAAGAGCATGAAAGGATGGGTTTTCTAGCATGGCTTCATCAAGATGGGGATTCTCAGACACTGATTCCTTTCTTGCCTGATCCCTTACACCTCCTCCTGGTGCAGCAATACTTCTCTCAGTAGCATGTTCTTCGTGTGCTCCAGCCATCTTTCAGTTTCACTTCTTCTCCTATATGAGCAGAAGTCACTATAAGATAAACTGGAGGACACTAGAATAGACTCAACAAATTTAATCCTATGTCTCTATAGACTCAGTGAACCTTAGGCTCTGATACCAAATATCAAACCGACAGCCAGATCGTCATAGTGATTGTGGGGAATTACCATTAGCAGTGGATTAACAAAAATCACTAAAAATTAAAACCATTTTGCAAAGAGATCCATTGCCAGGAAACTCTTAAGAAAAGAGCCAAAGCAATATATACATCATGGTTCACATTGTACATACATTGTACCATCTCATCTCGAGGATATCATATACCAATTGCTTTGCCCAAACATATACATAAGCAACATAAAACCTCGAGGCATACAAGCCAAAATATCAGATTGTTTATAAAACCACTACGTACTAACTCCCAAGGACCTGAGAGTACAGAGACGACACATATGACTTCTATCTACAAGACATGAAAAACAACACACTCAACCTCAGCTATTACTGCTGTCCCTGTTGCTGTTATCCTCCCTCTACAATACGGTCTCTACCTCCTCATCTGTGTCCACCTAAAAATGTTGGGACCAACGGGGTGAGACAAAGTCCCAGTGAGAGATATAACTCTCTGCCAACAATATTATTTTCACAGGTAAATAATATAAAATTGAGAAAAGGACCTTTCATATTAATAATCAAGATTAATCACTGTTTATAAGCAGAACAGAGCAATATCATCTTTTAAAGCAATGCAGCTATCTATGATACAACAATAAATCATCTATTCACTTTATAAGGAATACAAAGAACACATATAACATCTATCCATTTAATATGTAGAAAAGTAGTGTAACATCAACCAATGTTTCCGTATTCAATCCTTAATCAAATACGCTACATGGTTGATTACATATTTACAATCACACTTATGCCTTGAGGATATGAGGTATACTTCTCATGCTCCAACCAACCATGGCTACGTAAAGCATCAGTACCATACAAGGTCAAAGGAAGAGCCAACTTCCAAGACCTCACATGTCTCTATTAGTACGAGACCATTGGCAGTGACATCACGTGTCAAACTACAATTAGCTTGCCAAGGTATAGTGGCATCTTCGCTATAGAGTTACAGCCGCAACATGCACTCTCTTTAGGGAGATCACACATCAACCTTGTTATATTTTCTTTGGGAAAGATCACACATCAATCCTGGTATATGAGGGAAAGATCACACAGTAATCCCTATTTGGACATAAGGATATGTTCGCCCATCACCCCCACATATTCAAAAATATGCACACCAAGTTAAACTCATTTCACCATTCAACAAATTCTAACACTGAATGGATCTATGGCCAAGGCAACTACATGATAAGGTTCCACTTGATTAATTAGGTGCATTACAATATCTTTTAGAATCAGCCAAGTTACAAGCATGAATTATAGCATATGCTACAAAGAAAGGTGTAATACATTTATCAAGTACTTTCATAATCTTTGGAACACATTGAATGCATAACACTTGGGATCTCAGTCCCTTATCACATTACTGGGGATTCTCATCCCTTAACATTATCATCATCATGATTGCTAGATCTGGGTATTCAAACCCTTAGTTCATCACTGAACATTGTCACCTCTTATTAGGTAACTATTACCTCTAGGTTCTCAGACCCATGTATACATTATACTTGTTGCACAAGTATTTCACATGGCTGACAAGGCCCATTTAATATGTATCATATGAAACATCATAGCTCATATCTAGCTATGCTCATGAGCTCATGATACTTGTATGGTTAGTATTTCATGATAAAAACAATATCAGGTACATATCATCACCATGCAATACAAGAGAAATACAACCTTCCCATTATTAGGGTTAGGGTTTCCCTTTTTATCCGAATAGGGTTTCAAGTTCATATTATCAAGAATCAAAACCCTAATTCATAGCTCCACACATATTAGGAGTATACATTGATATCATAAGTATTCAATCATACTTGTTTATTCTCATCATTTATCATTAAATGATTATCACACAAATTATGAGTTTCTCTCTCATCCTCACTAGGATATTGATTACATCATACTTATTAAGTTGGCTTAACCCTTTTCTCAAGGTACATTGGCCTACACTTATCAAAATGCATTAAACTCTTTACATCTTAATGTATCAATTGACATAACACACTTCATGTGTTACTCAATCAAATATATCAGATTTGAGGTGCTTACCTCCAAATTGGTTTTGAGGTGCTTTCACCATATCAGGCAAGAGGTGTGTGCTTCCACCATATCGGGCAAGAGGTGTGTGCTTACCACCATATCGGGCAAGAGGTGTGTGCTTGCACCATATCAGGCAAGAGGTGTGTGCTTACCACCATATCAGGAAAGAGGTGTGTTCTTCCACCATATCGGGCAAGAGGTGTGTGCCTCCACCATATCGGGCAAGAGGTGTGTGCTTCTACCATATCAGGCAAGAGGTGTATGTGTGTGTCACTTATATCGGGTTACTCAAGTGTAGGATTTTGCATATCGGGTTAGACCCTTATGCTCATATCTTTTCAAACCTTCAAAGTATCAACCTACCATGTGTTGAGTGACAGCCTAGACAACTAGTTAGTCCTTTTCCAGCCAACCCAAATGTACAAAACGATAGGGGTGTGGGGTTCCAAGGTATAACGTATTTCATATCACCATATTGGGTTTCATTACCATATCGGGTTAGAGGTTCTTCAACCCGATATCGGTTTGTGACATGACAATGTCATCATCATCAATCTCTAGAATTTCGTCCCTTAATATTCTAGTTCATGGACAACAGTCCTATGCAACTATTAGAACTCATAGACTCATCTATCATTAAAAAAAAATCAAAATTGAAAGTAGATCAACAAGTATAGCAAGATTGAAGGCGAATAATAACATGATTGGGTTCAAGTTATATAACCCGTGTAACATCCCTGACCTGGGTTATGAGTTAACCCTAGGTGTTTTGCCTAATTATGTAATTAAGATACTGGTGATTATCTTTTTGCATGTAATTAAGTTCCTGAGGAACATACTTTTCCTTTTCTGTCCCTTTTAAACAATGTTGAATTGATTGTTTTGTAATACAAGGATCTATGTGCAATTTACCCACTTAGAAGGGTTAACTTGCAATTTGCACATGTTGAGATGTTCCTCTGATGTTGAGACATCATAAGAATGATTATGGTAAAGTTTGAGGGATTTCCCAAGCTTGAGCACCAAGGTGCAGCTGTGGAAGCAATCCCTGTGCTTGAAACCCCTAAATTGGAGTAAAGTGCAATTTACCCAATTTGAGGGGTGCAACTTGTAACATAAACCATCTAAAATATCTTGTAAGACTCTTGTCATCATTTAGAGAAGAAATGATGAAGAAGTCACTTCAATTGAATAATCATATAATGAAAAACACCTTTATGATTGAATAATCAAGGTGTAAGTACTATAGCCTTTTATGTGTGAGCTTTAGTAATAGGTTAATCTTCTTTGCCTTCATTTCTTGACCTTAGAAGAAGTTTTTCCTTAGAAATAAGAAGAAGGGACGAGCAAAGAAGAAAGGAGGGACTTAGTTGAAAGTGAGGAAAACCTATGTGCCTATGTTGAAATTCCACCCCAAGTATATAAGCCCTTTTCCTCACTTAGCAAAGGAATGTTTCTTTCGTTTCCTTCACTGTTCCCCTTGCTCAAACCGACTAAGGAGAGCTCTGGAGCTCAGGAGGACGACCAGGGGAGTGCAAGGTAGGTTTGGATCCTTCCTTTTTCTTAAATTCTTGGATGAAACTCAAATTCAAGGTCAAATTCATGGCTAGCTCACTTAGCTCTATCTTTCTAGCCATCTCTTCTCAACTTTTCTTGGAGGATTCACCTTGGCCGACCTGTGGAGCTTCTAGGACGCCATTAAGGGCTTGGAGCTCGAAATCTTGGAGCTCAAGGAGCAAGCTTTAGGCGGGTTTTATAACTATAAACCTATGCTTTGTTATATACATCTTTTCTATGCTTTTAGTTGCTAGTTCTTCTTCTTCCCTATCATCCCTTGCTTCCTTGCAAGCAAATCCATGAGGAACTGTTGCTGTTATTGAGCTAGAAGATGAGGGCGTTATTTCCTATGCTTATCCACAGTTTTCCACTTTACCATACGACCTCAACCAATTGCCCATACAGTTTACAAAACCGTTTGGTGGGCAAACGGTTTCAAGGTCGTATGAAGGCATACGGTCTCAAGACCGTATGACCACGTTGACCAAGCGTGGACCGTATGGGAATCCTGTTCATAATTATGAAGGTTAATCACCCACAAAATTTGAGAGGTTAACTCCAAAGGAATCGTGAGATATAGGCAAAACAATTAGCAAATTCAATTGAATTTAGTTCTGATTTTTCAATCTGCTTAATTTGCCCTTTTTGGGAAAACGGTCTCAAGACCGTATAAAATGGTTGACTAAGCATTGACCGTATGATATTACTGTTCATAATGATGTTAATTAATGACTCACCAAATTTGATGGACTAATTCCAAACGAGTTAAGAGTTGAAGGTTGATTACTAGGGCAAACCCTAATTGAAATCAGTGCTGAAATCACAATGAGCTAATTTGAGATTTTGGGTTGATTAGCCCAAACGGTCTCAAGACCGTTTGGGGAATCATCCAAACGGTCTCAAGACCGTTTGGGGATCACCCAAGACCGTATGGAGGTCTGGGGTCAAGTATAGTTGACCATTTGAAGGTACAAAGATACCAAATTACATTGCAATTAAGTATTGATGTAATGATCAACTCAATAAATCAAACCTTGATGAGTTTTCACTAGAGTCCAAAGGATGGATGGGCAAACGGTCTCAAGACCGTTTGGAACTCATCCAAACGGTCTCAAGACCGTTTGGTGACAACTCAAGATCGTTTGGAGGTCTAGGGTTAAGGTAATTTGATCAATTGAGGGCCCAATTACAATGGGTTATTAAAATAATCAAATTGCTGATTTGTGACTTAATTAAGGTTCAACCCCTATCAAATCAATCTAGATTTTGATGAATTCTTGCGAAAACGGTCTCAAGACCGTTTGGAGTATATCCAAACGATCCCAAGACCGTTTGGGCCAAGTTTGAGCCCAATTGGAGGTCAATTGATGGGTTCAACTTCGATTTGATTCACATTGTTGAGTGTTGATGGTTGAACGTTTATAGACCTTAATTGAACCAACTCCAACCCTAATTGGATATCAATTGAGGGTCAATTGAGTGACCAATTGGTTAAGGCTAACCCTAATTGTCTCATTTGGTAAGTGGTTAGCAATCTTGAAACCAATTGATGGCTTCAACATAGGAAACCCTAATCGAGTTTACCCTTTGAACCACCTTGGAGGTCCATTCGACCTCAAACCGTATGAGGGCATTCGACCTCAAACCGTATGAGGGCATTCGATCTCAAACCGTATGAGGGCATTCGACCTCAAACCGTATGAGGGCATTCGATCTCAAACCGAATGAGGGCATTCGACCTCAAACCGTATGAGGGCATTCGACCTCAAGATCGAATGAGGGTATACGACCTCAAGATCGAATGAGGGCATTCGACCTCAAGATCGAATGAGGGCATACGACCTCAAGATCGTATGAAGGTTGAAGGTGTGAAACCTATGGGAGACTTTTGAAGTTAAGTCTACCTAATGCCTTGAAGGCTTAAAGGGTTTAATAGTTGTTCAACCTAAACCCTAATGATACCAAAAGACATTAAGGGTCAAGTGGTTAGTAAATTAACCCATGATGATGATCAATGTGTAATGTACCATAATACCCTTGAAAGGTTCAATTGAGTGAAACCTTGTTCTAATCAAACCCTAATCACTCAATAGTGGTGATTTGGTCTATGTGAATCAAGAGGACTTAACCCAACCTGATCTAGATTGGTGTTATCACCATCTACAAGTATGAGGAGAGAGAAAGTATCTTAAGAAAGAGAAAGTACCCTTTTATGATGGAAATTCAAGTAAAGTACCTTCAATACACATGAATGTGCATGATTAGGGTATGATCCACCTATGTGAGATCATGGAACCCTAATTATGATAAATGATGAATCTTAAACTAATCTGAGAGCATCAATGATGATGTTCCTCATACATGATGATGTTATGAGTTCAATTCACCATAATGTGAATAGTAAACCCTAATTCAAAGGTGATGACATGTAATGTGAATAGTAAACCCTAATTCAAGGGTGATGACATGTAATGTGAATAGTAAACCATAATTCAAGGGTGATGACATGCAATATGAGTAGTAAACTCTAATTGATGAGAATCAGAGAACTTAGCCCTTATGACAAGAGTGGAAAGTATATTCTTGTTTTGAATTACCTTTATCAGTTGAATTAACCATGCAGGTTCTGATATGAAGGTGATCATATCCAGGTATGGATGATGATACTATATTCATTGAAAGCATGTTGTTAGCTTTATGAATAGTAAAATATCTTGATGCCTTGTCAGTGGCATCCTATGTTTTAATGGGCTGTAAGAGCCATGAATACCATCAAGGTCATGCTTTAGAGATGACTTGTGATGAGTATACTGAGAAATGATGATTGATGTGAGTTAGGTTTGTTACATTTAGTATTCTACTTTCATAGCTGTTATGCTACTGTTATTGTTTGAAGAACAATGTATGATGTAAAAGAATACTGAATGTACCTAACTAATCAAGTGAAATGTAGAGCCCTGATCATAGATCCATCATTGTCAGAGATCAAATGATGGTGAAACAGGTTTTCCTACGGGAACTCCTGGATCACATACTGTTGAGTATGTGGGGTATATGGATGTGTAGAACCTTACATCCTAGTGTAGGAATTTGATGTAGATGTATAATCCGTCAATCCTTCACTACAAAACTCATACCGTATCAGTGGATGGTAAACATGAAACCTCCTGATGACGAGGAAAGCAAAGATATCCGTATCAGTTGAAGATAAACATGAAATCTCCTGATGACGAAGAGAGTACAGAACGCCACTGTAACTCTAAAATAGCGAAGGACCAGATTACCCTGGTGAGCTATAATAGTAGAGACACAAGATGTTCTACAAGTGATCCTCTTACTGACTGAGGAAGGTGAAGGTCATGAGAATCCGACTCTTTCGATGACCTAGTATGATACTAAGGCACTTAACAGTGATTGGTTGGGGTATGAGTGGTAAACCTCATCTCCACAAGGCATAATAATAAGTATGTTTGAAAAACATAATCTACAGTGTAGTATACCTGTTAAAGGTAACTATGAGCTAATTAATTGATGTTACATTGTATAGTGCATATGTTCTTCATGCTTGATAAATGTTGAGCTCTTGTTTACAACTGCAATTGCTATTGAATACTTTGAAAGTTTTTACTGCTTAAGTTATTCTTTGATGTTATAATAAAGCTTCTGGCGGAGAGTTATAACTCTCACCGGGACAATTATGTAAAATTGTCTCACCCCGTAGATTTCAACTTTTTAGGTGGACATCGGAGACGGAGGAACAAGTCTACAGGTGACCAGTCCCAACAGCAGCAGCACCAGGAGTAGCAGTAAATCTCAGGTGGAGATTTAGCCTGCCATGTGGTGTAGTTAGAGTCAGTCCTATGTTTCCTCTGTACTCTCAGGTCTTGGAGTCTTTTGGTTATGAGTTCTTGAGATTTTGTATCTTGTTGTATATAATTACTCAAGAAGTAATTATCATGAGATGTAAACGGTTTATCTCCTTTTATGAATGAAGCTTTATGGATTCAAGCTCTTGTCTCGAAAAGTTTTAAATTTCCCGTGATTTTTGTCTTCTGCTATTCATCGAATCAGTTCCGCTAAGTTTAAATCGTGTTTATATCGTGGTTTGGAGATCAGAGCCCACAATTAGTGGTATCAGAGCTCTAGGTCTGTTGAGTCTACAGAGGCATAGGACTTAGGATGTCGAGTCTATCCTTAGTATCTCTTCCTTATCTAATAGAATCTTCTGCTCCTCAGGAGAAGAAGATACATAAGGATGGCAGAGCCACATGATGAGTACGTGGCAGAGAGTAGTGCTAGTGCACCTCGAGGCGGTGCTAGGGTTCCAGAAATAGAACAGCCTGCACCTGAGCCACCCCAGTTTGACCCAGCTGATATGGGTAACCCAGCAGTCCAGACGATGTTTGGGAAGTTTATGACTGCCATGACACACATCACCGACAGGATGCCCATGCCTGCACCTAGGGCACCTGCCCAGCCCGAAGGACAAAGTATCGGTAAGACGTTTGAGCGACTTCATCGTGTCAGAGCTACCGAGTACTTTGGGACTGCTGACCCCGCAGATGCTGATCTGTGGTTAACAGAGTTGGAGAAGGCTTTCAGGATTCTTATTATCCCGGAGGATGAGAAGGTTAGACATGCTGTCTATCTTCTCAAAGGCAGTGCTGGTCACTGGTGGAACATGGAAGAGCAGAAGAGACCTAGAATAGAGTTCTCGTGGGAAGAGTTTCGTCAGGAATTTATCAATAGATATTTTCCAAAGACCTTCCTAGATGAGAAGATCTCTCAGTTTGAGATATTGAGGTAGGGCATGATGAATATTAGCGAGTATGAAGCTAAGTTCATGGAATTGCTGCGGTTCTGTCCGCACATGGCTGCCACAGATGAGGAAAGAATCAGGAGATTCGAGAAGGGTTTGAATGCTGATATGTCAACCCCTGTGTCTGCCTTAGAAAACCGAGAGAGATTCTCTACCTTCGTTGAGTCAGTCCGAAGGATAGAGAGATCTGTGGTTGAGAAGAGGCAAACCCAGAAAAGATATCCACAGTTCTAGGGTTCTTCATCTAGGGATTTCAAGAAACCTAGATTCTCTGCACCTAACCCTCCACCACCCAGATCGAGTTCTCAAACTCAGTGGTCACCAAGAAGAGGCAGGGGATGAAGCCTACCTCAACAAGGGACTCACAGTTCTGCATCAATATCAGTCACTGGACCACCCAGACCACAACAACTAGAGAGAAGTTGCTACAACTGTGGTAAAGTGCGACACTTGATGAAGGACTGCCGATCTAAGCCTATCAGTGTGACACAGCCTCCGAGACAGAATCAACAAGGATCTCAGAGAATGCAATCTCAAGGAGCAGCTCGAGGACGTGGACAGGCGTCTCAAGCTGGATCATCAGCACCACCTCAACACCAGGCAACAGCAAGGTCCTATGCTATGAACCCACCAGATGCAGTGGTCAATCCACGGGTATTGGCAGGTCAGATGGAACTTTTATATCCTGACATGTCTACATCTTGTGTTGTATCTGTTCTGATTGACCCGGGTGCTACGCACTCTTTCATCACTCATAGAGTGATTCGTAACTGCAATGTGACTGTTAGTCATAGGGCAGATAGTTTGTTGTTGGAGACTCCGTTGAGTGGGTCTGCCGTTTTGCAGGAGGTATGCTCTCCCTGCATCCTCTTCTTTTCTGACCATCGCATTCAAGTGGATCTTATACCGCTTGATATGCAAGGATTTGATATAATCCTCGGGATGGATACCTTAGAGAGGTATAGAGTTGTCTTGGATTGTGAGTCCAAGTTGGCTGTGTTTGCTGATGAAAGCAACACATGGATCTTTCAAGGTGAAAGAAAGATTCTGCCCACCTGTCTTGTGTCAGCTATGGTTGCTGATAAGCTGTTGAGGCAAGGATGTTATGCATTCTTGGCCCATGTGGTAGATGTTACCAAGGAAAGTTCCAATCCTGCCAAAGTTCCCATAGTCAGGGAATTCGAGGATGTGTTTCCTGAAGAACTTCCTGGTATACCACCACCTCGGGAGATTGATTTTGAAATCAATCTGATTCCAGATACGAAACCCATAGCCCAGACTCCGTATAGGATGGCGCCTGCCGAAATGGCAGAACTCAAGAAACAGCTTCAAGAGTTACTTGAGAAGGGTTTTATCCGACCGAGTACTTCACCTTGGGGTGCTCCGGTCCTGTTTGTTAAAAAGAAAGATGGGTCAATGCGGTTGTGCATTGACTATAGACAACTCAATAAAGTAACAATAAAGAACAAGTACCCTCTACCGAGGATTGATGATCTCTTTGACCAGTTGCGTGGTGCAATAGTCTTTTCAAAGATAGACTTGAGGTCTGGATATCATCAACTTCGTATTAAGGATAGTGACATACCCAAGTCTGCCTTTAGGACAAGGTATGGTCACTATGAGTTCACGGTTATGTCGTTTGGACTAACTAATGCACCAGCTGCATTTATGGAACTCATGAATAGAGTTTTTCGACCTTTCCTTGATCAGTGTGTTGTCGTCTTCATAGATGACATCCTGATCTATAGTAAGGATGCTCAGCAGCATGAGCAGCATCTTCGCCAAGCTTTGACCTTGCTAAGAGAATACAAGTTGTATGCTAAGTTTAGCAAGTGTGAGTTCTGGCTGCCGGAGGTATCTTTTCTAGGACATGTGATATCTGCCTCGGGAATTCCTGTTGACCCTACAAAGGTAGAATCTGTTCTACAGTGGGAACAACCGAAGACACTGACGGAGATTCAAAGTTTCTTGGGGTTAGCTGGCTATTATCGAAGGTTCATTAAGAACTTTAGTTCTATAGCCTAACCCTTGACCAAGTTAACCCGGAAAGATATTCCTTTTTCTTGGAGTGATAAGTGTCAACAGTCTTTCCAGTTGTTGAAGGAGAGGTTGACAAGTGCACCTGTGCTTGTGCTACCTGAACAAGGAAAAGGATATGTAGTATTCTGTGATGCCTCCAAGAATGGACTTGGATGTGTGTTGATGCAGGATAAACAAGTGATTTCTTTTGCTTCCCGACAGCTTAAGAAGCACGAGGAGAATTATCCGACACACGATCTAGAGTTAGCTACTGTGGTTCATGCTTTGAAGATCTTGAGACATTATCTTTATGGAGAGACATTTCAGATTTTCACTGACCATAAGAACCTTAAGTATATCTTCTCTCAGCATGAGCTTAACATGAGGCAACGTCGCTGGATGGAGTTAATCAAGGACTATGATTGTACAATTGATTACCATCCGGGCAAGGCCAATGTTGTTGCAGATGCCTTGAGTAGGAAATCAGCAACATCAACCATGGATAGAGCACAACTAAACTCTTTAGTATGCTCTAGGAGAGATATGCTTATCTCTTTAAGGCAAGACAATGTACAGTTGAAGGTGTCATTGTTAGCCGGGTTGTTGGTTGAGATGCATATTAAACCTACCCTAAGAGAGCAGATTAAGGAAGCACAACAAGTTGATGTTGTAATTCAGCAGATTAGATCGGAGTATGGTAGTGAGAAATGAGATGGTTTCCATGACTCAGATGATCATGTAGCCTGTTATCATGAGAGGATGATAGTGCCGGATGTGGACAACTTGAGGAAGTTAGTCCTGGAAGAAGCTCATTCTTCGATGTATGCTATGCATCCAGGGAGCACCAAGATGTATCGTAATTTGAAAGATCTGTATTGGTGGCCTGGAATGAAGAAGGATGTTGCAGAGTTTGTTCTCAGGTGTCCTGTGTGTCAGCAAGTTAAAGCTGAACACCAGAAGCCTGCAGGAACAATGCAACCTTTACCCATACCACAGTGGAAGTGGGATCATGTTACCATGGACTTTGTTGTTGGCCTACCCAGGACAAACAAAGGACATGATTCCATTTGGGTAGTTGTAGATAGGTTGACTAAGACAGCACATTTCTTACCTGTCAAAACAACCTTTTCTGCTGAAAGGTTATCACAGTTGTATGTGCAAGAGATAGTGCGTTTGCACGGTGTTCCTGTCACAATAGTTTCTGACAGAGGTCCTCAGTTTACAAGTCGTTTTTGGGAACAGTTACACAGAGCCTTAGGCACCAAGCTAAGGTTTAGTACGGCCTTTCATCCACAGACTGATGGACAGTCAGAAAGGACCATACAGACCTTAGAAGACATGTTGAGAGCATGTGTTCTCCAGTTTACCGGAAGTTGGGATCTACACCTAAGCTTGATAGAGTTTGCCTATAACAATAGCTATCAACATAGTATTGATATGGCACCTTATGAAGCCTTATATGGTAGACGTTGTAGATCACCTTTGTGTTGGTTTGAGATTGGTGAGCATCAGTTGTTAGGTCCTGATCTTGTGCAGCAGACCACAGAGAAGATTAAAGTAATACAACAACAGATTAAGACTGCACAGGATAGGCAGAAATCTTATGCTGACAAACGTCGTAGACCCTTAGAATTCCAGGTTGGAGACAAAGTGTATCTCAAGGTCTCGCCTTGGAAAGGAGTCCTTCGTTTTGGAAGGAAAGGGAAGTTAGCTCCTAGATTTATGGGGCCTTATCCAATCATTGAACGGATTGGAAAAGTAGCCTATAAACTAGAGCTGCCACCAGAGTTACATAGGTTACATCCTGTGTTTCACATTTCTATGCTAAAGAAATGTCACCCTGATACTGAGTCAGTTCTACAACCTATGGAGGTAGAATTGAATGATGATATATCTTATGAGGAAGGACCAGTTTCAATCCTTGATAACAGAATTAAAAAGTTAAATAAGAAAGATATAAGCCTTGTGAAAGTCCTCTGGAACCACCGTGGTGTTGAAGAAACCACTTGGGAACTAGAGGATGAGATGAGAAGGAAGTATCCTGCCCTTTTCTCTTAATATGTTTTATCGATTTTGGGGACAAAATCCTTGTAAGGGGTGGATAATTTGTAACATCCCTGACCTGGGTTATGTGTTAACCCTAGGTGTTTTGCCTAATTATGTAATTAAGATACTGGTGATTATCTTTTTGCATGTAATTAAGTTCCTGAGGAACATACTTTTCCTTTTCTGTCCCTTTTAAACAATGTTGAATTGATTGTTTTGTAATACAGGGACCTATGTGCAATTTACCCAGTTAGAAGGGTTAACTTGCAATTTGCACATGTTGAGATGTTCCTATGATGTTGAGACATCATAATAATGATTATGGTAAAGTTTGAGGGATTTCCCAAGCTTGAGCACCAAGGTGCAGCTGTGGAAGCAATCCCTGTGCTTGAAACCCTAAATTGGAGTAAAGTGCAATTTACCCAATTTGAGGGGTGAAACTTGTAACATACACCATCTAAAATATCTTGTAAGTCTCTTTTCATCATTTAGAGAAGAAATGATGAAGAAGTCACTTCAATTGAATAATCATATAATGAAAAACACCTTTATGATTGAATAATCAAGGTGTAAGTACTATAGCCTTTTATGTGTGTGCTTTAGTAATAGGTTAATCTTCTTTGCCTTCATTTCTTGACCTTAGAAGAAGGTTGTCCTTAGAAATAATAAGAAGGGACGAGCAAAGAAGAAAGGAGGGACTAAGTTGAAAGTGAGGAAAACCTATGTGCCTATGTTGAAATTCCACCCCAAGTATATAAGCCCTTTTCCTCACTTAGCAAAGGAATGTTTCTTTCGTTTCCTTCACTGTTCCCCTTGCTCAAACCGACTAAGGAGAGCTATGGAGCTCAGGAGGACGACCAGGGGATTGCAAGGTAGGTTTGGATCCTTCCTTTTTCTTAAATTCTTGGATGAAACTCGAATTCAAGGTCAAATTCATGGCTAGCTCACTTAGCTCTATCTTTCTAGCCATCTCTTCTCAACTTTGCTTGGAGGATTCACCTTGGACGACCTATGGAGCTTCTAGGACGCCATTAAAGGCTTGGATCTAGAAATCTTGGAGCTCAAGGAGCAAGCTTTAGGCGGGTTTTATAACTCTAAACCTATGCTTTGTTATATACATCTTTTCTATGCTTTTAGTTTCTAGTTCTTCTTCTTCCCTATCTTCCCTTGCTTCCTTGCAAGCAAATCCATGAGGAACTGTTGCTGTTCTTGAGCTAGAAGATGAGCACGTTATTTCCTATGCTTATCCACAGTTTTCCACTTTACCATACGACCTCAACCAATTTCCCATACGGTTTACAAAACCGTTTGGTGGGCAAACAGTTTCAAGGTCGTATGAAGGCATACGGTCTCAAGACCGTATGGCCGTGTTGACCAAGCATGGACCGTATGGGAATCCTGTTCATAATTATGAAGGTTAATCACCCACAAAATTTGAGAGGTTAACTCCAAAGGAATCGTGAGATATAGGCAAAACAATTAGCAAATTCAATTGAATTTAGTTCTGATTTTTCAATCTGCTTAATTTGCCCTTTTTGGGCAAACGGTCTCAAGACCATATAAGATGGTTGACTAAGCATTGACCGTATGCGATTACTGTTCATAATGATGTTAAATAATGACTCACCAAATTTTATGGACTAATTCCAAACGAGTTAAGAGTTGAAGGTTGATTACTAGGGCAAACCCTAATTGAAATCAGTGCTGAAATCACAATGAGCTAATTTGAGATTTTGGGTTGATTAGCCCAAACGGTCTCAAGACTGTTTGGGGAATCATCCAAACGGTCTCAAGACCGTTTGGGGATCACCCAAGACCGTATGGAGGTCTGGGGTCAAGTATAGTTGACCAATTGAAGGTAAAAAGATACCAAATTACATTGCAATTAAGTATTGATGTAATGATCAACTCAATAAATCAAACCTTGATGAATTTTCACTAGAGTCCAAAGGATGGATGGGCAAACGGTCTCAAGACCGTTTGGAACTCATCCAAACGGTCTCAAGACCGTTTGGTGACAACTCAAGACCGTTTGGAGGTCTAGGGTTAAGGTAATTTGATCAATTGAGGGCCCAATTACAATGGGTTATTAAAATAATCAAATTGCTGATTTGTGACTTAATTAAGGTTCAACCCCTATCAAATCAATCTAGATTTTGATTAATTCTTGGGCAAACGGTCTCAAGACCGTTTGGAGTATATCCAAATGATCCCAAGACCGTTTGGGCCAAGTTTGAGCCCAATTGGAGGCCAATTGATGGGTTCAACTTCGATTTTATTCACATTGTTGAGTGTTGATGGTTGAACGTTTATAGACCTTAATTGAACCAACTCCAACCCTAATTGGATATCAATTGAGGGTCAATTGAGTGACCAATTGGTTAAGGATAACCCTAATTGTCTCATTTGGTAAGTGGTTAGCAATCTTGAGACCAATTGATGGCTTCAACATAGGAAACCCTAATCGAGTTTACCCTTTGAACCACCTTGGAGGTCCATTCGACCTCAAACCGTATGAGGGCATTCGACCTCAAACCGTATGAGGGCATTTGATCTCAAACCGTATGAGGGCATTCGACCTCAAACCGTATGAGGGCATTCGATCTCAAACCGTATGAGGGCATTCGACCTCAAGATTGAATGAGGGTATACGACCTCAAGATCGAATGAGGGCATTCGACCTCAAGATCGAATGAGGGCATACGACCTCAAGATCGTATGAAGGTTGAAGGTGTGAAACCTATGGGAGACTTTTGAAGTTAAGTCTGCCTAATGCCTTGAAGGCTTAAAGGGTTTAATAGTTGTTCAACCTAAACCCTAATGATACCAAAAGACATTAAGGGTCAAGTGGTTAGTAAGTTAACCCATGATGATGATCAATGTGTAATTTACCATAATACCCTTGAAAGGTTCAATTGAGTGAAACCTTGTTCTAATCAAACCCTAATCACTCAATAGTGGTGATTTGGTCTATGTTAATCAAAGAGGACTTAACCCAACCTGATCTAGATTGGTGTTATCACCATCTACAAGTATGAGGAGAGAGAAAGTATCTTAAGAAAGAGAAAGTACCCTTTTATGATGGAAATTCAAGTAAAGTACCTTCAATACACATGAATGTGCATGATTAGGGTATGATCCACCTATGTGAGATCATGGAACCCTAATTATGATAAATGATGAATCTTAAACTAATCTGAGAGCATCAATGATGATGTTCCTCATACATGATGATGTTATGAGTTCAATTCACCATAATGTGAATAGTAAACCCTAATTCAAAGGTGATGACATGTAATGTGAATAGTAAACCCTAATTCAAGGGTGATGACATGTAATGTGAATAGTAAACCCTAATTCAAGGGTGATGACATGCAATATGAGTAGTAAACTCTAATTGATGAGAATCAGAGAACTTAGCCCTTATGACAAGAGTGGAAAGTATATTCTTGTTTTGAATTACCTTTATCAGTTGAATTAACCATGCAAGTTCTGATATGAAGGTGATCATATCCAGGTATGGATGATGATACTATATTCATTGAAAGCATATTGTTAGCTTTATGAATAGTAAAATATCTTGATGCCTTGTCAGTGGCATCCTATGTTTTAATGGGCTGTAAGAGCCATGAATACCATCAAGGTCATGCTTTAGAGATGACTTGTGATGAGTATACTGAGAAATGATGATTGATGTGAGTTAGGTTTGTTACATTTCGTATTCTACTTTCATATCTGTTATGCTACTATTATTGTTTGAAGAACAATGTATGATGTAAAAGAATACTGAATGTACCTAACTAACCAAGTGAAATGTAGAGCCCTGATCATAGATCCATCATTGTCAGAGATCAAATGATGGTGAAACAGGTTTTCCTACGGGAACTCCTGGATCACATACTGTTGAGTATGTGGGGTATATGGATGTGTAGAACCTTACATCCTAGTGTAGGAATTTGATGTAGATGTATAATCCATCAATCCTTCACTACAAAACTCATACCGTATCAGTGGATGGTAAACATGAAACCTCCTGATGATGAGGAAAGCAAAGATATCCGTATCAGTGGAAGATAAACATGAAATCTCCTGATGACGAAGAGAATACAAAACGCCACTGTAACTCTAAAATAGCGAAGGACCAGATTACCCTGGTGAGCTATAATAGTAGAGACACAAGATGTCCTACAAGTGATCCTCTTACTGACTAAGGAAGGTGAAGGCCATGAGAATCCGGCTCTTTCGATGACCTAGTATGATACTAAGGCACTTAACAGTGATTGGTTGGGGTATGAGTGGTAAACCTCATCTCCACAGGGCATAATAATAAGTATGTTTGAAAAACATAATCTACAGCGTAGTATACCTGTTAAAGGTAACTATGAGGTAATTGATTGATGTTACACTGTATAGTGCATATGTTCTTCATGCTTGATAAATGTTGAGCTCTTGTTTACAACTGCAATTGCTATTGAATACTTTGAAAGTTTTTACTGCTTAAGTTATTCTTTGATGTTATAATAAAGCTTCTGGCGGAGAGTTATAACTCTCGCTGGGACAATTATGTAAAATTGTCTCACCCCGTAGATTTCAACTTTTTAGGTGGACATCGGAGACGGAGGAACATGTCTACAGGTGACCAGTCCCAGCAGCAGCAGCACCAGGAGTAGCAGTAAATCTCAGGTGGAGATTTAGCCTGCCATGTGGTGTAGTTAGAGTCAGTCCTATGTGTCCTCTGTACTCTCAGGTCTTGGAGTCTTTTGGTTATGAGTTCTTGAGATTTTGTATCTTGTTGTATATAATTACTCAAGAAGTAATTATCATGAGATGTAAACGGTTTATCTCCTTTTATGAATGAAGCTTTATGGATTTAAGCTCTTGTCTCGAAAAGTTTTAAATTTCCCGTGATTTTTGTCTTCCGCTGTTAATCGAATCTCTTTCGCTAAGTTTAAATCGTGTTTATATCGTGGTTTGGAGATCAGAGCCCACAACCCGCTTCAAGAACAACTTCAAATCTAAAAGCTCCAAAGCTTCACATTACCAAGGTTGAATATGAACTTATCAAAGATCCAAGACTTGTTCACAACTCCTCTATATGCAAAGAATCACTATAGATAAGAACTTGGTGAAGAAGAAAAGAAAGGAAGAATCACAACCCGAGATTCATGCTTCAACCAAGGTTGAAGGTGACCTTGGCTTCACCTTAAGCTTAAGGCTCGAGATACTCCTTGCTCCTCAACTACTATGCATGATATCTAAGAGAAAGAGAGTTGTAGGATTCAAAAAGTTTCACTAGTAGGCGGAAGGAGTGGTATATATAATTGAGGCTCATGAGAGAGAGTGTATAAGAGGTGTCATCACCTTATACTACTAGGTGACACATGTCCATGCATGGGTTGACACATGTACATGCATGCACACATATTTATATTGACATGAAAAACTCTTGGGGATAATATAGGGATACGATTTTGTCCATTAGTTATCTTGTTGAACAAGATATTTCAACCCAACATCAATTTATTCACAAACCGATACAACTTTTCCAAGGAAAGTTGTAAACTAATATCCATCACCTTCTTGAGGTGCTTAACTCATCATGGCCTTTTACAAGAGTTGAAAAAGCAATATGGGACCTCCTTTATGGTTTCTTGGCCGATATGCACTCCCATATAAGCTCTACAACTCAATACAACTCATTTTAGGGTTTCAACTATACAACTTTTCTTGGTCTTTTCATCACCAAGAATACCATCACCTAAATATGATTCAAACATGGCACATATTTATTTCTCTCTCCTCTAGGTGATGATAATAGAGAGTAGGGACATTCTAGAGGTGTTAATTTTCATATAACCCCTTCATTTTGGGTAAATTGCAATTTACACCAAAATTGGTACACAAGGCACAAGCATTATTCAAACAAGTTCCAACTTGGAACTTAGGCTTTCCACAAGCTACCCCTTAGAATCATTCCCTCGCTTGTGATGCTAAAGCACTTGTGGCACGTTAAAAATGTGACATATTTCAATATAACCCCTCATCTTGGGTAAATTGCAATTTACACCCAAACTATCATATAATGCACATGCAACTTACAAATAAGATCAAACTTGAAAACTAAACTCTCCTTGAGTCTTATTTACTTTTCAAAAGATTAAAACAAGTTTATAAATAACTTACATAAGAAAAACTTCCAGGTTTATGCCATAACCCAGGTCAGCGATGTTACACTTATATACCTAACATCCCCATTGGATCATGGATGCACTTAGCCAAAACAAAACCATCAGATTATGTGATTCAAGCACAAACCATCGAATTATCTATATCAAACACAAACCATCAAATCATGTGCATCATCCCAAACCATCAGATCATGATCATTAACAAGACCATATGTTCACATACTAAGTACAAGTATAGACTCATACATATCATAAAGCATGGCCATAAAATTATGAAACTCAAGCCAAACCATCAGATTCTAAAAGACAACACCATCTAGTCATGGAACTAGACAAGACATTGGATCATAGGCCTAGGGAAGCCATCAGATCATAGGTTCAACAAACCATCGGATGTCATGTAGGCAAGACCATCAGATCATGCAACCAATGAGACCATCAAATCATGGACCTTGGGAAGCCATTGGTTGTGAGACTATAAGGACCATCATTTGGAAAAAATAGAGAAGCCATCAGATGTTACACCTAGTGAAGCCATCAGTTGTAAAACATAGGAAGGCCATTAGTTGTTAAACATAGACAAGCCATCATATCATCGGTCTACTAAGGCCATCGGTTGTCAAACCTAGGAAGGCCATCAGATGTCAAGCATAGAGAAACTATCAAATGTCAAGCATGAAAAACCATCGTATATCAATGCTTGAGGAACCATCATTTCATATAGGTAGATAGACCATTGGTTTTAAGAGATGGGTGGACCATCAATTTCAATGCTAGGCAAAAATTAGAACTTGTACATCAAGGAAAATCATTGTTTGTTAGGGTTTAAGATACCATTGATTGAACCACTTGAGGAAAGCATCATGACCATCAGTTCTTGATGGAAAACATAGCCGTAATTACTCAAGCTCAAGAAAAACCAACATAACAAAGAACCATCAGTTTGAAAAAGAAGCCAAACCGTCAAGTCATGCACAAGGAGGAAACAATCCATAACTTCTTAAGAAAAAGCAATCATTTCTCACTACAAGAACACCATCGATTCATGGAAAAGCAAGGGCTACGACTCCTATTTAGAAGGTTAAGGGGTACATCAAGTAAGATTGTCTACTCAAGAACTGCCACATATGCACAAACCCTAGCCAAAGAATCAATCTTTTTAGTTGTCACTACGATTTTAGAGCAAGATCTATACATAGAAGTTAAGAGTAAGAAATAAACATGAAGAAGGTTATATAACTCTCCTCAAGGTAGGTGATGAAGCTCTAAATAGAAAGGTATCTCTAGTAAAGAGAAGGAAAACCCTAGCTTGAGCACTCCACATGTACGAGCTAATCCTTTCTCAAAGAACAAGGAAACCCTAGGTCACAAGAAGAAGAAAGAAGGTGTTCTTCAACCACATGCACAAGTTCCACCAAGAACAACATGGATCTGACCAAGAAGGAAAAGAGAAGAAGGAGGTCATCAAGGAAAATGAAGGAAGGAAGCATATCTTACTTTCTTAGGTCAAGAAACAAGGTAAGGAAGCTCCACACAACCCAAGAGATGGTAGATCTAAACCCTAGAAGCACATGCAACCAAGATAAAACAAGCTTCTTATTATAGAACTCCTTCTCCACCAATCAAGAAGGTTAAACCTCCAAAGCAGCAAGAAGATGAAGAAGGTGTGTAAAGGGTTTGTTTGGGTGGAAGGAGAGAGGTATATGAAGGTGAGAGAGAAAGGTGGATTGAGGTGTCAAGACATGCATGCCATGTGTCCAAAGACAAAATCTCACATCCATGAAACACCATGTCAACCATCAAATCTTGAAGCTAGGGGGACCATCAGATGTCAACCCCTTGAGCACCATCGATTTCCAACAATAGATGGCCCATTAGATCTTGCCCTCACTTGGCCACAAAAGCAAACCCTACCATCTCCACTGGTTGTGCTCAACACATGTAGAACCATAGACCTTGGTGATGCCTCAAAGAAAACCATTGAATCTTGACCAACACAGAATAATATTGGATCCCACACTCCCAGTGGGACCATCGAATCCCTAGCCTTCAAAGGAAAAAACCATCGAGTTTGGGCACCTAGGTGGGAAAGCCTAGCTCTCAACACTAGGTTTAAATAACACCTTTAATCTGATGGTGAAACTAGGCACCCAAGGATGAAAGTATATCAGACATGTTATGAAAACCTATGAGGCACAACATACATGTGAAAAATTATATATTAAACCCTAGATATGGGAAAATTGCATAAAAGCCCTTATAAGCACATAAATTGTAAAACTTACTCAAACATTGTCCAAACTGGTCCAAACTTGAAACTTAGTTTTGTCACATGATATCAAAGTAGATATTAGGGTTTGATAATTTTTTAAGAACCCAATTAAGACAAGAAATCATGTTTAAGCCTTAAGAAGATTAGGGGTCTTATAGTTCCTTTGTTTCCACTTCTTGTTCCTGTTCTCATCTTCCTTCTTCCTTTTCTCCCCTTCCTTGTTCCTATTCTCATCATGTTTCTTCCTTTTATCCCCTTCCTTGTTCATTATCTTCTCATGTGCAAACCTTGTTCCTTTTCTCCTTCTCCTTCTTCCTTTACTCCCACTCCCTATTCTTTTTCTCCCCTCCTTGTTATGTTCTCCTCGTCCTTCTTCTTTTTCTCCACTTCCTTGTTCCTTTTGTTCTCATGTACAATCCTTGTTCCTTTTCTCCTTATCCTTCTTCCTTTATACCCACTCCATGTTCCTTTTCTCTTGTTCGTTGTTCACATTATCCTTCTTCCTTTACTCCCCCTCCTTGTTCCTTTTGTCTCTCTTCTTATTATTGTTGTCATCGTTTTTGTTCCTTTTGTCAACCTCTGCAACATTTTTCCTTTTCTACTCTTCCTTCCGTTACTCACCCTTATTGTTCCTTTGTCTCCCACTCCTTGTTCCTATTGTCATGGGTCTTATTCTAATTTTCATTCACTATTGTATTCTAGTTATAATGCTCCCGTTCTAGTTTATTAAGTGTCTTTTCTTTGAGGTCTATGTTGCCTTATTTTACAGAAAAATGCTATTTTCAACCTGGGATCCTTTGAGAAAATTAACGATGACCATGAAGTTAACATTATTCTTGAGATATTCTAGTTAGAATACTTCATAAATCACCACTCTTTAGATCATGGATTTTGTGATTGTATAAGTCATTTCTACATATCATATACTCTCTGCTATTTGGTGGCTATTCTCACATTTAATTGTTGAATTTGAAATGTAGTAGATGATTCTGATCTGCCACCACAAACATTTATTCGTTGTTGTCTTTGACTTCCATGCAAAGAAGTTCATCTTGGTGAATAGTTGTCCACTCAGGAGTGAGAAAATGGACTCTTTAAGGACCAATTTGTGAGGAGGCAGTGAAGTACATGAAGTACTTTCTCACTGTCACCAGAGGGGTTGTAGATTAGAGCACATGGAAATGGGATACTCAAATTGTTCCTAAACAATGGGACGTATAAGCTGCGAGGTTTTTACCAGGCTATCATGAAACATTGGAATGATAAAATTGAGTATAATAAATTCATCCAGTGGAATAATCCACAATATATTTCCCAAATATGGATGGAGATGACTACAAAGATAGTTTGTAGTCATAAAAATATACTTTTCAATTTAATTCAAAATCTTACAATCAATGCCCAAAATGGGGCTATTAATGTCATATACTATCCATCCTTTATAGTATAACAATGCTATTTTTTTGGAACAAAATTATGTGGATTATGTGTCAGTGTATAACCAATTATGTTACTTGTCACGCTCAACATGTATTTTGTGCTAGTTTTAATATGTTTAAGTATCGTTTGTGATCTGTATGTCTGTTAGATTTTGTATGTGTAAGAATCAACGAGAAGGTTCAACTAGGAGGAGAATATGATCAAGCAGGTTGGAAAATGAGTAAGGGCATGAGAAAAGGAACAATGAGGGGAAGAGAAATCAAACTATCGGAAGGAGAACATGATCATGGAGTAGGAAGGGAGAATGAGATGAGAAAAAGAATAAAGATCAGGAGGATAATAGTAGCATGAAAAATGAGAACATGAACTAGTAGCGAGAAAACAAGATCAATGATGGGGAGATAGTAGAAAAGAATAATGGTAGGAGAGAAGGAACAATGAGGGAAGGAGAAAAGGATCTAAGGAAAGGAGAACATGATCAAAGGAGGGGGATAAAGGGAGATCAAATGAGAAAAAGAACGAGGATCAGACAAAAAAGAACGAGGATCAGGAGGAGAATAATAGCATGGAAGAGGAGAATGAGAACAAGTAGGGGGAGAGACAGATCAATGATGGAGAGAGAGGAAAAAATAAGAAATAAAGGAGGAATGGGGTTTTGGGATCCAAGTAGTTTTGCTTTGTATTGTATCAAGCATGTAGGAAAGGTGCGTCTCTAGCTATGTTGCAACAGTAGGTGGCGGGTGCTACAGGTGTTCCTGAACAATGGGGTTTTGGGATCTAAGTAGTTTTTCTTTGTATTTTATCTATATTTATATTATATATGTATCTACTTATTAGGATAAAAGGAACAAGGAAGATGACAATAAGAACAAGGATGTGGAGTAAAATAACATGGACATTTGTGAATCTTGTGTTCCATTATTTAGTCTTTTGTTTCAAGATTGTAATTTAGTAAGTATTGAATCTTATGTGTTCTGATTTTACTCAAACGTGAAATCTAGTAATGATAATACATATTTGGTTCATTAGTCAATAATGTCTATCACATCATCCCTAGGAGGGGAAATAGAAATAATTTGCATATAAGAAGAAAAGGAATAAGGGGTTGGAGAAAAGGAACATGGAGGAGTAAAGGAAAAGGAAAATAGTTGCATAGCAGGAGAAAAGGAACAAGGAGGATGAGTAAAGCAACAAATATGGGGAGTATAAGAACAAAGAGTGGGATAAAAGGAAGGAGGAGTAAAGTGTAAGACCCTTGACCTTTATTAAATGGTTAAACATGCTTAATGTAACACCCGAGCCCACTGCCCAAGGTTCTAGTAGAGTACTAAGAATGACGACTGGCCCCATAGACCACCACTAGCCTTAAATGTGTGCTTTGTCCTCTCTCATGTGAAAGCCAGGATAAACTTCCCAACTAGTTACCTATGCTAATACTACTTTAGGATGAGCACGCTTAATGATAAAGTTCTTTAGTGATGGACTCCATGAAAAGGATGTGCACCTTGGTGATATGGGTAGTCCAATCATTCCTTTTAAGATCATTTCATCTAAGGCCTCAAGACCTGGGACGTTACAATTTCCCTCACTTAGACTATTGACATCCTCATCAAGGCTATATGGCCTCATAATATTTTCCCATTTTAGTGCAAACCCATAATGGCCCATGGAAACCCAACTCTCGAACATGGAATACCAATGTAAGGGTGGCTACATCACCATGGATAACCCTTTCCAACTTGCCTGGACCGCACAATTTAAGACTAGCATGTCGCATGCACATGCCGGCCCCACATACTAGAGGGGAATTAGCTCTGATACCATTTGTAACACTCAGGCCCACTGCCCAAGGCACTAGCAGAGTTTCAAGAATGATGATTGGCCCCACAGACCACCACTAGCCTTAACTGCGCGCTTTGTATAACATCCCTGACTTGGGTTATGCCATAAACCTAGAAGTTTTGCTTAAATAAGTTATTTATAAACTTGTTTTAATCTTTTGAAAAGTAATTAAGACTCAAGGAGAGTTTAATTTTCAAGTTTGAGCTTATTTACAAACTGTTTGTGCATTATATGATAATTTGGGTGTAAATTTCAAATTACCCAAGATGAGGGGTTATATTGCAATATGTCACATTTTGAACATTCCTCAAGTTCTTTATCAACATAAGACATAGAACGATGCAAAGGGGTGGCTTGTGGAAAGCCTAAGTTCCAAGTTGGAGCTTATTTGAATAATGCTTGTGCCTTGTGTACCAATTTTGGTGCAAATTGCAATTTACCCAAAATGTAGGGTTGATATGCAAATTACCACCTATAGAGTGTCCCTACTCTCTCTTAGAATCATATATATGAGATATAAAGAAATAGGAACCATGTTTGAATCATATTTAAGTGATGGTATTCTTGGTGATGAAAAGACCAAGAAGAGTTGCATAGTTGAAACCCTAATTGACTTGTATTGAGTTGTAGAGCTAATATGGGAGTGCCTATTGGCCAATAAGCCATAGAGGAGGTCTCATATCGTTTTTTCAACTCTTTCCAAAGGCCATTATGAGTTAATCACCTCAATAAGGTGATGGATATCAGTTTACAACTTTCCTTGAAAAAGTTGTATCAGTTTGTGAAGAAAGTAATGTTGGGTTGAAATATATTGTTCAAACAAGATAACTAATGGCCAAAATCTTATCCCTAGATTATCCCAAGAGTTGCATGTCAAGATAAATATGTGTGCATGCATGTACATGTGTCAACCCATGCATGTACATGTGTCACCTAGTAGTATAAGGTGATGACACCTCTTATACACTCTCTCTCATGATCCTCAATTATATATACCACTCCTTTCACCTATTAGTGAAATTTTTTGAATCCTACAATTCTCTTTCTCTTAGATATCATGCATAGTAGTTGAGGAGCAAGGAGGATCTCAAGCCTTAAGCTTAAGGTGAATCCATGGTCATCTTCAACCTTGGTTAAAGCATGATTCTTGAGTTGTGATTCTTCCTTTCTTTTCTTCTTCACCAAGTTCTTATCTATGGTGATTCTTTGCATATAGAGGAGTTGTGAACAAGTCTTGGATCTTTGATAAGTTCATATTCAACCTTGAGAATGTGAAGCTTTGGAGCTTGGAGCTTTGAAGTTGTTCTTGAGGTGGGTTATATAACTTGAACCCAATCATGTTATTATTCACTTTCAATCTTGCTATACTTGTTGATCTACTTTCAATTTCGATTTTTCTTGAATGATAGATGATTCTATGAGTTCTAATAGTTGCATAGGATTGTTGTCCATGAAATATAACAGTAAGGAACGAAATTCTAGAGATTGAAGATGATGACATCATCATGGCACAAACTGATATCCAGTTGAAGCACCTGTAACCCGAATGGTAATGAAACCCAATATGGTGATATTGAATTCGTTATACCTTGGAACCCCATACCCCTATCGTTTTATACATTTGGGTTGGTTGAAAAAGGACTAACCAGTTGTCTAGGCTGTCATATCACTACTACAGAAACAACCTTTGGTGTCACTTGTTTAACCCCCTTTGGCGTCGGTTTCTGAGCGACGCCTATGTGGGCGCCGCTAAAGGTCGAACACTTCGGCGTCGGTTTTTTAACCGACGCCTATTTAACATATAGGCATCAGTTTTTTAGTAGATAACCGACGCCAAAAGGGTTCGCGCCACAGAAAACGGCGTCATCTAGGACACATTATGCGTCAGTTATCTACTAAAACACCGACGCCTATACTTCAAGACGACACAGCCGTGCTTCCCTGCACGGCCGTGTTTAGTACTATAGGCGTCGGTTTTATATGAATAACCGACGCCTTTTCCACCACGGCCGTGCTACCCTGCACGGTCGGGTTGTTTGTACTATTAGGCGTCGGTTTTTATCAAATAACCGACGCTGTAGGTCTTTGCTGACGGTTTTCTATAAATAACCGACGCCTATATCTATTTTTTTTATATCAGTTTGCAGGCCTGTTGTGGCTGGTCAGCAGGATGAGCACCTGCAGTTCAGTTTTCTGAACTGCAGGTTTACGACATCCATTGATATCAGCCTACAAACAGGCCACAAACCTGCAAAATTCACAAAAAATAATTCACACAAGTAGATACATTCGGACATCAATTCAATTCTCACATTCACACATATAGAAACATTCAAATACATGTATTAACATTCAGAAATATTCATTTACAAAGTATCATTCATTATCGCTATCAACATCCCAATTATATCTTACAGTTGCCACTGCTTGTATGGCTTTTGCCCATTCTTCTCTTATTTCATTTAATGCTTCCATCGTATATGGAGCATGTATATTTTTTAAGCGTTTACCTGTTGTTTTGTCAGTTTTAAACACCTGCAAAGAGAATGATGTATATATATAAGTAATAATATAAAAATAAGATTGATATATTTCATACTAACTAATGAGACTATATATAATACCTCATGTATGGTATCGATGTCCAATGCGGCATGTCGGATAATCATCTGCACAAATCGCATCACATAGTATGCGCATGCCCAACCATTGTCTTGTGTAGCGCACTATAAATTGAAACATATAAAATAATACAACTAAGAACAATTCACATCAATAATATATACATTAGAGTCGGGAACTTACTTGTACGTTCTGCCAATTTATTGGCTGGTTCTTTTTCCTTGGGACCGTTCCTCCAGCCTTTTTGAATGCATCTAAACCCCTACATATTAATATAACACAGTAAATTGCATAAGTAAATAGTAATGTAATAACAGATGTTAACAGATACAAAAATGAAATATTTCTCACCAGAATAATGGCATTCTCATTACGTGTACAATTTTAGTGTTTAATGTACTTCCCGCGGGATCTAGATAATAAACAGTGAACGTCCCGGGGACAATAACTAGTAATTCCCAATGTCTACCGCTAGAGGTAAAAAGTTAACAATTAATAACTCAAGATGCACAATAAAAATGGAATTTTCTTAAGTCCAAATTATAAATAAAGTAAACTTACTTGACATTGAATGGAGCTATTATTATCGTCTTATTTTACTGACCAAAAATTGTAAAAGCATCTATACAGTATTGTTGAACATTATCAGGGTCTTTAGCTACCAAACTAATCAATGAAGGAATCAAAAATCCCACATGATCAAATGCAAATTGTTTGCAATGATCTTCGACTAAGTAGCTGCAAAACATGTATTACGTATGCATTAATATATAAGAAACCAGCTCACCGGATCTTACACAAGGTATATGTATGTATAAATAAGATCTCACCTTATCCATGTCTCTATCATTGATGTATTCAACCACTCATACATAAACAGCTCAATAATATCTTGTATAAATAAAGAGCTATCGTATGATTGTCCTGCATAATCTGCATCTAAAGAAACAATTATAGGGCAATGTATATTATGTGCCCGTAGCCAACATGCCATTCCCCTACAAGCAGGACCTAACGGGTATGTTAGGTCAGTTGGAAGCCAACTTGGTAATGCGGGAAGTGGAGGTGGAGGCCTAGGTGCTCCGGTTGTCTTCTTTTTAACCTGTATATATAATTTCAGATCAGTTGACCTCATATATACACATTAACAATTTAAAGTAATGTAAATTTATCTTACAATTTCAGTAGTGTAGACGACATCTGCTTTGGGCCACAATATCACCCCGCCTTCTGCATCAGCAAGTGTATCAATATCCGGGTGGGGATATGGCAATGTAGCTTCTCTCCAATCGGGTAACACACGTATCTGGCTCACACGAACGTAGCCCTGTGGCATTGGAGTCCCGTGAAACATTGCCCCAGGAAGGGACGGGTAAGCCTGTGCCTCTGCAACAACGTAGTCTTACATTCTTAAGCGGCATGGCTTCAATGCCTACAAATTTACGTAAAGAATATTATACATATATACATATCATCTTGAAAACATAACAACTTGAAAAGACTAACTACAATGTCATAAACAATACTTACAACACACGTGTTAGGCGGTGGGTCTATAAGATTACTTGTAGTCTGTACATCAGGAGAAGAGTGGGTCGCCATAGGCTGATTGGAAGCCTGAGATGCCTGCCACCGCATCAATTCTTCCTTGACCTTCTCAGCAACTACATCGTTGACCTTCTTAGCAACTATATCCTCGACTCTCTTATTCTCCTATACATGGATAAAAGAAACATTAGCTTCTTATTGTTGAATTTCCTTTTGCAGCAACATTCTAAAAAAAGTATAGGTTACCTATTCTTGTGAAAGTCCCGCTCTGGGTTTGCGCTGGGATGGCCCAAAGAATGCTTTGATGCCCACACCAGCGCCTGCACCCCTAACACATCCAGGATGCTCTGGGTTACCCAGAGCAACTGTCAATTCATCCTGTGTGCCCTGAGGGATGAACGTGCCTTGTTTCCTCTGCTCGTGTAGCTCCCGCTAATCACCATCAACAGAAATTGGTAAGTTAACAAATAATCAATATTCAAACGATTGCTCTAAGAGTTGTATTTTACCATTTTCGCAGCCGCCTCAGCAGTTATGGGCTTCTTTATTTCACCCTTCTTGTTTTGCCTCCCAGCTATCCAGATATCATGGCGAGGCATGGGTGTGGCAGCCTCCTCAGTAGCAGCAGACTCCTGAGTAGCCGCAGACTCCGCCTGTAGTCTTTGGCGAACGCTTGTATAGCCTTTTGGACCCATAGTGTGGTCATGCACATTCAGTGCACGCCTTGCTGTTTGTGCGTCACTGAGGGCCTAGTTAGTATGCACATTAATGATTTGGTTAGTAGCACTAAATGTTAATCTTGAATAGGTGAATACAATGTATATTAATTAAATTGGGAGTGACGCCTAATACCTTGTGATAACCTCCCATTTTAGTAGTTTATCTTAGTCTTTTTCTTTAGTTTTTCCATACTCTTTCTACATTTATATTGTACTTAAACCTAATTTTACCCCTTTTTTGTAAATACATCATCAAACTAACTTTTCCTTTTATAATTGCAGAAAAAGCACAAAAAAATAACAAAAGAATAAACCAGCCCAAGGGTCGAGTGGATCCAAACGGTCCCAAGACCGCATGGAGTTCAAACGGTCCCGAGACCGCATGAAGCCAAACGGTCCCAAGACCGCATGGAGTTCAAACGGTCCCGAGACCGCATGAAGCCAAACGGTCCCAAGACCGCATGGAGTTCAAACGGTCCCGAGACCGCATGAAGCCAAACGGTCCCAAGACCGCATGGAGTTCAAACGGTCCCGAGACCGCATGAAGCCAAACGGTCCCAAGACCGCATGGAGTTCAAACGGTCCCGAGACCGCATGAAGCCAAACGGTCCCAAGACCGCATGGAGTTCAAACGGTCCCGAGACCGCATGAAGCCAAACGGTCTCAAGACCGCATGGAGTTCAAACGGTCCCGAGACCGCATGAAGCCAAACGGTCTCAAGACCGCATGGAGTTCAAACGGTCCCGAGACCGCATGAAGCCAAACGGTCCTAAGACCGCATGGAGTTCAAACGGTCCCGAGACCGCATGAAGCCAAACGGTCCCAAGACCGCATGGAGTTCAAACGGTCCCGAGACCGCATGAAGCCAAACGGTCCCAAGACCGCATGAAGCCAAACGGTCCCAAGACCGCATGGAGCTCAAACGGTCTCAAGACTGTTTGATGCCAAACGGTCCCAAGACCGTTTGACGCCAAACGATCTCAAGACCGTCTGACGCCAAACGATCTCAAGACCGTTTGACGCCAAACGGTCCCAAGACCGTTTGAGCCCAAACGGTCTCCAAACCGTTTGGATCTCACTCAAAGCCTATAAATAAGACCTCAGGGCCGTCCATGAAAAAAGGAGAGTCCAGACGTCCAGAGGCTGTCTCTCCACTACCAGAACAACTCCTTCCATCACTCGAGGCTGCCGGTCTGAGACTCACGTCCATTGCAAGCTACTTTCTCTCTCATCAACAAGGAAGGTGAGAGGAGAAGATCCGTCATCAAGCAAGCTACAAGGGGTGGAGATCGTTGCTCTCTCCACCAAGGGTTCAACCTTCTCTCCTCAGTGGAGATGATGTTCTTTCTATCTCTTCTTGCCTCCTTCTTTGTTGCTCCCTCTATGAGGAGCGAGTAGTTCCATCCACTGGGGCGCGGGGACTAGCCCCGCTGCCCATGTTTTGTATTATGTACTGTAAAAAAGATGTTATCATTTCGTTTTAATACTAAATCGTTTCACACATGCTTGAATGATGGCCACGTTCTTGTATGCATTTATTGTCTTTCGTTGTGGTTTGTCTACGACCGCTATCGAGGCTTGAATACCGATTTAGTGTTGGTTTCTGGTGTGTGTATCCACCACGCATCCGTTTCGGTGTCTAGAAGTGTATCTCAAAGAGTGGAGTAAACTCACTATCATCTGGCACACTCCCATCTGTATGGAAGAGACCTTTGGTAAGTCGAGGAACACACTTTGCGAGGGGAATGATGTAAAGCATGTGACCATTCGTTCGGGGATGGCTGGCGTTGCATCATTCCCGCACTTCTCGTAGCTAGGTTATCCCTCACCGGAAACTAGGCCTACAAAGACACTATTCGATTTGGTAATTATCGCTCGCTTGTTAGTTTTAGATGCACGTTTCTTGAGGTTGAGTAAGATTCTCTCTTCGGAGACTACATCCTTCAGTGACGCGTAGTGATGTACCGCATGAGAGTTACTTAACCCTTGGAGGATGAGATGCATTGCCCTTCTTATATGGGCATTGGTCTTGTGGAACATCGAAGGGTGCAATGCATCACTCTTGTCTTATGTGGGCATCGGTCTTGTGGAACACCCTTGGATGCAACGCATCGCTCTTGTCTTATAAGGCATCGGTCTTGTGGAAACATCCATGCATCTAGCTTATAAGTCTTGCTTGGTACATATACAATGCATGTGTAGCGGTGGTAAATACCTGCTTAACCCCAGTGATTCATCATCATTTGTTAACTCTTAAGATTTACTTGCTTTATTTACTTTCTTGCTTTACTTTCTTTGTACTTAGTTTAAAACAACCAAATCAAACTTTCGATCTAAATATCAATCTTTAAGTTGTTAAGTAAAGGCTAAACGTTTTCCATCTTGACTTCGTCAAGACCGTTGTCCCGAGGATTCGACCCTTAACTATACTACGATAAGACTTCCACATGTCTTAGCACATGTGGGTGGAGTTCTTACCATAGTACTAGCAAGGCTAAACTTAGAGACTCATCATCTCTAGGATTTTTGGCGGTGTTTTACTCCATCAAAAATTGGCGCCGTTGCCGGGGAACACGGAACTTTTTAGTTTTTACTTACCAATATCTTGGTTGATTAGGATTTTACACTTTTTCTTAATAACCAATCCAATATTTCTTGATCTTTTTCATTTCCTTCCATTTTTCCTAACTTGAGATTTTCCTTCTACTCAGGTAGAAAATGTGTATGCAACCCCCGCATAGCATCGGATTCTCCCCTGAACCAGAATACGATTCTGAGGTAGAAAGAAGTTTTCACCGAAGGAATAGACTAAACCGCCAAAGAGCCAGACAGATGGCCGAAGAGCAACGCCTTGTTGCAGAAAGAGTCAACGCCGCCATAGCAGCACAACGAGCACAACTCATTGCTGACACTCGTGCTCAGGTGCAAGCTGAGATCCGAGCTGAAGTACAAGCACGCATCCAAGCAGAGCAAGCTGCTGCTCAACTCGCGTTAAGAAACAAGCAACTTCGGGATTACGCCGTCCCGAAGAATTACGAAGATAACCATCCGGTCCGGCCTCCGATCATTAACATCCCACACTTCGAGATCCGGACCCAATGGATTCAGATTATGCAAGGGATTTCTTTCTCTGGAAGTTCTGGAGACGACTGCATGGACCACCTGAAACGGTTTAAGGCATTATGCCGACTGGTCCCACAAGCTGGCATTGCTTTCGACGCAATAATGCTCCATCTGTTTCATTTCACTCTATCTGGAAGGGCCCTAAGTTGGTATAATTCATTGGATAGAGAACCCATTATTACCACCTGGGCCCCTCTAGAGGAGAAATTCCTGGAGAAGTTCTTTCCACCCTCGCTCACTTACGAAATCAGAGGGCAGATCAACCATTTCTCTCAACTTCCTGGAGAGACCCTCGCCGAGGCATGGGAAAGATTCAAAGAACTTCTTCGAAAATGCCCTCATCATGGGATTTCGCAAAATCAACTGATTGAGACCTTTTATCGGGGGGTAAATGATGACATTAAACAGTTCCTAGATTCCTCATCTGGAGGAAATTTCATGAGGAAAAACTATGAAGACGCCTGGAAGATCGTCACTTTAGGGGCTGAAAACCAGTCCAACTGGGGGCGAACAGCCGGAAAAGGCATCCTCAAGGTCTTTAAAGCTGAGGAATCCACGGAATTAAAGTCAATAGCAGAGGCTCTGAAAGCAATCGCCCATAAACAGCAAACCCTTGAATCATCTCTAGGGGAATTCAACAAGAAACAAACCCCGCAGCTGCATCAAGTCAAAGCTGTCACAGGTTCCTGTGAAGCTTGTCATGCATCAGATCATCCGACCTTATCCTGCGGAATGCTCTATAGTGTGATGATGGATCTTCATCCACCACCACAACCCTATGAGGCCATCACTAATCAGATTGAAGATCAGACTCCGGAGCAAGTCAACTCTATCCATACTATTCCCGGGCAAGTCTACTATAATCCCAGTCAACCAAGGAACCATCCTGGATTCCAGTATGGGAACCCTTCTGGGACTGCAAACCCACAACACCAGACTCAAGGGGGATTTGACTGTAGGTTGCCTCCTGGGTTATCAAACAATCAAGGGAATCCAAGAAACAACTTCCCTAGGGTTAACTACCCTAGAAATCAGTCAGCCTACTACCAGTACACTCACCCCCCGCTTCACCCACAATTGCATGTTCAACAATACCAACAACAAAATTCTCAAAAGAATGTTACCACGCAGCCGGAAGATGAACTATCTTTGATAAAGCAAATGCTTCAGTCTCAGCAAACTATGCTAGCTAGCCAGCAAGCCCAACAAAGGGCAGTTGAAACCCAGCTAGCTCAGATTGCTGCACAATTGAAGTCTTCAGCTGGCGTTTCTGATAGGCAGCCTGAACCAAATGGGCAAAATGAACACGAACAGCTGAACGCCATCACCACAAGGTCGGGACGCATTCTGCCTGAACCCATCAAGATCACTCTAGATGATGATGATGTGCCCATTCTTTTGACGAAAGAGATCTCACAACAAGAGATTGGGAAATTTCCCGAAGACACCGAGGACAAAAACAAAGAGTATGTACCCGCAGAACCCAAGGTCCCGCAATTCAAACCAAGGATTCCATATCCAGGCAGACTGCAAGAAACAAAAATGGATGCCAGGTTTCAGAAATTCAAGGAAGCAATGAAGAAACTTTATATCGACATCCCACTCCTCGACGCTCTATCCGAAGTACCAGCATGGGCAAGGTATCTCAAAACCTTGCTATCACGTAAGTATATCACCAAAGAGCAGGAAACCGTCAAGCTTGCCCAAACCACCTCTGACATCATCTTGAACAAACTGCCCAAAAAGAAGAAGGACCCAGGTTCTTTCGGAATCCAATGTTGCATTGGAAACGCATCCACAAAGAAAGGATTAGCTGACCTCGGGGCTAGTATATCCATTATGCCTTTCTCAATGTGCCAACGCCTCGGTTTCACAGATCTGCTACCTACAGCAATGACTATTCAACTTACTGACTCCACCATAACCGCACCTTTGGGAATCATTGAAGACGTTCCAGTAAGAATAGGCAAGGATGCTTACGTTCCATGTGATTTTGTCATCATGGATATTAAAGAGGACTTGAGATATTCGATCATTTTCGGCAGGCCTTTCCTAGCTACAGCCAGAGCGCTAATCGATGTCGAAGCCGGAACCATCATCCTTAGGCTCGGAAAGGAAGCCATTCAATTCCGTGTCCTTGACAGCATGAAAGGCCCTAACATTCAAGAAGAAGTCTTTCTTTTAGACGCAATCCAACAAATGTCACAACTAGAAATTTCCGAGCCAATCGACGAACTTGAAAATGCTCTTATCAATCCCGAAGTCGAGTTCTCTGCAAATGAACTAGTTCAGCAATGCATCCAATATCTAGAAAAGGCAGAAGAAGCACCAAAGGCTACCTTTGAAGAGCTTAAAGCCATAACGACTATTGAAGAAGCAGAACCACCAAAAACCCCTGAATTGAAGACCTTACCCACAGGGCTCAAATATGTTTTCCTGGATAAGGAAGAGCTATGCCCAGTTATTATCAGCTCCACCCTCACCGAAGACCAAGAAGCCAGACTTCTAGACAAACTAAGGAAACACAAAAAGATCATTGGTTATAAAATAACCGACCTCACAGGCATAAATCCGGCTCTGTGTATGCACAAGCTTCCTATGGTTGAAGAATTCAAACCCACTCGCGAACATCAAAGAAAACTGAACCCAAATTTAAAAGAGGTAGTCCGTTTGGAAGTCCTCAAACTGCTTAAAGCTAGTATGATCTACCCTATCTCCGACTCTCAGTGGGTTAGTCCAGTTCAAGTTGTCCCAAAGAAAGGGGGCACTACTGTAGTGATCAACGATAAAAATGAGCTCGTACCTACTAGGACTGTAACGGGGTGGAGAATGTGCATCGATTATAGGAAGTTGAATAAAGCTACAAGGAAAGACCACTACCCTCTACCCTTTCTAGACGAAGTCCTGGAGCGCTTGGCCCACCAAAAATATTTTTGTTATCTCGATGGTTATTCTGGGTTCTACCAAATACCCATACATCCAGAGGACCAAGAAAAAACCACCTTCACTTGTCCCTTCGGGACATATGCTTTCAGAAGAATGCCATTCGGGCTATGTAACGCTCCTGCTACTTTCCAACGCTGCATGTCCGCCATTTTCGCCGGATTAACTGAATCTATTATGGAAGTCTTTATGGATGATTTCTCTGTTTATGGAGAGTCTTTTGATAACTGTCTAAATAATCTCGAACAAGTCCTGCAACGTTGCAAGGAAACAAACCTTATCCTGAACTGGGAAAAATGCCATTTCATGGTAACAGAGGGTATCGTCCTCGGACATAGAGTAAGTGATAGAGGGATCGAGGTCGACAAAGCAAAGATTGATGTCATCTCGAAGTTGTCACCTCCGAAGGACATAAGAGGAGTTCGAGCTTTCCTTGGTCATGCCGGGTTTTACAGAAGGTTCATCAAAGATTTCTCAAAAATAGCTAAACCCATGACCCAACTCCTGACAAAAGATGCCGAGTTTATTTTTGACCAAGAATGTATGCAAAGTTTCTCCACCCTTAAAGAAGCACTAATTTCCGCACCTATTCTAAGGGCTCCAGACTGGTCGCAACCCTTTGAAATTATGTGTGACGCAAGTGACTATGCCATAGGGGCCGTTTTAGGACAACGAATCGACAAGAAACCCTATGTCATCTACTATGCGTCCAAAACGCTTGATGAAGCACAAAGAAACTACACGACCACGGAAAAAGAGTTCCTAGCTATCATCTACGCCTTCGAAAAATTCCGCTCTTACCTGATCGGCTCTAAGGTAATTGTCTACACTGACCATTCTGCTATCAGACATTTGATTCAGAAACAGGATGCCAAACCCAGGCTCATCCGCTGGGTATTGATGCTTCAAGAATTCGATCTAGAAATCAAAGATAAAAGCGGCGTAGAGAACGTTGTCGCCGATCACCTCAGTAGAATCGAGGTTGAAGACAAAGATAAAATCCCTATCAGGGACTCTCTTCCTGATGATCAACTTATGAAAGCCACTCATAATTTCCCTTGGTTTGCAGATATCGTCAATTATCTGGCCACAGGGATCATTCACCCGTCTGCTTCTTATCAAGATAAAAGGAAATTCCTTCATGACGTAAAACGTTATCATTGGGATGAACCCTACTTGTTCTACCTCTGTGCCGACGGACTTTTTCGTCGATGCCTTCCAGAAGAAGAAATAACATCGGTTTTGGAACACTGCCACTCCGGACCCACGGGGGGGCACATGGGCGCCAAGAAAACTGCCATAAAAGTTCTACAATCTGGTTTCTTCTGGCCCACCATATCAAAAGACTCACATAATTTTGTCAAATCCTGTGATAAATGCCAATTTTCGGGCAACATATCAAAAAGAGATGAAATGCCTCTTACCATGTGGCAGGAAATTGAGCTGTTTGATGTATGGGGGGTAGACTACATGGGACCTTTCCCCTCATCATATGGTTTCTCGTACATTTTGGTCGCTGTGGATTACGTCTCGAAGTGGGTCGAAGCTGTACCCACTGCATCTAATGACTTCAAACCTGTTGTCAAATTGTTCAAAGATACCATCTTTCCAAGATTTGGAGTCCCAAGAACGGTCATATCTGATGGCGGAACCCATTTTCTGGAACGAAGTTTCGAAGCATTACTAAGAAGATATGGAGTCCATCACAAAGTTGCCACACCTTACCACCCGCAAACTAGTGGCCAAGTGGAAGTATCCAATAGACAGATAAAAGCGATTCTTGAAAAAACAGTGAACAAAAATCGCACTGATTGGTCCACCAAACTTTCTGACGCCCTCTGGGCATATCGTACGGCTTACAAAACACCAATTGGAACAACTCCGTTCCGCTTGGTGTACGGTAAATCATGTCATCTTCCAGTAGAACTGGAACATAAAGCCTGGTGGGCCATCAAGCAACTAAACTTCGACCTTAAAAGTGCAGGAGAGAACAGACAACTTCAACTACAGGAGCTAGAAGAACTCCGCATGACAGCATATCACAGTGCCAGAATCTATAAAGAGCAAACGAAAATGTGGCATGATGGACATCTTAGGAGAAAAGATATCACCGTTGGTGACAAAGTGCTCTTATTCAATTCCAAGCTCAAATTATTCCCCGGAAAGCTTCGAACAAGATGGTCCGGACCCTTCACTATAAAACATATCTACCCAACTGGAGCTGCCATTATCATCAACAACAACGGAGGAGAACGAACGGTCAACGGATACCGTTTAAAAAGATACTACACTCAGGAAGACAAAACACATCAACAAACCCTCGATGTCAGAAACGCTACGCCCACAATTTCGTTGAGCCAGCGACGTAAAACCAAGGCGCTTCTTGGGAGGCAACCCAAGACCTGAGTATCAATTTCTCCACTTTTCTAGTTTTATTCTCTCTTAATTTTGTTTTGCTTCTTTAAGTTCTTTCATTACTAAATCTAAAAATACAAAAAATATACAAATATCTTTATGCTCCAAATGGTCTTAAATCCGTTTGAGACCAAACGGTCTTCAAACCGTTTGGGACCAAACGGTTTTGAAACCGTTTGGGACCAAACGGTCCTCAAACCGTTTGGGACCAAACGGTCTTGAAACCATTTGGGACCAAACGGTCCTCAAACCGTTTGGGACCAAACGGTCCTCAAACCGTTTGGGACCAAACGGTCCTCAAACCGTTTGGGACTAAACGATCTTGAAACCGTTTGGGACCAAACGGTCCTCAAACCGTTTGGGACTAAACGGTCCTCAAACCGTTTGGGACCAAACGGTCTTGAAACCGTTTGGAACCAATTGGGACCAAACGGTCCTCAAACCGTTTGGGACCAAACGGTCTTGAAACCGTTTGGGACCAAACGGTCCTCAAACCGTTTGGGACTAAACGGTCTTGAAACCGTTTGGGACTAAACGGTCTTGAAACCGTTTGGAACCAAACAGTCTTCAAACCGTTTGGAACCAAACGGTCTTGAAACCGTTTGGGACCAAACGGTCTTCAAACCGTTTGGGACCAAACGGTCTTGAAACCGTTTGGGACCAAACGGTCCTCAAACCGTTTGGGACTAAACGGTCTTGAAACCGTTTGGAACCAAACGGTCTTGAAACCGTTTGGAACCAAACGGTCTTGAAACCGTTTGGAATACGATAAGTCACCACTATAAATACCGACCCCGCATCTCCATCTTCCTCTCTTCGAATCTTCGCACTCTACAGTCTTTTCGTGCGCAGAACTTCACCTTTTTGCTTCTGTGCCTCCGCGCAAGCATCTCAATCCACCTCCCACAAGATTGTCCGGCGACCCCAAGCACGCTGCTCACTCCGCGCCACCTTCGCGTCGTCGTCAAATGATGTTCTTCGTTGCCGTGCTGTTCTGTCGCCACTATCGCGCCAGTCGCCGTTTCCTCCACCCACCTTCAAACCCTCGCCCCGTTCCACCTTCGCCCCGTTCCACCTCCCCCCCCCCGCGCCGGCGACCTGCGGCTCCTTGCTTTCCAAGCGGTCCTCCAACCGTTTGAGACCAAACGGTCCTCAAACCGTTTGGAACTTTTGTGTAATCAAGCAGCACATATCGCAGTGCACTCCTTTGCAATTTTGTCTTGATATTGTCTAGCAGATTCGTTGCTAGAATTGCAGATTTCGTCTACAATATCAAGACACAATTGCAAAGGAATGCACTGCGACATCCATAAAGCTCCTGAGTCAGCGCTACAAGGCACCCCAATTCGCATCCACTCTACTCCAATCTCCAGGGGTTACCGCAATTTTGGCTTAACTCGCAGCCCTTGTTCAAATGACTTCTCAACCTATCACTTTCCCACTCTGAGGACAGAGTGTGCGATGAGTTAAGGGGGGGGTCATCAGACAAGGGCTAGGTATCAATCTCTATACACCCTTTTCCTTAAAATAAGTCACCTCAACTAACTCTAGAATCATGTTAGTCTCTACAAGTTTTTAGCACTTAGACATCAAATGGCGATTTATCAACCCCCATCCACTATGGATCCTATATTTTTGCTCCATTTCTTTATCTGACTCTCCATAGGTCAAAATCAGGGCAGAAATAAGCCGAGATCTCAAGGATGAGAGGGAAATCAGGCAACTTCCAAGTCAAAAAGCTCTGCAAGTGGACCACAAACCAAATAAGTGCATGCTGAAAAACTTTAAGAACAACTTTCCTCTCTTCAAAATAAAAGAGGCTTGGCCGCCCAAAATAAATCCTCATCCCAAAACCCAAGCCTGTGAGTTTTTGAATAAAAGCCAGAGAGACGAATAGAATCATGAGAGTTGTGCCACGAATAAGGACCTATATAAAGAACTGATAAAGGGCTCACCCGGCCGGCACATTCCGCTGCCCTCACAAAGGCAGATGCGTCGCGTCCGGTAGTGAAACCCTAAAAGTTCCAAGTATATGAAAAGGCTAATAAAGGACTTGCCCGGCCGGTACATTCAGCTGCCCTCATAAAGGCAGATGTGTCGTGTCCGGTAGTGAGATCCTAAAAAGCATAGACAGCCCCTCCCCCACTCAAAGGGGAGTTACACTTCAAAGCCTTTAGCCAACCCTCATACCCTCTCTAGCTTCCAATATGTTTCCAGAGAGGTATAAAGTTGATTAGAGTCAACAGCATGCACAAAATAAATGTGGTCCCAAGGCAAACTTTGAGATACGGAAAAACCTGAAATCCAAGCAACTCTCGAAATCCAAAAGGATCAAGGCATGCAATAAGCCTAGATACGACCCCTGGGGAACTCAGGTCAAGAATTGAAGCAAGAGTATGGAATTTTTAATTAAGATCGCCGCGCCATTTCATGCCTCAGCTCTATCTAACTTGAGGACAAGCTAGACTCTAAGTTAGGGGGGGTGATAACCTCCCATTTTAGTAGTTTATCTTAGTCTTTTTCTTTAGTTTTTCCATACTCTTTCTACATTTATATTGTACTTAAACCTAATTTTACCCCTTTTTTGTAAATACATCATCAAACTAACTTTTCCTTTTATAATTGCAGAAAAAGCACAAAAAAATAACAAAAGAATAAACCAGCCCAAGGGTCGAGTGGATCCAAACGGTCCCAAGACCGCATGGAGTTCAAACGGTCCCGAGACCGCATGAAGCCAAACGGTCCCAAGACCGCATGGAGTTCAAACGGTCCCGAGACCGCATGAAGCCAAACGGTCCCAAGACCGCATGGAGTTCAAACGGTCCCGAGACCGCATGAAGCCAAACGGTCCCAAGACCGCATGGAGTTCAAACGGTCCCGAGACCGCATGAAGCCAAACGGTCCCAAGACCGCATGGAGTTCAAACGGTCCCGAGACCGCATGAAGCCAAACGGTCTCAAGACCGCATGGAGTTCAAACGGTCCCGAGACCGCATGAAGCCAAACGGTCTCAAGACCGCATGGAGTTCAAACGGTCCCGAGACCGCATGAAGCCAAACGGTCCTAAGACCGCATGGAGTTCAAACGGTCCCGAGACCGCATGAAGCCAAACGGTCCCAAGACCGCATGGAGTTCAAACGATCCCGAGACCGCATGAAGCCAAACGGTCCCAAGACCGCATGAAGCCAAACGGTCCCAAGACCGCATGGAGCTCAAACGGTCTCAAGACCGTTTGACGCCAAACGGTCCCAAGACCGTTTGACGCCAAACGATCTCAAGACCGTCTGACGCCAAACGATCTCAAGACCGTTTGACGCCAAACGGTCCCAAGACCGTTTGACGCCAAACGATCTCAAGACCGTTTGACGCCAAACGGTCCCAAGACCGTTTGAGCCCAAACGGTCTCCAAACCGTTTGGATCTCACTCAAAGCCTATAAATAAGACCTCAGGGCCGTCCATGAAAAAAGGAGAGTCCAGACGTCCAGAGGCTGTCTCTCCACTACCAGAACAACTCCTTCCATCACTCGAGGCTGCCGGTCTGAGACTCACGTCCATTGCAAGCTACTTTCTCTCTCATCAACAAGGAAGGTGAGAGGAGAAGATCCGTCATCAAGCAAGCTACAAGGGGTGGAGATCGTTGCTCTCTCCACCAAGGGTTCAACCTTCTCTCCTCAGTGGAGATGATGTTCTTTCTATCTCTTCTTGCCTCCTTCTTTGTTGCTCCCTCTATGAGGAGCGAGTAGTTCCATCCACTGGGGCGCGGGGACTAGCCCCGCTGCCCATGTTTTGTATTATGTACTGTAAAAAAGATGTTATCATTTCGTTTTAATACTAAATCGTTTCACACATGCTTGAATGATGGCCACGTTCTTGTATGCATTTATTGTCTTTCGTTGTGGTTTGTCTACGACCGCTATCGAGGCTTGAATACCGATTTAGTGTTGGTTTCTGGTATGTGTATCCACCACACATCCGTTTCGGTGTCTAGAAGTGTATCTCAAAGAGTGGAGTAAACTCACTATCATCTGGCACACTCCCATCTGTATGGAAGAGACCTTTGGTAAGTCGAGGAACACACTTTGCGAGGGGAATGATGTAAAGCATGTGACCATTCGTTCGGGGATGGCTGGCGTTGCATCATTCCCGCACTTCTCGTAGCTAGGTTATCCCTCACCGGAAACTAGGCCTACAAAGACGCTATTCGATTTGGTAATTATCGCTCGCTTGTTAGTTTTAGATGCACGTTTCTTGAGGTTGAGTAAGATTCTCTCTTCGGAGACTACATCCTTCAGTGACGCGTAGTGATGTACCGCATGAGAGTTACTTAACCCTTGGAGGATGAGATGCATTGCCCTTTTCTTATATGGGCATTGGTCTTGTGGAACATCGAAGGGTGCAATGCATCGCTCTTGTCTTATGTGGGCATCGGTCTTGTGGAACACCCTTGGATGCAACGCATCGCTCTTGTCTTATAAGGCATCGGTCTTGTGGAAACATCCATGCATCTAGCTTATAAGTCTTGCTTGGTACATATACAATGCATGTGTAGCGGTGGTAAATACCTGCTTAACCCCAGTGATTCATCATCATTTGTTAACTCTTAAGATTTACTTGCTTTATTTACTTTCTTGCTTTACTTTCTTTGTACTTAGTTTAAAACAACCAAATCAAACTTTCGATCTAAATATCAATCTTTAAGTTGTTAAGTAAAGGCTAAACGTTTTCCATCTTGACTTCGTCAAGACCGTTGTCCCGAGGATTCGACCCTTAACTATACTACGATAAGACTTCCACATGTCTTAGCACATGTGGGTGGAGTTCTTACCATAGTACTAGCAAGGATAAACTTAGAGACTCATCATCTCTAGGATTTTTGGCGGTGTTTTACTCCATCACCTTGAATTCTTCAGATTTTCTTGAAGCAACAAAATTGTCCCAATCTTCTTTGTCCAAGAAGTTCCATTGTTCAAGGGCTGACTTCTTCTTCTTATCACCCTCTTTTATGTATTCTCTATTCAGATTTGTCCTATAATTCCTAAGCATCTTTCCAGCGCGTTGCATCACACTTTTACGATGCAACTTCTCATCCAATGCAAACATATTCTGTAAAATAGAAATGTTATTAACTAGTATCCAAAATAGAATTGCAAATAATAGAATTTGTAATCTACAAAATAGAATTGCAAATAATAATAACTCACGCATAAATCCTTCCATATCAAGTCTTTTTTCCCCTGAGGAACTTTATGCCAATTATCATACTTAACACCACAATGGCTCCGAGTGGTACACCCAAGATAGTTTACAAAATTATTGCGGTTCACTCCAATTGCATTTCCTCCATTATCAAACTCCACAACCAATTTGGATCCACTGCCACTTAGCGCTATTAACTTCTTCAACAGAGTGATGCCCCTTTTCTTGTTAAGTGTTTGGTGTTGCGCATCAAGTTTCTATAGTGCTTCAGTGGGTACATGTGCATCATCAACCTAAATTTTGACAAAAATAAACACACTGAATTAGCCCAATATAGAAATATAGGATATATGACATAACTAGAAGATAATGAATTTTATAGAAATACAGGATATGTTTTTAGAACTTACATTGGTATCCTCGCCATGCTCGTCATGGACAGCATGCTCATCATGGACTTCATGCTCATCATGGACATCATGCTCATCATGGTCAGCCATCTGAAAATGTCATTAAAAAGGCAAACATTTAGCATTTGTATTAACTAGAAAAAGGCAAACATTTAGCATTTGTATTAACTAGAAAAAGACAAACATTTAGCATTTGTATAAACATACATGTCTCTAAAATTGTGATCTTTTATCAATTAACAATCCTTCATTGTGATCTCCGCGCACATATAAGTCATCATTAGCTTCAATATTTTGTGGAGTTGGCAACCCAACTGAGAATGGACTGGAGTCATCATACTTATCATAGTACTCTTCTTCATCTATAGGATCTTCAATGAACACCTAATCTCACTAGTAAGTGTATATTAGGAAAAGATTAGGGTATACACTTACATCCTAAGTGTATAATGTGATGTCATTCTTATATATAATAAATGTGTACCACCTATCCCATCCTTGAACACCTAATCTCACTAGTAAGTGTATAATGTGTATTGGGTTTTCAAGAAAATTTCGGCAGCATTTACCCGCTGTTCTCTAAGTACATATGTACTTAGAGAACAAACGGGGAAATGCTACCGAAATTTTCTCGAAAACCCAATACACATTATACACTTACATCCTAAGTGAGATTAGGTGTTCAAGAACAGTCCCAAACCGGGGACTATCCAAGATTTACTCCTAATGAGTCAATCTTGGACGGGTTTCTAGGCCAACAAACACATTTGATGTCATTCTTATATATAATAAATGTGTACCACCTATCCCATCCTTGAACACCTAATCTCACTAGTAAGTGTATAATGTGTATTGGGTTTTCAAGAAAATTTCGGCAACATTTCCCCGTTGTTCTCTAAGTACATATGTACTTAGAGAACAAACGGGGAAATGCTACTGAAATTTTCTCAAAAACCCAATACACATTATACACTTACATCCTAAGTGAGATTAGGTGTTCAAGAACAGTCCCAAACCGGGGACTATCCAAGATTTACTCCTAATGAGTCAATCTTGGACGGGTTTCTAGGCCAACAAACACATTTGATGTCATTCTTATATATAATAAATGTGTACCACCTATCCCATCCTTGAACACCTAATCTCACTAGTAAGTGTATAATGTGTATTGGGTTTTCAAGAAAATTTCGGCAGCATTTCCCCGCTGTTCTCTAAGTACATATGTACTTAGAGAACAAACGGGGAAATGCTACCGAAATTTTCTCGAAAACCCAATACACATTATACACTTACATCCTAAGTGAGATTAGGTGTTCAAGAACAGTCCCAAATCGGGGACTATCCAAGATTTACTCCTAATGAGTAAATCTTGGACGGGTTTCTAGGCCAACAAATACATGTGTTGTCATTCTTATATATAATAAATGTCTATAAACTACAGGCAACATGGTTAATCCTAATCAACAGAGCATTATTAAATAATAAATCAAGAAATCAATAGTTTCAAACAAAAGGTCTAGGAATCTTTACTAGACATTATATGTATCCCTAATCATCATATTTAACATACTACATTATTATGAACATCCAGATTAGATTAAGATCATACTATGTTATAACCATTGGTTTAATAACCCTATTTCCGCATGTACATGTTTATCAACTTTAAAACCCTATAATTCATGAAATCATTCTAATTCAATTTAATATGTTGGGATCACATAATTATATAATGACATCAGAATATATAGAAGAATCATAATTAACATGATTAACAACATGCTCATCAAACTAGGGTTTTCTTGAATATCATCTAATATTTGTGTACTAGACATTATATGTATCCCTAATCATCATATTTAACATACTACATTATTATGAACATCCAGATTAGATTAACTCTAATCAAATACATTACATGCATTTTTATCACAACAATTTAATCGATGTAAAAAAAAAGTAGAGCAGCTAGCAGCGGGAAGACCAACCTTGTCAGAGGGAAGAAGGTAGATGCTCTGGTGGCTCTGGCTGGAGGAGTAGCTAGCAGCGACGGCGGTGGAGGAGCAGCTAGCAGCGAGGCTGGAGATGATGGTTGCGGCGGCGCGACGGCGGTGGAGGAGCACCAGGGGCGTGGCGGCGCCTAATCTCAGGCATGGCGGTGCCTAATCTCAGGCGCTGGCGCTGGAGCAGCAGGGGCGGCGGAGAAGGGAAGAAGGTGTAGGAGTGGCGGCGGAGAAGGGGGCGCCGGAGAAGAAATTGCCGGAGAAGGGGCGCCGGAGAAGAAATTGCCGGAGAAGAAATCGGCGGCAGCAGAGAAGAAAAGGTAATCGGATCGCAATGAAACAGAAGAAAGGGGAAGAGTCGGGCGATCGCGGGTAATAAAGTTCCCAAATAGCGTCGGTTGTTTCAAACAACCGACGCCTAAACCTCTTTAGCGTCAGTTGTTTGAAACAACCGACGTCCAATTGGACAATATTTTTCACGAAATTGTTTGACGGGAACCACCTTCAGCGTCAGTTAGAAAAGGATAACCGACGCTGAAAGTGACACTTTTCGCGCAAATTTTCATCGCACATAGGCGTCAGTTTCTATCTACATAACCGACGCTGAAAGTGATACTATTTTTTTATCGAAATTTGGATTTCGCGGGCGACTTTAAGCGTCGGTTTGGTATAAACAACCGACGCTGAATACAAAGCGGTACCTGTGTCTGGCTGGTTTTCGAATATAGACGTCGGTTTGCATAAATAACCGACATCTAATAGTATAGACGTCGGTTGTCCTAAAGAACCGACGCCCATAAAAGAGACACTGAATGCTGTTTCTGTAGTAGTCTCAACACATGGTAGGTTGATACTTTGAAGGTTTGAAAAGGTATGAGCATAAGGGTCTAACTCGATATGCAAAACCCTACACTTGAGTAACCCGATATAAGTGACACACACACCTCTTGCCCGATATGGTGTAAGCACACACCTCTTGCCCGATATGGTGGAAGCACACACCTCTTGCCCGATATGGTGGAAGCATACACCTATTAGACGTTATGGTGTAAGCACACACCTCTTTCCCGATATGGTGTAAGCACACACCTCTTGCCTGATATGGTGGAAGCACACACCTCTAGCCCGATATGGTGGAAGCATACACCTCTACCTGATATGGTGGAAGCATACACCTCTTTCCCGATATGGTGGAAGCACACATCTCTTGCTTGATATGGTGGAAGCACACACCTCTTGCCCGATATGGTGGAAGCACACACCTCTAGCCCGATATGGTGGAAGCACCTCAAAACCGGTATGGAGGTAAGCACCTAAAATCTGACATACTTGATTGAGTAACACATGAAGTGTGTTATGTAAAATGATACATTAAGATGTAAAGAGTTTAATGCATTTTGATAAGTGAAGGCCAATGTACCTTGATAAAAGGGTTGATCCAACTTAATAAAGTATGATGTAATCAATATCCTATCGAGGATGAGAGAGAAACTCATACTTTGTGTGATAATCATTTAATGATGAATGATGAGAATAAACAAGTATGATTAAATACTTATGATATCAATGTATGCTCCTAATATGTGTGGAGCTATAAATTAGGGTTTTGATTATTGATAGTATGAACTTGAAACCCTAATCAGCTAAAAAGGGAAACCCTAACTCTAATAATGGGAAGGTTGTATTTCTCTTGTATTGCATGGTGATCATATGTACTTGATATTGTTTTTATCATGAAGTACTAACGACGCATGTATCATGAGATGATGAGCATAGCTAGGTATGAGCTATGATGTTTCATATGATACAAATTAGGTGGGCCTTGTGAGCCATGTGAAATACTTGTGCAACAAGTATAATGTATACCTGGGTTTGAGAACCTAGAGGTAATAGTTACCTAATAAGAGGTGACAATGTTCAATGATGAACTAAGGGTTTGAATACCCAAATTTTGCAATTATGATGATGATAATGTTAAGGGATGAGAATCACCAGTAATGTGATAAGGGACTGAGATCCTGAGTGTTATGCATTCAATGTGTTCCAAAGATTATGAAAGTACTTGATAAATGTATTACACCTTTCTTTATAGCATATGTTATAATTAATGCTTGTACATTGGTTGATGATAAAAGATACTGTAATGCACCCAATTAATCAAGTGGAACCTTATCATGTAGTTTCCCTGGCCATAGATCCATTTAGTGTCAGAATTTACTGAAAGGTGAAATGAGTTTAACTCTGCGTGCATATTTTTGTATATGTGGGGGTGATGGACGAACATATCCTTACGTCCAAATAGGGATTATTGTGTGATCTTTCCCTCATATACTGGGGGTTTCTGTGTGATCTCCCCGAAGAGAATATACCAGGGTTGCTGTGTGATCTCCCTAAAGAGAGTGCATGCTATGGCTGTAACTCTATAGCGAAGATGCCACTATACCCTGGCAAGCTAATTACAGTTTGACACGTATTGTCACTGCCAGTGGTCTCGTACTGACTGAGACAAGTGAGGTCTTGGAAGCTAGCTCTTTCTTTAACATTGTATGGTATCGATTTTGACTAAGCAGTGGTCGGTTGGAGCATGAGCGGTATACCTCATCTCCTCAGGGCATAAGTGTGATTGTAAATATGTAATCATCCGTGTAGCATATTTGCTTAAGGATTGAATATGGAAACATTGGTTGATGTTATATTACTTTTATACATCTTAAATGGATAAGATGTTATATGTATTCTTCCTATTCCTTATAAAGTGAATAGATGATTTATTGCTCTATCATAGATAGCTGCATTACTTTAAAAGATGATATTGGTCTGTTCTTCTTATAAATAATGATTAATCTTTATTATTAATATAAAAGATCCTCTACTCAATTTTATACTGTTTACTTGTGATAATAATATTGTTGGCAGAGAGTTATATCTCTCGTTGGTACTTTTGTCTCACTCCGTTAGTCCCAACATTTTTTAGGTGGACATGGATGATAAGGTAGAGACCGTACTGCAGAGGGAGGACAACAACAACAGGGATATTAGTAACAACTCAGGTTGAGTGTGCTGTCTATGTGTCTTGTAGATAGAAGTCATATGTGTCGTCTCAGTACTCTCAGATCCTTGGGAGTTAGTACGTAATGGTTTTATAAATGATCTGAGATTTTGGCTTGTATGCCTTGAAGTTTTATGTTGCTTATGAATATGTTTGGGCAAAGCAACTGGTATATGATATCCTCGAGATGAGAAGGTACAATGTATGTATAATGTGAACCATGATGTATATATTTCTTTGGTTCTTCCCTTAAGAGTTTCCTAGAAATGGATCTCTTTGCAAAATGGTTTTAATTTTTAGTGATTTTCATTAATCCGCTGCTAATGGTTATTCTGCATAATCTCTGTGACGATTTGGCTGTCAGTTAGATAGCGGTCGTCTCACACTTTGTCCTCACTCACACGCATGCCAGGATAAACTTCCCGATTGGTCACCCATCCTAGTAAAACTCTGGATTGAGAATGCTTAAACACAATATTCTTTAGTTACGGGCTCCCTAAAAAGGATGTGCACCTTGGTGATATGAGTAGTGCAATCATTCCTTGTAAGATCATTTCATCTAAGGTCTCAAGACCTGGGACGTTACACTTAATTATCATAATTAAGTTCTTAAACCTTGACGAAACCTTTTTAGGTGTTTTGATATCATGCGAAAAGCTTAAGTTTCAAGTTTAGTCCAGTTTGGACATTGTTTGTGCAAGTTATGCAATTTTTAGCACATTTTGGACTTTCCCACAAATTACCAATATCTGAGGTTTTTCTTGCAACATTTCAAATGATTTATATTCCTTATATGCTTTCTTATCATGCTTGAGCTTGTTGGGCCATGGGGCGCCTAGTTGTACCTTGGTTTAAGGGTGTTACCCTTCAAGGGTGAGTTAGGGTTTACCCCTTCATGGATGAGCTACCTTTGAGGCTATAACTCAATGATCCTCCTATTTGGATGACATTCGATGGTCAATACCAGGTGGGGGAAATCGATGGTGATCTCTAGAGGTGTTAGTTTTATGGTTTTCTCTCTTCAGGTCCCTTGGATCAGCGGATTGCTTGGAAAGGGTGATCAAGTGATGGTTCACCAGCTAATGACCTAGGGCTTCAACAAACGGTGGTCACCATGTTTTGGAACCAATGGACACCCTGGGAGGTCATGATTCAATGTCCTAGAGGACTCCCACAACTAATGGAGCTGTTTCTTGCATGACCATGGCAGATATATGTCATGGACACATGGCAAACCTACTAGGACACATCAAACTTCTCTTCTTCCTTATCCATAAGCTTTATATACCCTTCCCTTAGCACCCAAACGAAACCTTTGTATCCTTATATGTTCCCTACTGTCTATATCTTCTTCCTCCCCTATTTGGTGACTAAGAGGGTGCCCAAGGTAGAAGAAGGTGGGCGATCTCCTTGTTTGAGCAGCTAGAGCTTGGATCTGCTCTTCTTTAGGGTTTGTGGAGCTTCCTTTGCTTGCTCTTGACCTAAGCAAGTTCCTCCTTCTTTTCTTAGTTTCTATTGATGTTCTATCTCCTTCTTCCTCCTTCTATGATAGAACCATAGTTTTCCATGGTAGAGCTTGCTCTAAAGCTTAATGAACCTATCTTTCTTGCTTCCTTGACCTAGGGTTTGCTTCCCTTGTGGAGAAAGAACTAGCTTGTCCAAGTTTAGAGCTAAAACCAGGGTTTCCTACTTCCTTTTCTTGAGCCTTCTTACTTTTTGGAGCTTGTTCCTCTTCCTAGATGCGATTTATATAACCTTCCTCACATATATTGCTTATTACTAGCTTTTTTGCTCATGTTCTTACTCTAAAACGAAGATCTAAGCATAAAGAAGATATCTTTGCCTAGGGTTTAAACTTAAGTGTTGTTCCTTGAGTAGTTTATAGCCATAAATGAACCTGAAACCTTGTGCATGGCCTTCTTGAAGTGGAGTAAGGACCTTGCTTAGATGTCAAATGATGGTTCTTAGTACCTCTCAAACGATGGACTATGCTTACGGTTTTGAGCTATTTTTCCACCTTGGTGCTTAACCCGATGGATTAGTTCCTTTGCTATTTTGCTTGCCTTTTGTGCATAAATTAATGGGGGTATCTTTGCTGCTGTTTGAATGCTTTCTCTTGAACACAACCTTTGGGTATGGTTTCCCCTTGACAACCAATGGTTAGGGTCCCATGATCTGATGGTCTTTGGTGTTTATAAGTAGTGGCTCAAATAATGGTTTTCTTGACATAACAAACAACAGTTTCCCTTTGAATTTGGATCAGCTTTATTGCCACATGTTGTGTCAACCAATGGCCTCACTGAGCCCCACAACGGATGGCTAGTCTAGGTCATCAACCAATGGTTGTTTTTGGTCTCAACCGATGGTTTCTTTTTACTCATGATCTGATGGACTCAACTGATGGTGACACTGAGTGTCCCAACCAATGGTGGTCTTGGTCACCACAAGCGATGGTAAGACTGAGCGTTACATGATGATTATTTTAAGCCCTAATCCGATGGTTTTCATAGTTAAATGATTCAAGGGTTGGACTTATACTTCAACAGACAGTTTTGAATGAAGAACATGATCCAATGGTTAGGGTTTAATGCCTCAACATCCGATGGTTTTGGGTGAAGCCCATGGTGTGGTGTTTTGGTTAAAGTGTGGTGAAATTTGATGGCACAATGCTCTTAATCTTATAGTCTTACTTTTGCCCTCGCATGAATATAATTAATAACCACCATGATGAGTTGATATGCAACCCTAATATAACATAGTTTTAAACCTAACCATGATCGGTTCTATGGAATGATTACTATAATAATGGAATACTCTCATATTGTTGTTGAAACCCTAATATGGTGCTATTTGAACATCATAGTTCCTTTCTATGTTAAAACTTATATGTCACATGTGTGCTGATGACCCATTGAGCCTTGCTCTTAGGCATTAAAAGATAATGATGATCTTACATGGAATGATGTGATGGTCTTAATGACCTTTGGGCATGGTTGAGCCCTATTGGAGGAGAAATCATCTTCATAACATGATAAGGGTTGGTACCCTGGAGTAATGTGATGTGAAATTGTATTTTATGGTGGTATGATGACAAATGTGATATGATGAATGGCAATGAAGACTAAGAATTATACCTGATACATTTTATATCTTCTGGAGTTGTCATACTTACATGCTTGCTAGAAATGAATTAGGGGTTGTATGTCCACTTGTTTGATGTAGCCTTAATTCATCCAATTGGTATAACTAACCAAGTGAAAATTTAATCATGTAGTGCCCTGTGTCATAGAACCATCTTCAGTGTCAGAACCTGCTGAATAATGAAACTAATATTCCAAAGGGAAACTCAGAGCACATACTATTGAGCATGCAAGGTGGGAGTGTGCATCCTTGACATCCTGATCCCAAGGTTATTGAGAGCAATTAAGACCGTGTCTCAGATACTTGTTATATATGATGTAACTATGTTGCGGCTGTACTGATGAATGCATATTCACCAGGGAATTCAATTATCATTTTTGGAAAAATTCAACTCATTACATTTAATTTCACTTACTAAATGACAAAATGTGCAAAATTACTTAATTGATCCAATTATCATGATTTTAATTGAATTTATGTTGATTTGATGCAGGTCTTGATGAAATTGAACAATCAGCTAGGTCCCACCTTCACTCACTCTTGGTCCTAACCATTCGGTCTGACCAAATGGTTTTGACCAAACGGTTTCATCCATTCGGTTTCAAGACCGAATGAAAAGTTCCATTTCAAGACCGTTTGACGCACATGCGAAGACCAAATGCACGCGAAGACCAAATAAAGGACTGCAAGACTGTTTGCTCAAACCGGTCACAAGACCGTTTGCGGTGCAAGAAGTAAAGACCGAATGGAAGCCTACGTGAAAACCGTTTGAAGATTTTTCGGTCTGCGAGACTGTTTGAAGAGTTTCGGTCTTCGAGACCATTTGAGCTATACGTGAAGACCGTATGGACACCTGCTACAAGACCGTTTGTAGCTCAAAGACCGAATGCACTGGTCACGCAGACCGTTTGGACTAACCAAGCAGCAAACCAAATGCCTTGAGATCGTTTGCACTAGCACGTGTATACAAAACCGTTTGGACTTTGGATCAGCTGGCATCAAGACCGTTTGCTTTTTCTTGAGCGAAGACCGAATGAGCAAGCAGTGAAGACCGTGTGAGCTGTACACGTAAGGGCGGTTTGCTTTTCCCAGCATGTAAGACCGAATGAGCTTAACGTGAGCAATGCAGTACAATGCAAACCGTTTGCTCGGTTGCTGCTTGAAATAATCACATGCATGCAAACCACGTGGATAGCATATACGCATGAAACCGAATGGAGGCAATGTCAATGCAAGACCGTTTGCTTGAGTGGAGACCAAACCGAATGATGGAGTAAGCACGCAAACCGAATGGAGTAATCATGCAAACCGTTTGCTAACCACGATGAGTAGCAAACCGAAAGAGCTGTGAAGACCGAATTGTTGGGCACGTGAAGGTCGTGTGAGCAAATCACGTGAAGAATAATTGAGCAGCTGAATGCATGAAACCGTATGAAAAGTTAAAGCAATGAGGACCGAATGAAATAAACACAGCAGACCGTTTGCTGCTGCTAGCGAAGACCGTTCGCTGCACTATTCACGCGAGGACCGAACGAAGGATCATGTGAAGACCGTTTAAAGCATATACATGCAAACCGTGTGAGCTAGCAGATTGTTTAACAAAGCAAATGCATGAAGACCGAATGAGAATATGAAGACTAAATGGATCACTTACGTGAAATGCAAAACCGTATGAGCATGCTTACACTGCAAACCGACCAAGTATCAAGACCGTTTCAGACATATCTGTTCCTATAAATAGGACCCCAAGGGTCCTCATTTGTACAGGGGGTTCCGGGACGCCGATAGGCTGTCTGTACACAGGTCCGATCCAAATCCAGTACCGTCGATGCTAGTTTCATTCCACCTACTGCCCGTGTTGCGACCAAGGAGGCTGAGGAGAGAAGGAAGACGGAGCGAGGGAGACTGTCCGGTCTGTCTTGGCATCTCCCGTTCACGTCCAGATCTGCTCTGACACGACGTAGAAGGCCGTATCTTCTTCACCAAGCTGTGACTATCTTTTGCACCGAGTTCATGGTGGATTTCTCTCTCTTTCTTATTCTTTTTGTTTCTCGCATCATGAGCGAGTATTACCTTTTCGCTGGGGTGCGGGGACTAGCCCCGCTGCCCATGCTAATCATGTTCTTTTGTTAAACTCTCCATGTCAATGTATATAACCTTCCTTTTCGTTGTTAATTGGTATGTTCGTAGTTGATTATCTGCTTGCTTTCATCTTGTTCTTTCCTACATTGCGAAATCTTCTATATGTGGGATAGAATGACAGTTTACAATGTTTGACTCCTTGACGAGAACTTCTGATAGGATTCCTTGAGGTTGTAAGTGTATGATCTGTGAGGGGACGAGACATCTAGCCTACGGTGACACTTATGTGGTCTAAACATCCCTCAGGGAGGACCACAACCTTAGTTGGATTTTGTATCGTCTTGTTTATCGTGGATGTTAGTTTGTAGATCTATCACCTGCTTGCTTATCAATTAATGCGGTTGACTCCCAAACTAGAAATAGAATGGGATTTCTTCGAGGTCATAAGTGCATGATCCGTGAGGGGACGAGCAATATAGCCTTCGGTGACGCTTCTGTGTGCCTAACGCCTGTATAGGGGGCCCACAACCTTCGTTGGATTTCTGTATCTTCAGAGTCGTAAGTAAGTGATCCGAATGGTGACGATACATCTGATGCCTAAGGTGATGCTTTCACGAACCTAACGCCCGTAGGGGGGGTCTTGCAACAACTCTATTTGGATTGTTATATCTTGCCTGGATTATTTGCGATGGAATGTGTTTGCGTGTGTAGCGGTGGTGAAACCCGACACCATCCCAGAGATTCCATATCATTGATCTAAATCCAACTTTAATTTAGCTTTTACTTTCTTGCTATTAGTTTAATTAATCTCAAATCAACCAATCATTCTAAATATTAGTTTTACTTGAGCTAGATTCGACTGGCAAGGATTCTTAAAAATATTGTCCTTTGGGTTCGATCCTTAACTATACTGCGATAAGACTCGTCCGCTTACGGGTGGTATTATTGCACTTTGGTTTTGGTAAAAGCTTGGGGATTTCAACCCCGAGTGAGTTTGTTAGTGTGATAAAAGTACACGTCAAATTCTGGCGCCGTTGCCGGGGACAACATAATTAGTTAGTCAAATCTAGTTCTCTTGAGGCTAATCTAGGATTTTAATTTTCTTTTGATACAATCGATCATCTACTTGAATTTGACTCTACTCTGTGGTTCTCACTTTCGAAATCTTTCTATTTTCAGGTATTTCAGAAGGATTAGTGTATGCACCGTTTGAACAGTCCCAGACTCACCACCAGCTTTGATCCAGAGATTGACAGAGAGAGAACCAAGCAAGAATGGCTCAAGAGGAGATAGCTCGAAGGGTGGCTCAAGCCCTTAATGCACAGAGAGAAAGATTCATGCAAGAATCTAGAGCTTTGATTCAAGAAGAAATTCAAGAAGCACAGGCAGCAACACAAGCAGCTGAACTACAAAAAGATCTTAGAGAATTCTCAATCCTGAAAGCTACAAATGTTCATCATCCAGTACAACCTCCTCCCATCAATGCTGCCAATTTTGAGATTAGGGCACATTGGATCACATTGCTTCAAAATAGCCCATTCTATGGCAAACAAGGAGAGGATAGTCATGAACATCTTCTGAGGTTTATTGATCTATGTGCCATGACAAAGCAAAATGGAGTGTCCGATGATGCCATTCGACTCCGTCTCTTCAAGTATTCCCTTGCTGATAGAGCTATAAGTTGGTATAATTCGTTGCAAAGTGAAATACCCTTCACCACTTGGGAACAACTCCAAAATGTGTTTCTAGAAAAGTTCTACCCTCCATCTCTCACCTATGAAGTTAGAGGGCGAATAACCAATTTCACTCAAGTCCCTGGAGAAACTCTTGCTGAAGCATGTGATAGATACAAAGAACTTCTACGCAAATGTCCACACCATGGAATTCCTAAGAATCAACTCATCAAAATTTTCTATAGGGATGTGGACGACAATATCAAGAGATTCTTAGATTCCTCATCCGGAGGAAACTTCATGCGTCAAAGTTATGACTTTGCATGGAGGGTCATCACCCTAGAGCAAAAAATCAAGCCAATTAGGGTAGATCTGTAGGTAAAGGAGTTTTGAAAGTAGCTATGGCCGAAGCTACTCCCGAGTACTAGTCTATCGCTGAAACCTTGAAACTCTTAGTTTCCAAGCAAGACCATATTGCATCATCTCTTACTGCTATTGGAAGAGGACGTTCGCCCACTCGACAACAAGAACAGATCGAGTCAGCTTCACTAATCTGTGAAGCATGTAAAAGTACTGATCATTCCACATTAGCATGTAATGTTTTTTACGATGTTGTTCTAAGGAACGTATGTGGACAAGGAGATAATGGTCAAATGGAAAATCTTAATGCTATTAATACCATCCCTGGTCAAAGTTACTACAATCTGAATCAGAATAGGAATCATCCAAGATTTCAATATGGAAACCCCTCTAGAGTAGTAAACTCACATCAATTTGGTTCGAACAACCAGCCAGGAGGACCACCAGGATTCCAGTACAATCAACAAAAGAATTTTGGAAATCAAGGAAATTTCAAGGGAAACTTTCAGAATAGAAACTTCAATAACTATCAAAACAACTCCCAGTACCAGAGTCTTAACCAAGTTCCTTATCAACAACACAGACAACAAGCAAGTCCAGTTTCTCCTGATGACAAACTATCAGCCATTGAAAAGATGTTGCAAACTCAACAAACTATGATAGCTAACCAACAAGCTCAGCAGAAGGCTATTGAATCTCAACTAGCTCAACTTGCAGCTAGCATAAAGCCGCCTGCTGGGGCCTTTGCTGGCCAACCCGAGAACAACCCAAAGCACCCAGAACAACTGAAGGCAGTAACCACCAGGTCAGGAAAAGACTATTATGATCCTCCTATCAAGACACCTGTGGTTGTTACTAATGAGGATGAGCCTGTGATCATTCAAAACTCAACAACACTGGAGTCTCAACCAAAAGAACCAGTAACTGCTGATAAGACAGACAAGGAAAGTTATGAGAAACCTATCAATGAAGAAACTAAAACACCAGAACCTAATGTTCCTGTATACAAGCCTCGTATATCGTTCCCTCTCGTTTAAGGCAACCAAGCTTAACACTCGGTTCAATAAGTTTAAAGAAGCAATGAAGAAACTTCATGTTGATATACCCTTTTTGGATACACTGGATGAGATACCAGCCTGGAAAAAGTACCTAAAGTCACTCCTGACCAGGAAATATATAACTGAAGAATATGAGATAGTCAAATTAGCTAAAACCACTTTGGATATCATCCAGAGTAAGATGCCAAAGAAATAGAAAGATCCAGGATTTTTTGGGATTTCGTGCCATATTGGCGATTCTTCATGCAAGAAAGGACTAGCAAATATTGGTGCTAGCATCTCCATCATGCCATACAGCCTTTGCAAAAGGCTAGGGTTTGTTGAACTTCTTCCAACTGGCATGACCATACAACTCGCAGACAATTTGATAAAACGCCTGTTAGGAATTATTGAGGATGTAACTGTCAAGGTAGGGAAAGATTCTTATGTTCCGTGTGACTTTGTTATCATGGACATAAAGGAGGACACCATATATCCTCTCATATTTGGACGTCCATTCCTCGCCACTGCAAGAGTTCTAATTGATGTTGAAGCAGGAACTTTGCTTCTCAGACTTGGCAACGAAACTCTCGAATTCAAGGTTTTTGAAAGCATGAGAAGACCAAGTATGCAAGAAGAAATTTATCTGATTGACTGCATCAAACAAATATCACTCCTCACACAAGAGGGATATGAACAAGATGACCCTTTAGAAGTGACTCTAACAAACCCCTCTACTAATAATTCCATCAGTGAATGAGTTCAAGAGTGTGTTCTTGACCTTGACACTACCAAAGAAGATCCCGAAGCTACGTTTGAAGGACTCAAGGTTGTGGAAGCTACTGAAGAAACATGCGAAAAACCAGAGGCCCCCAAAATGAAGCCCCTTCCTGAGGGAATGAAGTATGTGTTTTTGGAAGATCTCAAGGTTTGTCCTGTAATAATGAATTCCGATCTTACAACCAAACAAGAAGATAAACTCCTGAAAGAATTGAAGGAAAGGAAGAAAGCGATTGGCTACAAAATGAATGACTTAACTGGGGTTAGTCAAGCGATGCGTATGCACAAGATCCCTATGATGGAAGATCACATGCCAACTATTGAGCATCAACGGAAATTGAATCCAAATATGAAGGAAGTAGTCTGTCGTGAAGTCATTAAACTGTTCACAGCTGGAATAATCTATTCGATATCAGACTCACCATGGGTGAGCCCAGTGCATGTAGTCCCGAAGAAAGGTGGAACGACTGTTATACGAAATGAAAACAATGAACTCATCCCCACTCGAACAGTCACATGGTGGAGGATGTGCATAGATTATAGGAAATTGAACAAGGCAACTCGAAAAGATCATTTTCCTATGCCTTTCCTTGATCAAGTCCTAGAAAGGTTGGCTCACCAAGAATATTTCTATTATCTTGACGGTTACTCTGGATTCTATCAAATACCCATACATCCAGACGACCAAGAGAAAACTACTTTTACCTGCCCATTCAGGACATACACATTTAGAAGAATGCCGTTCGACCTCTGCAATGCACCTACAACTTTCCAACGTTGCATGGCTGCCATATTTGCCGGTCTCACCAAAACCATTATGGAAGTTTTCATGGATGATTTTTCTGTATACGAAGATTCATTCGATTCATGTCTAAAGCACCTCTCTCTGGTCCTCAAACGATGTAAAGAAGGACATCTTGTGCTGAATTGGGAAAAGTGCCATTTTATGGTAAAGGAAGGCATTGTCCTTGGCCATAGGGTCAGTAATAGAGGAATTGAAGTAGATAAAGCCAAGATTGAAGTGATTTCTAAACTGGCTATTCCAACAAATGTAAAAGAAGTTCGTGCTTTCCTAGGTCATGTAGGATTTTATAGAAGATTCATATAGGACTTTTCAAAGATAACCAAGCCAATGAAAAATTTGTTACTAAAAGATGTTGAATTCAATTTTGACGAAGAACGTGTCAAAAGATTCAACACACTAAAGCAGGCTCTCACAACAACACCCATCATTAGAGCTCCCGACTGGGACCACCCTTTTGAAATTATGTGCGACGCCGATGACTATGCTGTGGGCACTGGTTTAGGGCAATATATAGAGAAGAAACATTATGTAATCTATTATGCATCGAAAACTCTCGATGAAGCCCAGAGGAATTATGCAACTACTGAGAAAGAACTTCTAGAAGTCGTGTATGCCTTTGACAAGTTCAGATCCTACCTAATCGGTTCGAAGGTCATTGTCTACACAGACCACGCTTCCATTCGTTACCTTCTGGCAAAGAAAGATGCAAAACCCATGTTAATTAGATGGATTCTCCTATTGCAAGAATTTGATTTAGAGATAAGAGATAAAAAGGGTACAGAGAATGTTGTAGCAGACCACCTCACTCGCATCCACACCCTGGATACGGAAAAGATTCTGATCAATGATTCCCTTCCGGATGATCAACTAATGAAGGTCTTAGAAGCTATACCATGGTACTCAGATTTTGTGAACTACCTCGCTGTGGGGGTTATTCATCCTCAATGCACCGGAAATACACTGAAGAAATTTATGCATGATGTGAAACAGTACTACTGGGATGAGCCGTACCTTTTCAAACTATGTGCTGATGGTCTGTATAGACGATGTATCGCCGAAGAAGAAGCTCAACTTATTTTGAAACAATGTCACTCAGGACCAGTGGGAGGACATATGAGCTCTAAAAAGACTTCCTTGAAGGTTTTGCAATGTGGATTCTTCTGGACAACCATATCCAAAGATTCCTACGACTTTGTCATATCATGTGACAAATGTCAAAGATCAGGCAATATAACAAAGAGAGATGAGATGCCGCTGAATCTATGGCAAGAAGTAGAGATATTTGATGTTTGGGGGGTGGACTACATGGGTCCATTCCCATATTCTCATGGATTTTCATACATCCTAGTGGTGGTGGACTACGTCTCAAAATGGGTTGAAGCCATACCAACCATCACTAGTGATTCCAAACCATCCATCAAATTATTCAAGGATATTATTTTTCCCCGTTTTGGTGTCCCACGCACAGTGATATCCGACGGAGGTTCCCATTTTCTTGAAAGAAACTTTGAAGCATTGCTAAGAAAGTATGGTGTTACTCACAAGGTAGCCTCACCTTACCATCCAAAGACAAGTGGACAGGTGGAGGTTTCTAATCGTCAACTCAAGAGTATCTTAGAAAAGCCAGTAGGCCGCAATCGGAAAGATTGGTCGGTGAAAATCAACGACGCATTATGGGCCTATCAAACTGCTTATAAAAATCCCCTCGGGACTACACCTTTTCGATTAATATATGGAAAGGCTTGCCACCTGCCAGTCGAACTGGAACACAAGGCATGGGGGTGATAACACCCAAATATACACATATTGTCCATGCATTTTATCTATAGTTCCATATCACCTTAGATTTAATATGCCCCTCTTTGTCATGTTTTAGTCCTTTTCCTATTCACTTAGATAAAGTAACTAATTATCCAATAATGTAGCTAATTAAATAATATTGGACTTGCGTGCACCGAACATGGATGAACTACCTTTCTCTTGACTCTCTCTCTCCTAAAATGAGGCACATTGTATTGTACCTCTTGACACCTTATTTAATGATAACCACAGTCTGATCACTAGCCTGGGCCCAGTTTAGTTATGATTAATTTCTTTTATTGTCTAATCCTCTCTGTACACCCATTAGATTTAATTCCTATTTTAATCTGGGTTTATCCAATTTTATGCAGGCTATTTGGAGCTCATGGGCCTTATCCCAATGCAAATACAGCCTTGTGGGCCTTTGTTTAGCGTTGGATTAGGCATGGTCAATGCTGGTCAATGACCCCTTTATTTCTTTACGCGGCTACAGTGCCCACTTCTTCTCCTAGATTGCGGCTCCAGCCAACCCTAATTGCGAGCGCAATTTCTAGTAATCGCGACCTTAGTCTCTCTGTTAAGATCGTGTTCACCTCTTGCCCGTGGTTACAACCTAAGCAGCCCGCGATCTTTTATCGCGACCCACGATCAATAGACCGCGACCTATGATTGGCATCCCTCGTCAGCATCACCTCAGCCGCATCCACCACGATCGACAGAATGGCCTCCCTGTTCGTGGTACTCCCTCGCCATCTCCAACTGTCAGCTGGCATCCACAGCTACCGCGACCACCTGCTACTTTCATCGGCAATGCCTCCAACCTCGCGCTCTCCACACCTCTACCTCACCCAGCGCCTGTGGTAGCCCATGCATCGCGACCTGGATTCCCATGCGATCTCCACAATCACGACTCCACCTCACAGGAACCGTGAACTGCCTCTCAATCGCGACCTCTCCTCCAAAACCGTGACCTGTCTCAGGATCGCGACCAGTTCTCTCACCCGCGGCCTGGACCCCCTTCAATCGCGACAACATCATCCCTGCAGTGATCGACGCCTTCCCTCAGCAACAACATCACGATCTCTACGCAGACCACAGACTTCACCCTGCTAGCCCAGACCACAATCTTGATCGTGACCTCAACGTCTGCCCATGGTTCCCCCTCTCCTCTCCACCTGCATCAAACCACGACCACCTGCCATCGCCTCTCAGCATCGTCTCTACACCGTTGCCTGCTCATAGCAGCAGTAGAAAAGGATCGCGACCGTGGTGTTCATGTGCAGCACATGACCGCAACCTGCAGCCGCAACCTGCAAGTAACTACCACGATCTGTACATGATCTCCTTGCCCGTGGTCCATCATCCATCTGCAAAGTGCACCTACCCACGACCGCGATCATCTCCATGATTCACGATTGCAGTTCACTAAGATCGTGACCCCCCCTCTGCTGACCTGATCACGACCACGATCTTCAATGATCGCGACCACAAGGGAATCACGACCTGCTGGCAGCAATGGAAAATAACCTCGACAGAGGCAAAGGAAAACCCAACGAACTGAGCCTATAAATAGGACCCTACCCCCAACCAACAGGGGGGACCCAGACCAGGGATCTAGCCTGGCGGCCAAAGGGTTGCTGGATCTAGTCCAGACGCCAGAAGGCTGCCAGATTGGAGCCAGAGCCTCAGGTAAGCATCCCAAGGTCTGAGAGGACCAAGGAAGCCTGTCTATGTGCTCCAGAAGCCACCAGCCTTCACCCTCTCTCTCCTCCATCTCCATCTCAGATCTATTCTCTCCAAGGGTGGAAACTAAGGAGAGAGTAGATCTGTGCTACATTCACCCTCACCACCAAGGAGAGAGAAGATCTGCAACACCACCCTCCTCCACTGCTGGTCTATGATCTCCATAGGCGGGAGCTGAGGAGAGAGAAGATCAGTCTACACCAACATCCTCTCACATCCACTGGGCTGCTGTTCGGAGCAGATCTAGAGAGAGAGAACCAAGGAGTCCAGAATGACGAAGAGGAGGACCAAGGAACGAGATCTGGCTTGCACGGATACCGAGGAGCAAGAGCCACCTCTCCTCCACGGACTATATCTCTTTCTTTCTTCTCTTTCATTCTACTACATTCCTTTGTTTCTTCTACAAACGATGTTCATCCGTCTTTGTTCGGTGCTACCCATGCTTGTCTGTGGCTAGTTAGCTCCTTCTTGGCTATGTAGCCCGATCTGGGCATGTTTAGGTACTTTTGCCTTAAGCAAGTAGATTCATTTGAGATCTAGTATGTTGCATGTTCTATTTTCTCTTTCTATGTTATGATTGCTAGTATGGTTGATCTCTTACTCGCTTGAACTGCTATTTCTGCCTGTATCGAGAGATCCGTTGTAGGAATACCTAAGAGACGATAGTTTGGATCTGAACCTAAGAGGAGGATGATCCAAGGCATTCTGTTCCTAACACCCCGAAATATCCTACGACCCGAAAGGGAACTTAGCATATTCGAAGGTGTTGATATGTCATTCCTTGAGATAGGGTCGATGACATATCACTGATGGTTTTAGTCACGCGTCGCGAGAGCCAGTGGGACGACCCACAGGACAGATGTCATTATGTGTACTAGATGCTTGCTTGGGTGTTCGAGGGTTGTCTACGCCCGAGAACAAGTACATAGATTGTCCCGTTTGTGGTTACATAGCTAGGAAATCTCTTTCTCTGATTAGTAGAACCACGAGATCTGTTTTGTTTTCTTTTCTTATCTTATCTTTTCTTTGTTTTGTTTTAATTCGTGACAACCCGCTAGCTAGTTCTAGCATATATTTTCATCGCATATCATTTTGGCTTATCTGACTATAGAACAAAATCTGTGGCGTCCTAAACGTCACCTCATCCCTTTCTTCGACCCCGTATATCTACTTTGACCATGTAATAAAAGTTGTGGGGGCCTAGAAGGTTTCGGGTTATAAATTTAAGAGTTCGATTCCTTCCTTTATCACACATTCATATCCAGACGCGCGATTCAGGTTGATCAACTTTTTTGCGCCGTTGCCGGGGACGTGGTTTTCCACGTTTACATGCCTAAAAGATTTTGTTCTGTCACTATAAGCACGTATATATATGCATAGTTTTTCTTTTGTTTTAACATACTTGTTCATATATACAGAATACCTTTTCTCTTTCTTATACTTTTTTCAGCCATGGATCTCGCTTTAGTGAGACAAGTCATCTTGTCCACCTATCCTTCTGAGTTTTTCCGCAGTTCCAACTGCTGGAAAATAATTGAAGGTCGTTCTCTACAGCTAGTCGAGTTATACTTACCTCTGACATCGTCATGTGTCGAGATTCCTACAACGGAGACTGCCAGTCAACCCTCAACTCCTGTGCTATCATGGGATCGAGAACTGATTAAGGCAGTGGAGTTGTTTGGGGAAAGTGTTCAAGCACTCACTGCCTCAGCTCCTCATCCCCAAGAAAACATCAATCCGCTCCAGCAACTATTAGACAAGCAGGAGCGTCAACTCCAATTGGTAATGGAGATTGCGGACCGCAGTAGAAATATGCTTCAAACTGTTAAACAAGGATTCATCTAGAAGCATCAGTTTGATACAGCGGATTCCCCTTATATGTGCATGGCAGAATCGACGGGTCTCGAAAGCATTGCTGCTCAAGTACAACAACTTCATGATAAAGATGTTGAACAAGGCAGGAGGCTCCAAGAGCTCATCGATCTGGTTACAATTCGGTTACAACTGCCATCACAAGACAATGAAGATGTTAGTCATCAAGACCATCCCATTGGGTCTGAAGTGGAGTATGCATCACTATCCTATTCAGACCATCAACTGGATTCACTGGGATTTTTATGTGAAGACCAACCCACTCTGGGAAACCCTTCATTTTATCCAGATGATCCAACTGATGAACCAATGGAGGATATGAATCATAGACATGAATAGGTCAATGATGACGATGATGAAGACTCGAAAAGCCAATAAACCTCATAGCCAGAAGGTTGGTTTGAGGAAACAGAGTCATATATTTAACCAGACCAGAGTGACTTCTCTCATATTGAGACTTGTCACTTCTCTTTGATCAGTACACCAACCATGGTCTGGAACAACTTGTTCGATGATGACGATGACAGCTTCTCGACATGGAGCAGTGAGTATACTGATGACGACAAGTTGGAGCAACACGAGCCACCATTTACACCCGTACCTTTACAAGGTAGGGTAGACGTCAAGGGGGCAGGATGGACGGTTCTCTACAACATGGCTACTGAGCATGAAGAAACCCCAGACCCCGCAGAAGATGACAAGCTTGGGTAAAAGAACATCAATCATACTCTTCTGAGGACACTTCATGTTCAGAAGATGATTGGATGACTCAGACTGTATGTAGTAGCTTATCTGAGCATCCAACCTCAAGTTCAGAGATGGAGGGAGGAGAAATGGATCCTACCCAAGTCATTCAACCTATCCCCTCCATCTCATCATGTGTCGACATCCCAGGACCTTCATTTTTAGATTCGTATAATGAAAGGTACCCTGAGGATGATATGCCAAAGAATTCATCACAGTGCAGTTCAAGTCAATTCCAGCACAGTGATGACTTCACCGAGTCACCGGATTTCACTTCGCTTCTTCAGAATTGGCAGGGCCCGCATCTCCTCCTATTCTACTCCGATTATGTGGCGGAACCCGTCAGCAAGACACATGTGACACTGGTCCCAAAACTTAGGATTTGGGATCCCAGTGTCGGTATCGTGGGGCAACCACCCCCTTTTCTCTTACCCACCCTCCCACCCTTTTATTATAATAAATTCTTCTTTTCATGTTTTTATTAGTTAGTTTCTTTCCTCTAACTGTTTTATATTATCACATCCATGCATAATCTTTAGAACTTCAATAACTGCCGTTAAAAATCATGCATTCCTACCTCACTATTTCAAGTTTAAGTCTTTCTCGAGGACGAGCAAAATTTTAAGCTTGGGGTGGTGGGCTTCGCCCTTCTTTCTCTTCACCCTTCTGGCATGCATGTTTATTTCCTACATTTAGTTTTAAATTTTCAAAATTTTCAGCTTTTTAGCTGTGCAATTATGGCTATTTGGTGCGAATCTAGTAGATAAATGCTTGACTTTATGCCAAAATGCACAATTTTCATCTTAAAAATTGCTTGACCTTTTGCTTGACTTGCTCTTTGACTCTTTCCTTGAGGTGGGTAATAAATCTAAGGTTATGTCTCTTTTTCATAACTTAAAGCTAGATTCCCTTGATCTATGTTGTGAATGGAAAATCCATGATAAAGGCCCGTTGGAATGAGCTAAAACATGATCAAAGAATCCTAGCTGCAATTTCACAAGCTTGTCTCTATTATGAGGTTTCTTGAATCATAATTGCAACTTTTCACACAGGTGTCGAGCGGATTATGATGAGTTTTGAGCTATGATCAAGAGGAAATGTTTTCCTTGATGGACTATGTGCCTTCTCACATTAGATTGAGTCAAAAGACGAAAAATATAAAAATGTGCAAAAGAGGCTTGGCCGCCCACAAAATCCCAAAATATCTATATAGTTCTCTCCCAAGCCTACAAATAGAATGCAGATGATAAAAGCCTGAGTGTGAACAATAAATGAGTGTTGCTCTCTCTTTTAGGAGAGTTGAGGATGGTGCCCAACCAGTGTAAGACTGTGCTCACGAACGCGAGTATGTCATGCCTGGTAGTATCATTCCAAAAGCTCATTAGAGAGTCATTAGGAACCCCTAAGTGACCTATGAGATCATCTCAGTAGCAGGGTTGGTTCGAGCGCAGTACGAGGAGTTCGTCTCACTTCTTTGGACCAACTAGTTCAGACTGCAGGGAATGTTGCTCGCTACATGGACCAATCTGACACAGATCGAGATCCTCATAAGTCATTAGAGTCTTTTTGCTTTGTTTCTTAGGACTTGAACAAGTGAGAAGAGCGTTGTTCCGAATTGGTATGCATAGATTCATGGTGATGGCTCATTTCTCATCAACCGCATGATCACCTATGTGACAATTCTCTTATGTTTAATAATTATGATTCAAACCCTCATGAGCATCTACAAGCTGTAGTGAATTTGCTTAATGTTGCCTGGGCAATCTTTGAGCTTGCTTTGGCAGGACTGTGGTTGATTTGGTGGGGGTTTGTTCTGAAATGACATGGATCAAGAGTATTGATGCTTTAAACTGTTTTTCTTAACCTTAGCAATTATTGCCAAGCTTAATTTGGATGTTATCTTTTTGTTCTTTGAGCACAGTTTTGCTTGAGGACAAGCAAGTTTTAAGCTTGGGGTAGTTGATAACACCCAAATATACGCATATTGTCCATGCATTTTATCTAATAGTTCCATATCACCTTGGCTTTAATATGCCCCTCTTTGCTCATGCTTTAGTCCTTTTCCTATTCACTTAGATAAAGTAACTAATTATCCAATAATGTAGCTAATTAAACAATATTGGACTTGCGTGCACCGAACATGGATGAACTACCTCTCTCCTGGCTCTCTCTCTCTTAAACTGAGGCCCAGTGTATTATACCTCTTGACACCTTGTTTAATGATAACCACAGTCTGATCACTAGCCTGGGCCCATTTTAGTTATGATTAATTGCTTTTATTGTCTAATCCTCTATGTACACCCATTTGATTTAATTCCTATTTTAATTTGGGTTTATCCTATTTTATGCAGGCTATTTGGAGCCCATGGGCCTAATCCCAATGCAAATACAGCCTTGTGGGCCTTTGTTTAGCCTTGGATTAGGCATGGTCAATGCTGGTCAACGACCCCTTTATTTCTATACGTGGCTACAGTGCCCACTTCTTCTCCTAGATTGCGGCTCCAACCAACCCTAATCGCGACCTCAGTCTCTCTGTTAATATCATGTTCACCTCTTGCCCGCGGTTACAACCTAAGAATCCCGCGATCAATAGACTGTGGCCCGTGGTTGGCATCCCTCGTCAGCATCACCTCGGCTGCATCCACCATGATCGACAGAACGACCTCCCTGCCCGTGGTTCTCCCTCGCCATCTCCAACTGTCAGCTGGCACCCGTAGCTATCGTGACCACCTGCTGCTTTCATCGACAATGCCTCCAACCTCGCGCTCTCCGCACGTTGACCTCACCCAGCGCCCGTGGTAGCTCCTGCATCGCGACCTAGATTCCCCCACGATCTCCACAATCACGACTCCACCTCACAAGAACCGCGACCTGCCTCTACATCGTGACCTCTCCTCCAAAACAGTGACCTATCTCAGGATCATGACCAGTTCTCTCACCCGCGGCCTAGACCCCCTTCAACCGTGACAGCATCATCCCTGCAGCGATCGACGCCTGCCCTCAGCAACAACATCGTGACCTCATCGCAGACCACAGACTTCACCCTGATAGCCCAGACCGTGATCTTGATCGCGACCGTCATCTTGATCGTGACCTCAACGTCCGCCCACGACCACCTGCTGCTTTCATCGGCAATGCCTCCAACCTCGCGCTCTCTGCACCTTGATCTCACCCAGCACCCGTGGTAGCCCCTGCATCGCAACCTGGATCCCCCCGCGATCTCCACAATCGCGACTCCACCTCACAGGAACCGTGACCCGCCTCTACATCGCGACCTCTCCTCCAAAATCGTGACCTGTCTTTGGATCGCGACCAGTTCTCTCACCCGCGGCCTGGACCCCTTTCAACCGCGACCACATCATCCCTGCAGCGATCGATGCCTGCCCTCAGCAACAAAATCACGACCTCATCGCAGACCACAGACTTCACCCTGCTAGACCAGACCGCGATCTTGATCGCGACCTCAACATCCTCCCATAGTTACCCCTCTCCTCTCCACCTGCATCAAACCTCGACCTCCTGCCATCGCCTCTCAGCATCGTCTCTACACCGTCGCCCGCTCATAGCAGCACTAGAAAAGGATCGTGACGATGGTGATCATGTGCAGCACTGGACCGCAACCTGTAGCCGCGACCTGCAAGCAACTACCGCGATCTGCACACGATCTCCTTGCCTGCGGTCCATCATCCATCTGCGAAGTGCAGCTTCCCATGACCGTGATTATCTCCACGATTCGCGATCGTGGTTCACTAAGATCATGACCCCCCCTCTGCTGACCTGATCGCGAGCGCGATCTTCCATGATCGTGACCACAAGGGAATCGCGACCTACTGGCAGCAATGGAAAATAACCTCGACCGAGGCAAAGGAAAACCCAACGAACTGATCCAATAAATAGGACCCTACCCCCAGCCAACAGGGGGGACCCAGACCGGGGATCCAGCCTGGAGGCCAAAGGGTTTCTAGATCCAGTCCAGACGTCGGAAGGCTGTCGGATTGGAGCCAGAGCCTCGGGGAAGCATCCCAAGGTCTAAGAGGACCAAGGAATCCCGTCTACGTGCTCCAGCAGCCACCACCCTTCACCCTCTCTCTCCTCCGTCTCCATCTCAGATCTATTCTCTCCAAGGGTAGAAACCAAGGAAAGAGTAAATCTGTGCTACGGTCACCCTCACCACCAAGGAGAGAGAAGATACACATCACCACCCTCCTCCAGTACTGGTCTACGATCTCCATAAGCAGGAGCTGAGGAGAGAGAAGATCAGTCTACGCCAACATCCTCTCACATCCACCGGGCTGTTGTTCGGAGCAGATCTAGAGAGAGAGAACCAAGGAGTCCAGAAGGAAGAAGAGGAGGACCAAGGAATGAGATCCGGCTTGCACGGAGACCGAGGAGCGAGAGCCACCTCTCCTCCATGGACTATACCTCTTTCTTTCTTCTCTTTCATTCTACTGCATTCCTTTGTTTCTTGTATAAACGATGTTCATCCGTCTTTGTTCGGTGCTAACCATGCTTGTTTGTGGCTAGTTAGCTCCTTCTTGGCTATGTAGCCCGATCTGGGCATGTTTATGTACTTTTTCCTTAAGCAAGTAGATTCATTTCAGATCTAGTATGTTGTATGTTCTATTTTCTCTTTCTATGTTATGATTGCTAGTATGGTTGATCTCTTACTCGCTTGAACAGCTATTTATGACTGTATCGAGAGATCCATTGTAGGAATAGCTAAGAGATGATAGTTTGGATCTGAACCTGAGAGGAGGATGATATAAGGCATTCTGTTCCTAACACCCCGGAATATCCTAAGACTCGAAAGGGAACTTAGCATATTCTAAGGTGTTGATATGTCATTCTATGAGAGAGGGTTGATGACATATCGCTGATGGTTTTAGTCATGCGTCGTGAGAGCGAGTGGGACGACCCACAAGACAGATGCCACTGTGCATACTAGATGCTTGCTTGGGTGTTCGAGGGTTGTCTACGCCCGAGAACGAGTGCATAGACTGTCCCATTTATGGTTACATAGCCAGGAACTCTCTTTCTCTGATTAGTAGAACCACGAGCTCTGTTTGTTTTCTTTTCTTTTCTTTTCTTTGTTTTGTTTTAATTCGTGACAACCCACTAGACTAGTTCTAGCATATATTTTCATCGCATATCGTTTTGGCTTATCTAACTATAGAATAAAATCTGTGGCATCCTAAATGTCACCACGTCCCTGTGTTCGACCCCGTATATCTACTTTGACCCCGTAATAAAAGTTGCGGGGGCCTAGAAGGTTTCAGGTTATAAATTTAAGAGTTTGATTCCTTCCTTTATCACACGTTCATATCCGGACGTGCGATTCAGGCTGATCAACTTTTTGGCATCGTTGTCGGGGATGTGGTTTTCCACGTTTACACGCCTAAAGGATTTTGTTTTATCACTATAAGAACGTATATATGCATAGTTTTTCTTTTGTTTTAAACATACTTGTTCATATATACTGAATACCTTTTCTCTTTCTTATACCTTTTTTCAGCCATGGATCTCGCTTCAGTGAGACAAGTCATCTTGTCCACCTGTCCTCCTGAGTTTTTCCGCAGTTCTAACTACTGGCAAATAATTGAAGGTCGTGCTCTACAGCTAGTCGAGTTATACTTACCTCCGACGTTGTCATGTGTCGAGATTCCTACAATGGAGACAGCCAGTCAACCCTCAACTCCCGCGCTATCATGGGATCGAGAACTGATTAAGGCAGTGGAGTTGTTTAGGGAAAGTGTTCAAGCACTCACTGCCTCAGCTCCTCATCCCCAAGAAAACATCAATCCGCTCCAGCAACTATTAGACAAGCAGGAGCGTCAAATCCAATTGGTAATGGAGTTTGCAGACTGCAGTAGAAATATGCTTCAAACTGTTGAACAAGGATTCATCCAGAAGCATCAGTTTGATACAGCGGATTCCCCTTATATGTGCATGGCAGAATCGACGGGTCTCGAAAGAATTGCTACTCAAGCACAACAACTTCATGATAAAGATGTTGAACAAGGCAGGAGGCTCCAAGAGCTCATCGATCTGGCTACAATTCGGTTACACTGCCATCACAAGACAATGAAGATGTTAGTCATCAAGACCATCCCATTGAGTCTGAAGTGGAGTATGCATCACTATCCTATTCAGACCATCAACTGGATTCATTGGGATTTTTCTGTGAAGACCAACCCACTCCGGGAAACCCTTCATTCTATCCAGATGATCCAGCTGATGAACCATTGGAAGATATGAATCATAGACATGAATGGGTCTATGATGACGATGATGAAGACTCGAAAAGCCAATCAACCTCACAGCCAGAAGGTTGGTTCGAGGAAATAGAGTCAGATATTGAACCAGACTAGAGTGACATCTCTCATATTGAGACTTGTCACTTCACTTTGAGAAGTACGCCAACCATGGTCTGGAACAACTTGTTCGATGACGACGACAACTTCTCGACATGGAGTAGAGAGTATACTGACGACGACAAGTTGGAGCAGCACGAGCCACCATTTACACCCTTACCTTTACAAGGTAGGGTGGACATCAAGGGGGTAGGATGGACGGTTCACTACAACATGGCTGTTGTGCATGAAGAAACCCCAGACCCCGCATAAGATGACAAGCTTGGGGTGGAAGAACATCAATCATACTCTTCTGAGGACACTTCATGTTCAGAAGATGATTGGATGACTCAGACTGTATATAGTAGCTTATCTGAGCATCCAACCTCAAGTTCAGAGATGGAGGGAGGAGAAATGGATCCTACCCAAGTCATTCAACCTATCCCCTCCATCTCATCCTATGTCGACATCCCAGGACCTTCATTTTTAGATTCATATAATGAAAGGTACCCTGAGGATGATATGCCAAAGCATTCATCACAGTGCAGTTCAAGTCAATTCCAGCATAGTGATGACTTCACCGAGTCACCGGATTTCACTTCGCTTCTTTGGAATCGGTAGGGCCCGCATCTCCTCCCTTTCTACTCTGATTATGTGATGGAACCCATCGGCAAGACACATGTGACAGTGGTCCCAAAACTTAGGATTTGGGATCCCAGTGTCGGTATCGTGGGGCAACCACCCCCTTTTCTCTTACCCACCCTCCCACCCTTTTATTACAATAAATTATGCTTTTCATGTTTTTATTAGTTAGTTTCTTTCCTCTAACTATTTTATATCATCACATCCATGCATCATCTTTAGAACTTCAATAACTGCCGTTAAAAATCATGCATTCCTGCCTCACTATTTCAAGTTTAAGTCTTGCTCGAGGACGAGCAAAATTTTAAGCTTGGGGTGGTGGGCTTTGCCCTTCTTTCTCTTCACCCTTCTTGCATGCATGTTTATTTCCTGCATTTAGTTTTAAATTTTCAAAATTTTCAGCTTTTTAGCTGTGCAATTATGGCTATTTGGTGTGAATCTAATAGATAAATGCTTTACTTTATGCCTAAATGCACAGTTTTCATCTTAAAAATTGCTTGACCTTTTGCTTGACTTGCTCTTTGACTCTTTCCTTGAGGTTGGTAATAAATCTAAGGTTATGTCTCTTTTTCATAACTTAAAGCTAGATTCCCTTGATCTATGTTGTGAATGGCAAATCCATGATACAGGATCGTTGGAATGAGCTAAAGCATGATCAAAGAATCCTAGCTGCGATTTCACAAGCTTGTCTCTATTCTGAGGTTTCTTGAATCATAATTGCAACTTTTCACACAGGTGTCGAGCGGATTATGATGAGTTTTGAGCTATGATCAAGAAGAAATGTTTTCCTTGATGGACTACATGCCTTCTCACATTAGATTGAGTCAAAAGATGAAAAATATAAAAATGTGCAATAGAGGCTTGGCCGCCCACAAAATCCCAAAATATCTATATAGTTCTCACCCAATACTATAAATAGAATACAAATGATAAAAGCTTGAGTGTGAACAATAAATGAGTGTTTCTTTCTCTTTTAGGAGAGTTGAGGATGGTGCCCAGCCGGTGTATGACTGCGCTCATGAATGTGGGTATGTCGTGCCTGGTAGTATCATTCCAAAAGCTCATTACAGAGTCATCAGGAACCCCTAGGTGACCTATGAGATCATCTCAGTAGCAGGGTTGGTTGGAGCGCAGTACAAGGAGTTCGTCTCACTGCTTTAGACCAACTGGTTTGAACTGCAGGGACTGTTTCTCGCTACATGGACCAATCTGACGTAGATCGAGATCCTCAGAAGTCATTAGAGTCTTTTTGCTTTGTTTCTTAGGACTTGAACAAGTGAGAAGAGCATTGTTCTGAATTGGTATGTATGGATTCATGGTGCTGGCTCATTGCTCATCAATTGCATGACCACCTATGTGACAATTCTGTCATGTTTAATAATTATGATTCAAACCCCCATGAGTATCGACGGGCTGTAGTGAATTTGCTTAATCTTGCCTGCACAATCTTTGAGCTTGCTTTGGTAGGGTTGTGGTTGATTTGGCGAGGGTTTGTTCTGAAATGACATGGATCGAGAGTATTGATGCTTTAAACTATTTTTCTTAACCTTAGCATTTATTGCCAAGTTTAATTTGGATGTTATCTTTTTGTTCATTGAGCATAATCTTGCTTGAGGACAAGCCAGTTTTAAGCTAGGGGTAGTTGATAACACCCAAATATACACATATTGTCCATGCATTTTATCTATAGTTCCATATCACCTTGGCTTTAATATGCCCCTCTTTGCTCATGTTTTAGTCCTTTTCCTATTCACTTAGATAAAGTAACTAATTATCCAATAATGTAGCTAATTAAACAATGTTGGACTTGCGTGCACCAAACATGGATGAACTACCTCTCTCCTGGCTCTCTCTCTCCTAAACTGAGGCCCAGTGTATTGTACCTCTTGACACCTTATTTAATGATAACCACCGTCTGATCACTATCCTAGGCCCAGTTTAGTTATGATTAATTGATTTTATTGTCTAATCCTCTGTGTACACCCATTCGATTTAATTCCTATTTTAATCTGGATTTATCCTATTTTATTCAAGCTATTTGGAGCTCATGGGCCTGATCCCAATGCAAATACAGCCTTGTGGGCCTTTGTTTAGCCTTGGATTAGGCATGGTCAATGCTGGTCAAAGGCCCCTTTATTTCTTTACGCGGCTACAGTGCCCGCTTCTTCTCCTAGATTGCAGCTCCAGCCAACCCTAATCACGACCACGATTTCTAGTAATCGCGACCTCAGTCTCTCTGTTAAGATCATGTTCACCTCTTGCTCGCGGTTACAACCTAAGCAGCCCACGATCTTTTATCGCGACCCGCGATCAATAGACCGCGACCCGCGGTTGGCATCCCTCATCAGGATCACCTCGACCACATCCACCACGATCGACAGAACGGCCTCCCTGCCTGTGGTTCTCCCTCGCCATCTCCAACAGTCAGCTGTCACCTGCAGCTACCGTGACCACCTACTGCTTTCATCGACAATGCCTCCAACCTCGCGCTCTCCGCACCTCGACCTCACCCAGCGCCCGTGGTAGCTCCTTGCCCTTGGGTGGAAAATGAAGATAAGAAGAAAACAAGAAGGGTAGAAGAGAGAAAGCACACATGGGATTCATCCCCTTCATAACACCACCCCATGGCCGACAAGAAATAGCTCACAATTTGGGAAAAATCACGTGAGTTGATCAAACTAAAAAACAAGCACATGAGAAGAATAAGTAGATGATCACGAACCTGATGAGCCAGTCAATTGGGACTGAGATGCCAAGGATCTCGAGCATGATCCGTCGCAAGTACAGGGACAAAACTCGATCACTGATGAACAACCACAAGAGCACGGGGGGAGGTTTGGGGCTTTCTTGAAACATTGACAAAACACCAAAATATTAGGATCAATCGATGCATAATCAAATTTGGAAATCATTGAAGAAGAAATTGTTTGATTTCATTAAGAAATGATCGAGAAATCTCAAATCAAAATCCCAATCTGACCTGTCTACTTTCCTTATTAGTCATGAGCTAGGAGACAAGTTCCTAGCCATTCGATCGGTCAAGTGATTAATTTGGACTGTTCACTGGTGCAAAATAAAGAAAAATAAAGGAATAATACTATGTGACAAAATAATTGCAATCCTAAACCAATTAGGACTAAAGTGTGGATATATTAATTTCCCTTTTTCTCTCTCCTCATTTGAAGCGGCAAACATGTTCCAAATTAAATGAAAATTGACACCAAGCCAAATTTTGATATGAGGAAACTGAATATGCAATTAGTTTTGCCTTTTGGTAACTTTTAATGTGTTAAGTAAATCAAAACTTATTTCTCTTTCTACCATTAATGGTGATATGATTCTCCAAATTTGATGAAACTTCACCCACAAGTCACATTAAGTGCCTTGCAAACTAATTTACCATTAATTTTACATGTTGAGATTATTTGTTCGTTTATATAATATATTGAAGGTTCTACACACTTTCTCTCTCCTAATTTCATCTTTTAATCAAATATTCTCCAAATTGAGTGAAAATTCACCCAAAGGTATATTTTAATATGTAGAACATGAATTTGGCATCCATTGTTACTTTTGGTGTCATTAAAGATTTTATTTTGTATTTTTAAGTTATCTCCTATTTTCCCTTTTAAATAATTCAATTACAATTACCAATTTTCCAAAAGTTGTAAACCATATCACCCAAGAAAACTTATACTCAAAGGAAACGAATTTGGATTTAGAATTATCCTTTAATTTCCACTCTTATGATTTTTAGGCAATTTATCCTTATATTCACTCAATGGTAAAAATAAATTCATTTATTATCACATTATCTTCACTTTTAGGATTTTGTTTCTTTTTCCCACACAAAAGCCATAGAAACTTCTAGATCGACTTTTATTTTATCCTTATCTCTCTTAAGTGGACATTTTGCAAATTAAACCCATTAGTAAACTTTTACTGAGATATTTGTGCTTAACTCCTTACAAAGTAATTGGGAACAAATGTACACCAAACCTTAATAATTTCCACTAACTCAAAATCAAGGACATAAAGGAAAGAAAAGCTTAGGAAAAGATTGAAACTGATAATATACATGAATTTCAGTTCGTTACACATATCCTCTAAACTTTTGCAATGACTATTTTCTAGAATGAATCTTTTTCTACAACGGAAATTTCTCGGTCTAAGTGTAGTTCATCCAAAAATGTGTTTGTAAATACATTTCAAACTTTTGGAAAACATATTAAATGATTTTTCTAATGTCACCTATCTATCTTAATGAGTTGATATAACTTTAGAAAGAGGTTAGGTTAGGATAGTGCTTATCATCACTTGTTGTTACATCATTCCTAAAAAGTTGCACAAATTGTATTTGTATAAAGTATATACATGACACAACTTGTCCTACAAGCATCCAAACACATAAAACATTGCATATTCTTTAGTGTTGGATCTTGTCTAAGTTCCTTGATCACCTGCAACACTAAATGTACATTTTAGTAACACAAAATGGAAATATTTTCATCATCAAAATTAGTGTGGTATATCCAAAAAGACAACAATCTCTGCCTTTTTCATGATGAAAAATATTTTCATAAGATAATACTAGAAGTAGATAATTTATATCATCATACCTTTAAATTGTTGTAAATAGTCAAAATTATCTTCATGGATTTTTATCCCCCTTTGTCAAAGTCAAAAAGGGGTTATCTTACCAATCCCTCACCCTCAAAGAGACATTCCACCTCAAAAAGAAGAGTCATTTTGGAGAATGAATATGCATACCCAATTAAAAATAAGGATGTGCCAATTTTAAGAAAGATACATTTCATAAACAAAAATGCATAATTGATCAAGGAAAATTAAGAAATTTTCTAATTACTAATGAAAGTAATGTTAAGTCCATAATGATAAAAAGATCCCATTGAGTGAAAAATATCAAAAAGTTATTGTAAGTCAATGGTAAGGAATGTTAAGTCCACCATGATATAGAGATGATACAAATAACACCAATTTTCTAAAGAATATCAAAATATTTAAGCAAGGGATGTTAAGTCCTCCATGATATAGAGATTTTTTGTAAAAATCAAAGACAAAATCAAAACTAATTTCTCAATTATTTTCAAAGGATGTTAAACCCAAAGTTGATATATAGAATTTGTTAAGTAGGGGTGGCAATCTGGTTTGGGTTGAGCGGGTTTTATTTTGTGTCATTTCGGGTCAAAACTTTTTGGCTTGACCCTAAACTTACAAAAGATGGATTTTTGGGTCAAAACCCTTGACCCTAACCCCACCCTCAAATAATTTTGGGTCTATCAGCTCTGACCCATAAATCCAATACCAAAATAAAAATAAAAAAATGATATGATTTGTCTTATCACTAATAATTTCCAATTGTAATAAACACATTTCATTGTGATAAACTTACAATGTTATTGAGAAACACATACAAAGCCTGTTATAGTTTGTTCAAGAGTACTAAACCCAAATTCATAATATTATTTGTATAATAAATCATACAAATCAATACAAAACCATGTAGAATTTCCAAAAAAAACTTCATAATTAATGGATTAGTAATCTAATAGGCCATTAGGTATCTTAAAATGTAGTATTATAATTTTATTTGAAAATATAATTCTGAATTTCGGATCAATCAGGTCAATTGGGGTCTAAAATCCAAGACTGAACCCGACCCTAAATTAATTTTGGGTTCTTCTGGTTCGGGTCAATTTCTGGTCGAGTCAAAAAACCTTAGACCCTAAACTTCCTTAAAATTTTAGGTTCAGGTCGGGTCTTGTTTTTCCAGCCCTATTGTTAAGCACAAAATGTGGTCAACTAAGAATCGCTAGACCAAATATAAGGGATGTTAAGCCCATACTGATATAGAGAGGCCAATTAAGAATAAACATGATATAATTTGCAAGTTTGTAATAATAGTTTAATATTCCCCTTAATCTCATGCTCATTATAAATGAGCTCAAATGAAGAATTGAACCACTAAGATAAATATATCTACTAAGTACAAATAAATTCATTTAAATAGATTCTAAATACGAATAGTAAGATAGCCAAAATAAAAATTTATAGTCAGTATCTTGATCAGATTGTATTTTGATCAAGCTACCCCTCGATTGAACTGTACTTCAATGAAGAGGTGGTTTGTCAAAAAATTCTATCCATTTTCAAACAATTTTAAGCAAATAAATAGAAAAAGATCAATTAGATAGTCATCATTTTTCTCATCAACTTTTTTATTAAATAAGATAATAGTAATAGCCAATTTGTTTTTCTTTTTATTATATTTTTCAACCTTTTCCAACTTAAATGCAACAAGTTCATTCTTACAAAAAGTTGAAAGACATACATCACTACCATTACTTTGTGTACTTTCTTCTTTTTGTTCATCATTTTTGGTGATTAGGTATTCAACTATATGATGACAATTTTCTTCCTCATATTAAATCATACATTATTTAATACACTTCCCAAAATATTTTATGGTATTTATAGTAGAGGTAAATCCATATTCCATTTTAGAAATAGTTTCTATAGTCCTAGAATATTAATTTTAGAATCATTAACTTGCTCGCTTACTTCATGAATAACATATAATTTACTCCAAATATCGCAAGAAATTTCACAAGAAGAAATATGATTAAATTCATCAATAAAAAGAAAGTTACAAAGAAAGTCTATAGCTCTAGAATTAAGAGTCACATCTCTTACCATAGCCACATCCCATTCCTCCAAATACTTTGTTGGAATCACATACAGATGGATGAACATATTCCAAAGATCATGTCTAACCATTTGAATGAAAAGTTGCATGTCTTGCTTCTAAAGAGTGTAGTTGGACCCCTCAAAGATAGTCAGCTAGTTAATTTGTGGTTCTCCATGGTTGTGTTGGCCCAATAGACTTTCTCCCATCTTCAAGACATGTTAAAGTTCATTGAAGTCTTCTCTAATACCAACTGATGTGCTCTAGAGGGGGGGGGTGAATATATCTAATATAAATCTTATGAAATTTCAAACACTAAGGAGGTTATATTGAAACTTGCATAAGAGATCATGCAACAAAAGTTAATGCAAGTGGTTGGACAATTAAAGCAAACCACAAGAGACACCTGATGTAGAGTGGTTACATTAAAAGATGCCAGTCCAGTACATGGTTGTTCCCAACCAAAACAATCAACTTCTATTAACCTCATAATGAATAATACAAAGTACAATTGTTACCCTCTTCTTTCACGACCAAGGAAGAGCATCAAACCTTAACCTCTTATTTAATGGCTTTGAATAGCAGTGGAACTCTTCTTTAACAGCCAAAGAAGAGCACCAAACCTTCACACACTCTTTAAAAGCTTCGAACATTCACCTATTCTTTAACAGCCAATGAAGAGCAGTGACAAGAAGACTCTTTATTCTCTAGAAAGTCACTGGACAACCTTCTCACAAGATGTAGTCCAATAACACTCGAACAATTCTTTTGAGAAAGATTGGAGAGAGAGAACACCAATGCTCACAATATACAAGTATCAATTATTCAGAAGATTTTTGATATGAGCTCTCTTTGAACAAATGATGACAACTTTCACAAGGATAGGAAAGGCTATATTTGGTGGAGTAGACACTAGTGTTGAGCTATGACTTAGTGTTGAAGATAGTAGTGTAGAATTCTAAGCTTGGAGAAAGACAACACATAGTAGATTTCCTCAAATGTGTATTCTAGTTGTTCATAGCCACTCATATTTATATATGAACTCAAGAATGGTAAATATAGTTGTTGGGAGTGTTATGACCAAGTTAAATGCCAAACTAGGCATTGGGATGTAAAAAATACAGTTCATAATGGATAGAAAGTTAGTGTTTATTTTGACTACAAAATGATTATGGGTTGAACTGTTCTTCAACCGAGTTCCATCTCAATCAAATTATAGTTTGAATGAGAGTCAATCTTATAACAAAACTATTTGTTACTCTCACTGTACCCCCACTTACTATAGAGTCAGTGGCAGTAGGGTTTGGGCTCCCGTCCATAAAATGGCACAAATGTTTCACATAAGAAATATATATGAAAAGGCTATAACAAAATTAAGGAGATAACAAGATACTAAACATGGAAATAAGAGATATGTACCCATTTATATAACCAAGTATACACATTGTCGATTCGTTTCAGATCTTAAAGACTTGAGTGCAAGAGATATTCATTTGGCAACTATAAATTCGATAAACAAAATATGTAAATGTGAGTGCATTGAGTATGATATGAAAAATATTTAACCACAGTTTTGAAAGTAACATAAAAGTTGATTGGCTAGAAACATCATAATAAGTAAAAAGTGGAAATAAGGCGATAACAATTAACGACATTGTTTTGTACCAAGCATGTTCTAGGTTTCTTTATCCATTATATCAACATAGGCCTTTGACCACTTCTCCAGGAAGGGTCCATGAGGGGCATTTGAGGCTCAAAACCTATATGCTCCCTATTACTACATGAGGAACCTCAAGACCAAAGTCAACAAGCTAACCCTATTTCATTTGTGCCTTGTGCCCTTAACCTGAGAAGTCAGGCAGGTACACAAGGTTATATAATGGATTTCTTTACATTATGTTCAAGGTTGGTTAACATACTATAATCAACTTGAAAGTAGTATTCATTGGAAACAATAGCTCAAAAAAGTAATTATCTATCCAATCATTACATACAAACAACCTAATTTCATAGTAGGGTCAAGAGATTAAGTGTACCTTGTGAGTAGAGTACAATTTATGTTTCTAGAGTAAGATTCCTAGAGATGATCCAAATTGAGGGGACCTAACATAGAAAAGATGTAGTATGGTGTATTAGACCAAAATGGATTTGATAGTCTAATCATCATATGAGTATTTGGATGTTCTCTTAGACCCAGAATTTGACTAGACCAAACATAGTTTCCAAAGATCCAAACATACATGTATTATTCATCATAGTCCAATAATCAACAAGTCCTAGATCTCAGTGAACCATCCACATTAGATTAGATACAAACATGTGATCATTTCTGATTTGGATTTGGGGAAACATGATATTTAGAATTCCATGAAGGTAAAATCATGTAAGCATGCAATAGATTCAAATTTCCAAATTGTAAGATCATAAAAGAGAATAGGATATATCAAGTTGATATCATTGCTACAAGTGTGATGAATCTACTGATTTGAAGACGTTAATATATCATGTATATCATTAGATGATGATCTAGCAAGGTTAGAGTCGAACAATCAACATATGCATCTAGAATATGTTAGGGGTCATACATATGTCACATGTAGTCAAGAGCATACATGAATGAATTACATGGAATTTAGTGTCACAAGTCATCGAGGGTCTGATTTGAGGGATAGCATAGAGGTCTGGTCATAAGGAACCACTTTTGCATAAGAATTAGAGGTTGAATCATGTAGGTGATTAAACATCACACATTAGGGCTATGCAGATGAATATTTGAGTCATATGAGTTATTCAAGACAAAAAGGTATAAGACCTTAGTTGAACATGGTACGAAGCATCATATAGTATACTGATTTCAAATCTAGATGACATAAGACAACAATTTAGGATAAAGTTTCCTTCTTGATCAAGTTACATCATTCATACACATAAAGGGTCATTTTAGGTCAAAGGAGTAAACATTAGTACATCGAGGTGATCTATTTCATGATTAGAGTATAAAGATAGATAAAAGTTATTGTTTTGGAGTTTTAGAGTGACATAGGAAGAAATAATATTATTTTGGAGCAAGATACACCATTAAACATTTAAGTAGTACATAAATGTCATATTTTTTCAGATATCAGACGAAGAGAAAGCGAATTTCTATTCCAAAATTAGTTTCAATAGATAGATCTCATTAAAAGGACCAAAAATCATATATTATATGCCCTATTTGCCCAAAGGATGTGGGAGATATTGATTTTTGAAGATTTAGATTGAAAACTATAAGGATGATTGAAATGGGAGTTATCAAAAACTTGTGGAGGAGGATGAGCCGTTGATATGGAATCCTACGACCTGCACATTTGCACCCAAGAGCATCCAACCTCCTGAGGCTTGCTGGGCCCTGACCACTGTGTGGGCTTGGCACTCTGCTCCCGACTCAAATGGGGTGCTAGCCCACCCTCACCTGCTATCCGTCTGAGCAGTAGTTGTTGCACGCCTCCTTGCCGTAGCGGCGCTACGTGACAAGCTCAGATGAGTTCTGCAACGACGAGCCTCTGAGACACCATAGGGTCCCGAAGGATCCTACCTGAGTTTGCCCAACTTCATCGATTCTAGGATTTAAAAAGGTAGTTAAAACAGGCCAAAAAAATTGAAGCTAGAGGATGGCGGCCGCCACTAGTGGCTGGAGATAGAAGGAGGAAGAAGAAAGTGGGCTAGGGTTCACAAAATCACAAAAGAAGAGGGGGAGAACATAGGTGGCGATTAAATAAGAAGTTCTTTACCCTCAAATGAGTTTATAGTGGCGCCAAAAAGAGTGGAGAGTTAGTTCCTCTTTGTATAAGAACATGGTTGTACGGAGGTTGAAGACAACCTCTTAGTCGTTGGATCAAGCGCCGAATCTGTGGCAAATAGATCGAACATCTGTGATTGGCCAAAAAACACAAGGGAGGATGAGTTGAATTAAGTGAAGGGGACCCCTCTCAAATGGACCACACACCCTATGTTGGGCCCAAACACAACAAAAGGGATAAATTCGAGTTAGAAACATCACTAAATCAAGTAAACTTCAAATGAGTGTGTATCTCATCCTAGCTTAGAATTGGGTGAAATTAGGTGCGTTGGAAACATGAGAACGAGATCTACTACATGATCACAAGAATAAGGTACAAAAGTTCACAAGGATATAATCAAAATTCAAGGGTAAGATGGTGATGTGTGTTATGAAAGTAAACTTGATCTTTGTCAATTTGAGGATCACCAAGGTGATACACAGATACTAGATGGGTCAAATGTGCATCAATACACATGCCAAAATGAAATCATCTTGAGAACAAGATCTAGGTCGAAAATAGAAATAATAATCAAACTGTGAATTTCCAGCATAATCAAACTCTATGGTCAATTTATCAATAAAAATCCAACAACATGTGTACATTTCCTTATTAAAAAGTCACCAATTTCACTAAGACACGTGTGGTCCGTTTAACTAGACAAACTGACAACATAATCCAATTTTTGGGAGAAATTATTTTTGCTGAGAAAGTGGCGGGAACCCAGTGTCGTTGGTTATGACTCAAAGAACCAACATGTCATGTATTTTGGAGATTTTTTTGTGAGAAACAAGAGTTGAGTTGTTGGTTTCTTTATACCAATACCGACAATGTAGAATTCTGAAGATAAAATTTAATTTGCAGGAAGGATTTCTTGTACATCAATGCTACATGTGTTATATCAAACTTTTTGTAGGAAAACTGGATTTTGCGGTCTGTCTGTGATCTAAACCAAGAAACCAACATGCAAATGAAAATGGTACCCACAAGTTTGGATCAATTATGATGTTTGTATTTTTAGAACCGACGATAAAGATTTGTAATGTCGATTTTCTTTATAACCAATGTAAGAAAAGTGACAATAGAAGTTAAAAATTTACTAATGATATATATAAGGCATCATAAAATAATATCACAGAAAAAATGAAGATGACAAATTAGTGACTTTGTCCACTTAAATTTATCTATCGCAATAGAAAACAACTTGAGAAGCCACCCACTATAAATTATTATTATTATTGTTTTGAAGCTCTTATAATTATCTACTGACCTATCTATCAAACAAACAACTAGATTAACAAAAAAACTCATGTATTCCTATTTTGATATGGTCATATAGAATGGACACACATACATATTGCTAGAGTTCTATTTTTTGTTGGGATGCCCTGTATAATAACTTATATGACCCGCTAAGAAAGAATAGCTTGATTAACAATGGATGAATTAGTACATAGATAGATTGATGGGACTAATGAACACATGGTCAAGTTGTTATAAAAAATGATTGACAATATAGAAAGATCAAAAGCCAGATAACTATTTAAAACATGATTTGATTTACAAAATAATGTGTACAAGGATAGATGCACACACATACTTTCACTCATACATATATATATATATATATAAAGGATATGCTTTGTAGTACATACGTTGGCACGATACCGACATCATAAAATAATATAGCTGAAAAAAAATGAAAACAACATGACCAGATGAGTGGCTTTGCCCGCTTCAAGTTCATCCCCTGCAATAGTAAGTAGTTGAAGAGGCCAAACTACTATAAAAATTATTAGTATTTGAAGCTCGTCTTTATCTAGCGACTAATCTGTCAAACAAATAATTAGATTAACATGCAAGTTACTGCTCACGTTTTATAACATGTGCTTAGCATATGAATTGCATTTGAACTAACAATAAGATTAAACAAAAAATCTTCTCTATAGTTGAGTATATCATGCATTTGAATGGACATTATAGTTACGAGAAATCATTCTCAATAGTTGATCTGAGTTATATCATGCAACCTACAAATAGAATTAAACTTCAATGTCTGACACCAAACTTCGTCATAACTTATGTGATGGAAAAATAATTCAAAAAATTATCCGCTTTAATAGTTGTTGTCACACATTCATAAAAGAATAATAGAAGAAAGATACTTGAATAGTAGTTACACTATTAGACTACAAGATAATTTGCCACTACATATTTGGCCTAAAATTACTTAACTGGGTGGATTTATGTAGTGTTATATGGTAGAAGTTTCCCACACTAAAGAAAGATGATGATTTATGTCCATAGTTGAATGACCTTTTCTATGTATATAATTAAGTACGTAATCATTCTAGTAAAAAAATATTTTTCATAAAAAATAACTTATCAAAACTGTCTGAATTGCCATTAAAAAATTAGGTACCAACTAAGTCTAGATATTCAAATAGTGTCCCACTCAATTTTTATTACTAATTTTTATTAAAAAATCAAAATTAATAGAAGAAAATTATTGCCTTTCTTTTGGAAAAAAACAATAGTATGGATCTGTTCAAATGCGATGAGTTTTTTAAAAATCAAATGGTAGGAAAAACATGCAAATAGACAGCTAGTCAAAAGAATTTAAGAAAATCAGCTAAAGGGAAATAAGTACATAAAGTTATCACCACTTTGTAAAAAAAAACAAAATACTGAAGGTACTCGATTAAGTGTTGAAAACAAATTACATACCAACTGAACAAGTTGTTCAAACAACATGCAATATAGACCTCCATCACCAATTTTGCCAAAAAAGAATTAAAAATCAATAACTACTCACAATGTTGTTGCTTCCTTTTAAAAGATATCAACAAAATGAAGTTGCTTGAATATTGTTGACTAATATTTTATTTTATAAAAGTAGTGGAAGAACCACACAAATAGGCATTTTAGAAGAAAAAAAAGTCTTGGGTAACATATAGTTGGTCAATATCACACAAATAGAAAGCTTGGATAGAAAATAAGACACATCTAGTTCTAGTAGTAGGTAGACAAACATTTGAACCTACAACATGTAATTGTCATGATTAGTACTATACTCAAAACATAGTAATTTATATGCGATCTATACTACATAAAACAAGTCGTTTTAGATCAGTAAAGTATTTTTTCCAACATTTTTTAAAATTACACACAGGTCCATCTGTGTGTACACTAAAATCTTTTCTTTTCATTCATAATTATTTATGGTATAAAGAGACATATCTATACTATATAAGAAAGCCCACGGAGGGGCTGAATGCAATTTTCTCTATCAGTTTTGAAATAAAAAACTGGCCCCTTTGTGAACACTACACTATTTTCTTTTCTTTTTAAAATTATATATGGTATAAGAAGACTCATTTGTACTATATAAGAAAGCTTGTGAAGGAGGCTGAATGCAGTTTTCTCCACATTTTTTAAAATTATAAACCGGTCCCTATGTGTACACTACACTCTTTTCTTTTCTTTTTAAAATTATATATGGTATAAGGAGACTCATCTATACTATGTAAGAAAACCCACAGAGGGGGCTGAATGCAATTTTCTCCATTAATTTTTGAATTACAAATTGGTCCATGTGTATCTACACTAGACTCTTTTATTTTCCTTTTATAATTATATATGGTATAAGGAGACTCATGTATACTATATAAGAAAGCCCTGGAGGAGATGAATGCAATTTTCTCCATCATTTTATGAAATTACAAACTGGTCTTTCTGTGTGTAGACTAAACTTTTTTCTTTTCTTTTTAAATTATATATGGCATAAAAGAGTCATCTATACTATATAAGAGGCCCACAGGGCTAAAATGTAATTTTCTACATCTTTTTTTAAATTACAAACTGGTCCTTGTGTGTACACTGGAATCTTTTTTCTTTTTAAAATTATATATGGCATAAGGAGACTCATCTACACTACATAAGAAAGCTCACAGATGGGGTTGAATGGAATTTTCTCAATCATTTTTTAAAATTACAAACCGGTCCATATGTGTGCACACTCCATGTTTTCTTTTCTTTTTAAATATATATGGTATAAGGAGACTCATTTATACTATTTAAGAAAGTCCTTCGAGGAGTTTGAATCCAATTTTGTCCATATTTTTTTAAATTACAAACCTGTCCATGTGTTTGTACACTACACTTTTTTCTTTTCTTTTTAAAATTATATATGGTATAAGGAGACTCATCTATACTATATAAGAAACCCCGCGGAGGGGGATGAATGCAATTTTCTCCATCATTTTTTGAAATTACAAACCAGTCCATGTGTGTATAAACTACATTCTTTTCTTTTCTAATTCATAATTATATATGATATAAGGAGACTAATCTATACTATATATAAGAAAGTCCGCGGAGGGGGACGAATGCAATTTTTGATCATTTTTAAAATTAAGAGTCAGTCCCTATGTGTGTACACTAATTATTTTATAAAATTATATATGGCATAAGGAGACTCATCTATACTATATAAGAATGCCAACGGTGGGGGCTGAAATGCATTTTTTGTATCTTTTTTTGAAATTAAAAATTGGTCCTTGTGTGTGTACACTGGACTCTTTTCTTTTTAAAATTATATATGGTATAAGGAGACTCATCTACTATATAAGAAAGCTTGCATAGGGGTTGAATGCAATTTACTCCATCATTTGTTGAAATTACAAACCGGTCCCTATGTGTGCACAATACACTTTTTCTTTTCTTTTTAAAATTATATATGGTATAAGAAGACTCATATATACAAAACAAGAAAGTCCGCAGAGGGGGTTGAATGCAATTTTCTGCATCATTTTTTGAAATACAAACCGGTCCCTGTGTGTACACCACTTTTTTCTTTTCTTTTTAAAATTATGGTATAATGAGAATCATCTATACTGCATATGAATGCCCGCAAAGGGGGTTGAATGCAATTTCTCCACCATTTTTAAATTACAAATATGTCCCTATGTGTGTACACTATACTATTTTCTTTATAAATTTATATATGGTATAAGGAGACTCATCTATACTATATAAGAATACCCTCTCATGGTGTTGAACGCAATTTTCTTTATCATTTTTTAAAATTACAAACCGGTCCCTATGTGTGTACACTACACTATTTTTCCTTTTTAAATTATATATGATGTAAAGAGACTCATCTATACTATATAAGAATGCCCGTGGAGGGGATATATGCACTTATATTCATCATTGTTTGGAAATTACAGTCCAGTCATATTTTTTTAATTATATATTATACAACAAGAGTCATCATTTACATAGGAAATCCCGCAGAAGAGATTGAATATAATTTCTGCATTATTTTTTGTAATTACAAGCACATCTTTGTATGTATAGGCAGACCTAACATATATATTGTACATATTAATCACATCTCCTTCTAATTTATCAAAATGTTTGATTTATATATTATGTATTATTGTAGTCTATAAGGCACTCATGCATGCACGGGTTTATGCTTAGTACATAAAGATAGATAGTCAATTAATACATGGATTCCTTCAAATTTTAAGGATAAGCATATTGGATTACTTAGTAGGCAGACAAGCAGTTGGATCACAGACTGTCTAACCCATTAAGGGAAAACAATCTTCTAAACATGCAAAATTTAAAATGTTTGTCATGGCCATTATTTGTACTAAATTGTAATATATAATAATCTATATACAACTTAGTAAGAGAGATAGTCGATTAATAAAAAGTTGACATCCTCAAATTTTTAAGCATAGACAATTTAGATTAATTTGCTTGCTGGAAAATAGTTGGAACACACTTACTGTCTAACCAAGTAAGAGACAACAACTTGATGAATATGCAGACGATTCACTCCAACGTGCAAGTACAAAGATAGATTGGTCTAATCATTACACAAACATATTTTTGGAACACGTAGGTTGAACCCATGAGCATAAAAATAGTTTGATGAAACTATGTTATTCAAAATTTATTTCTATTATGTGATTATCTTAATATTAATTAACAACAAGTTAACTCTCTCGAAGCTGTAAAGACAAAAACATACTTGACTAATTAGACAAACAATCGGAATATAAAGTCATACAAGACTAATTAACACGAATCCAAAACATGACAAACCGATTTTGGACATGCAATAGATTGATTGGACCAATAAGCATACAACCAAACTAGTGGAACACCCGTTGAGAACATAAATGTTGAAACACACAATTTATTAGACCCATAAACACACAACTAAACTATAGACCACACACATAGAATGGATCGATGAGAACAAGAATCCCAGACACTACAAATTGAAAGTTATCCACCTATTGTACTTGTTCTAACCTTTGTATTGTACTCACAACTACAAGAGCAAACGAAAAAAATGAACCGATCACAAGATGAAAACATAGCACAAAATGGCAGTCTAATAATTGAAAGAGGTCACACCACACTTCTACTTTTTCATATGGTATATAGATAGATTACCATTATATAGAAATTTAGAGCCAATGCAGTATCAATTTACAGTTCATATTCAAATGAATGATTCCATGGTTAATACTAATACTAACCCTTATTCCCATCTAAAGATAAAGATATTGTCAATAGTCTCAGTTGAGGCGGTCCAAAGAAAGCAGTGAAGACTTTCAACATGAAAAAAATATATCTTCTTCTATTAATCAAATGTCTTGCATCATACCCAGCCTGAAGATATCTCAACATATATGGAAGCTCTAGAAAATCATCTTTAGAGTAAGATGCTCTAGTAGATAGGGCCCATTGATGGCCTATCACTAGTCCTCCATGACAGATTCAACCTCAAACAAGTATCTCATCCCTGACAGCTAATCACAGCGGGTAACACGACCTCTTCTTTTGTCTAGACCAGGGAGCTATGCTTGCCACCACCTCCTCCCCTACCCTCTTGCAAGAATAGTCAAGGCCTCCAATACAAAATATAGTTCACATCAGGAGGTAAAAATTTTCATGGAGCAATGAGATTTTTTTGTTTAAGGATTGCTTGTGTATTTTGGTGGGAGAAGAACTCTCTTGAGAAGATAGGCTAGCAAAGGATAATAAAATCAATATACATATGCTAAAAAAATAAAATCCATGAGCAAGCCTAGAATCCATCGTTCAACAAACGTATTTACATATTTGACAATAATTCTAACCCAATCCTTTATCTATAGTTTTACTAAACAACCACTTTGTCTTCCTCCATATGCAATTGGACTACACAAATCCACTGTTACTACTTTGTATTTTGCTTGGGGTATGCCTATCCTGAGATTCCCTCCACTAGAACATGGTACTATAAAACCAATAATTACATAAAATAACTAGCAAAAATTGTTGGGTTTTAGGGGAGGCAGAGAAGGCAGTAGAAAAAAAAAATTTCTCCCCCAAACCCAGAACAAGGAAACGTGTCAACGTCTATACAATAGGAAAGGATGGTTTGTGGAATCATACCTTGTCCCGAGGCTTGCTCGGCGACAATACCTCGCGGCTTGTGTGGTCTTCACCTCCGGTCTTAGACGGTGTCTGTGCAGCTCCTGGTCGCACTGGGACTGACGACTCCTGGTCTCATCAGGACTGTCGGGATTGACAGCTATCCTCTGAGCGGTAGAAATCTCCCGCCTCTGAAGTAGTCCACATGGACCACCTGGAACTCCAATCTCCTTGTCTCACAAGGAATTGGAAGGAGTCACACCCTCCTGTCAGCATACTAGTCATTGACACACTCTCCTACCACCAGTCGCTTTCTGCAGTTGTCTTTCCCTTGTTGTGCCTCCCTTATCGGGTAGCACTTGCTCGGGATCTCTCGATTACCAAAACCAGAGAGAACGACAACTTTACAGAGCAACTGGTTGCACTGAGTTGTATATCGAGAAGCCCCCAATACCCCTATATATAGGAGGGTCATGGGACAGGGTTCTTTATCCTGGGCAATATGGGACTAAAGTAGGAGTAGAAGGGTTCAAGATTTTCCACAAAAACAACCAACTGCGCAACCTGAACTGATCGTTTCATTTCTAAAACGGTCGGTTGGGGACCTGAGCCGGCCAGTTGACACCTCAGCCGATCGGTTGGGACCCATGAAACGGTCGGTTCACTTCTGAACCGGTCGGTTCGTGGTCCTGATCAGTTCCCGATTGACTTTCCATGTTTTGTTTCTAATTGGTATCAAATACCAATCCTTGTTCCAATCAAATTGGGCAAGTGAAACGAAAGAAAATGTCTCACCAATCCTGCTTTCCCAACTTGCTCGGTTGCAACAGTTGAACCGATCGTTTCAACACTTGAAGCAATCGTTTCACCCTGTCCATGAGCCGATTGACTCACCACCTGAGCCAATCGGTTCACCAAGCTGAGTCGATCGGTTCATCACATGAGCCGATCGGTTGGGAGTGCATATTGTGCAGAAACAGTCAATTGTAGTTTCAATCAATCTGATATTCTAATTAATGTGTCCAACACCTTGAACATTATGACATTGAGCTATCAATTAATTGAGTGTTTAATTGAACTACTAAACTCCTTTAGTAATCAATCTAAACATTGTTTGTGGACAAAACTCCTCTTACAGGTTAAATCCTATGTGTGTGACCCTGTAGGTCCATTTCACCTTGGTAGTGAAAGTCCATAACACTTATGACTTCACAAGCAAAGAGCGGTGCCTAGTCACACATCCGTGCTACCCAAGTGAAATAGAAAGTTGGAGAACAACTTTCAATCCTACAATCCGTGAATGGTGTTACAGTGAATGTATAATTCCTTTGTCACTGATATCATGAATGAACTCGAGGCATGGAACAATCATCCTATCAACATTCATTCACTTTCTTGATCTCAGAGTAGATTGGAAGAGATATGTATGACATCAATATCACATACTGATTCACACATGCGTGCACGCCTTTCTCAATCCTACTCATCAAGTGGCCATGGATATCAAACTCCCTCAGGAGGGACAAATCCCATATCTATCACTCACCCCTCAAAAGCCCCATGTGTCAAAGCCACCCAATCATCACGTTTATAACAACCCATGTTTCAGGACTGCGTTTGATGATGTCAAAGTGTGCCCAACAACATGTGTTGAGTGTAGTGATTTCAGGTCAAAGAATCACACTCACCACCATCACTGTGAGTACTGACTGTGACTACCCTATCATGGTTCCGTGTGTCAAACTCACAGTGGGTCTGTCCGGTACACTTGTTCTCTAACAAATACCCATGTGTTTGGTTTGATATCTCTATATCATGACTAATGAGATTATGTCATCAACCAACACCACAATCTAGTCTTGTGTGTCATTTCTGTCTATATACCTTCCACAATGACATCCGACTAGGGACATAATGAGAATGTACAAACTCTTAGCAGTTGTATGATCTCATCGTTCAGGTCCTTAACTTGAAGGCATACGTCATTGAGTACTGTCATTCTCTAGACATTCAATCTGTTCTATCACTATCTCATATGACTGAACCAGAAAGAATTGGAAGCTTGCCTTTGATGTTTATCAAAACAATCTTAATGTATCCCACCAATCATCCCATGATTGGCTCTCAGGGCATACATACCAACAAAAATAACTTGCAAGTTTGGTTCATCAGATATTTAATGTCTAAATAATGATGCAATGAAGTCTTTATATAGACCGCTAAAGCAAGGACCAGATGCTTGGGTGGTAGCTATTATGGGACGAAATCACTTGATTTTACAAGAGCCCAATAGAAAGCAAAAAACAATAAAATAAAATAAACTAATAAAGTCTAAACAATGATGTGGCGATGTCGACACTTGTAAATGCATAGAGGTTCTTACCTATCCTAGACCACCTAGTGAACAAGGCAACATCATCACCCATCCAACAGGGATGAGTAGTTCATGATAATAGAGGTATGTGAGGTATGTATCTCTATCATGATAAAGTCTTGACTGAGCAAAGTACTTCAAAAAGGCAACTGCATGGTGTAAGTCTTGAATGATATATCATTCGTCCCCCGTCCAATGCAAACCATGGACCAACAGTTTCATTCTTAATATAATTTGGCAGACACTCTTACTTTGCATTTCATATTAGCTTAGAGAAACACTCATGAACTATCTAATTTTCCCTCAACAAAAATGTATACGTGAACATACAATGAAGATAGTCCAGGGAGAACAAATGAGCAGATCAAGCACAAAAGGCAAAGAAAATAGTAAATCTCACTAAAATATGATTACACTATAAACCTAAAACACATATATAGATATTAAATTATTTATTCTTGGAAAATGTTTAGACTTTTCAAAAGAGTGTAAACAAACTTGTTATTATAAGAAATTACTAGTAGATTTTGTCTAGGCCCAAGGTCAACCACATTAATGCTACAACACAAATTTCTATATCTTCCATAATTGAGTACATACACAAGATTTTCTTATTTGACATGGGTTAGACCTTGATCGATGATAACATGTTGATCCTACTCTATTATTTTTTTTCATTTTGTATAATTCAGCTAGTTCCAAATTTCCAAAAGCAGTAGAAGAATACATCGATATTGATCACAATACATATACTGTTGGCGTGACATAAGTTAAGAAGGCCCTCCAAATAAAATATATGACAATAATGAACAAGATTGTCGACACAAGAAGAGCAAGGTATTTAGGAGGACCCCCACATGCCTCAAATCTTGGGGGATTTCCGTTCTTGGCATATCTATTGACTTCATACAAATGAAGGCCACACATTACAAAACTACTACGTCTGGTTAAGGCAATAGCATCGCCAACTATGGCAGTGACCATAGATCTAACTAGATGTTGTCAGGGACTTCTATACTAACTTGAGGGGTGCAACATATCTTATAATGTTGGTAACATCACAACTGCCTAGTGAGTTCATTGAGCTAGTGTAGAGTCTTCAACAATTGCCTAACCTGAAGATTACTTGATGAGTACATCCCCAATCTCTCAGTAAAACCTAAATCTAGTCCCACTCTAACCACAACCCAAATAGCTAAAACTATAATAGAATACCACATAAACCATAAAACTGGGATAGAAACCTAATGGTCTCTTTTTAAATGCATTTTAAAGAATTCTTATAGAAAAAAAGGAAAAAACCCTTCATAGCTTATATTGTTGGAAACATAAAAGGGCTAGTGCTGAAGAAAACTTGCTACAGAGATCAGACGATGCTCACACTGATAATTTCAAGAATACTTTACTAATATATCAAACAAAATCATTACAATAGACTTTAATAACAACAACAACTATGCACCTGGTGAGATTTATGGTTAAATGTCTTGATGAAGGATTAGTAGCGTAATTGGATGTTACTTGTAACTCCCACATTTTCCACAACATGGGGGACTTTAGCTCAAATAGATGTATCAAGCATAATTAATATTGCAAATAAAGTAAATAATAACCATGCATTAATATTAAATTTGATTCATGCATTGCTTAGAATAGAGGTACTATAACCCGAGTTCTTTGAATATATCATCTAACATCTAATATATGACTTGGAACTTGAAAGAAACTATGATCTAAATGATTGGATCTTCTAGGTAGATGGCGCCCCACCAAGATAAATCTTGAGAAACCTTGAGCTATTCCTTAGGCTGATCTTTATATGGCTCTATTCTTGAAGTTGCTCTGCACCTACGGACATCATGCCCCCAGACCTGCATGCAATAAAAATCATGTTAGACTAAGCGACATTGAGTATTGTTATAACAACATAATGACTTGTATATAAGGAAAAATATGAATCCAATTGAACAATAGATTTGAATTCACATAACTTAATCTTGGTGGTTGATTATAGTGTCCTTGACTCATGCACCTATTGTGCTCATAAGGCTCGTAGGTTCACTTGATATTCCAATTGAACTCATAAGGCCCAAATGCTCAACTTTAATATGATGAGGACAATGCAACACAAACACTACATGATTCATCATTAACCTAATAATTATTCACTTTAACTGAATTTCACATGATCATGGCATAAATATCTAAGATAGAATTTGAAAGCATAAACATCATTCAATAACTTAAGAATCATTAATGCAAGAATTATTGAAATATGAGTACATAGCTATACATATAATTTAACCTGATCATCACGGTATAGTAATCTTAAAATGATTGAAAACTATTACTTTATACTCAAAGTGCATGGATACACTTACCTCTCTCTTATAGAAGATCTTAGTCGTTCTTCTTAAGTTGATGAAACCCTAATCATGTTCTTGGATTGGTTGAACCCTAATTACCTTATTCGTAATATTTAACATATCAATTTGTATTTTATTCATCATCTTAAACCCTAAAATTAACTTCTTAGAAAATAGAGCCTGGTCGAAAGGAAACAGACTTTGAAACCTTGAAATTCGAGTTCCTTATTCGAATCCTTTCCAAATAATGTTTTAACTTAATTTTCTTATTAACGGTTGATTTACTATGAATTTTTGAAGAATTAACCGATCATAAGGCATATAAAATCATCATTAGGTCATCTTAAGATACAATCACTTTGCTTAGTTGAACCAACCCCAAGCCGCCACGTGGCCCATGTGCGAGCCATGGTTGTGCGCCCTAGAGAACAAGAAAGGGCAAAGTAAAAGGACAAATTTACCAACCAGGGAGCATTACAGAAATAACAAATGTGGGGTAAAACTATACATTACTTACTTGTCATCTTCCTCAAACCAGCAATGATATAGAGAAGATTGGTGAGGAACTTAAGACCTAAAACATGGCACTTGCCTTCGTAAAAGCACACTAAGGCCACATGCGAGTCCCTTATATCCCTATAAGGACAACAAAATCTACCTTGCACTATCTCATTCTTCAGGAGGTCCAAAAGCTCCTCCGATCATGCTTGAGCATAGGGGAAAGGGGACAAACATTAGACGGGAGAGAAAACCAGTCACGAAATAAGGGTCTGGATGTGTTCAAGACATCTAAACAAAAACCAAGGCATGAAAACCCAGAGGAAAGCTCGACCAAAGCTCGAAAAAACTCCGTGGATGTACAAAAGGCAGGAGAGGCATAAAAAAGGGGAAACAACAGAGTACCTGTATAGGGTGAAATTGGAGGCTAGAATAGCTTCATGGAGAAAAAAAGAACATATTAAAAGCTTCTACTCCCATCACAATGGCCGAAGTTACCGTGCCGATGAGCCAGTTGGGCAGCGAGGGTGATCTCACAGTTAAGAAGAGAGGGGGTATCACATGGTGAGGGGAAGGTAGGTTTGTGTTACTGGGTTCCCAATGATAGTTCACATTGGATTTATTATATAGATGGATGTCCGGTGAGTCCAGGAATCCTCATGATATCAGAAGTTGTGATGACCTAGGAGTCACTCATGGTATGAGCATTGTCGTGGATAAGGCCCTATGAAATTAGGGATCTAGAAATCCACAGAGCGATGAAGAATGTGAATCCATACCTTTTTGTGGATGATCTTCTGCTGTTTAGGAGATGGAGGTGGATTGGGGAGTCGGGGACTATAGACTTCTCTTCCGACTAAGAGTCAGGTGGGGGAGAGGGTCCGCTAGCCGTCCAATGAGTTCAAGATCTATTGGTCAAAACATGAGATGTTGAATCATAAAAAAAGGAGCCCATGACAAAACATAAACTTTGAACTTAGGTTAGATTATCAAACCAATTATATTTTACTTAAAAACTATATAGAAACTTTAAAAATTCATTAGAGGGGTTAAACAAAGTCCTAATGACCTTGAATTTGAAGTAGAAGTTAATTAGGGAGTCCAAAACCTTCTTATCAATTTAGATTTAGATTTTGGTTGTCTTTTCTTTATCAACTATGTATAACATTATATTACTATTTATGTATTTAAAAGTGATATAATGTGAATTATCCCTTCCTTAATGAACTAGTTGAGTTCAATTTTGTGATTGAGAGTGATAATCCACTCCATGACTTCATCATTCTCTTTTATGTATGTTATAAGGCATTATCAATGGTTTCTTTTCATATTATAATAATGATGAGTTGTCTAATGAATAAAGGAACGAGGCATATTGTTTCTCATTAAGTAATGAAATTTTATAAATTATGACTATCTCCATTGAGTCAATTGTTAAATCTTTATCCTTAAAACTCCAAATTACATATGTGAAATTTTGGGATGTTACACTACTATACCGAAGTGAAATTGTACATGAAACATAGCATTTTTTTACTTTACAAGTGTAAAAGAATTACTCCAGTAGAATATATTATGGTAATCCAAGATTATGATTTTGTGCAGCTGCCATGGTTACAAACTGATCCAAAAATATTGTTTGCTGAGGTTGAAACAAAAAAAGTGGCTTAGATAGACAAACAAGCTTCAACACACATATGATTAGAAAAGGCAACTTTAAAGCACAATACTGAACCACATTTTGTAAACCTACATTTTTTTCACATTATACTCATGTCTGGTTTATTTATTTGTTACCCACAAAAACATTTGTGGAAGGAACATCCTCACATGAACTCTTATATGAGCAGTCATGCAATCTCAGATTTCAAAATTAGCTCACCAACTTTCTTTGTCCCATTTCCATATCTTTTCCAACCAACACAATGTTTGTTCATTTTTTTAACAAAACAAACTAATTTTCATCATTTGGAATCTAGCCTTTGAATTGCACTGAAATTACAAAACTATTAAATTTTCCAGCACTGAAATTCAAGATTAATACATGATCATCCTAACTTAGCAAGTTGAAAAAAAAGGAGCGGCACATGGAACTAGAAAGTACAAGCCTATTAGGATGTGAAGATTCATCCAACAAATAAATGGTTTCCTTTTATAATACTGCATCATGTTTATGCTCAAGAAATACAAAAGGCACAATCCTCTTACATGATCTATGAGTAAGGATAACGCAAGGTTGTTATGAATTGCACAATTAACCTCATTGGAAATGTAATATATCTTGTGATGCCCATCAGATATACGAACTCCAGTCGAATGTTTAAGGGTTTGATACCATATGGGTTACATAACAGAATTTAAGGCAATGATTTATTCTACTTAGTAGGATAATTGTAGAGACTAAGGGAGATTTAACTTCTTTCTAGCATGCAAAGAGAGATTCCCATGATCATCTTTAAATAGTTATATAGCATAGATTAAAATGTGCAACCCTTGTCACAATCAATTATCTCTCTGGCTGAAAAACCTTCACCATAAAGCCTACACAACTTGCAATTTAGTTCATGGAATTCCACCCTTCACAACCTCTAGCTTCATAATCCAACTTAACTAGTTGAGGAAGAAACACATGGCAAGCTCCTTTGTTGTGACCTCGTTGGTAGTTTGACACATCAAATAAACACAATAAGAGTTCTATCTCATATTCTCATTGAAGGCTTATACACTTTTGCAACTCTTTCCTAGGATGAGCTTTTATAGCATATTCTCTTTTTTATTTCACCTGGGTATAAAAATATACAAGTAGAAATTAAAGATATTTTCATTAAATGCAGGAAAAAGGATAATGTGCTTAATAAGAGTTAATGTGATAAGAATCCTGATTACCTAGATAAAGCCAAAAAAATTATAAAACTAAAAATCACAAGTGGTTTGAGTGTGAGCAAAAAAATAAAATCACAAGCAAGTTCACAAAAGAGATAGACACACACACACACACATGGTCACGTACACGAATATATAGATGTAGCTAAGTAGATAACTAAAGAAATAAAGACTACTAAACAAAAATACTCATAAAACTTCCAAGTGTAGGATGTAGGGATGCATACATAATATGATAATAGCATTTATATGAAATAAAAAAAGTAAAATATAAAAGACAATTACAATTCGTTGATTAAGCATGTTCATTCATACTCCATAGGCAAACTCAGAGCCATTTCACTATCAAATTGACAAAAATAATAATTTTATCATAAAACTAGAGATTCAAGGGCAATCAAATAGAGATGGGAGTCAGTAATGACAACATTGGATGCAGACGGATGCTAAGATTTTTTTATCACAGAAAGGTTGTACTTTTTCTGCGAGAAAAATTCTTTAGAGCATTAAATGTATAGATTTGTATAAGAGGGTAAAATATAAATAGGGTGAGACTGTGAGATGCTCAGAAAAAAAACTATGTGAGAAAGTCTAGCATCCATCCTTATAGAGATATATGTCCATGTTTAATAAAAGCCTCTAAACTCCAGCCGATTATCTGTAACTTTTTAGCACACAACTCTTATCCACTGGACTACATTGAACCCACTGCACATGTGCATATTTTGAATTTTACTTGAGAGAAGCCTCTCATCCTAGGAACCAGGTGAAGAAGGAAGCATCGACAAAATTGGCCAATGAAAGTGTTAGTTTCTAGGGCTGTGCAGATGACACTGTGGAAAATAGACAAGATTTCCACCTCGATAATATCTTATCAAAGGAAGTGCTAAAAAAATCTACACGATGCAAGACCTGAATGAAGCCTACATGGGGGAGATGGAAAGGCCAGAATGACTACTAATACATATTTTGCATATCACTTAGGAATTCCTTCTAGGAGGTGACATGGAATAATGAAAGCCTAGCAAAATTAGTGGATGGAATTATCAATTTCCTAGGTCAGCACGTTAAGCATCACGAGAAAAGAAGTAGGATATTCATCTACATAAAATCTAGTTAAAGGAAAATTCCAAAAGAAACAACTACCTGATGGAAGTCTGAATGAACCACGGCTTCAAGTTTGCATGAACATGTGTTATAATTTAACATTTTACATTATATGCAATGAAGCATTCATAGAACTGCTTTGGTTCAGTATTGATTCTTTCCCCTTATTTTCTAACATTTTCAATAAAAAAATCCTATAGAATTATGTTCAAAGGAAAGGTACATGTTAATGGATAAATGAGATATTATTATAACATAACATGAATAGTACAACGGACACAAACAGAGCAAAGAAGTTAGTACAATATAGGTGTACATATACTAATATATAAACTTCAAGAAAATACATTGACAACCACTAGCAGGAGACCTGACACAAAAAGAGGAAGGAAGGAAAAAACAGGAGGTTCTCAACATAGCGGTCAAGTTTGGGGGATCCCTCTTTGGCATCTTCGATGGCCATATAGATATGAAGGCAACAAATATGGAAATACAAAGCAACAACAAAAGGGCTAGCATGGCAACTGTAGGGAAGTAGTAGCCATGGATTTCTTAGAGGCTATTGGGGATATAGATCTGGGTAGTGCAAGGGAGCTAATTAGGGATGAAAAAATACTTTACCGTCACCATATAAGACAACCTTAATCCCTACCATGTGGTGGGGATCGGCTACATGGATCCTTCTTTTTCAATCAACTCTATTATGGGTCACATTCTGATCAAGATGTAAAGATTCAGAATCTCTCTTCATAAGTTCTTCCTAGGTTAATTTAGGCCAGTCTCTTCTTCTTCTAATTGTGCTTGTCTCAATACCATTGTTTCGAATAGGCACATTAGTTGGCCTTTGTTTCACATGCCCACACCATCTCAGATGGCCCTTGCACGACTTGTCCTCAATATTGACCAACCTCACTTTGTCCCTGATATAGTCATTTCTCAAGTGATCTATTCTTGTCTTCTCACACATCCATCTCAATGTATGCATTTCAATTACATTCATCTTGTTGACTCCTTGTTTCTTCACCGCCAAATATTGGCTCCCATATAGCATGATTGGTTGTATAGTTGTTCTACAAAACATATGTTTTGATCTCAAAATTGCAAGCCTTCATTTCAACCATCCTATTGTGATCCTGTAACAAACATCATCTTGAACATTGGCATCCATTTGAATAATAGAAACCAAGTAATGAAACTTATCATATTTTGGTTCATCCATTTCATCAAACTTGGGTTCTACATTGGCTTAAATTGCAATGCATACACTCAAATTTTCTTCAACGAATAAAAATCCATTAGATTCCAACAAATTTCTCCAAAGTTCAACGTTATCATTCAATCTTTTTCAGTTTCAACAATCAACATGATATCATCAGTTGATAACATGCACTAAGGAATATCAACATCAACATTCTTTGTCAACTCATCAATAACAAGAATGAATAATTGCATACTTGTCGAGAAGCATGACTAGGCACCCTTAGGGGGCGTGCCTACACGTCAAGGCACCCTAAGGGGACATGCCTTACCTATAATGTTGCCTTGAGGTGTATTGGTAGTTCTTAGGGTATAATTATGGGTTTTAGTGTTCCATATGATTTTCTAGATGTTTAAAAGTAATATATGTTGTCTATGTTATGTACTAAATATCATTTTGTGTCGAATATATGTTCTTAATACACATTTCTTATTTTTTCTTATTTTTGGACCTTCTATTCAGTTAATATTCAACCGCTATGTTATGATGGATAGCGATCGCATTGCTTAAAACTTTGAGCTATTACATCAACTATCTATTTACTTATTGGTCTATCTCGTACATTCCTTAGAATAATTCTTTTCTTCTTTTCGACATCTTGATGTAATCAGAATATCTAGTTATGTTTTTATGTAATAAAATATATTATATGGGGGATAAACATAGAAATATGTATATACCTACATATCTAACTATAAAATATGTTTATATGAGAGAGGGAATACTCATAAAAATATGAGAAAATATGTATATTTATTAGAAAAAATTACTAAAAAATGAATTTTGTCATGCCTAGGCATAAGGAGCCCAAGTCTGATGCCTTGTCGTCTTGACAAATATGAATAGAATTGGGCTGAGTGTCAATCATTGTTGTACCCAATTATGATAGGAAATGTTGGTGTCTCTCCTGGAGTCTTAAACTTGCAATTGAGCTATCATACACATCTTTAATCAAGTCAATATATTGGAGTGACCATCCTTTTCTATAAAACAACAGACACATAGCAAGTTACTAACTTAGTACAACATAGATATACATATGTAACTGATAAGACATAAACTTTAACAAAATATGTTGACTACCACGAACATGATACCCGATACATATATGGAAAGGAAAACATAAAGTAGGAGGCTATCAATACGTCACCAAGTTTGTGGGGGTTCACCTTCAATGTTTCTACTAGTTGTATAGAGAAGCAAACCACAAATTATGAAAATATTGAGCGACAAGAAGGGTTAGCATGACTACTGTAGTAGTGACCATGGATTCCTCATATGTTGTTGGGGACTTGAACATGGACCTGATGTGAAATATTATTGCACTAATAAACTCACTCGGGGTTGAGATCCCCAAGATTTTACCAAAACCTCGTGCAATAATACCACCCACAAGTGGATGGGTCTTATCGTAGTATAGTTGAGGATTGAATCCCAAGAGACAACATTTTTAAGAATCATCATTAGTCGAATCTAGCTCAAGTAAAACTAATATTTAGAACCAAGGGTTGATTTGGGGTTAATTAAACTAAGTGCTGGAAAGTAAAGAGTAAAATTAAAGTGGATCTAGATTAATGATATGGAATTGCTGGGATGGTCTTGGGTTTCACCACCACTACACATGCAAACACATCCAAACATCAAACATCCAGGCAAGTCATAACCAATCAAATGGAGCTGCTGCAAAACCCCCCATACGGGCATTAGGTTCGTGTAAGCATCACCTTAGGCATCATATGTCTCGTCACCATCCGGATCATACACTTACGGCTCCGAAGATACATAAATCCTACTAAGGTTGTGGCCCTCCCTGGGGGATGTTTAGGCCATAGAAGTATCACCGTAGGCTAGATGGCTCGTCCCCTCACAGATCATACACTTACGACCTCAAGGAATCCCATTCTATTTATAGTTTGGGAGTCAACCATGATAAATGTTAAGCAAGCGGTCGATTAATCTACAAGCAAACATCGACGATTAACAACAAAGATACAAAATCCAACTAAGGTTGTGGCCCTCCTCGAGGGATGTTTAGGCCACAGAAGCATCACCGTAGGCTAGATGGCTCGTCCCCTCACGGATCATACACTTACAACCTCAAGGAATCCCATTCTATTTCTAGTTTGGGAGTCAACCTCGTTAATCGACATTCTACCCTACATATAGAAGTTCTCACAACATAGGGAAAACAAGATGAAAACAAGCAGGTAATCAAACTACAAACATAACGATTAACAACGAAATGAAAAGTTATGTACATTGCCATGGAAAGTTTAACAAAAGAACATGCTTGCATGGGCAGCGGGGCTAGTTCCCGCACCCCAGCAGAAAGGAACTACTCGCTCATGATGCAAGAAATAAGAAAAAAGAGAGATAGGGAAGATTCTGCCATGAGCATGTTGTAGAAGGTGGTCGCAACTCGGTGAAGATGATGCGGTCTTCTACGTCATGTCAGAGCAGATCTGGACGAGGGACGCCAAGATAGATCGGGCAGTCTTTCTCACTTCTCCTTCCTTCTCACCTCAGTCCCCTTGATCGCAGTAGGAGTAGAAGGTGAAGTGACACTGGCGTGGATGACAGATCTGGATCGAATCCTGTGCTCCAGCAGCCTGGCGACATCTCGGATCCGATGGCCAAATGAGGACCCTACTGGTCCTATTTGTATTCTTGGGTCTGATCTCACAATTTGGGCCCAGTTGCAATTTTTACAACTTGCTCAAACGGTTTGGTGTATATGACCAAAAGGTCTTCATTTAAGTGACCATACAGTTTCGTTGCTTTAAGTGTCCATACGGTCTTGGTATACATCAGCCCAAACGGTTTGGAAGATTGACCAAAGGGTCTTGTTTTGCACTGACCAAACAGTCTGCTTTGATCGTTCATATATGTCCAACTGGTCTTGTGTTGAGGCAAAGCAAATGGTCTGGGAAATCCACCTTCATACGGTCTTGGTAGGTCATATAGTCTTGAACTCCCTTGCTCAAACAGTCTTGCGAGATACGACCAAACGGTTTGGTGTTAACCATCCAATCGGTTCTGAGAGTAGATCGTCCAAACAATTTTGCTATATTTCCTCTAAACAGTCTGACACCCTGGGCTCCAAACGATCTGCTTCTAATGGTCTCACAGACTGTTCCTCGTGCAACCGGTCTTGGATGTTGAGGCTCCAAACAGTTTCAACATGTCTGTCCTGGTCTACGTCTAAACGGTTTCGCAGCCCTAACAGTTTCAGAGATGAGACCAAATGGTCTTGGGTTCTGCGGTCGTCCAAACAGTCGTTGCTCGCGCCCATACAGTCGTCGCTTTCGGTCCCAAATAGTTTCGACTTTCAGTGTTGGACACCCACTCAAACGGTCTGGACGTTGATGCCGGTTGCAAGTTGTTGTGATGGCGGAGAAGACGACGGTGGCAACGGTTCTAGGCAGATATGGTACAACAGGAGGCAGAGGTGAAGATGCCCGCAATAGATGATGAGGGTGCTGTGGAGCTAGGGTTTGGCGGGAGGAAGAAGAAGGAAAATAGTAGATGAAACCTCCCATACGGTCTTGATAGATTGGCCAACCGGTCTTGAAGACCGATATGTATCAAATGGTCTTGGAGAAGAGGGATGGCCAAACGGTCTTGAGGTAGAGGTTGCTCATACGGTCCTGAGACCGTATGGAAGGGAAAGAGTAAGAAACCGTTAAAGCAATGGATGGTTGAGACTGTGTGGTCGGATGGATGGGGGCCGTCGATCTGTGATCTGATGGTGTGGAAATGCTCGCGGTCTAAGACCGTATGGATGAATGTTGAGACCGATTGGTCAGACTATTTGGTCAAGACCGATTGGTCAGACTGTTTGGTCAAGACCGATTGGGCAAGACCGATTGGTCAGACCGTTTGGTCAAGACCAGGGATGAGATGATCTCGAGTAAGGGTAGATCAAGGGCTGAGAAAGGTGGGCCCCCACTTATAAGGGTTTGGTTAGGATGATGGTTGATGGAGATAAAGATGGAGTGAAACAAAGGGTAGTGATGATTATGTTGAAGGTGGATTAGGGTTAAATGGAGGTGGGTGCCAGCTGATTTTTCAACCTCATCACCACATGCATAAATTCAACATAAACTCAGTTAATAATTTAGGTAACTGAACCAATTAAGAAATTTTGTATACTGTGATTTTTAGTAAATGAAATTGGATGTATTGAGTCAAAATGGTCCCAAAAAGGCGATTGAATATTATGATGAATATGCATTCATCAAAACACCCCAAACTTAAACGTTGCTTGTCCTCGAGTAACACAACATCTGAAATAGTCGCCAAATGAATACTTTCAACTCATGTGGTTGCCTCATCTTCACATCATGATTGTTTTCTTTTTGCTCATTATGGCTAAGTATCTCAACCTCCTGAGACAACTGAACACATCTTACCGTATCTTCGTTCCTGAGTTTGTTTTCCAATATCACTTCCTCTTCACTTTTTCCAACAACAAGCATGTCAAAGAGTTTTGTAAGAGTCCAGAGATACCTACAGAACAACAAGTGTGCATCTGATCTGACACTGGTGTTTACAGGGTAGTGGAGGCATTCACTGTGCCTTTAGGTAGAAAGGAGAGTGAAGGGTGGTATGGAAGAAATAAATCTCTCATCTATTTGACTCAAGATTTTTATTTTATGATTGCAATTTCATTGATTGCATATTTTTTGTGTGCGAATCTCTCCTCTATTCGACTCGAGATTGCATTTTTTCATGTACACTTTGGCATCTTTTCTTGGTGGTACGCCCCTATTAATTTGCGAGGGGTATGGAAGAAGCAGATATAGAGGGAAGTGGCGTGCTACCCCGAACTTAGGGTTTGGCACTATTTTGGTTATTTTTGTTTCTTTTTGATGGATGGGGGGTATGAAGATGATACAAGAAATGTAGAAGAGAGTTCAGATCAGAATGCAACTTGATTTATAATTCCACGCACCAGGTTGTTCTCTTTATCGTACTCTTCTCAAATAATGACTTGATGAGGATCCAATGGGGATTCCATGTTATCGTTCCACTAGTCAGTTAGGAAGAACGATGTGTTTGATCCCTATCAGTTTGATAGATGCTTGCCATTTTTGCAGAAGGATCATGATGTTAGGAATCATAAGCTTCACAAGATGATTTCAATCAAAAGGCTAGTTTTTAGAAGAAGGTCCTTTTGAGGATCTACTTCGAATAAGGAGGGTATAATGAATCAAAATGTATAGAGATAGAAACAAAAAGTGTCAAATATTCATCCGATATCTGTTCAAATTCTTTGAAAATTTTGAAAAATTTTGAAATTTTATTTGAAACATTTTGAAAATTTTGTTAAAAAATACTATGAAATCTTAATTTTGAAAAAGGATGGGTGTAGGTGGAAAGTGAAATACGTACCACCCACCCTCCATCCCGAACTTAGAGATTTGCTCGTCCTGAGTAAACCCTAAATCCGAGATGGATGGGAAAATTCATGCTGGTTAGACTACCAGATGTGGTTGCGTTCCAATCAGCGTGCATTCTTCATCTAAAAATCTCAAAAATGAAGACTAATCAGAACTCAAGATAGCATCTTACGATGCTAATTTTTATTTGGTGTAAAATTATCTAAAAAGTAGAAGCAAGATTAAGAAAAATTCCTAGTTCAAAATTAAAACTAAATACGAATTTATTGATTGGGATGCCTCCTGACAAGCGCCTTTGTTTTACGTTGATGTCTTGATTTGATTCCTTCAACTCTACGGTGGATATGTTGGATTGGTGAGATCCAGCATTGCTTCACAGCCTATGTCAGCAGAGGTGAAATATCTCTTCAATTGTTGACCATTTGCCACAAATTCGCCTGACTTTTCACTCCTTAAAGAGAAAGCACCATGTGAGTAGATGCTCTTAACAATGTAGGGTCCAGACCAGCGAGAACAGAGTTTTCCTGGGAATAACTTCAGTCTTGAGTTGAACAGGAGAAATTGGTCTCCGACTTGAATGCCCTTTCTTTTCAGATGACCATCGTGCCAAAGTTTGGTGCGTTCTTTATATATTCATGCATTCTCATAAGCTGTCATCTGGAGTTCTTCTAGCTCATGGAGTTGTAGAATCCTGGCTTGGCCAGCTTTATCCATGTCAAAATTCAATTATTTTATTGCCCACCATGCTTTTATGTTCTAGTTCTATAGGAAGGTGGCAAGACTTTCCATAGATCAATCAGAATGGTGTAGTTCTGAGGGGAGTTTTAAAATCTATTCGATAGGCCCACAATGCGTCATTGACTTTCACAGACCAATCTTTTCGGTTGCGGCCTACTGTCTTTTCCAAAATAGCCTTGAGTTGACGATTAGAAACCTCTACCTGTCCACTTGTTTGTGGGTGGTAGGGTGAGGCTACCTTGTGAGTTACACCATATTTCCTCAACAATGCTTCAAAGCTTCTTTCAAGAAAATGAGAACCTCCGTTAGATATCACAGAGCGTGGGACTCCGAAACGGGGGAAAATAATATCTTTGAACATTTTGATGACAAGTTTGGAATCACTAGTGACTGTTGGTATGTCTTCTACCCATTTTGAGATGTAATCCACCGCCACTAGGATGTAGGGAAATCAATGAGAAGATGGGAATGGACCCATGTAATCCACACCCAAACATCAAAAATCTCAACTTCGTGCTACAACTTAAGTGGCATATCATCTCTCTTCGTAATGTTACCTATTCGTTGACACTTGTCACATGATAGAACAAAGTTATAGGAGTATTTGGATATGGTTGGCCAAAAGAAGCCACATTGCAACCCTTTTATAGAAGTTTTCTTAGAACTCATATGGCCTCCAACTGGGCCTGAGTGACATTGTTCTAAAATGAGGTTGGCTTCTTCTTTAGTGATACAACATCTGTAAAGACCATCAGCACAGAGCTTGAAGAGGTATGGCTCATCCCAGTGATATTGCTTCACATCATGCATGAATTTCTTCAGTGCATTTCCGGTGCATTCAGGATGGATAATACCAGCGGTGAGGTAATTTACATAGTCTGAGTACCAAGATGTAGCTTCTGAAATTTTCATTAATTGGTCATCTGGAAGAGAATCATTAATTGGGATCTTCTCAGTTTCCAGGGTGTGGATACGACTGAGGCGGCCTGCCACCACATTCTCTGTACCTTTCTTATCTCTTATCTCTAGATCAAATTCTTGGAGGAGAATCCATCTTATCAACCTGGTTTAGCATCTTTCTTTGCTAGGAGGTAACAGATAGCAGCATGATCCATATAGACTATGACCTTTGAACCGATGAGATAGGATCTGAATTTTTCAAAGGCATACACGAATGTAAGGAGTTCTTTCTCGGTAGTAGCATAATTCCTCTGAGCTTCATCGAGGGTTTTCGATGCATAGTAGATCACGTAATGTTTCTTCTCTATACACTGCCCTAGAACAACACCCACAGCATAATCAATGGCATCACACATAATTTCAAATGGGTGATCCCAATCAGGAGCTGTAATGATGGGTGTTGTTGTAAGGGCTTGCTTCAAGTTATTAAAACTCTTCACATATTCTTCGTCAAAATGGAACTCATCGTCCTTTAGCAATAAATTCGTCATCGGCTTGGTTATCTTGGAGAAATCCTTTATGAATCGTCTGTAAAAGCCTGCATGACCTAAGAATGCACGAACTTCTCTTACATTTTTCGGGATAGCGAGTTTGGAAATCACTTTGATTTTTTCCCTATCCACTTTGATTCCTTGATTGCTGACTCTATGACTAAGTACAATGCCTTCCTTCACCATAAAGTGACACTTCTCCCAATTCAACACAAGATGTGCTTCTTCACACCGTTTAAGGACAAGGGAGAGGTTCTTTAGGCATGAGTCTTCAGAATCTCCATATACAAAAAAATTATCCATAAATACTTCCATGATAGTCTCAGTTAGACCAGCTAATATAGCTTCCATGCAACGTTGGAAAGTTGCAGGTGCATTGCAGAGATCGAACGACATCCTTCTAAAGGCATATGTTCCAAATGGGCAAGTAAAGGTTGTTTTCTCTTGGTCATCCAGATGTATGGGTATTTGATAGAATCCAGAGTAACCATCGAGGTAACAGAAATATTCTTGATGAGCCAATCTTTCAAAGACTTGATCAAGAAATGGCATCAGAAAATGATCCTTTCGTGTTGCTTTGTTCAACTTCCTATAATCCATGTACATCCTCCACCCTGTGACTGTTCGAGTGGGGATGAGTTCATTGTCTTCATTTCGAATCACAGTAGTTCCACCTTTCTTCGGGACCACATGCACTGGGCTTACCCATGGTGAATCAGAGATCGGATAGATAATACCTATCTTGAGAAACTTTATAACTTCAAGGCGGACAACTTCTTTCATATTTGAATTAAGTTTCCTTTGGTGTTCAACAGTCAGCTTGTGATCTTCCATCATGGGGATTTTATGCATACACAGTGCTTGACTGACCCCAGTGAGATCACTCATCTTATACCCTATTGCTTTTCTTCTTTCTTTTCATTCCGTCAAGAGTTTATCTTCTGGTTCTGCTATTAGATTTGAATTTATAATGACTGGGAAGACCTTTAGTTCATATAAAAACACGTATTTCAATCCTTTGGGTAAGGGCTTCATTTTAGGAGCTTGTGGTTTCTCACACGAGTCTTCAGTAATATCCACAACTTTGAGTACCTCAAATTTATCTTCAGGATCTTCCTTAGCAGTGTTGATTTGGAGATCACAATCTTTTATTTGTTCATCAATGGAATCATTAGCATATGGGTTTGTTAGAGCTACTTCTAAAGGGTCGTCTTGTTCATAATCCTCTTGCGTAAGTAGTGTCATCTGCCCTATGCACTCAATCAAGTAGACTTCTTCTTGCATACTTGGTCTTCGCATGCTTTCAAAAACTTTGAATTCGAGAGTTTCTTTACCCAATCTGAGCAGCATGGTTCCTGCTTCAACATCAGTTAGGGCTCTTGAAGTGGCGAGGAATGGACGTCCAAAGATGAGGGGGTATCTAGTGTCTTCTTTTATGTCCATGATGACAAAGTCACAAGGGACATAGGAATCTTTGCCAACCTTGATAGTGACATCCTCAATGATGCCTAAGGGTAGAGTCACAGTGTTATCTGCAAGTTGAATTGTCATGCCGGTTGGGAGCAGTTCAGCGAACCCTATCCATTTGCAAAGGCTAAGTGGCATGATGGAAATCCTTGCACCAAGATATGATAATCCTTTTTTTACATGAAGAATCACCGATATGGCAAGATAGCTCAAAAGATCTCAGATCTTTCTGCTTCTTGGGCATATTACTCTGGATGATGTCAGAAGTAGTTGTTGCTAACTTGACTGTCTCATATTCCTCAGTTCAATATTTCCCGGTGAGAAGTGACTTCAAATACTTTGTCCAAGATGGTATCTCAGCGAGCGCATCAAGAAAGGGTATATCAACATGGAATTTCTTCATGACTTCTTTGAACTTGTTGAATCGAGTGTCAAGCTTTGTCTACCTTAAACGAGCTGGGAAAGGTATGGGAGGCTTGTACACTGGTACTTCTGGCTCTGTTGTTTCTGGTTCTGCATCAGTAGGTTTTTCATAACTTGGCTCGGTTGTCTCATCAGCAATTACTAGTTCTTTTGGTTGAGACTCGGGTGTTGTTGAGTCTTGGACAATCATCGGTTCATCCTCGTCTGTAATAACCACAGGTGTCCTGACAGAAGGATTAGAATAGTATTTTCTAGACCTGGTGGTGAAAGCCTTCAATTGTTTGAGATGCTTAGGGTTGTTTTCTGGTTGGCCATCAAAGGTTCCAACAGGTGGCTTCATGCTAGCTGTAAGTTGAGCTAGTTGAGATTCAATAGCCTTCTGATGGGCTTGCTGGTTACCTATCATTGTCTGCTATGACTGCAACATCTTCTCAATTGTCGACAGCTTGTCATCAGGAGAGACGGGGCTGGCTTGTTGCCCTTGTTGTTGTTGGTAGGGGACTTGGTTATGATTCTGGAACTGAGAATTGTTCTGATAATTATTGTAGTTACTGTTATGAAAGTTGCCCCTAAAGTTTTGTTGATTCCCAGAATTTTGTTGTTGATTATACTGGAATCCTGGTGGGCCACGTTGTTGATTGTTTGAACCAAGTTGTTGCGAGTTTTCCGCTCCTAAAGGATTTCCATATTGAAAAATAAGATGGTTCTTCCACTGATTCAGATTGTAATATCCTTGACCAGGGATGGTGTTGACAGCATTGAGATTTTCCATTTGACCATTATCTCCTTGTCCATAAGCATTGCTTAGAACCACATCATATAGAACATTGCATGCTAAAGTGGAATGATCGGTACCTTTACATGCTTCACAGAATAATAAAGCTGACTAGATCTGTTCTTGTTGTTGAGGAGGTGAACGTCCTCTTCCAAATGTAGCAAGGGATGATTCGATATGGTCCTGCTTGGCAACTAAGAGTTTGAGGGTCTCAGTGATAGACTTGTATTCTAGAATAACTTCGGCCATAGCTACCTTCAATACTCCCTTACCTACTGACCTACCCCAATTAGCTTGATTTTCTGCTCTAAGGGTGACAACCCTCCATGCGCTATCATAACTCTGACGCATGAAGTTTCCTCCATATGAGGAATCTAAAAACCTCTTGATATCATCATCTACACCCCTATAAAAGATTTCAATAAGTTGATTCTTAGGGATTCCATGATTTGGACACTTGCGTAGAAGATCTTTATATCTTTCCCATGCTAGAGAAAGGGTTTCTCCAGGGGCTTGAGTGAACATTGTTATTCGACCCCTAATTTCATAGGTGAGAGAAGGAGGGTAATTTTTTTCCAAAAAAACATTTTGTAGTTGTTCCCAAGTAGTTATGGGTTCACATTGCAGAGAGTTATACCAACTCATAGCTCTATCAATAAGCGAATACTTGAAGAGACGGGGTCGAATGGCATTGTTTATGACTCCATTTTGTTTTGTCATTGTACATAGATCAATGAACCTCATAAGATGTTCTTGGCTATCTTCTCCTTGTTTACCATAGAATGGGTTGTTTCGAAGCAGGGCGATCCAATGTGCTCGTATCTTGAAATTTTGAGCATGGATGGGAGGAGGTTGAACTGGGTGATGAACATCGGTAGCTTTAGGGATTGAGAACTCCCTAAGATCCTTTTGTAGTTTTGATGCTTGCGCTGCTACTTGTGCTGCTAGGATTTCTTCTTGAACTGCGGCTCTAGCTTCTTGCATGAGCCTTTCTCTCTGTGCATTGATATCTTGAGCCACCCTTCGGGCTATTTCCTCCTCTTGAGCCATTCTTATGTGGTTTTCCCTGTTCTGACGATGAAAGGTCCTGTCTATCTCTGGATCAAAGCTAGCAGAGAGCCCGAGACTGTTCAAACGGTGCATACACCAATCTTAGGGGTACCTGAAATGAAAAGATCTGAAGTAAGATTGATGGAGTGGAGTGAAATTCAAGTAGATGTTAGATTGTATCAAAAGAAAAAAAAATCCTAGATTAGCCTTAAATGAACTAGAATTAACTAACTGATTCCATTATCCCTGACAACGGTGCCAGAATTTGACTTGAAATATTATCGCACTTACAAACTCACTTGGGGTTGAGATCCCTGAGCTTTTACCAAAAACTTGTGCAATAATACCACCTGCAAGAGGATGGGTCTTATCGCAGTATAGTTGAGGATCGAATCCCAAGAGACAACATTTTTAAGAATCATCGATAGTCGAATCTAGATCAAGTAAGACTAATATTTAGAACCAAGGGTTGATTTGGGGTTAATTAAACTAAGTGCTGGAAAGTAAAGAGCAGAATTAAAGTTGATCTAGATTAATTATATGGAATCACTGGGATGGTCTCGGGTTTCACCACCACTACACATGCAAACACATCCAAACATCAAACATCCATGCAAGTCATAACCAATCAAATGGAGCTGCTGTAAAACCCCCCATACGGGCGTTAGGTTCGCGTAAGCATCACCTTAGGCATCAGATGTTTTGTCACTATCCAGATCATACACTTACGACTCTGAAGATACATAAATCCTACTAAGCTTGTGGCCTTCCCTGAGGGATGTTTAGGCCATAGAAGCATAACGGTAGGCTATATGGCTCGTCCCCTCACAGATCATACACTTATGGCCTCAAGGAATCCCATTCTATTTCGAGTTTGGGAGTCAACCATGCTAAACGTTCAACAAGCGGCCGATTAATCTACAAGCAAACATCGACGATTAACAACGAAGATACAAATCCAACTAAGGCTGTGGCCCTCCCTAAGGGATGTTTAGGCCACAGAAGCATCACCGTAGGCTAGATGACTTGTCCCCTCATGGATCATACACTTACGACCTCAAGGAATCCCATTCTATTTCTGGTTTGGGAGTCAACCTCGTTAATCGACATTCTACCCTACATATAGAAGTTCTCACAACATAGGGAAAAACAAGATGAAAGCAAGCAGGTAATCAAACTACAAACATAACGATTAACAACGAAATGAACTGTTATGTACATTGCCATGGAAAGTTTAACAAAAGAACATGCTTGCATGGGCAGCGGGGCTAGTCCCCGCACCCTAGGGAAAAGGAACTAATCCCTCATGATGCAAGAAATAAGAAGAAAGAGAGATAGGGAAGATTTCACCATGAGCATGATGTAGAAGGTGATCACAACTTGGTGAAGATGATGCGGTCTTCTACGTCGTATCGGAGCAGATCTGGATGAGGAACGAGGGATGCCAAGATAGATTGGGTAGTCTTTCTCACTCCTCCTTCCTTCTCACCTCAGTCCCCTTGATCGCAGTAGGAGCAGCAAGTGAAGTGACATTGGCATGGATGACATATCTGGATTGAATCCTATGCTCCGACAGCCTGGCGACGTCTCGGATCTGATGCCCAAATGAGGACCCTACTGGTCCTATTTATAGGCTCGGGTCTGATCTCACGATTTGGGCCCAGTTGCAATTTTCACAACTTGCTCAAATGGTTTGGTGTATATGACCAAACGATCTTGAGTTAAGTGACCATACAGTTTGGTTGCTTTAAGTGTCCATACGGTCTTGGTATACAACAGCCCAAATGGTTTGGAAGATTGACCATACGGTCTTGTTTTACACTGACCAAACAATATGCTTTGATTGTTCATATATGTCCAACTGGTCTTGTGTTGAGACAAAGCAAACGGTCTGTGAAATCCACCTTCATACGGTCTTGGTAGGTCATACGGTCTTGAACTCCCTTGCTCAAAAGGTCTTGCGAGATACGACCAAACGGTTTGGTGTTAACCATCCAATCAGTTCTGAGAGTAGATCGTCCAAACGGTTTTGCTATATTTCCTCCAAACAGTCTGACACCCTGGGCTCCAAACGATCTGCTTCTAATGGTCTCACAGACCATTCCTCACGCAACCGGTCTTGGATGCTGAGGCTCCAAACAGTTTCAGCATGCCTGTCCTGGTCTACGTCTAAATGGTTTCACAGCCCTAATGGTTTGGGAGATGAGACCAAACAGTCTTAGGTTATGTGGTCGTCCAAACGGTCGTCGCTCGCGCCCATACAGTCGTCGCTTTTGGTCTCAAACGGTTTTGACTTTTGGTCTTGGACACCTGCTCAAACGGTCTGGATATTGACGCCGGTTGCAGGTTGCTGTGATGGCGGAGAAGACGACGGTGGTAGTGGCGCTAGGCGGCTATGGTACAGTGGGAGGCAGAGGTGAAGATGCCTGCGGCAGATGATGAGGGTGCTACAGAGCTAGGGTTTGGCGGGAGGATGAAGAAGAAGGAAAACAGTAGATGAAACCTCCCATACGGTCTTGACAGATTGCCCAACCGGTCTTGAAGACCGATATGTATCAAACGGTCTTGGAGAAGAGGGATGGCCAAACAGTCTTGAGGTAGAGGTTGCTCATACGATCCTGAGACCGTATGGAAGGGAAAGAGTAAGAAACCGTTAAGGCAATGGATGGTTGAGACCGTGTGGTCGGATGGATGGGGGTCGTCGATCTGTGATCTGATGGTGTGGAAATGCTCACGGTCTAAGACCGTATGGATGAATGGTTGAGACCGATTGGTCAGACCGTTTGGTCAAGACCGATTGGTCAAGGCCGATTGGTCAGATCGTTTGGTCAAGACTGATTGGTCAAGACCGATTGGTCAAGACCAGGAATGAGATGATCTCGAGTAAGGGTAGATCAAGTGCTGAGAAAGGTGAACCCCCACTTATTAGGGTTTGGTTAGGATGATGGTTGATGGAGATAGAGATGGAGTGAAATAAAGGGTAGTGATGATTATGTTGAAGGTGGATTAGGGTTAAATGGAGGTGGGTGCCAGCTGATTGTTCAACCTCATCACGACTAGAAAATTAGGATTCTCTTTCCATTGCTTCTATCAGGGACGACCATAGTCACAAATTCGATATTCAGCATATGTTTGGTTGAGCTGAATTTTTTTTGGATCTGCGATTATCTATGAAATTTGAGTAAAAAATGGTCAAAGAATGGTAAAAACATGGCCAACGATTCGAGAAAAAGTTAACAGAGGATATATATATATATATGTGTGTGTGTGTGTGTGTGTGTGTGTGTGTATGTGCGCAATATATGTATATGTGTGTATATATATATATATATATATATATATATATATCACATATATATACATATAATGCACATATATAAGTGCATATCTATACATCTATTGCATACATATATTAGATTTTAATTTCTTATAAACTTTTATGCATAATTTCATACATATGTATATGAATACTATATTTTTGGAACTATCTTACAAATCTAAACATTATACACAAAATGTAAAACACTCAAATTGTCTATAAGAAATCTATAAAATAATAGTTATAGCTATATAATATAGTAAATAATATACTTATCATAAATAAAGAACCCTACACCTACAAAATAATAAGTTCAAATAAATGATACAACAACAATTTTGTATCACATGTTTACATATATATATGGTAAACAATAGACTTATCACAGATATCTTACAAGCATATTATTACACTTGCATATCATCAATTAGTGCATTACAACACTACATTTAATCAAAGTATGCATTCTAAATTAGATAATAGTTACATAATTTACTTGGAGATATTACAACAGTTCCCTATTATTATAACTTACATCCAAAGTATACATTCTCAATTAGAATTAGGAATATCATAGAACATTTAATGTGTGCAAGTTTACTATATTATAGTAAATACTGACTGGACCATATAATGTACTTAATGTTACATGCTTACAACAGTATTTTTTTTAAAGAGGGAAAAAGGCTAGAAAAAAGCGAGCTAAGCGGACAAAAAGTGGCCACTTTTCTTCAATCCATTTCACAGACACTTAAGGAATTTTCTGAGAGGACAGGACCTGTTGGCGATTAAGTGGCCGCTCATTGTGATTTTTAAACATTGTATGTAAGTATGTATTTATATACACATATTTACTCAAATTAAGTCAAGAGTCCTACATAGTGTACAACGAGAAAGTACGTGAAAAAAAGCATTAAATGGGAAGAAAATGTCAAACGTGAATCATGTGAATAATACGGGAATAAAATCTCATATATGGGAATTGGGAGTTATTCAACATTTGATACGTCTAGGGAAAATTCACGTTTTAAACGTAATTTTTTCAAGAAGTCAGAATGTATCAAAAATGTGGGGACGACCCTGAAGAGTCTATTCCTGTGTAGTCACCACTGCCATGATTTGGGATCTTCATTATTGCTATAGTGGTTCCGATAAGTGGCAAACTGCTGTCCAGATTAATGATTTCCACTACTGTCGAAGTGGATCCAATCAGTGGGCAAGCATTGTTGTTTCCCCCGTTGCCGGCTCTTGCATATTTTAGTTGTTGCATGTTATATTGATTCCTACTACTATTGCAGTTGTTTCGCGATGCCCCATCCCTAGTGGTGCTACAGCCTTCGGGTATGTTCCTTTTTTTTTTTTTTTGGATTTGCATAGGCCGAAGCCCACTCCTCTCCAAACAGGTGCCAGAATCCGGATGACTTAAGAAGTTGGTAAATACAGCTGACCCGAACGGAATCGAACCAGCGACCCTTCATGAGGGACGCACTGGCTTGACCGCCCGGACTACGCTGGTCAGGTGGTATGCTCCCTTTTACCTTTCACTTCTGCTGCATACTTTTGCTAAGTAGCAGCATAGTCACTCGTTGGTCCGCGTGCTAGTTTGCAGCACTGCTAGAGTTTGCATGAAGCAAGACTCAGTTCCTGTCATCCTTTATTTCTAGCAGCTTGTGCACAACCATTGTGTTCGGTTTTGTGTACTTTTTTCTCATGGAGTTCTCCAAGTGCAACAACATGGAAGCCATGTAAATGAGCAAAATAAAGTTGAATCGGACCAGTTATTTCTTATGGGTTGTGGATGCTAAGATGTCAACTGACGGAGGGGGAAGAATTGTCCGACAAACAAGCACCTTTAAATGAAGACCAAGGATGAGATCAATGGTACCTTAAAGTCAACCAAGGTAGATGTTGGATTGTGGATTATGCTGCTCTCACATACAACCCCTAATTAGTGAAAGAAGACAACTTTTGAAATGTGGGATATTTTGAAAAGTATATTTTGATAGAAAAAAGGACATCTGGATATATTAGCTTAAAAAGGACATTTCCACTCTTCAACGAGGGAAATTGAGCTTGATTATAGCCTCTTGAAAACTAAGTGGGTAGATATGGATTACCACAATGAAGATACTTGGACTTATATAGATGTTCAGAAACTATATCAGGAATGGTAGATGTGCACATTTACCTTTATGGGTGGTCTCCAGCAAAGTTTGAAAATGTTCACAGTCAATCCCGAGTAGCACTTCCATTCCTAGCCTAGAAGTTCAAATTGAAGAGACTCGTAGAGCAATTATGACTGATTCCAGTGACTCTAATGAAAACTCAACTTCTCTGAGCAAAACTTCTTCTGCATCTGCATGAGGTTCCCCTAAGTGTACTTATTGTCAGAGACTTGAACACACTTTGATTTCTGTTGGTACCTACACCCTGAAAAAAGAAGGGATTCAGGACAAGTGCTTAGTACAGAGGACAAGCGACTGCAGCCACTGCTTGCTGAGTTTCACCAAGAACAACATCTAGATCAGGGGCGTAGACAGAACATTATGATTGGGGGAGCAATGAAACGTTAAAAATATGCTAAAATGCAAAAAAAAAAGTAAAAAACATGAATTGAACTAGAAACTCCAAGTCTAAGAAGTGAAACACAACATTCCTTAATCCAATATGCTACCCAGATTTCTATTTTAAGACTTTTATGTAACTTATTGTATAGTTGAAGTAGGATCATCACTGACTAATAAAAACTGTCCAGGCTGGGATTCAAACTCGAGAAGAAAAATGAAGAGTTTTACACAAAATGACCCCCCCAATCCACTAAGCCACCGAAGTATTCTTGTCAAATATAGAACTACAATATATATATATATATATATATATATATATATATATATATATATATATATATATATATATATATATATGGCGTTCATTGAATACCGGTGCGGGTAACCTGGAGTTCGCTACCCGACAGTAAAAAAAGTAACTCTTCTGGTCATAAAAGTAATCATGTTATCAAAAAAGTAACTATTTTGATAAAGAAGTAACTATACGACTAAAAAAGTACATCCGTAAAAAATACACAACAGATATGTATATAACCGTATTTTTGAATCTGTTGTTGCAAACCTAACTATCTATGCATGAAACTTTACCCCTCTACATGAAAAAAATAAGAAACTAAAAAAAAAGTAACTAAAATGGGGGGCGGATAGCTACCCACAGGGGTATTAAAGATGGACCATATATATACATACATATATATATATATATATATATATGCATAAATACATACATAAATACACACATACATATATTACCGACAAGGAGTGGCTCAAGTGGTCAAGCACGGTGTCTCCTAACAAAGGGACCCGAGTCTGAATCCCAGCTGCCACCTTGATTTACCACCCTCCCGGGCGTTCGGCCTCCGCCAAGGGCGTGGGAGAGGTAGGGAGAATTTTTTCTCTCTTATATATATATATATATATATATATATATATATATATATATATATATATATATATATATATATATATATATGAGAGTGTCTTTAATACCCGCCCCCGTATTTGGTTACTTTTTTTTAAGTTTCTTACTTTCGACATGTAGATGGTTACTTTACCTTACAAACTGTTAAGTTTCATGCATAGGTATTTACATTTGTAACATCAGATTTAAAAACACAATTATATATACATCTGCTGTGTATTTTTCACGGATTTACTTTTTTATTAACATAGTTATTTTTTTATCAACATAGTTACTTTTTTAATAGCAGTATTACTTTTCTGGCCAGAATAGTTACTTTTTTGGCTGCCGGGTAGTGAACTCCAGGCTATATATATATATGGGCGTTCATTGAATACCCGCGCGGGTAGCCTGGAGTTCGCTACCCGACAGCCAAAAAAGTAACTATTTTGGCCAGAAAAGTAATACTGATATTAAAAAAGTAACTATGTTGATAAAAAGTAACTATGTTGATAAAAAAGTAAATCCGTGAAAAATACACAACATATGTATATATAATCGTATTTTTAAATCTTCTATTACAAATGTAACTATCTATGCATGAAACTTAACAGTTTGCAAGTTAAATTAACCCTCTAGATGTCAAAAGTAAGAAACTCAAAAAAAAGTAACCAAATAGGGGGCGGGTAGCTAACCGCGCGGGTATTAAAGACTCTCTCTCTCTCTCTCTCTCTCTCTCTCTCTCTCTCTATATATATATATATATATATATATATATATATATATATATATATATATATATATATATATATATATATATATATATAGTCAGGCTAGAATACACTCGAGTGTACAGATCACACGCTACACTCAAGTTGTGTTTTCATATCAAGACTATTTTTCTATAAAATGTAAACCATTGATATTCATTGTCATACTATAATTAGGCTACATATGAATTTTAAGCCCATTTAGATGAGTGTAAGTCACTCATCCGAGGACAACAAAATCGACGCACGAAACTAATTTGAAATATATAATTTTTGTGGTCTTCATAACATGACTTATAAATGTCCAAATGAGCTCAAATTTTGCATATGAGCTATTCACAAGATGTTTAAGAAGGTCAATGGATTAGATTTAAAAAAAATATTGCATCATGAAAAACTATTTGAGTGTATTCTGCCCCGAATACACTCGAGTGTATTCTAGCCTGACTCTCTCTCTCTATATATATATTTATATATATGTATATATGTGTATATATATATATATATATATATATATATATATATATATATATATATATATATATATATATATATATAGACACGCACACATACATACATGTAAGCTACATGTACTCGGGTACACAATTCTTTTATCCATATATATATATATATATATATATATATATATATTGATACTTACGTGTATATACATGTATTGCTGCTGATGTTTGTGTGTGTATATATATATGTTTACCTATATATGAATGCTTCAATTTTATTAATTAGTATATATATATATATATATATATATATATATATATATATATATATATATATATATATATATATATTGGGGGTAGCATCCCCCACTTCCCCCCGGATCCACCACTGATCCATATTGCTTCTCTATAGGACAGATGGATGAGGTTCCAAGGAATTCTTTCTCCGGCCACTATCTTCCAACCTGGCCAATCTGATCCATCAATCAATCAAGCTTTTTCCACCCAAGAAAAATGAGGTACTTCTAATGATGTTGACTTAGTAATTGATAGTGGTGCTACTAACCACGTGTCATCTCATCCCAAATGGTATTCTAAGTAAAAACTTGGGTTTGACCTCGATAAGATTGTGATAGCAGATGGTTCTTTTGCTACAATTGCTAGGAAATATGACATCAACGTCATCAAAAGTTTGGTTTCATTTGATGCTTTTTAGGTTCTTGACATATTTAGTCTGTCAGTAAATTCACCAAAGCATTGGATTGTGGTCTTAAATTCTTCTCTAATTGGTGTGTTCTATAGGACCTAGATTTAGGGAGGAAGATTGGGATTGGTTTGAGTCTAAAGGTCTTTACTAATGTTTTAATAAGAGGGAAGTGGGAAGCATGAGGCATGCAGATAGAACTTTGTGACCGCTTGACGATATAGGGCACTTTTTGGAAAAGCGTGTGCCCAATTTCTCATATAATCTAATATAAAATTACACACATTAGTACACAAAAAGTCAATATTTAGATGCTTTTATACATATATAAACCATTTTACTATAAAGTTCACCCTATTTAAATAATTTAAACACAATAGTAGAACAATGAATAGGATTAAATTACAAAAGATCAAGACATGAAGAAAGTCTAAGTACATAGCCATGTATATAACAACAAGAGACATGTAAGACTATTGGTAGCCTATGTATAGTATATTAATAGTACATAGCAGAGTATTAGTACATGCATACAAACATACATGTAGTGTATAATTAGTCATCATCATCATCATCATCATCTAAGCCTCAGTCTCAACTATGGTGGGGTCGGCTACATGGATCCTTCATTTCCATTCAGCTCTATCATGGGCTATATTTTGGTTGAGATGTAGAGATTCAAAATCTCTCTTTATAATATCATCCCATATTAACTTAGGTTTTCCTCTTCTTCTGTTTATTGTGCTTGACTCAATAGAATTGTTTCATATAGGTGCATTAGTCAGTTTGTGTTGCACATGTCCGTACCATCTGAGTCGGCCCTCGTACAACTTGTCCTCAATGCTCACCACCCCGACTTTATTCCTGATATAATCATTTCTCAAGTGATCTTTTCTTGTCTTCCCACACATCCATCTTAGCATACACATTTCAACCATGTTCATCTTATTGAGACCTTGTTTCTTCACCGCCCAACATTCACTTCCATAGAGCATGTCTAGCTGTATAGCTATTCTATAAAACTTACTTTTTAACCTGAGATGGATCTTCCGATCACATAATACTCCAGTTGCACTACTCCATTTCAACCGTCCTACAGTGGTACTGTGACAAATGTCATTTTGGACATCCCCATCTATTTGAATAATAGATCCCAAGTAATGAAATTTATCACATTTTGGTATATCTATTCCATCCAACTTGGCACTGCCATTCACACTGCAGGATTGGCTGAAATTGCAATGCATATACTCATTTTTTCTCCTTCTAATCATCAATCCATTTGATTCCAATGCCTCTCTCCACCATTCAACTTTATCATTTAATCCATCTTTAGTTTTTTCAATCAAAACAATATCATCAACAAATAGCATACACCAAGGAATATCATCTTGAACATTGTTTGTCCACTCATCCATAACAAGAATCAACAGATATGGGCTGAGTGTGGATCCTTAGTGTACCCCAACTGTGATAGGAATAGTTGGTATCTCTCCTTCAGGAGTCTTTACACTTGCAATAGAGCTACTATACATGTCATTGATCAAGTCAATGTATTGGTTTGACACACCCATTTTCTTTAAACCATCCACAACATGTCTCTGGGTACTTGATCATAAGAGTTTTCCTAATCAATAAACACCATATGAAGATCTCTTTTGCTTTATCTATACTTCTCCATCAACTTCCTTATCAAAAAAGTCGCATCTATTGTTGATCTTCTAGGCATGAAACCAAGTTGTTTGATATCTGCGTTATAGATCTTAGCCTCTGCTCAATAATGCTCTCCCAAAGCTTCATTGTGTGACTCATCAACTTGATATCTCTAAAGTTTGTGCAGCTCTGAACATCACCTTTGTTCTTGTAGAAGCAAACTGTAGTACTATTTCTCTACTCATCCTACATCTTCTTGGTCTTCATGATCTTGTTAAAGAGCTTTATTAAATACATAACTCCTTCTTCCCCCATACTCTTCTTCCATACATCAATGGGAATACCGTCTGGTCTGCATGCTTTTCTCATTTTCACCTTCTTCAAAGCATTCTTGACCTAAAATGGTGAAACTCATAATGTGTAAATGATATCTCTTGTATTCATGTCACACAAGTCTCTAACATTATTTTCAATATCTCCACTAAAAAGGTTATGGAAGTAATTTATCCACTGGTTCTTGATATCATTGTCCTTCACCATCTTCATTCTTGATGCATTTTACTTGACTCAAGTCTCTTCCTTTCCTTTCTCTTATCCGAGACATTTTATATATATCTTTTTTCCCTTCTCCTTAAGAATATAAATAGGTAGGGGTAGAACCGTAGACCCATAAATCCAGACACTTTAAAAACCCATCACGGGTCTAAATTTTTTGACCCACAAAACTGTGGACCTACATACCCATAGACCCGCATATAAGTGGGTCCACTAATGGGTATGCTTGGACCCAAACCCGTAGACCCGTGGACCCGCTATACATAAATAATTACCTAGATAATTTGTCATTACATCATACTTTACTAGTCTAATTAACATAATACTTCATATTAGATATTACTCTAATTATAATAAGGTTAAAAATAGTCATATAATAAAGAATTAACTATTCTAACTACAAGAATGAGCAACATATGTAACCTTAAAATCAAATTAATTACATGCTTACGCTACATTATTAAAACACAATGATGATGACTAAAAAGATATAAATAATTAACTCAACTATCTTTAATCTACAAAGTATTATATTGTTTAATATAACTATTGCATGTTTATATCCTATACAATAGAAATGTCTTGTTGTATAAGAATATATATAATATAGTCATAAATTTTCTTACATAAAAAGTATCATCTTTATATAGAACCACTTACCTGCATACAAGCACTGTAGACTTGTTGTTATTCGGGGTACAAGTATGGTGCGGGTCTAAAAGTTTTATTATGCATGTCCAAAACCTAAACCAGACCCACTAAATTAAATGTTTATGGGTATGGATATGGCAAGACCCACATCATACTCATACTGTTTACACCCCTACTTCTCTTGTGTCCAGCTTCTTATAAATATCATCAAAATATCTAGACTTTGCCTCCTGAACAACTTTTTAGCTTCTTTCTTTGCTTGCTTGCATCTTTGGAGCGTTGTATCATCTTGAGATTTGGGCAAGCTCCTATAGATGTTCCTTTTTAGTTTAATAGCCTTCTGTACTTCATCATTTCACCACCAAGTCTCTTTCTGTGGAGGCCCACAACCTTTAGACTCCCCCAAAACATCTTTGGAAATTTTTGTTATGTAGGAGCTCACGTTATGCCACATAGTGTTAACATAAAACTCCAAGTTCCAAGTTCACTTCTTGTTGAGTTTATCATGAAAAATCAATTTCTTTTCTCCTCCAAGATTCCATCACTTGATCCTGCTATTTTGGTTTCTATTATGTTTGCCTTTATTGATCTTCATGCTAAAATAAAAAAACCACCAACTTATGTTGGGTCGTGAGTTCTTCGCCATGAATCACTTTATAATCCTTGCATATATTGCGATCCACCCGCCTCGTAAGGAGATAATCAATTTCACTACAATTGTGCTCACTCTTGAAAGTAATCTTATGAGATTCTATTTTCTTGAAAAGGGTAATTACCAAAATCTAAAATCCTCTCTCCTTCTCCATTTCTATTGCCATATCCAAAACCACCATGAACTCTCTTGTATCCAACATTGCTACTCTCAACACGACCATCTAAATCACTCCCAATAATAATCTTCTCCTCTATCGGTACTCCCTGCATCAATTCATCCATGTCATCCCAGAAATTCTTCTTAGCCTTCTCGCTAAGGCCAACTTGGGGGGCATAAATGCTAATAATGTTAAAAATATTTACCTTAAGAAAACTTTGATAGATATGATTCTATCATCCATCCTTGTGTTCTTTACAACATCATCCTTCAACATCTTATCAATAATAATACCTATGCCATTTCTATGTTTGTCAATACCATTTAGTGTATAATTAGTACATACATATAATTAATACATAGCAAAAAGTTAAAGTAGTACATACAAATAGACAAACCGTTTACTATATTATTAGTACATATAAACTATTAATAGAAAGAGTGACAAAGTGTTTATGGTGGGCTGTCAACCTACCACCAACTCTCCTACCCAGGCTTGAGATCGACTATATTTGCACTAAATGTACAAAAACATAGGAAGATATTTATACTATTAATACATAGTAGAGCAGTTGTACATACATCCAGACCATTTATGTACATATCAAGATAGCATAGACATGTCTCTAGACACAGATATGGACACCGACATAGACACACGCCAATTTTCTAAAACATAGGACACAGAAACGACTCTAGAAGAGGTTTTTTTATATATATACACATGTGCTCATAATGTACATGTTTATATGTGTATATGTATATAATTCTATATGTATGCATCTATATTTATTGAAAATTATATAGAATTGTATATATTTGTATATATAATAGTATATGAATTTGAAGTATTGCATGTATTTGTATGTGCAGTAGAAACAATATGAAGTAGAGACCTAATTGTTGCATTACTTTCAGTAGATATAGTAGAATTTCATAATAAATAAATGAAGACATGATTGTATATGAATATCAATCCACATGTGTTGGTATAGTAGAAAAAATATAAAGTATTGACCTATCAATTAAATTACTATCAATAAATATAACAAAATTTCAGATATATTAAATGTGTTTGGTTTACTCAATCAATCAGATTATAAGATAAATATGAGATTTATGATATCTAATTCATCTTGGACTTTGCATCTTTAATCTTTTTAGTATATTTTATATGCAATTCAAGTTAGAATACAACTTTGTATAACATTTCCCCCAATGACAAGTATAATTGAATAGCAACTGGATATTCAGAATTTATTCAGAATTTGACTGCTGCAGCTACATAGATGTGTCCGGGCCGTGTTCGTGAAGTGTCTGCACTGCAAAAATGGACTAGCATGGAAAAGACACGTCTTGGCCGTGTACAAAATGTTTTGAGCCGTCTCCACGAAGTGTCCGCGTCCAAAACATGTCTGACACGAACACGAGAGCTGTATAGAAGTGTCTGTGCTTCCTAGGTACATACATAACTCAATTATGTATACCAGTATGTATTAAGCATTTCCAAATTCATGTACCTTGATTTATAAATAATGTATGTACTATATAAATACAACCTAAAGATTACAGGAGTATAAGGTAAATACAATAATAAATGAAGCACAAAACTGGGCCAACAACACGTTTGGGCCTTTTTCTTGGCCTAGCACCCACTTCTCAACTGAGCTGGCCAAAGTGGGTGCCTAAATTGGGTCTTCAAGAGGGAAGCACCCGCTTTTTTCTGTTCCGCTCAATTGGCGCCTAAGACACTTTTCAGGTGGCAGAGGGGTTGGACCGCTGGGGCCACTTTTTGAAACATTGGTCTTTACAAGTAAATAGCTAGAGTTACTTCTACACTTTAGGTAGCGCTTCAAAGCAAGAAGAAGGAGGATACACCCTAAAACATGACATGGTGATGTGGTTATACCCCATTCCTGATATGGATACATGACATGAAGTAAAGAATGTGGTTTAAATTATAATATGATAATACACATCTTGATACCCAATATGATAGAGACACTCCAATCATGAGTAATTGACTGAGTGACATATGTTGAATGTGGTGTTAATCAAAATATGATGTGAATTGTTAATGATGGACTAATATTCGTCAAGAGGAGGATTGAACCAAAAGTATGATGTAATCAATGTCCTAGTGAAGATGAAAGAGAAACTCATACTTTGTGTTGATAATCATTTAATGATAAATGATGAAAACATATAAGTATGATTGCATACTTATGATATCAATATAAGATCCTAGATGTGTATAGCAATGAATTAGGGTTGTACTGATAATATGAACTTGAAACCCTATTCGGCTATAAAAGGGAAACCCTAAACCTAATGATGGGAAGGTTATATTTCTCTTATTGCATAAGCCTTGTTAGGCATGTGAAATACTTATATAACAAGTATAATGATTAATGGCCTTGTAAGCCATGTGAATAAGTTGTTTCCTAGTGAGAGGTGACAAGATGTTTAATGGGCTTGTGAGCCATGTGTATAGTTGTTTCCTAGTGAGAGTTGACAAGGTGGGCCTAGTGAGCTATGTGTATAGTTGTTGCCTAATGAGAGGTGACAAGATACTTAATCAAACTATGTGAACTATGTGAAATACTTGTACAACAAGTAAAATGAATACCTTAGTCTGAGGACCAGGAGGTAATAGTTATCTGTTACAGAGGTAATAATGCTATGTGATGATCTAAGGGTTTGAATACCCAGATCTAGTAATCATGATGATAATGATATGAAGGGATGAGGATCCCCAGTAATGTGATAATGGGCTGTGATCCCAAGTACCAAGTATCTAAATGTGTTTTAAAGACTTGAATAGATGTATTACACCTTTCTTTGTAGCAATTGTTGTGATTAATAATGATGACTTGTTTGATGCTAAAAGAATGTTGTAATACATGTAATACATCATTAGGAACTATAAAATGTTGCCCTGACCATAGATCCATCAGCGTCAGAACTTGCTGAATGGTGAAATGGGTTTCCCGTGGCATAACCCGGAATGCATATTTTTGAATATGTGGGGGCATGGAGCCTAAGTGTCCATGACTCAGTAATTTCATAAGAATATCTCAATAGAGCATGGTGAACTGACCCATGGCTGAGAGCATAGTGCCTATGTGACCATGGCTCAGAGTATGGTGCCTAAGTGACCATAACTCAAAAACTAGGGACGATTGTTGTAGATGTTCCCCTAAGAGAGCACAATTGATGTTGTATCTCTAAGCAAGGATGCCTACGTACCCTGGCACAGTTATATTGCAGCTGACACGAGATTTCCTACTAAGCCTAAGTGGTCTCGTACTGACCGAGACAAGGGATGTCATGGCAACTGGCTCTTCCATTGACCTTGTATGGTACCGACTTGTGATAAGTTTGTGGTCGGTTGGAGATGAACGAGGTATGCTTCATCTCCTCAGGGCATAAGTGTGATTATTAAAATATGTTCATCCGTGTGGCATATCTGTGTATGGATCGAATACTAAAAAACATTGGTTGATGCACAATTCAATTATACATCTTAATTGATAGATGTTATTTATGTTTCTTTACACCCCTTACAAAGCAGATAGATGATTTATAACTCTACCATGGGTAGATGCAATGTTCTCCTTAAGAAAGGAGATTATCTTATTCTGTTCATATAATGATTAATCCTACCTGTTAATATAAAAGAACCCCTGCCCAGTTCTATAATGTTTATATGAAATAATAATATGGTCGGTGGAGAGTTATATCTCTCGCTGGGAAAATTGTCTCACCCTGTGGGATCCACAATTTTTTTTAGGTGGATGTGTATGAGGCGGTGGAGACCTTGCTGCAGAGGAGGAACAACAACTGAGGCAGCAGTGACAACTTAGGTTGAGTGTACTGTCTGTCGTGTCTTGTAGATAGAAGTCCTATGTGTCGTCTCTGTACTCTCAGGTCCTTGGAGTCAGTTCGTAATGGTTTCATGAACAATTTGAGATTTTGGCTTGTATGCCTTGGTGTTTTATGTTGCTCCAGTATATGTTTTGATAAAGCAACTATTAAATATTGTCCTCGAGATGAAATGAAACAATGTTGTATAATTTAAATCATGATATGTAGGAGTTTTGGATCTGTTCGTAAGAGTTTTCTGAAAAAGGATCTCCTTGCAAAATGGTTTTAAATTTTAGTGATTTTTGTTAATCTGTTGTTTATAGTAATTTCGTATAATTAGCAACGATTTGGTTGTCAATTTGATGATGGTCGTTACACTTTCTAATGCGATGAGAAACTATGGTGAAGTAATGACTAATGGAAAGATTATTGAGAAGATCCTTAGGACCCTCACTGAGAGATTTAATTATATAGTATGCTCAATCGAGGAGTCTAAGGACATAGATACTCTATCAGTAGATGTTCTACAAAGCTCTCTACTTGTTCATGAGCAAAAATTCAGTATGTAGTCAATTGGTGAGGATCAAGCTCTAAAAGTTGGTCATGAATGTGGAAGAGGAAGAGGTCATGTTCATGGTGGTTTCCCTGGTCGTGGAAGAGGTTGGAGTAGAGGGACAATGTAAAATGCTACAAGTGTCACAAGCTTGGACATTTCAAGAATGAATGTCCAGAGTGGGAAGCTAATTATGTTGAAAATTCTACTGGTGGAGATCTCAAGGAGGGCATGCTACTCATGGCCTGTGTTGGATATGAAGGGGAGAATATGTAGTTCTTAATGGCTGGCCAGAGTTCTGATGTGAAGATAGCCAGTTTTTGGTTCTTGGACTCAGGCTGTAGCAATCACATGAGTGGTTACAAGAAATGGTTCTCTAATCTTGACAACACATTCAATTGTACTGTCAAATTAAGGAATGACACGAGGATGCAGGTGGTTGGTAAAGGAACCATCACAATGGAAATAGATCACATGCCTCTTATGATATATGAGGTGTTCTATGTGCCTGGTCTGAAGAACAATCTTTTGAGATTGGAGCAAATGCAAGAAGAAGGGCTAGCCTTTCTCATCAAGGATGGAATTTGCAAAATATATCATGATGAGAAAGGGTTGTTGTTTTGGACTCACATGAAGTCCAATAAAATGTTTTTTTTCAAGGAAAACCTAGTAAAGTTCCACTAGGGGAAGAAGCACAATGCTTCAAGACAAATGGTTTTGGGAAAACTGATCTTTAGCTCTGGCACGAGAGATTTGGACATCTTCATTAGTAGGGTTTGAAAAAGTTGTAGAAGGATGGAATGGTCAAAGGTTTATCAAAGCTCCAAGGGACTGGGAGTCCTGAGGTGTGTGCAACATGCATGGTAGTAAAGAAACATAGAAAACCATTTCCAAAGAGAAGCACATGGCAGGCAGTGAACAAGCTTCAACTGGTAAATGCTGACTTGTGTGATCCAATTACACCAACTTCAAACAGTGGTAAAACGTACATGTTTACTCTCATTGATGACTTTAGCCGAAAGTTGTGGGTGTATTTTCTTGCCTCTAACTCAGAAGATTTTGGAGTATTTAGATAGTATAAGGTGTTAGTTGAGAAGGAATCTAGTGACATGATTGTTTGCTTAATAATTGATAGGGGAGGAGAGTTTCTCTTAACTGAGTTCAATTCCTTCTTTGAAGAATTTGGTATACATAGGAAACTCACAACAGTTCTAACTCCTCAGTAGAATGGGGTTGTCGAGAGAAAGAATAGGACCATTATGAATATGGTCAGATGCATGCTTGCAGACACTATGGTTCCAGTAGTGTTTTGGCCTAAGGCATTTGCTTAGTCTGCCTACGTGTTGAATAGGAGTCCTACTACAACCAATAAGAACGAAACTCACCAAGAACTTTGGAATGGTACACCCCGTGTAGTGGATCATTGTAAGGTATTTGGATGTGTAGGATATGTCCATGTCTCTGATCAACACAGGAAGAAATTGGATGATAAGAGTATCCAATGCTATTTCTTTGGAATGTGCTCTGAGTCCAAAGCCTACAGAATGTACAATCCCAATACTAAGAAGGTGATAATTAGTAGAGATTCCACATTTGATGAGAGCAAAGGATGGACATGGGACTCAGAGTTGACACCTATAGCCACTCAAGTGTTGTGGGAAGAATGTGATGATGTGGAGGATTCTCATGAAGAAACTACAGAGTCTGAGACTTCAACAAATGTAATTAACAACACACCAGTAACACTAACTAGTTCCACTGATTCAGTTGGGACACCAGTAACTCTAGTTATTCCAGGGGATTCATTTTCAACATCAGATGAAGAGCACAATACTGAAAATCTAGGGATACCTCCAAGTATCAAGATTGGACCTCATGGCATGATGATTATGAGATGGGGTTTGTGAATCTGGATTCTAGTGACTCATATGCTATGCTGGTTGTAGAAGAAGATCATGTGTCCTTCACAGATGCTACCCATGTCAAGAAATGGAGGGATGCCATGTCACTGGAGATGTAGTCCATAGCTAAGAATGACACTTGGGAGTTGACAACACTGCCTATTAGAGTCAAACCAATAGGAGTGAAGTGGGTGTTCAAGACAAAGCTAAATGAAAATGGGGAAGTTGACAGTATAAGGCCAAATTAGTGTCTAAGGGCTATGCACAACAACATGGAATAGACTAAACTGAGGTGTTTGCATCTGTAGCCAGATGGGACACAATCATAACTCTTTTGGCTCTTTCTACAAATCACAGTTCGCCAATCTATCATTTGGATGTTAAAAGTGCATTCCTCCATGGAGAGCTCACAGAAGAAGTTTATGTGATGTAACCACAAGGTTTTGAGGTTTTAGGGGAGGAAGATAAAGTCTACAAGTTGAAGAAGGTTTTATATGGTTTGAAGCAGGAACCAAGGGCTTGGTACAACAAAAATGAAAGGTACTTCTTGGAGTTAGGGTTTCAGAGGTGTCCTTATGAACACATCAAACAAGGGAGTGATCTCTTGATTGTCATCTTGTATGTTGATGACTTGATGTGTGTTATCAACAATGATAAATTGGTTGTAGGTTTCAAGGCATCTATGCAAGCTAAGTTTGAGATGACTGACTTAGGAAGGATGAGGTACTTCCTGGGAATAGAAGTCAGTCAGGGTAATCAAGGAGTGTTCATTGGACAGAAGTACACCAAGGATCTTCTGGAAAAGTTTCACCTATTGGAAAGCAACCATGTGAAGAATCCCATAGTTCTAGGAGATAACATCACTATAGAAGGTGATGGAGTTCTAATTGATGCAACACAATACAAGAAGTTAATTGGGAGCCTATTGTATCTTACAACAGCAAGGCCAGATGTGATGTATGTGGTGTGCTTACTTAGTAGGTATATGGCAAGGCCAATAAGGATGGATATGTCAGCAACAAAGAGAGTGTTAAGATATCTGAAAGGAACCCTAGGATTTGGCATCTGGTATAGGAAGAACATGAATAATGATGGTCTATTGGGATACAAAGATAGTGACTATGTAGGTGATGTAGATGACATAAGGAGTACTAGTGGTTATGTCTTCTTCTTGGCTGGAGGTGTTGTGTCTTGGGCTCCCAAAAGTAGCATGTAGTGACCTTGTCAACAATAGAGGCAGAGTTTGTGGCTGTTGCTTTCTGTGCAACACAATGTATATGGCTAAAGAGAATTTTAGAGCAAATGGGATGGATGGGGAATGTTGATGGTGGAACAAGGATCCTTTGTGATAATAGTTCTACACCATTAAGCTATCCAAAAATCTAGTTTTACATGGGCACAATAAGCAATTGATGTAAGGTTTCACTTTCTTAGAGAGCTGGTCAAAGAAAAAGTGATCAAGATGGAGCATTGTGGTACTAATGAGCAAGTTTCAGACATCATGATGAAGGCTATGAAGCTGGAGGTGTTTGAGAAGCTGAGAAGCAGTCATGGAATGTGTGAAGTTATAGGTGTTTGAAGAACATGTTGTTGCTAAAGTATATTACTTATGGATAAAGTTTAAATTCAAACCTTAATTGATTTTGAGTTTAAGGGAGGATTTGTTGGGTCACGTCTATTAGTATCTATTATTAGTATGTTGCTATTTTAGTTTGATAGTAGCTATTGTTAGTAAGCCTCTTATTTAGTGATTGGTGAGCCAAGATGTAATGACCCCAGCCCTCGGTAACCCCTAATTAAGGGAGACAAAGAGGCTAGAGTCGTTATCCCAAAATAGGATCATATGGTTTTGCAAATAATAAAAATAATTAATAAATTCTACCACAACTAAGATTAAAACAAGATAATTTTTTTCTTTTCACATACCTTGAAAAATGTAGGATTTGAGGGACTTTACACAAATAAGATACTATCTATCTAGAATCCTCCAATTCTTTATTGAGCTTTATTCATTCAATGCCACTTTAAAAGAATATCCACTTTCTGATAAACCTAAAATGCCAAAAGCAAAACGGTGGTCATTATAATGAATTATACTGGTATGTGGGAGAACCAAAATCTTGAATCTATTTGTAACAACATAATGCAACCAAATTATTGTTTAATATATCAAACTTTACATATTAAACATAACTACTCAATCCTTACATATCCTTGCCTCTGTGTTATCCCTGCAATGGACATGGATACTAACCCTCTCATATGGTACATATCAAATAGCCCCTATGATCCTACCTTATAGGTAGACCACGACCTAGGGTTGTGTAGTTGTATGGTCCTACCCAAAGTTAGCCCAACACATCGAATCATGATAACCTGATGATCCTACCCCAAGGGTAGACCATGTACTAGGTCATCCATCTCATCATCATCAAAGCTACAAAGGAGGACTAGGATCTGAGCTAGTCATGCACATATATTTATGGTGATAGTCATAGTCACTGTATAGTTGCATGAAATAAAAGTCAACCAAGCAGTTATTTCTATGCAATCGATAAAACCTCAGAAATCACTGTGAAACTAGAACAATTAGTCATAAGCGTAACCACATACCTGATTATGAGTCAAATGAAGCAAGATATCCAAATCCAACTAGACGTCCAACCAAGCAAGGTAAGCATCCAAATTAAGAAACCCTTGATCCTAAAATATGCATAACACCTAATTGTTACCATCTCATCCCAAAAAACTCTTTATTGAATTGGGATACCTTTCTAAGGTTTCTAAGTCTCATTAGATTTCATTAGGGCTTCTTAGATTGCTTTATCCACCTTTACCCTTTTCAGGCTAACAACCCTAAAAATAGGTTTCATATTTACAAAAACCTTAATTATTCCAATTATGCTCATTAAGGGTTCTTTATCTCAAATTGAGGTTAGGATCATTATATCTCTGTTGCATGTTTACATTTTCAGATTAAAACCATCATAAACCATATTTTCCAAAATTAGGGTTTCTAAGCCCATTAATGCATAATCATGAGTATAAAACCCTAAAACAAGCGTGATATAATCTTTTTTAGATTTAACTCTTCCTTTTATCCACAATAGGTTAATACCACTCAAAATAACAAAAAAGAAACATTAAATCTGATTTCTATCTCAAATTAGGGTTTTATCATAATTTAATGCATTAAAAGTGGTAACTTTTTGTACTTTTTAAATTATAAGAAATATCAGGCTTCAATTCTATTTTTATTGGATTCTACATATTTTTCTAATCAACTTTCGTATATAACTTATCTTCATCCGATGTTCCAATTATTAGTTATAATTTTTGCAATTTAATCAATTATCAACCAATCAGGAATCGCCATGTATGTATTTCAGATTTATTTAACTGCTCCAGTTGGCCAGGCTTGATCCAACCATCTCGTGCCACCTAGGCACCCAGACCTGTGAGGCTACTCGCCCACGTAACAAAAGAAAAGTGCAAATTTATAATAAAGCCCTTACCTTCACAATGCGGACTCGAGGACAGGAGGGTACTTTACTCTAATGTCGTCTTCAACCTCCATTCTTCCCTTCACATGAGAAGATGGTCAACTTGCTAGTTGACTTCACTCCTTGTTGCACCTACGTGTGAACTAGGGCCATCGATAGCTCTGCCTTGTCTTCTCGAACTCAATGCACCTCTCAATTCCTTGCTCGCTACCCTCCTCTACCGGGCCGACACCACTTTACCTCCAACAAAGACTGCTCCAAGACAAGGGTACATGTCAAGGTGAAATCTCGAATTGAGGAAACCAGAGAGTTTTTCTACTCCTTTCGGTTGTGCGAAGATCGATTGTGGGCTTGTTGGTACCACACAACACCCCCTTTATATAGGGCAGGGTCTCGGGTTCCACTGTGATTGAGGAAATTCTATTCCCTCCATGAAAGGTCACCAATCCCTGTATAGATGGGATTCCCAGAAACTTCCAAAGATGTTGGAACCAATCCCAACTCCTCTCTCCCTCTCGATCACGCATAAAACAAATTGGAATTAACCTGGACTATTCTCTGGTCTGCGTCTCCAAATCGGGGATTAGACCAGTGCCGTTGGATCTCAGATCCAACGGTCTACGTTGCCCATGTTGTTGATAAATGAAAATCTAATCCAATTAATATTGTGACATTTAATATAATAGAGAGATTATCTCATCACTTTAGGAAAACTTGTGAAATCCATATCTCCCTCGTTTATCCTTTTTCATCCAAATTTTAGGGGAAACCTTGTTTTAGCATTATCCACTCATGTACCAAGTTTGAGTCCCAATCTTGAAAGGATAAAATGGTTTTCTTTACATGCAAGTTATTACTCATTAAAGCATAGTTTATTCATATTTTCTCTCTCTTTCACTTTTACCTTCTTTATTTGGATTCTTTGTATCCCAAGAAACCATGTGGGTTCAAAATCTCATCCATGATGATTCAATCATACATCTTTCAACATATTTCTCATATTTTCATTATTATATTAATTTCTTTTATTATTTATGTATTATTTGATTTCTTTCATTTTTCTTTCTCTTTTTATCATCTTGGACTCACTAACATAATAGGGTCCAAAAATCATATATTTAAAGGAAAATTATTAAAGAAATCCATTCATTGTACATAAATCGTACAATTTCATAATCATACATTTTATTGGAGAAATTGCATCTCAAACCATATAAACCCAAAAATTTGGATTGTAACATCCTTCCCCTCTTATAGGATTTTTCCCCTCAAAATTCCACCAAATATACCAACAATTCAAGATAATATTTTTTCATGTCCATCAACAACTCCCATGTGGCTTCATCCTCCCCATGGTGCTTCTAAAGAACCTTTATCATCTTATATTCTTACATATGAGTTCTTTCACCTTGGTAACTAGAATCCTCTAGGTGACTCAAGATATGTCAGCCTCCCTTGGAGCTCAATATGTTCAATGCTCAACACATGGCTCGGGTACATCACATAGTGCTCTCGATCAGACACATGGAACACATCATATTATCCTGAGGGGTAAGGCTAAACATAAGAAACTCCACCAATCCATCTCAAATAGACCCATGTATCAGGGACTCAGCTATCTTAGCTATAGCTCGGAGGGGTCAAATCTTCAAAAACACATGCTCACCCACAGTGAACTACATGTCAGTCTGCTCCACATCAGCTTATCACTCCTATCGATCCTGGGATTTCTCAGCCATTACTTGATTAAAGCGACTTCATCTGCATACATTGTGGTCCCTCTGACCATCACACGGTCCTTTCACCGTCATCATCCTAGTGAAGCGGCGACTGACACGACCTCCCTTACAGAGCTTCATACATCCCGATACTGGCTATGGTGGCTATCATAACAAGCAAACTCTGCTAGGGACATGAATTGCTCCCATGTATCACCATGAATGAGCACATATGCTCTCACTAGACCTTCTAAAGTTTGGATCATACTTTCTTGACTGTCCATCAGTCAGGGGGTGATATCCTACACTAAAGTTCAATCTAATATCGAGTTCTTCATGTACCTACTTCCACAACATGGAAGCGAACTTAAGGCCATACTTAAGAATATTTGAACTCTAGTCATTATGGAGTTGAGCTATCTCTCTCATAATTATATATCATTCAGACAGATCTATCACATTGGCAGTTCTCTCTTAGGTAAGGGAACATGTCGACTTGGTAAGGTGATCTACCATAACCCATATTGCATCACGACCTCTCCTGGTCCAGGGGAGTCCCACCACAATGTCCATGGTGATCTTCTCCCATTCCCTCTCGGGGACTTCTCATTATCTATAGCAATCCACTGAGTTACTAGTGTTCGACCTTCACCCTCTAGCATGTATGGCAACTAGCCACATGCAACTCTATATATTCTTCTTCATCCAAGTCTTCAAGGTACCACTGCAAACCTTAACCATCGTGGTAGTACCATGGTGTACAATGTACTTAAAATCATGAGCTTCTTGCATGACATGATTCCTCAAGGGTGACTCCTCAGAAACCCTAAAACACTCTAGTTGTGGGTTTCACCACCTTCTTTTCCTGGGAGGTGTATCTGAGGTTCTTATAGGAATCCTTTTATCTCAACAAGCTCTGGGTTGGCTAACTAAGCAACTGCCAACTTGACCAACGTGTCTGGTTGTATCAGGTTGTTAGCCACATAAGTCTAGTCCTCTAATGGTTGCAGAGTCTACCTAACAACCTCTCTCAACTCTCTCCACTATCTAGACAAGACAACTATACACGAGAGATGTATCTTGGCTAAGAACACATGTTACCACATTAGCTCCCTTATGTGCTAGGTGATGGTGAAAACATAAACCTTCATATACTCCACTCATCACCCTTGTCTCGGGTTTAGGTCTATCTTCTTCAAGAGAACTTTGAGTTGTTACTCCCATCAACTCAGTTATCAAACCCAAACATGTAACTCAAGGATTCCAAACTACTCTGGATAGGTACGTTCTCATATTACCCTTGTTCTCCTTATGCTCTCAAAGTACCTATCCAATATATTCTCTAAAGGGTGTGGTACTTTCTTCAATCCTCAAACATCATTGAAGGGTTTCATCTCATATCACCTCTATCTTTAGTATATGACATTCATTTTGTCTTATCTCTCACACCCATAACAAGATGAAATAAGCATTTGGCTGCAGTTCAAATATAGAGATCATCCCGTTCCAAGAGTAGAGATGGTGAATCACACATCGCCATCACTCTTTCCAATCTAAGTTGAAACACACTTCACATGACTCCTCACCGTGAACATCTCCATTATGGGTCTACACCCATGGGAAGACTTTTCCCATCACCTCTAGATCATAACATCTCTCTTATGTATAATCCTTAGTCATTACCTTAAGGTTTCTAGGGTGCCAATACTTTTGGGGTGATCTGACCCTTATGCATCTAGGGAGTGCCTCTCACATTTACCCCTTAGGCCCCATGAACTCATGAAGGTGGCCAACCTCCTAACCCATGGGCCTTGGGCAAAGGTAGATGTTACCTCCTGACCATATGGTCTTGTGCATTCAGAGAACATACAACTCCTACTCCCATCGGTTTTATCCCTACTTGACCTTAGTATTGACTTAGGATTCTATCATAGTTCATTGCCCCTTTGTTGATACTCAAGCACATCTCATCCTTGAATCCTCACCCAAATCTCCATCCTCTTTTGGGGAATTCATGGTTAACTTTGCATTCCTCATAGGAAACATGGCAACATGCCTAACTCGGTATGGCCCCATACAAGCTACCTCCATGGCAACATATCCTCATGCCCATGAGAGGTGGTCACACATGGGTCTATAGATTCATGATCATACTACTTGCTCTTACACTTAGCTCATCAAGTTCTTATAAGTGACCTCTTCAGGTTACTTCAAACCTAATAAAAGTTGGTGCTCACCCTAACATGAAGGATCCCTCCCCAGGACGAGAGAAAACTATCACTTGATAGTAACAAAAGTCACAAAATGTTCTTACCTCCAAGGTTTATATCATCATGTATATGCTTAGCTCCTAACATGATACTTATGCATGTATATAACAAGAAGACAACCTTCTAAGCCATGCTAAGTTCCTTGGTATGACATACATATTTATCATTCCTCAAGGTTGGACCAACATCATACATACATACATCACCAACTTGAGGGAGTGGTTCATATATCCCAATTCAAGTGGGATTTCCTTTTTCTCTAATACATGAGATGGGGTGCCATGCTTAAATCCGATGAACTCAATCAACCTTGTGAGCATCATGTGCAGAAGGTACTACTACTTCCCCTCTTTGGTGTAGGAACCCCAGGTTCACCTCTTATGCATCATCTATCTAACTGCATGCTCAATTGTTCAACCATGAACCGAACCTATACCAGATAAGGCATATACATCCTCACACTCTTCCACGTGAACAACCTGTAGAGTCTTATACTAGGAAAACCAATTAGGTGCGAGGCCTCACAAGTTGTTACTATACCCCTCCAGGGTCTATGGAACACTCCTTCCTACACCTAAAAGATAGACATTTATATTATCTGTACGTTTATTCACAAAGACTCTTTCTCTCTTCTAGGGTTTGGTTCCTCTAAAGGCATCCAAGGTATGATAAGTATCCAAGGATCGTACATGAGGCAACCACATATATCTACTCAGGGTCGTCTTTTCCAGGCCATTATATACCCAATTTCTCATGATCCCTCATGTCTCGGAGTCAAGGTCTCCAACCTTCTTCATCGAGTCTTGCTCTCTCTCTCTAGAGCTAACCCTAAAACTGGTCCTACCACTGGAGGTTCTCTCTCAGAAGATGGGTCAAGCTCTTAAGGATACATGTCTATCCCTATCTGGGTGAAATACTATCAAAACTTATGTCTGGCTAAGATCATCCAAGGATATGCATGGCTATCTACAAACTATCAGGCATAACCCCTTTGGCTCAGGTCTAAAACCTGCTGCCCTCCTTGCTGCCACACACTTCTACATAAGTGCATGCCTCTTTTTTGCTCATATATGCCCATTAGGGTCCCTATATGGTCTCCTCTAACCTTCTTAATGAGGGAGCGATCCCTCTCCCTCAAAAGGCACGACCCACCCAAGGTTAGGTCACCACAAGGCACCAGGGGTCAAACAACCACACATAGTCTATGTTTCTCATGCATATCCAAAGCCTTTATGTAAAGCATGCATGTCAAACCCATGTACATGCACGCATGGTCAATTATGATATCCAACTCATCGTGTCTTCCCTTTCTCTATCCGCCACTTAAGGTTTTGGGTTGAGCATCATCCTAAGAGGATGTGTCGGGTCTCTTCCTCTTTCTGGAGGCTTCTTCCTCTAAGACTATCGCTCTCCTCCTCTTCCTATAAGATGGTCTAACCTCAACGTTCTCCTAAGGGGTAACCGAGGGCACAACAACACAGGCCATGCAACCTAAGCATGTAACTAAACTCAGTTTGAGTTTCTAATTATCAAAACTTATGTCCATGACATCTTTCTTACATGGTTTTTATTATTTAATGGAGGATTCCTTAATCCTTACCATTCTTAACCCCAAAACTTAGGAGGGTGGTGGAGAGAGAGACCCTAATTTCTTAAAGGTATTCAATGAACATGGTAGAGAAGGGATGAAGACAGATGAGAGAAGACCTAGAGGTATCTTATTTGGAGTCAAAACCTCTTATTTTGGCTAGGCAGTCACACAAAATTTGAGAGTCCTCGTAGACCGATTAGCAGGGCGAAGGAAAATCTTTCCAACCCCTAGATTGTGATCCTTTTTCTAGACACCTCCATCATTGGAAAATCCTCTAATAACTCCCTTGGGTTATAAAGAGTCTACAAAATTTAATAATTATTAGAGACTAAATGGAAAACCATGCTTTGATACCAAATGTAACGACCCCACCCCTCAGTAACCCCCAATTAAGGGAGACCAAGAGGCTAGAGTCATTATCCCAAAATAGGATAGTATGGTTTTGTAAATAATAAAAAATAATTAATAAATTCTACCACAACTAAGTTTAAAACAGGATAAAAAAATTTTCTTTTCACATACCTTACAAAATATAGGATTTGAGGGTCTTTACCCAGATAAGAAACTATCTATCTACAATCCTCCAATTCTTTATTGATCTTTATTCATTCAATGTCACTCTAAAAGAATATCCACTTTTTGATAAACCTAAAATGCTAACAAACAAAATGACAGTTGGTATAATGAATTATACTAGTATGTGGGGGAACTAAAATCTTGCATCTATTTGTAACAACATAATGCAACCAAACTATTGTTTAACAAATCAAACTTTACATACTAAACATAACCACTCAATCCTTATATATCCTTGCCTCTGTGTTGTCCCTGTAGTGGACATGGATACTACCTCTCTCATATGGTAGATCTCAAATAGCCCTATGATCCTACCTTACAGGTAGACCATGACCTAGGGCTATGTAGTCGTATGGTCCTACCCAAAGGTAGATCAACACATCGACTCATGATAACCTAATGATCCAACCCCAAGGATAGACCATGTACTAGGTCATCCATCTCATCATCATCAAAGCTACAGAGGAGGACTAGGATATGAGATAGTCATTGATGCATGTGTTTTTAGTCATTATTACAGGCACATTTTTGCATGATTTCATGTATAGATTAGTCATTTATTTGACTTATTATGCATGAAATGACATAGACGACCTATTTCTATTGAATACATCAAATTATATGATTTTAACTTTTTTTAATATTTTACGCATCCCAAGTACTTATGATGTTTTTATCCATTTTCAAGTACAAGGAAGATCCACAGACTCGGTGCTACCGACCTGGTCACATTCAGTGGTACCAACTTGACGTCAGTGATGGACCTAGGAACTTTCCCATACTCGATGCTACTGACAGCTGAAGTCAGTTGTACTGAATCAACATCAGTAAGCCTTGGCATGAATCGAGAAAACTCAGTGCTACTAAGTTTCCAACTCGATGCTACCGAGTGGATGACAGGGAGGCAGTTTGAAAATAACAAAACTCGATGCTATCGAGTCCAGTCGATAGTACTGACATGATCGAGATCGCATGATTAAACCTAAGTGACCCGATACTACCAACTCGCCTAGTCGGTACTACTGAGTTTGCCTGATGAGACCATTTGTAGATTTTACTCTAATCCAATGGTGGATGTTATTTTGGACCCTAAGTACCTTCTATGACTTAGGGGGACGATGGCAAAACACAAAGCAGCAGCTGTTTTCATTTTATGACAACCAGAGAGTGAGAAGAGAAGAACTGAGGACTGAAAGATTCAACTGAGGAGATATGAGCACCTCCGGAGGACAATTCTGTAGCCGAAAGATAGCAGAACACATGTACGATAGAGGGGATCTTCCAGACGGGCAAAAATTTAGGGGTTACCTTAGTTTTCTAATATTTCCCACATTTTTCTTCTTCCTTTCCATGTATTCATTGATGAAAACTGGGCAAGGCAAAAAAACCTTTATTCCTTGGGATTTGGGAGAAGCCCAGATATACACTTTGATTGATTTCTATGCATTAATATCAATTTTATCTCTTTCGACTGGATATAAATCTATGAAAGCTTTGTCTTCAACTTGTGCTCGATCACCATGAGTGGATTGATAGACGCTTAGTCATCTTGGGAGAGAGGTTGAGGGTCAGAGAGCATAGATTTACCCGTCTACTGTGCCCTTTGGGAAAAGTAGAGTGTAAACGGGAGGAGAAACCCAGAGAATAATCATAAAGCATCTAACTAATCAACCAATAACTATAGAAGTGGGATTGGCATTAGATTAGGTAGTGAATTACACTACAGGAGTAGATAATTCTTGCTATAGGATCCTTATCCAGGTATTGAGATAATAGATGTTAGTGTGTGTGAGGTCAATTATTAGTGTTATCCATGGTGAAACCATTGTCCTAAGGAATTCATTCCATCTCTGATTAATTCAACTTTTAAATTTGTTTTGTTTCTGCATTTGTTCTTTAACTCAACCCAATTCAACCTTTTACAATCGACTTATCTAATTTGAGTGTAGTTAGTAGTATTCGACTAGAGAAACGCTTCCCCGTGTTCAAATCAGGCCTCACAAGACCTTATTACTTTGATATGTTCACTTGTGTATTACGCACGGTAAACTCGTGTCAAGTTTTTGGCACCGTTGCCGAGAAAATGGCAACATCCTGCACTATGAGTGATGTGGTCGGCCACTCAAGGCCAATTTTTTATTTATTATTTATTTTCCTTTCTTTTTAAAATTTTTCAAGATGAATCATAATATCTTTTTGATGCATCATAAATTCTTGTGCTAATACCTACTTTTTACTGTTTCAGGGAAACTAGTGCATGGTGCATATCATAGCCATAGAATACAGAGAACCATCATGACCAGGCTTTTGACAAGTAGAGCTCTTACAAGGAGAACAAGAGTCCATCAGATCTGTGGACAAGTTTAATCGAACCCCTCCACTGACTCCTTGACCTGAGAGACATGTGACACCAGAAGAACCATAAATAGTAGAAATGAAGGGAGAAGAAGAATTGACGATATGGGAAAGGATAAAGGTTTTGTCATCTACGTCCCAGAAAGGGCCCATTAAAAGGGAAGCCATCAATGTGGGCAGCTACAAGATAGATCTTGAACTTATCGTCTTAGTCAAATCTCAAGTGTTACATGGCCATCCTTTTGAAGATCCAATGATGCATCTTAGCAATTTCATGGAGAACTGTGATATGGTCAAGGTAGATAGGATCCCAGCTATTACAATATATCTTAAGCTATTTTCATCTTCACTGGCAGATCGTGTAAAGTCATGGTTCAACGATCTTGATGATGAGATCATCGAGACATGGGATCATATAATAGATGTATTCTTCAAGCACTACTTCCCTCCACAAAATACTAATGACCTAGTGAAGAAGATTCACAACTTCAAATAGCAAGCTGACGAGTCGTATTCAGAGGCATGTGAGAGGTTTCAGAATATATTAAGAAAAGTGCCTCATCAAGGCATTGATCTACTGGGGCAGGCCAAGATCTTCTATTATGGCCTACATAAAGGGGAAAGAACAACTCTTGACAATGCAGGAGCGGGGTTCTTCCTCAATAACAAGCTCACTTGTTGCCATGAGATCCTCAAGAACATGTCTAAAAACCAATCACGGGGAGAAGAAAGAGAGCCACCATCAACCATTAAAAGTGTTGGGGAATCCAAGGTGGTATCTACTCTAAATGAGAAGTTAGATCTGATTGCTAAGAAGCTATGTGCTATAGACAGATTTCCTACTAAGGAAGAAGAAGAAGAGTGCAAGTATGTGCGCCTGGGGAAATACATGAACACTGACTATTCTTGGAGGAAGGGCCCCAAATTTTCTTGGAAGGATCCTAACAACTTCCAACATGACCCATCACAAGCACAATAATAACATCCAAAACCACAACAATATGGTGGCCAAGTACAATATCAACCAGAGCAGTAGAAAATTGACAAGATTGAAGAAATGTTGGGCAAGTTGTTGAGTCAGAATGAGCTACAGATTGCACAAACTCAAAGGGATCTTCAAAATCAAGGGGCATGTATTGGTAGCATAGAGACACAAATCTCTCATATAGCGGAAGATGTGAGTGAATTAAAGTAACCAACTCAACAAGGATTTCCGACAAACACCAATGTACCTTCCGAGAATTAGTATGTGAAAGATGTGCTACTACACAGTGGGAAGAAGCTACTGAATGATGCATCACACGGTGCAGTTACAGAAGAAGCTACAAATGTGTATGCAGAAGAACCAGGCATGTCAACACAAGAGAAGACTGTAGAGGAGTAAGTTGATGAGGTTGGGGTAATAAAACTCAGGCTTATATCCCTCCTCACCAGAGGGAACATGTAGTTCCTATGTGCTATTCGAATAGTTTGATAGCGACTAAGATGGACCGTCAGTTCAAGAAATTTCTAAATAATTTTTGGAAGTTATATGTGAACATTCTCTTGATAGATGCTATTGAGTAGATACCATCTTATGGGAAGTTTCTAAAGGATATAATTACAAAGAAGAGAAAGATACCAGAGTCTGATGTCATGGTTCTGAAAGAGAAGGTTAGTGCCTTCATCTTGGTGACATTGCATCCTAAAAGACAAGATCTTGGATGCTTCAATATCACATGCTTCATAGGCAAGACGAAATTGAGAGGCTGTATGAAATTCAGGGGCAAGTATAAATTTGATGCCCCTATCTACCTTCAACAAGCTCAGAATTAAGGAATCTAGGAAGAGCAGCATGACAATCTAGTTGGCAGACAATTCTATAGTTAAGTCATATGGTATATGCAAGGATGTCCTAGTAAAAGTGGATAGGTTCATCTTTCCTACAGATTTTGTAGTGATGGAAATGCAGGATGATCATGGCAATGAGATTCTACTTAGAAGACCATTTCAAGCCACTACAAACATGATACTTGAGATGGGAAGAGGACATCTAACTATGGGAATCCAAGATGGTAGGTTCGAGATCAAGATGTCAGAGCACTCTCAAGCCACGGGAGATAAGGTCCAATGCAACATGCTTCAGTACGTGGATAGCAAGTTTTCTCTATTTCTAGGGAAGCTATTCCTGGATATGGCCCATGTTATGACCAAAATAGAAAGAGGAACTCTAGCGGTGGACATCCTGGAAAATACAAAAGTGATCTCGCTGACTCAAGCAATGTGCTACCCAGACGATGAGGGGGAGGACTATGACCCTACTGCCAAAGAAGAAGCCATAACTAATTCTATGATACAGTCATCAACCAAGCTACCCTTAGAAGCATGCTTGATGAATAGAATGGAGGAAAAAATCTATAATAACCATCTAGAGGAGTGCGCTTTGATGCTAAAGGTAGTACCTTTCTACTATGCAAGAAGCTTTGAAGACCTTGGACCACCGCCCCCACCATTGGTCCCATCTCTATTGAGCCCGTCAGACCTGGAACTGAAGCCATTACCACCACACCTAAAGTATGTCTTCTTAGTTGTAGAGGAAAAGCTCCCAGTGATCATATCATCTTCTTTGAGTGGTGAAGAGGAAGGGAAGTTACTCACTCTACTGAAAAACCACCAAACTACATTCAGGTGGTCCATAGCTGACATAAAATGGATCTCTCCAAACTTGTTCTAACACAAGATTCAAATCAAAGAAGGAGCCAAGGAAATTGTCCAACATCAGAGGCGTCTCAATATGATTATGACTAAGGTGGTGAAGAAGGAAGTCATCAAGATACTGTCGGCATGTATAATCTATGCAATTTCTGATTCAATATGGGTTAGTCCTACCCAGACTATCATCGGCTAAATGTAGCCACTCTTAAAGGTCATTTCTCTTTACCTTTTATTGATCAAATCTTGGAATGATTATCTGATCGTTCGCACTTTTGTTTTCTTGATGGGTATTCTGGGTATAATCAAATTTCCATAGGGCCTAAGGATAAGGAGAAATCCACTTTCACCTGCCCTTATGGCACATTTTCATACCGATAGATGCCTTTTGGTCTTTGTAATGCCCCCGCTATGTTTCAATGTTGTATGCTCACCATTTTTTCTGACATGGTAGAGCGGTACTTAGAGGTTTTTATGGATGATTTTTCTATGTATGGGGAATCTTTCAATGATTTTATATATAACCTTGACAGGGTGCTACAGAGATGTGAGGACACTCACCTAGTTCTTAACTGGGAGAAGTGTCACATGATGGTAAGTGAAGGGATTGTTCTTGGATACAAGGTGTCCAACAAAGGCATGGAAGTGGATCCAATAAAGATTGAAGTCATCTCCACACTACCTCCACCGACATTGGTGAAAGGAGTAAGGAGCTTTTTAGAACACGTTGGGTTTTATCTCCGTTTTATCAAGGATTTCTCAAAAAATTCCAAACCATTATCTGAACTTTTAGAGAAAGACATTGAGTTTTCCTTTGATGAATGTTGTTTAAAAGATTTTGAAATCCTCAAAGAAAAACTTATCTCCGCGCCTATTGTGTAGGCTCATGATTGGAGCCTTCCCTTTGAGCTGATGTGTCATGCATCAGATTATGCAGTAGGAGCTATGTTGGGTCAATGCAGAGACAAGACTCCAACTATCATATATTATGCATCAAAGACTTTGAATGATGCACACATGAATTACACTACTACTGAATAAGAATTGCTAGCATTAGTGTTTGCTTTTGAAAAATTCTGCCAATACCTAGCCGGGGCTAAAGTGATAGTTTGGACTGACCATGCTGCCATCAAATATTTATTACATATGAAAGATGCCAAACCCAGATTGATTAGGTGGATTCTTTTGCTTCAGGAATTTGACATTGAAATTAGAGACAAGGCAGGGGTAGAGAATGTCATAGCTGATCATTTGTCTAGGTTAGAAAGGGCAGACGAAAAAGATATAACCATCCCCATTATTGAGGAAACCGGATGAGAAATTGTTTGCAATTAAAACTGAAGATCCTTGGTTTGCAGATATTGTTAATTACCTAGCCTGTAAGGAATTGCCTACAGATTGAGGGTACCAAGAGAAAAAACAAAATTTCCACTCATTGAAGTTTTATATTTGGGATGACTCGATTCTTCTTAAGCAATGTAGGGATGGGCTGTTAAGAAGATGTGTACCCGAATGTGAGGTAGAGAGCATCTTGTCATAGTGTCATTCTCTACCTACAGGTGGACACCATGCTAGCTCTAGGACTACGACTAAAGTCCTAGAGAGGGGGTTTTATTGGCTTGCCCTATTTAAAGATGCTCACAACTTTGTTTGTCGTTGTGACACATGTCAACATGCAGGTAGTATCTCTATGCGATATGAGATGCCCTTAAATGTGTTTTAGGAGGTTGAGGTTTTTGATCTTTGGGTTATAGATTTTATGGGTCCATTTGTGTCGCGTAATTCTAATATTTATATATTACTTACTGTTGATTATGTGTCTAAGTGGGTGGAAGCAATTCCAACCCACACCAATGATGCACAGGTAGTGTGCAAATTTGTGAAAGAATACATTTTCTGCAGGTTTGGTGTCCTCTACCTAATTATTAGTGATGGTGGCTCCCACTTCACTAATAGACAGTTTGGAGCTTTACTGAGCAAATATGGGGTGAAGCACTGAGTGGGTACTCCATATCACACACAGACTCAAGGGCAGGTTGAGATGCCTAATAGAGAGATGAAGAAATTTTTGGAAAGGATGACTTCAACTAATAGGATGAACTGGAGTTATGTGCTAAGTGATGCTCTTTGGGCTTATAGAACTGCCTACAAATCCCCAATAAGAACAACACCTTTTAGGCTGGTCTATGGTCGTGCATGCCATCTACCCGTAGATCTTGAGCATAAAGCTAAATGGGCCATGAAGAAGCTGAATTTCAACATTGATGAAGCGGGTAGAAAGAGGATTTTGGCACTTAATGAATTAGATGAGCTTAGGATGGAAACTTATGTAAGCTCTAGGATATACAAGGAAAGGACTATGAAAACTAATGATAAACACATTCTAAATAGGTTGTTTCTCCCAGGTTAGAAAGTCCTCCTTTTTAATTCTAGGCTTAGGCTGCATCCGGGTAAGCTAAGGTCCAAGTGGAGTGGACCATTTGTGATTGAAAAAGTCTTTCCCCATGGTTCCGTGAACATTGTAGATTGAAATAGGTTGTTCCCTATAAATGGCCAAAGATTAAAGCATTATTTTGGAAGGGAGGTAGAGCAACAGATAGAGGAGGTGCAAATTTGCACCGTTCCATAGATTCTTTCTCTAAAAGACTATCTAGTCTAGGATGTTAAACAATGACACTTGTTGGGAGGCAACCCAATTTTTATTGCATTATTTTTATGTTCAATTTCAATTTTTCATTGTTACTTTACTTCAATTTTTGTAAAAATGGTGCCTTGACTCGTTTTTGGAGTGTGCATGGCTTAAAAGTCGGTACCACCAAGTTTAGCAGTCAGTGGCACCAAAATGAGGTCAACGTTTTGTCTGCAATAGCAGGATTGACTCGGTACCACCGACTCGACTGGTTGGTACCACTGAGTCTCTGAAGATCTTTGAAGCGCTTACTAATAAGGACTCGATACTACCAACTTTTTAGTCGGTAATGCCAAATTTTGGATGTGCCCATGTTTGGTATATTGAGTCCACAAATTTGAAAGCACTGACAATTTCAACAACTCGGTACTACCAACCCTGAAGTCGGTACTACCAACTCACCACATCAGCAATCTGGGTGTTTGCGATCCAACATCCATGACATGCTTCATCGAGCGGTTGGTGGTACCAATCTGTGACACAAGTCAGTACTACTGACTCACCGTCGGTACCACCAACTTGGGGCAAACTACACCATCTACGTCTGTCAATCATAAGTTGTCGATACAACTGACCACGGATTGTGCTAGCCAACTCGGTACCACTGACTCCAAAAGTCAGTAGTACCGACTCTGCCACATTTAGCTAAATATGGAGGGGTGGTGGAGCCATTTTCTTCACACCCTCAACATCCACTCCTCTTACATTCTAGAGCAAGGCTACACCAGGCGTTGACGGTCTTCCTCGAGCTTCTATTGTCTTAACGTCCTTCTTATACCAATGACATGGTTTCAAGGAGAGGATTTGTTCCCCCACAGGGCAACTTGGTCTCCCAGCCAACCCACATTCAACACCCATACTCAGAGATAAGGTAGCTCTATGAAGAGTTGCAGACAAGGCAGATCATCCCAACGTGATATGGCGATTGCACATTGATTGAAAGGGCATGCTTTACTGACAACATGTGATGGGTATGTCAGATGCAAGAAATGGAGGGGGATAATCCTTTCTTCAATGACTAGAAGACCTACCCAGACCTCATCCTGGAGTTCTTGGCGTCGCTTAATGTTCTCGTCACCCCCGAGTAGAAGATATGAGGCGAATGGTGGGAAGGCAAGGTCAACTTCTGCATCTTCAACAACAACTATTCTATCACACTGAGGGCCTTCAACCATATCTTCAACTGGGCTCACATCCCAGAATGCTCAACCCAATCTGACTTTGACTACGACTTGGCCTGGGAGCAGTTGACTGAGGTGCCGGAGGGATTTTGTATACACGGGCATATCAGTTTTGTTACTGATATTGAGCATCCTTTTGCTCATATCTTTCACCGCCTCTGCACCAATACTATTTTTGCTCGATCCGGTCACACTCAGGGGAAGGTCCAGAAGGCAGACCTCTACTTTCTCTGTAGGCTTCTGGAAGGGGAGACTATTAACATCAGTGCTTTCCTTCTGCTACATATTATTTCTGTGAGGTGCAATGTAACAAGGAAAGCGTCAATTTTATTTGGGGGTCTCATCACCCCTATTGCTCTACATTTGTGCCTTGATTTTTCCACCCTTGAGCCATTGGAGGATACAACAAAGCTAGACCTCCTACACTTCTGCAAGGCACACCTTCTTTAATACCACCACAATGTGCTCTATGCACATTGCACACACCAAGGACTATTTTGGGAGCAGAGCCTCCCCGACCCTATCTTCAACCTACCTGGGGTGAACCATCTCCACTAGCTACTGAATGAAGGGGAAGCAGAAGATCCGCCCATGGTCGTAGCTCAGGGCGATGATGAGGAGCACAGTGGTGACAAAGATGATGATGTTGAGGAGGTGGTCCCCACCATCCCCATCACTAGGAGAGCAGTCCCACACAAACGGGCTTGTACCTATGCTTCCTTGACTTCCTCTGCCCCACCCCCTTCCTAAGAGGAGAAAGACATGTACATCATGGCGAGTATGTATACCATGCTGAAGGAGATCTAGACTGGACATCAACAACATCAGGCAATGCTGGTCGGTGTGCAGGGCATTCAAGGACAGCTGTATTAGAACCAACATGTGATTTACGAGAATCAATGCCTTCTTTTGGCCAACCAAGAGAATGTTCACATGCACCTGCAGCGGATGGAGTAGTACCAATAGCCATTCTTTGACAACTAGTGGAACTGTGGATACTTCGGGGAGTACCCACAGCCGCCGCCAATGCCTCCTACAGACCTCTCATTCCAAGGGATGTTCCCTCCACACGACCCCAACATGCCACCTCCTCCATTCTGAGCCTTGGTACCACTATTCCACCTCTTGGGTGTGAGTATTGACTATGAAAACATAGTCATATTCAAGCTTGGGAGGTTCTGGAACAACATTCTATCCTTGTTTTTTTATCTTTATTTTTTAGTTGTTTGTTTTATTTTTAGTTGTGCAAGTGTAGGATCCACGTCTATCTCATGTAATTGTGGAGTAGTAAATGCATGGCTTTGTTTTTGAATAAAGTGTACTCTCAGTGTTGTTGCATGAAAATGGTCATATCCTTAAAAGCTTAAACTGTGAAATCTTTCTGTAACACCACTTGAGGAAGTGTTTGAACTAGTCAGCATTAGGATCATGAAAGTCTGAATCAACAAAGGAATGTGAATGATGAAGATGTCGAGCCTAAACTGACCAAACCATAACAAGACCTTAAATGAAAATATAAGAAATAAACCTTTAGATCACCCTGAACATAGGTCAATTAAGAGGGACACATCATAATATAAGGGAAGGCATTGTCTCTTAGTTGTGTGATTCCATTTCTTTTCCATTCATTTTTGACTCACCACCTCAAAAATTCATGAATACTCCAAGCTATTTTCCTTGATTGCATTGCATGGCACGATAGGAACATATTAGTTAGTTTGCTTGCATTTGAAAAAGAAAGAAAAACATTGCATTTGTATGTATTAACTTCAATGGATACCATCTTAGCTTGCATAACACAGTTCATGTAGTTGCATACATTTCAACATCGCATGCATATTTTCCTAAACATGTGGATTTTAATTTATAGTTATGAAGCTAAAGTGTAGGGATATACCTCCAAGGAAAGAAAAACAAAAAGAAAGAAAGAATAATGAAGGCAAGAAGCATAAAAAAATTATTTAGCTTTATGAATAAAAAAGAGAAGAAGAAATCGTCCAAAAGAAACAAGGAAAAAGTATATCCCGCACGTATGTTTAGGGATGATTTAATCCACATGTGCATTCTTTTGAGTTGTCAAACAGTGTCAACTCATTTATACATGCATCATTTCACAAAAAAGATCTTTTTTAGGCATTAGGATTCATGCATGGCATTCTTTTCATCCATCTAGGTTTATTATTCGCTATGCATAAATAGGTTGGATGTATGATGAATGCGTATTCATCATGTTATTCAGTTGCCATCTTGAGATCATTTTGATTCAATTCATCTAATTTCATTCACTAAATATCACAATATACAAAATTGTGTAATTGATTCAATTACCAGAATTATTAACTGAGTTTATGTTGAATTTATGCAGTCATGATGAGGTTGAACAATCAGCTGGCACCCACCTCCATTTAACCCTAATCCACCTTCAATCATCAAACCATCATTCAAATCAAACCCTTTTGAGTGGGACCTAGCTTTCTTAAACCTTGATCTACCCTCACTCATCCTTGGTCTTGACCATACAGTTTCACCCATACAGTTTCATCCATACGGTTTCGACCTATCAGTCTAAGCCATTCATCCATTCAGTCTCAGACCGCGAGATTTTCTTCACCATCAGATCACTGATCAATGGTCCCCATCCATTCTATCAAACGATCAGCCCTAACGGTCTTGGGATATCATTTTTCCTCTAAATTGTTTTGGAAGACCGTATGGACATCTCTATCCATAACTGTATGGGCTGCTTCACCTCGAGACTATTAGGCATCTCGACCTGCAGCAGACCGTTTGGAGGACCTCGCCTCCTGCTTTCCTTCTTGTTCTTCCTCCCACCATAACCCTAACTCCTACTCCACCTACTACGTGCATCATACCTCTTTCAAACTGCCATCGCTAACACCTCCCGCTTTCCTACTTCCTCTACCCTCTCCGTCCAGCCTACAAACCCTAATCTACAGCACCAGCCGCACCCCCGCATCTAGCGTCGCCTTCCTCCTCCACCTCTCCAGTGGCACAACTGTAAGCACCAACCATGGCGCCACCTCCATCTCTGACGCTCACCTTGCACGCAGCATCTGCACGTCCTCCATCCACAGCGCCCATTACCACCGCTTTCACCTGCTGCTTCTCCGCCTCGACCACGCTAGCCCTCATGGTCTCGCGAGACCGATTGGAGCCAACACACGATCTCAAGACCGATGGGCAGTGAGCGGTCTCTGAGACCGTTTGGGAACGGAGAATGTTAGGACTGCGAGGACCATTTGGAAGGAAGTTGTGAAGATCATTTAGTCCGCAGACTGCTAGGGTGTCAAAACCATTTGGAGCTGTTGAGAACGAGACCGTTTGGTCACTGACTCGAGAGCGACTGGAGAAGGGCAGAACTCCAGACCGATTGGTGATTATTGGTTTCCAAACCGTTAGAGCCAAAGATTCCAAAACCGTATCAGCATATATACAAAACCGGTTGGATGGGTATCAGTCTTTCAAACCGTTTGGAGGATACACTCCAAGACCGTATGAAGGCTGAACTTCAAGACTGTATGGTCTTATGTCCAAGACCATTTGGAGTTTAGAAGCAAAACCATTTGGAGAGAACTTAATACAGGACCGTATGGAGCCACAACCAAGATCGTTTGGTCATCTAAACGGTCTTCAAATCAAACTATGAAAATTGCAATAGGGCCCAAAATGTCAAGCCCCCATCTGAGCCTATAAATAGGACCAGTAGGGTCCTCATTTGGGCATCGGATCCGGGATGCCGCCAGGCTGCCCGAACACAAAATTTGATCCAGATCCGTCATCCATGCCAGTGTCACTTCACCTGATGCTCCTGATGCGATTGAGGAGATTGAGAAGAGAAGGAAGGAGGAGTGAGAAAGACTGCCCGATCTGTCTTGGCATCCCTCTTTCCTCATCTAGATCTGCTCCCATATGATGTAGAAGACCGCATTATCTTCACCGAGATGCGACTACCTTCTGCATCATGCTCATGGCGGAACCTTCCCTCTCTCTTGTTCTTCTTGTTTCTCACATCATGAGCGAGTAGTTCCTTTTCACTGGGGTGCAGGGACTAGCCCCGCTGCCCATGAAAGCATGTTCCTTTGTTAAACAATCCATGGCAATATATATAACTCTTCATTTCATTGTTAATCATTAATGTTCGTAGTTTGATTACCTGCTTGCTTTCATCCTGTTCTTCCCTATGTTGTGAGAACTTCTATATGTAGGGTAGAATATCATTTAACGAGGTTGACTCCCAAACTAGAAATAGAATGTGATTCCTTGAGGTTGTAAGTGTATGATCCGTGAGGAGACGAGCCATCTTGCCTACGGTGATGCTTCTGTGTGCTTAACGCCTGTATAGGGGGCCCACAACCGTAGTTGGATTTTTATCTTCTTTGTTAATCATCGATGTTTGCTTATAGATTAATCGACTACTTACTTAACGTTTAGCATGGTTCACTCCCAATATAGAAATAGAATGGGATTCCTTGAGGTTGTAAGTGTATTATCCGTGAGGGGACGAACCATCTTGCATACGAAGACGCTTTTGTGTGCCTAACGTGTGTATAGGGGGTCCACAACCTTAGTTGCATTTCTGTATCTTCGGAGCCGTAAGTGTATGATCTGGATGGTGACAAGACATCTGATGCCTAAGATGATTCTTACGCGAACCTAACGCCTGTATGGGGGGTTTTGCAGAAGCTCTATTTGGATAGTTATATCTTGCCTGGATGTTTGATGTTTGGATGTGTTTGCATGTGTAGTGGTGGTGAAACCCGAGACCATCCCAGCAATTCCATACCATTAATCTAGATCCAACTTTAATTATGCTATTTCCTTTCTTGCAATTAGTTTAATTAACCTCAAATCAACCGATCGTTCTAAATATTAGTCTTACTTGAGCTAGATTCGACTAACAATGATCCTTAAAAATGTTGTCTCTTGGGACTCAATCCTCAACTATACTGCGATAAGGCCCGTCCGCTTGCGGGTGGTATTATTGCACAATGTTTTGGTAAAAGCTCGAGGATTTCAACCCTGAGTGAATTTGCTAGTGCGATAATATTCCACGTCAAATTCTGGCTCTGTTGTCGGGAACAACGGAATCAGTTAGTCAAATCTAGTTCTTTTAAGGCTAATCTAGGTTTTTATTTTTCTCTAGATACAATTGATCATTCACTTGAATTTGACTCTACTATGTGGATCTCACTTTCGAAACTTTTCCATTTTAGGTACATCCAAAAGACCAATGTATGCACCATTTGAATAGTCCCAGATTCTCTGCTAGTATTGATCCAGAGATTGATAGAACCTTTCATCGTCAAAATAAAGAAAACCAAGCAAGAATGGCTCAAGAGGAGGAAATTGCCCGAAGGGTTGCTCAAGCCATTAATGCACAGAGAGAAAGGCTCACGCAAGAAGCCAGAGCCGTAGTTCAAGAAGAAATCCTAGCGGCACAAGTAGCAGTACAAGAAGCAGAACTACAAAAGGATCTTAGGGAGTTCTCTATCCCTAAAGCTGCTGATGTTCGTCACCCAGTTCAACCCCCTCCCATACATGCTCCCAACTTTGAGATACGAGCACATTGGATCACCTTGCTCCAAAACAACCCATTCTATGGTAAACAAGGTGAAGATAGTCAGGAACACCTTCTGAGGTTTATGGATTTATGTGCTATGACGAAGCAAAATGGAGTGTCTAATGATGTTATTCGACTCCGTCTCTTCAAGTATTCTCTCGTTGATAGAGCGATAAGTTGGTACAATTCTTTGCAATGTGAACCCATCACTACCTGGGAACTACTTCAAAATGTTTTTTTGGAAATTTTTACCCTCCTTCTCTCACCTATGAAATTAGGGGTCAAATAACAATGTTCACTCAAGCCCCTAGAGAAACCCTTGCTGAAGCATGGGAAAGATATAAAGATATTCTACGCAAGTGTCCACACCATGGAATCCCCAAGAATCAACTTATTGAAATCTTCTATAGGGTGATATCAAAAGGTTTTTAGATTCCTCATCTGGAGGAAACTTCATGCGTCAAAGTTATGATAGAGCATGGAGGGTTGTCACCCTTGGAGCTGAAAATCAAGCTAACTGGGGTAGGTCTGTAAGAAAAGGAGTGTTGAAGGTAGCTATGGCTGAAGTTATTCCAGAGTACAAGTCTATTGTTGAAACTCTCAAACTCTTAGTTGCCAAGCAAGATCATATTGAATCATCCCTTGCTGCAGATCAAGCCAGCTTCATTGTTCTATGAAGCATGTAAGGGTACTGATCATTCCACTTTAGCATGCAATATCCTCTACGATGTTGTTTTAAGCAATGCATGTGGACAAGGAGATAATAGTCAAATGGAAAATCTTAATGCTGTTAACACCATTCCTGGTCAAGGATACTATAATCTGAATCAGAATAGGAACCATCCAGGTTTTCAATATGGAAATCCTTCAGGAGTGGAAAACTTATGACAACTTGGTTCAACTAATCAACAAAGAGGTCCACCAGGATTTCAGTATAACCAACAACAAAACTTTGGAAATCAAAGGAACTTTAGGGGAAACTTTCAGAACAAGAACTACAACCAGTACCAGAACAACCCTCAGTTCCAGAATCTTAACCAAGTTCATTATCAATAAAAAGGACAACAAGCTGGTCCTATTTCTCCTAATGACAAGCTAACAACCATTGAAAAGATGTTGCAGTCACAATAAACTATGATAGCTAACCAGCAAGCCCATCAGAAGGCTATTGAATCTCAACTAGCTCAACTTGCAGCTAGTACGAAGCCACCTGCTGGAGCCTTTGCTGGCCAACCTGAAAACAACCCTAAGCATCCCAAACAATTAAAGGCTATCACCACCAGGTCTGGAAAAGACTATTCTGATCCTCCTGTTAAGACACATGAGGTTATTACAAACAAGGGCGACTCCATAATTGAACAAGACTCTACCACATCTGAGTTCAACCAAAAGAAACAACAACTACTGATAAGATATACGAGCACAGTTTTGAGAAATCAACTGTTGTAGGAATGGAAACACCAGAACCAAATGTTCCTGTGTACAAGCCTTGTATACCTTTCCCATCTCATTTGAGGCAGACCAAACTTGACTCTCGATTCAACAAGTTCAAGGAAGCCATAAAAAAGCTTCATGTTGATATACCTTTTCTTGATGCGCTGACGGAGATACCAACCTGGACAAAGTACTTGAAGTCACTTCTAATAAGAAAATATATAATTGAGGAATATGAGACAGTAAAGTTAACGACAACCACTTCATACATCGTCCAGAGTAAGATGCCAAAGAAACAAAAAGATCTGAGATCTTTTGGAATCTCTTGCTATATCAGTGATTCTTCATGTAAGAAAGGATTAGAAGATCTTGGTGCTAGCATTTCCATCATGCCAGTTAGCCTCTGCAAAAGGCTAGGGTTTGCTGAACTGCTCCCAACCGGCATGACAATACAACTTGTAGATAACACTGTAACTCTATTATAACATCCCTGACTTGGGTTATGCCTTAATCCTAGATGTTTTTCTTCAAAAATTTAATTATATGCTTGCTTTTATTTCTTGAAAAGTAATTAAGGTTCAAGAGGAACGTATGTTTCAATTTTAGTCCTTTTCGAATAATGTTGAAACATTGTTTTGCTTGTTTTGGACTAAAGTGCAAATTACCCAAGTTAAGGGGTTAACTTGCAAATGTTACTTGATAAATGTTCCTTAAGTATTATTGCATCATTAGAGTGAGAATGATGCTGAGGTATGGCTTGTGGAAGCCTGAGCACCAAGAAAGAGGTGATAAAGCAATGTTTGTGCATTAAAACCTAGTTTTGGTGTAATGTGCAATTTACCCAAAACCCAGGGTTCAATATGCAAATTACCACTTCAAATTAGTCCCTAATGTTTCTTGGAATCATGTAGAGCAAAGAAAATGAGAGGGGCATCTTATTTAAATCACTTTGGAGGAGAGAGAATCTTGATATTAAAATAATCAAGATTTAAGCATAATTGGAACTTTACTTCAATTTAATGCAAAAATAAATATATTAATTGAAGTGCTCTTCAACCAAAATCGTGTTGGTTGAAATAAATAGATATGGAAGACCAAGTTCCTTGCAAAGGCACGAAAATATCCAAAGGAAGTGGATAACTCACTCACATTATTATAAGAAAAAGAAATATCCACTCATTTATGGATATTATTATAATATGATCTATGGTGCTTAATTTGCTTTTCTTTAAATCATGGATAATTGAGAGGAATAAGAGGCAAAGAGGATATCCTTGTAACCAAGGAAGGGAAGGAGGAAAGTGGCAAGGAAATGGAGGAGATAATCCCTACTTTCTCTCTCTTAAATGAATTTTTAATAAAATGCATATGTGCTCCTTTATCCATAGCTTGGATGGGTAATTCCGAATCCACCTTCAATTCTTGCTTGCAAAAACGACCAAGGGATCTTGGAGAAACAGGAGGACGACCCCCAACCTGTTGGTAAGCTTCTTGACCTTCGTTTACCTTGATTCGATGGTGGAAATAAAAAATCAATGCATGATTTCTTCTTATCTCGATCCCATCTTCAATTCTAACCATTCCTTTTCACTCAAAGACTTGAGGACGAGCCTTGGGATAGTGAAAGGAGTTAAATCCACCATTATTGACATGAGCTTGAAGCTTTGAAGCTCAATTTGAGGCGGGTTATATAGCTTAAACCCTTAAATGTTGTTATTGCATTCAATTCTCCATTAATTGTTGATCATTTTGTTCTACTTGAAATTCCCTTGATCCATTGATGTAATTACCATGAAAATGGCAGTATCTTTTGAATGAACGAATGTAGATGATGATGAAATCATCATAAGCACACACCTCCACAAATATCTATTGCACACGGTTTCATAATTTTTGGTCCAAACGGTTTGCAAACCGTTTGGAGGTTTGGATCCCAAACCATTTAGAAGGGTTGACCGTTTGGATGGGTTGACCATTTGAGGTCAGGACCCTAGTACATGTTGTATGATGATCTAATGGATCCAATTGATTAATTCAATATATGGACAATCCTCCAATTAGAAACCCTAATCGGGTTAAGTCCTGAAATTTCAAGTAGTTGAATTAAAACAATGGGTTGATTAACCCAAACGGTCTCAAAACCATTTGGAGGTCACCAAAATAGTCTCAAGACCATTTGGAGGTTAACCAAGACCGTTTGGAGGTCTAGGGTTGAGTATGGTTGAGTAATTGAAGATTTAGAGATATCAAATCGAAAGGCAATCAATAGCTAATTTGATGGTCAATCCAATGATCTAAACCCTAATTGGATTTCACAAATTTTAAGGATGGGATGGGGCAAACGGTCTCAAGACCATTTGGAGGTCATCCAAACGACCTCAAGACCATTTGAGGTCAGTTCATGTCATGGTTTGATGATGGTCCAATGATTTCAATTGGACTAGTTCCACAATGTCAACCATTGATGGTTCCTCGATTTTAAAACCCTAATTGATGGTTTCTTGCTTATAAACCCTAGTTCAATTGGGTTCAAAACCCTAATTGAAGTTCTAATTGAAGGGTGATTCAATGGTCCAATTGAAGAATAAATAAGTGGTTCAAATGATAGATGGTTTAATGATTGAAATCTTGAATTAATAAAGTGATGGAAGACCTTTTTGATCCATTCGGTTTTGAGAGAGTTTGGACCAAACGGTCTTAAGACCGTTTGAGTCCAAATGGTCTCAAGACCGTTTGAGATCAAACGGTTTCAAGACCATTTGAGACCAAACGGTCTCAAACCGTTTGGAGACCCAAGTGGTTTCAAGTGGAAATTTTCCATACGGTTTCATTATTGTTTTGCTTAAACAGTTTCAAACCGTTTGGTGCATCAATGGTCAAGAACGTTTTGATGTTTCAATATGATTAAGACATTTGGAAACCTAAGGTTATGAAAGATAAAATGACCCCATGGTTTTTACTGATCTATCTCAAAGATAATCACTAGGGTTGTACCTTTAAGATACTAAGTGATTGATAATCCTTAGATGAGTTAATCCTTGAAGCTTAAGTAAGCAATAACTCAGTACACTATGTCAATCATAGATGTATATACTTGATTGAAGGGTTGATGTAACCTAATCAAGTTGAAAGGATGATAGAAAGGAATTCATACATGAGTATTGATCATGTGGTGATTAGATTATGATCCTTAGTAAAGAGATCATGAAAACCTAATCCAGAAGGTTAATGAACCCTAACCCTAATTCAGGGTAACATAATTGTGGAATCCAACTTACAAAAGCAAGATTAACTTAAGCGGAAGCGAATTATTTGCAGCGGATTACTGAAAATCACTAGAAATTAAATTTTTTTGCATAGAGATCCACACATAGGAAATATTTCCATCAAGAACCAATGAATATCATTTACATTCTGGTTCAAACATACATAACATGTACCATCTCTTTTCAGAGACTACATCAGCAACTGCATTATAAATATTATATACAGACAGTATACGAATCTCGAGGCATCAAGCCCAAAACCTCAAATCAATTTATCAAAAACACTGACTAAAAACTCCGAGGATCTGAGAGTACAGAGACGACACATAGGACTTTCTAACTACATAACTTGACAGGCAGTATCTCCACCTGAGATATTACTACTGTCCTTGCTGTTACTGCTGTTGTCCATTCCCTGCAATGGGATTCTACTTCTTTGTTCGCGTCCACCTAAAAAGTTGGATCCCACGGGGGTGAGGGAATTGTAAATTGCCCCAGCGGGAGATATAACTCTCCGCCAAAACATTGTTATAGCAGCTTATTAAAATAAACTGAGTAGAAGGATTTATATATTTAATTAACAACAGGTAAGTCACTTGTATGAACAAAGTGAAGTAATCTCCTTTTTCAAGGATAACATTTCATCTACTCTTGGTAGACTCATAGTTCATTCATCTACTTGTAATGAATACAAACAGATATGAATAACATCAATGAACTATAGATATATAACAGAAATGTAACATCAACCAATGAATTTTCGTATTCAATCCTTAAGCAAACATGCTATATGGCTGATTCAATTTTACATACAAACTTATGCACTGAGGAGATGAGGTATACCGCTCATATTCCAACCGACCACTGCGAAGTCGAAATCGGTACCATACATAGGTCTATGGAAGAGCCGGATTCCCATGACCTCTCACATCCCAGTCAGTGCGGGACAACAAGCAGGACTGTGTTAACTGCTCAAAATATCTTTCCAGGGTATACTTGAACTTCGCTATAGAGTTACAACGTCAACTGGACTCTCATCGGCCATCGAGAGATTTGTTGTTTATCTTCATCAACCCGACATAAGTATTATGGGGAGATGAGTACGACATCTATCCCAATCATCGGGAGATTAGTGATACATTCATCCCGACACATGAAGGATTGAGAGGTTTGTTGTTTACCTTCCCTCAATCTCTTCACCGGACGTAAAGATATTTTTCGCCCATTTACCCCCACATATTCAAAATATGCGTTCCGGGTTTTGCCGCGGAGCACCCGTTTCACCATCACTTGTTTCTGACGATGATGGATCTATGGTCAGGGCTTCTACATGAAAAGATTTCACTAGATTAATTAAGTACATTCTCATATTCTTTTAGCATCATCCAAGTTCACACACAAGACTTATTACAACAATGCTATAAAGAGACATGTACTACTTTCATCAGATACTTATCAGTCTTTCAGATACCTTGGGAACTCAGTCCCTCATTTCAAAACTGGGAATTTCATCCCTTCACATTCTCATCACCATAATCATATGGTTCTGGGTATTCAAACCCTTAACTCATCATTGAGTACCATTACCATCTATTAGGTAACTATCACCTTCAGGTCATCTGACCAAGGCATTCATGATACTTGTTACACAAACATCACATATGGCTCACAAGGCCATGAAATATCTTGTCACCTCTTTCTAGGTAACAACTTACTCATATGACTCATAAAAGTCCATGCACATTGTTACTTTTATTAAGCAACAACAACATCAAGGCACAAAAGGCCAATCAACATTTATTATATAAATGTCACAGCTCAAACCCGGTTATATTCATCATCTCATAATATCTGTATGGTTATTAGGTATGATCACAGTCATACAAGATATTCATGACATCATGTGATACAATAGTAACACCATTATTCCTTTCCCAGGAATTAGAGTTTACTATCAAATAGGGCTTTTCATTCCCTTTACCCAGAATTAGGGTTAGGGTTCCCCATTTCTCATTAATTAGGGTTTCATAATTATATAATCTATCCAACCCTCAATTTATTATTCCATACCTCTGGGGCATTCAAAGATATCTTAGATGATTATTCAAGATCATTACTCTCATCATTTAGTATTAGTGATCACCAATTCAAGGTATGAGTTCATTTCTCATTCTCATCATGGTATGACTATATCATACTCATCAATTGGGCTTAACCCCATTCTCAAGGTACATTAATTAACATTCATCAAAGTGCAACAACTCATTATATTACATTGCAATAGTTGCATAGCACACTTCATATGTTTCTTACCCAATTATATTGGATTTGGAGTATATCAAGGTATATAAACCCTGAAGTGTTGAATGTGATAACTATCATATCTTGATGTATCACTTTCTCATCATTTCAAACTCTCTTGAGTTAACCAACTTATCTTGTATTAAGGTATTTCCCCTCTTAATACATTCCATCACTAAACTCTCACCTTTAGCATATATTGCATAGGCCACACATTAGAATTGTCCATCTACCTTTAATGATATGGACTTGTCTAATGCTAAAGACATTGTTTACAATTAGGTTGCATATAATCAACCACATGAAATGTTGCACCTTTATAAGGTCATTTCTTTTATCTCATCATTAGGGTTTCCTTGCATCCTTATTTAAAATTAGGATTATGATTCATTGTCACATTGCCCATGATTAGGGCTTTATGCATTATGACTTCACATTTGAGTCTCATATACTTTCACCCTTCTTAGGGCCTCTCATCACAACATGGCATTAGAACATCATGTGGTGTTAATACTTAGTCAGGGCTTTCTCATGGAATCACCCTCAACTAGGGTTTCACATGGAATCACCCTCAACTAGGGTTTCACATGGAATCACCCTCAATTAGGGTTTCACATGGAATCACCCTCAATTAGGGTTTCACATGGAATCACCCTCAACTAGGATTTCACATGGAATCACCCTCAACTAGGATTTCCACTATAGTCCCCACAACTTGGGTCTACTATTCATCTCCATTAGGATTTCATTCAATTATCCATAATTAGAGATTCACTATTCATCCCAATTAGGGTTTTACATCTTATTTCCCTAAATTGGAGTTTCACACATCACTAACCTGGATTAGGGTTACATCCTCACCCTGGGTTAGGGTTACATTTAGAATTGCCCTCAATTAGGGTTAGAACTCAATAGCCCTGTTAATTAGGGTTTATGTTCATAATTAGGGTTTCATGATCTCTCTACTTAAGGATCATACCCTAAACCACCACATGAATCATATTCATGTTATGAATTCATTCTAACATCTTCTCAACTTGATAAGGTCATATCATCCCTTCCATCAAGTACATACAACTAGGGTTCATCCCTTAATTAGCACTAATCACTCAGGTACTATTAGGGTTTCAACCTTTGTACCTTCATTGATTATCATTTCTAATCATCATTGGATCAATGAATCATTCTTCATCTTAATTCTCAAGAGATTCAATCACATTGGACCTTCATTACATAAGGTATCCAATTGAATTGATCAATTTAATCTTCAATTACAATAGGTGTCCAAGTGGATTAACCAATTGAATCCTCAATCAACCTTGACTACTTGAGCCCCAAACGGTCTTGGTCTTTCAAAGTTCAAATGGTTTGAAACCGTTTGGTAAAGTTGCACACTCAAGACCGTTTGCCCAAGTTTGACTTTTGAAACCACATGGGCACAAACAGTTTGGGATCGTTTGGTCCAAAACGGTCTTGAGACCGTTTGGTCCAAACCTCCTCAAAACCGCATGGACCAAGTATGGTCTCAACCAATTGAATTGGATTAGGGTTTCCAATGTCGATTCCTTCAATCATTGAATTCATGGAACCAATCATCAATTGGACCTATCCTCATTCTTCCATTGAGTTTAATAGGTCAACCTTCAACTGATTGACCCTCAATTACCCTCAATTGGTCATCAATTAGGGTTTGAAATTGATAATCCTTCAACACTAATCAATGCAAGATTAGTTACTTTGAAACCATTGAACCATCATCCAAATTGAACATGACCTGACCCCAAACGGTCTTGAGGTCGTTTGGATGACCACCAAATGGACTTGAGACCGTTTGCCCATGTTATCATCAAAATCCAAGTCAACCAATTAGGGTTTGGATCATTGGATTGATCACCAAATCAACAATTGATTACACTCCAACTTAGTATCTTTGGATCTTCAATTGCTTAACCATACTCAACCCTAGACCTCCAAATGGTCTTAGGTGACCTACAAACGGTTTTGAGACCATTTGGGTGATCCCCAAATGGTCTTGAAACTGTTTGGGTCAATCAACCCAAGTTTCCAACTCAATCACTTATGAAATCAACACTTAACCCGATTAGGGTTTTGGTGATTGATTGTCCTTCAACTCATGAACCAATTGGAACTAATCAATTTTAATTGATGGGTCATTAACCTAGATCATTTTCAACTGATCTCCAAATGGTCAACCCTGGTCAACACCACCAAATGGTCTTGAGACCGTTTGGTCTCATGCGGTTTGGTGAAACTGTTTGCTTCTAAACAGTTTGAAACCGTTTGCTCCCAAACGGTTTGGGAAACCGTTTGAGCAACTCAAACAAGACCATTTGCCTTGGTTATTTGGAGAGGTGTGTTCTTATCATCTTCAACCTCTAAACTCACTAAACCTTCTGTGGTTTCCATGGTGATTGCATCAATCAACCAAATCGATTATTGTAAAAGTAGAAAAGATCATTATTTGACATGGAATTGAATGCAATATCAAAATCAAGGGTTCAAGTTATAAAACCCGCCTCCAATTGAGCTCCAAAGCTCCATGTTCACGGAAAAAATGGTGGATGCAACTCCTTTCACCATTCCAAGGCTCTTCCTCAAGGTTTGAGTGAAAAGGAATGGTTAGAATTGAAGAGGAGATTGAAATATGAAGAAATTCATAATTTATTTTCGATTTCCACCATGGAATCAAGGTGAAATGGATAAAGAACCTTACCAACAGGTTGGGGGTCGTCCTCCTGATCCTCCCAAGCTCCCTTAGTCGTTTCCCAAGCAAGGAGAAGAAGTGGGGCCGAAAAATCCTTTCATTTGGCTTGTAAAAGGTCCTTTTATAAAAATTCAATGAGAGAGAATATACTTTTGCAAAAAAATCCATTTAATCCCAAATATGTGGCCGCCTATTCCCCCTCAACATCCTTAGGGATGAGGCTATCTTGTTTGCCTCTTATTCCTCTCAATTATCCATGATTTAAAGAAAAGCAAATCAAGCACCTTAAATCATATTATATTAATATCCATATGTGAGTGGATATTTCTTTTTCTTATAAAATTGAGAGTGAGTTATCCATTCCCTTGGATATTTTCGTGGTCCTTGCAGCCTCAAGGATGTCCACACACATCTGAATTCAACCATTTTAATTTTGGTTGAATCCCCTTTAATTAATACATTTATTTTTGCCCTAAATCAAATTAGGGTTTCAATTAGGATTAAATCTTGATTATTTTAATATCAAGATCCTCTCTCCTCCAACTTAATTCAAATAAGGCGCCCATCTCATTTTCTTTGCTCTAAATGATGCCAAGAAACATTAGGGACCTTATTGAAGTGGTAATTTTCATATTGCACCCTAGGTTTTTGGGTAAATTGCACATTACACCAAAATAGGTTTTCATGCACATACATTGCTTTATCAGCTCTTTCTTAGTGTTCAGGCTTCCATAAGCCATACCTCAGCATCATTTTCACTCTCATGATTATTCAACACATGAGGAACATATTATCATGCACAATTGCACTCAAACCCCTCAACTTGGGTAATTTGTACTTTAGTCCAAAACAAACAAAACATTGATTTCAATAATGTTCAAAAAGGACTAGAATTGCAACGTAAGTTCCTCTTGAGCCCTAATTACTTTTCACAAGATGAGATTAAGCATTTAATCACCTTTCTTAATCAAAACACCTAGGGTTAAAGTATAAACCAGGTCAGGGATGTTACAATAATGTAAAACCCCAAGTATGGTAATGGAGAGTGAAACCCTAATTGGGAAGAATAGTAAAACATAATTATGGATAGTTGAATAACAAACCCTAATTTTAGGGTAAAGTGCATGAAACCCTAAACTAGGGTAATGTGATGTAAAACCCTGATGTATTGATATGAAATTGAGAAACCCTAATTGAGGGTGATTCCATGAGAAACCCTAATTGAAGGGAACCCTAATTGAGGGTGATTCCATGAGAAACCCTAATTGAGGGTGATTCCATGAGAACCCTAATTGAGGTTGATTCCATGAGAAACCCTAATTGAGGTTGATTTCATAAGAAACCCTAGTTGGGATGAATAATAAACCCTAATTATGGGCAATGTGATGTGAAAGCCTAATGAAGGGAGATGGTGTGTGAAATCCTAACCCTAATAAAAGGTGATGGTATGGGAGAACCTAATACTAATAATGGAATGACGACTAATACATTGATAAGGGAAATACCTAAAGTGATTGATTATAGATAACCTTATAGCAAGCAATGCCTTAAACTGAAATGATTCCATATCATTAAAGATAGTTGGACCATTCTTGTGTGTGACCTATGCACTTCATGATAAAAGTGGTAGGTTAGTGGATGAAAGTATTAAGACGGGAAATACCTTAAACCAAGATGAGCTGATAACTCAAGAAAGTTGGAAGTGATGAGGAAAGTGATACATCAAGATATGATAGATATCACTTTTAGCATTCCAGGGTTGATATACCTTGATGCACCTCAAATCCAATATACTAGGACAAGAAACACATGAAGTGTGTTATGTAAATTGTTACAATGAAATGTAATGAGTTTGATATACTTTGATAAGTATAGGATAATATACCTTGAGAATGGGGTTAAGCCAAACTAATGAGTATGATGTATTCATACTATGATAAGGATGAGAAATGAACTCATACCTTGAATTGATAATCATTTTATGATAAATGTTAAGAGTAATAAACATGATTGAATACTCGAGATGTTAATGGATGCTCCTAGAGGTGTGGGGCAATATATTAAGATTGATTTGATAAATATGAAATCCTAATTGATGTGAGCTGGGAAACCCTAACCCTAAATTGGGTAATGGGACATGAAAAATCCTAATGTAATGTGAATAGTAAGCCCTAACCCTACTGAGGGAATAGTGGTGTTACTATTATTTTACATGAGGTAATATGATTAGTTGTTGCCTAGTGATAGGTGACAAGATGCTTCATGGGCCTTATGAGCCATGAGAACAATGGTGGCATAGTGAGAGGCACCAAGATGATTATAAAAGTTTACTGTAAGAAATGATAATAATAAACCTAATAAAAGGAATAATAGTATTTAATAAAGAATGTGAACAACTATGAAGCCTAACCTCAGGGTTCAAAGCCTAGAGAAGGATGTGATGATTAATGATGAGTTAAAGGGATTTATATCCCATGGCTGTGTAATCAGGATTGGTTAAAATCCAATACCTGGCAGAGGTGTAATGCCTATAATCAAGATTGGTTAGAGTCTAATGCCTGGCTGTGTAATCAGGATTGGTTAGAGTCCAATACCTGGCTGTGTAATCAGGATTGGTTAGAGTCCAATGCCTGGCAGTGTAATCAGGATTGGTTAGAGTCCAATGCTTGGCTATGTAATCAAGATTGGTTAGAGTCCAATGCCTGGCTGTGTAATTAGGATTGGTTAGAGTCCAATGCCTGGGTGTGTAATCAGGATTGGTTAGAGTCCAATGCCTGGCTGTGAAATCAAGATTGGTAGTGTCCAATGACTGGCGGTGTAATTAGGTTTGGAAGAGTCCAATACCTGGCAGAGGCTCAATGCCTGAAATGATGACACACGATTGGTAATAACCCAATGCATGTAATGATGACACAAGATTGGTAATAACCCAATGCCTGTAATGATGACACACTATTGGTAATAACCCAATGCCTGTAATGATGACACACGATGGGTAATAACCCAATGCCTGTATTAATGTTATATGAGTACATGGTAGATATAATCCCATATCTGTTTAGTAGATTGGATAAGGCCAACAGATTGAAATAAGAATGTCTGATGGGTGATATATAAAGATAATGAGTGTCACAAGAGAAGTTTGACATGATGGTATAATATGATGGATAGATGATATACATGTTCTTCCTATTCCTTATTAAGAGAATAGATGATCTATTGTTCTATCATGAATAGTTGCAATGCTTTAAAAGTTGAGAATGCTTTAAACTGCTTATCCTCTGCCTAATTTTATATCATTAAACTGTAATAATAATGTTTCTGGCGGAGAGTTATATCTCTCACTGGGGCAATTTACAATTGTCTCACCCCCGTGGGATCCAACATTTTTTAGGTGGATGAGAACGAAGGAGATTGAGAACATCTTGCAGAGGAAGAACTTCAGCAGCAGTAGGGACAGCAGTGACAACTCAGGTTGAGTGTACTGTCTGTCCTGTCTAGTAGATAGAAGTCCTATGTGTCGTCTCTGTACTCTTAGGTCCTCGGAGTTAATAGTTAGTTCTTTTAATGAATCGTTTTGAGATTTTCGCTTGATGCCTCGAGGTTCTTATGCTGTCTGTGTTTATCTTTTAACAAGGCAGTTCATGTTGTAACCCTCGAGAAGAGATGGTACAGGATATGTACTTATGAACCAGGATGTAAATGTAATACATTGGTTCTTGTTGAAAGAGTTTTCTTATGATTGGATCTCTTTGAAAAAGGTTTTAATTTTTAGTGATTTTCAGTAATCCGCTGTTAGCAAACGCTTCTACATTAGTTAAATCAGGTTATGTTAGTTAATCATGATTTTGCGAGTTGGATGTCACAATTTAGTGGTATCAGAGCTCTAGGTTCGCTGAGTCTACAGAGACATAGGACTAAGGTATCGAGTCTGTTCTAAGTGTACCCAGTGTATCTTATAGTGCCTTCTACTTATGCAGAAGAAGATATATAACTCCAAGATGTCTGGAGAATATGAGGAACATGTTGCTGAGAGAAATGTTGCTGCACCAGTAGAAGGTGCCAGGGATCAGGCAAGATAAGAAATAGTGCCTGAAAATCCCCATGTTGATGAAGTCATGATGAGAAACCCAGCTTTTTCTACACTTTTTGGGCAACTCATGACCACAATGAGGTATATGGCAGACCGGATGCCAGCACCATCACCTAGAGTACCCGTTTCCAATGAGGGATATGGGTCTGGTAAGACCTTTGAACGACTATGTCGTGTAGGAGCCATAGAATATGCTGGGACATCTGACCCAGCAGATGCAGATCTCTGGCTCACTGAGTTAGAAAAGGCTTTTAAGATCCTTAGTATTCCGGATGCTGACAAAGTTAAACATGCTTTGTACATTTTGAAGGGTAGTGCTGGACATTGGTGGGCTATAGAAGAAATAAAAAGGAATGATGAAGAGGTTGGATGGGAGGAATTTCGTCAAGAATTCGTCAATAAGTATTTTCCAAGGACATACTTAGATGAAAAGATCTCACAGTTAGAGAAGATTCGACAGGGAGCCATGTCAATAGGTGAATATGAGGTTAAGTTCATGGAACTTTTACGATTTTTTTCCTCAGATGGCTTCTACTGAGGAGGAAAAGATTTGACGTTTTGAGAAAGGATTGAATGTTGAGATGTCTATTCCGGCATTTGCCCTAGAAAGTAGAGAGAGGTTTGCCACATTTGTAGAGTCAATTCGAAGGATAGAAGGGTCTATGACAAAGAAACATGAGACATACCTTAAAAGGAAGTCTAAACAGTCACAGGAACAAGGAATTGGTGGTATGAAACAATCAAATATTTCAGTAGTGCCGACTCAACCACAATGTAGTGCACCTAAGCAGTAGTCACCTAAAAGGCTCCGAGCCTGCTATAGATGTGGATAGAGAGGACATCTGAGTTGGCAATTTCCATATAGAAAGTGACAAGGTGAACCAACATACAAGACACTAGATAACTTGTAAAAGGTAGACTTGTCAAGATAAAACTTTCTATTTTGAATTATCTTTTGTTCCCTACTATAAGAAAGGTAATTGTTATTTAGTTCATCTATATAATCCTTTGAGGATATGAGAAGATATAAGTAGGATGAAAACTTGTGTTCAGTTTAAAATTCTTTTATTTGTTTTGAAATTTCTCTTTCTTCATTAAGGAAGGGAAGAGATGAAAAAGGAACTCAGAGAAGAATCTGAGATATTAAGTATATCAAATTTAAAGAGATGAAAACATAAAATAAAATATATACATACTACCTAATTTCAGTTCTTGAATACCCTGTCCAGGTATTCATGTATTAAAGGCAAGGTAAGTATGACATATCTAGATTGTTATCTTTCTGATTACTTTGATCAAGTAATCATTCTAGATAAATCCAAAGAAACCTAATCAGGAAGGAGATGTGGCATGGATATTATTACCACATTCTAATTGATATACGGAGGAATTTGATTTAATTATAAATCAACTTATAAACAAAAAGGAAGATGAGGATGTAATGTGTTATCAACACATGTGTAGATACCAAGGTAAGGGATTCTGGTATCTGAGAAATATCAGGCTATTTTGTGATAGTTTCCTGAAATGGTTAACCGTGGAATCAGTCCAGTTACCTAATGTAGTATGAACATCATATGTTAGGGGTTTGTGCTTTGCATAAACATAACATTGATGAGAATGATCTACATTAAGGAATAATTGTAAAACTATTACAATAAAAGTTTATCAAATTAAATTAACAAATAACCTCTATCTAAGTAAGAAAAGTGTTACCTGGCACAAAATTAACTCCACAGTCTATAACGAAAGGACAGTTGAGTATGTGTCCAATGTGTTTGATTCTATGAGAATTTTGTGTGGAATAACTTTGATTGATCAAAGTTCTATGGTGTCTACGAAATAATGAGATGTTATGTGGAGACTTGATGATATAATGAATGAATAATATTTGTCTCCTTTTATCTGGGATTTTGGGGACAAAATCCTTGTTAGGGGTTTATGATTTGTAACATCCTTGACCTGAGTTATGCCTTAACCCTAGATGTTTTGCTTAATAAAGTTAATTATATGCTTGCTCTTATTTCTTGAAAAGTAATTAAGGTTCAAGAGGAACTTATGTTTCAATTTTAGTCCTTTTCAAATAATGTTGAAACATTATTTTGCTAGTTTTGGACTAAAGTGTAAATTACCCAAGTTAAGGGGTTAACATGCAAATTAATAAATATTCCCCAAGTATTATTGCATCATTAGAGTGAGAATGATGCTGAGGTATGGCTTGTGGAAGCCTGAGCACCAAGAAAGAGCTGATAAAGCAATGTTTGTGCATTAAAACCTAGTTTTGGTGTAATGTGCAATTTACCCAAAACCCAGGGTTCAATATGCAAATTACCACATCAAATTAGTCCCTAATGTTTCTTGGCATCATGTAGAGTAAATAAAATGAGAGGGGTGTCTCATTTGAATCACTTTGGAGGAGAGAGAATCTTGATATTAAAATAATCAAGATTTAAGCATAATTGGAACTTTACTTCAATTTAATGCAAAAATAAATATATTAATTGAAGTGCTCTTCAACCAAAATTTTGTTGGTTGAAATCCATATATATGGACGACCAAGTGACTTTCAAAGGCACGAAAATATCCAAAGGAAGTGGATAACTCACTCACATTATTATAAGAAAAAGAAATATCCACTCACTTATGCATATTATTATAATATGATCTAAGGTGCTTAATTTGCTTTTCTTTAAATCATGGATAATTGAGAGGAATAAGAGGCAAAGAGGATAGCCTCGAAACTAAGGAAGGGAAGGGGGAAAGTGGCAAGGAAATGGAGGAGATAATCCCTACTTTCTCTCTCTTAAATGAATTTTTAATAAAATGCATATATGCTCCTTTATCCATAGCTTGGATGGGTAATTCCGAATCCACCGTCACTTCTTGCTTGCAAAAATGACCGAGGGAGCTTGGAGCAATAGGAGGACGACCCCCAACCTGTTGGTAAGCTTCTTGACCTTCGTTTACCTTGATTCCATGGTGGAAATAAAAAATCAATGCATGATTTCTTCTTATCTCGACCCCATCTTCAATTCTAACCATTCCTTTCCACTCAAAGCTTGAGGACGAGCCTTGGGATAGTGAAAGGAGTTGCATCCAACATTTTTGACGTGAGCTTGAAGCTCAATTGGATGAGGGTTATATAACTTAAACCCTTAAATGTTGTTGTTGCATTCAATTCTCCATTAATTGTTGATCATTTTGTTCTAGTTGAAATTTCCTTGTTCCATTGATGTAATTACCATGAAAACAACAGTAGCTTTTGAATGAACAAAGGTAGATGATTATGAAATCATCATAAGAACACACCTCCACAAATATCTGTTGCAAACAGTTTCATAATTTTTGGTCCAAACGGTTTCACCAAACCGTTTGGAGACCAAACGATTTGCAAATCGTTTGGAGGTTTGGATCTCAAACCGTTTAGAAGGGTTGACCATTTGGATGGGTTGACCATTTGATTTCAGGACCCTAGTACATGTTGGATGATTATCTAATGGATCCAATTGATTAATTCAATATATGGATAATCCTCCGATTAGAAACCCTAATCGGGTTAAGTGTTGAAATTTCAACTGGTTGAATTAAAACTTTGGGTTGATTAAACCAAACGGTCTCAAGACCATTTGGAGATCACCCAAACGGTCTCAAGACCCTTTGGAGGTCAACCAAGACCGTTTGGAGGTCTAGGATTGCGTATGGTTGAGTAATTGAAGATTTAGAGATATCAAATCTAAAGACAATCAATATCTAATTTGATGATCAATCCAATGATCTAAACCCTTATTGGATTTCACAAATTTTAATGATGGGATGGGGAAAACGGTCTCAAGACCATTTGGAGGTCATCCAAACAACCTCAAGACCGTTTGAGGTCAGGTCATGCCATGGTTTGATGATGATCCAATGATTTCAATTGGACTAGTTCCACAATGTCAACCATTGATGGTTCCTCGATTTTAAAACCCTAATTGATGGTTTCTTGATTATAAACCCTAGTTCAATTGGGTTCAAAACCCTAATTGAAGGTCTATTTGAAGGGCGATTCAATGGTCTAATTGAAGAATAAATAAGTGTTTCAATTGATAGATGGTTTAATGATTGAAATCCTGAATTGATAAAGTGATGGAAGACCTTTTTGATCCATTCGGTTTTGAGAGAGTTTGGACCAAACGGTCTTAAGACCGTTTGAGTCCAAACAGTCTGAAGATCGTTTGAGATCAAATGGTATCAATACCATTTGAGACGAAACGGTCTCAAACCGTTTGCAGACCCAAGTGGTTTCAAGTATCAATTGTCCGTACGGTTTCATTATTGTTTTGCTTAAACGGTTTCAAACCGTTTGGAGCATCAATGGTCAAGAATGTTTGGATGTTTCAATATGATTAAGACATTTGGAAACCTAAGGTGATGAAAGATAAAATGACCCCATGGTTGTTACTGATCTATCTCAAAGATAATCACTAGGTTTGTACCTTTAAGATACTAAGTGACTGATAATCCTTAGATGAGTTAATCCTTGAAGCTTAAGTAAGCAATAACTCAGTACACTATGTCAATCATAGATGTATATACTTGATTGAAGGGTTGATATAACCTAATCAAGTTGAAAGGATGATATATAGGAATTCATACATGAGTATTGATCATGTGGTGATTAGGTTATGATCCTTAGTAAAGAGATCATGAAACCCTAATCCAGAAGGTTAATGAACCCTAACCCTAATTCAGGGTAACATAATGTAAAACCCCAATTATGGTAATGGAGAGTGAAACATTAATTGGGAGGAATAGTAAAAACTAATTATGGATAGTTGAATAAGATACCCTAATTTTAAGGTAAAGTGCATGAAACCCTAAACTAGGGCAATGTGATGTAAAACCCTAATGTATTGATATGAAATTGAGAAACCCTAATTGAGGGTGATTCCATAAGAAACCCTAATTGAAGGGAACCCTAATTGAGGGTGATTCCATGAAAAACCCTAATTGAGGGTGATTCCATGAGAAACCCTAATTGAGGTTGATTCCATGAGAAACCCTAATTGAGGTTGATTTCATGAGAAACCCTAGTTGGGATGAATAGTAAACCCTAATTATGGGCAATGTGATGTGAAAGCCTAATGAAGGGAGATGGTGTGTGAAATCCTAACCCTAATAAAAGGTGATGGTATGGGAGACCCTAATACTAATAATGGAATGACGACTAATACATTGATAAGGGAAATACCTAAAGTGATTGATTATAGATAACCTTATAGCAAGCAATGCCTTAACCTAAAATGAGTCCATATCATTAAAGATAGTTGGACCATTCTTGTTTGTGACCTATGCACTTCATGATAAAAGTGATAGGTTAGTGGATGAAAGTATTAAGATTGGAAATACCTTAAACCAAGATGAGTTGATAACTCAAGAAAGTTGGAAGTGATGAGGAAAGTGATACATCAAGATATGATAGATATCACTTTTAGCATTCCAGGGTTGATATACCTTGATGCACCTCAAATCCAATATACTTGGACAAGAAACACATGAAGTGTGTTATGTAAATTGTTACAATGAAATGTAATGAGTTTGATATACTTTGATAAGTATAGGCTAATATACCTTGAGAATGGGGTTAAGCCAAACTATTGAGTATGATGTAGTCATACTATGATAAGGATGAGAAATGAACTCATACCTTGAATTGATAATCATTTAATGATAAATGTTAAGAGTAATAAACATGATTGAATACTCGAGATGTTAATGGATGCTCCTAGAGGTGTGGGGCAATATATTAAGATTGATTTGATAAATATGAAATCCTAATTGATGTGAGCTGGGAAACCCTAACCCTAAATTGGGTAATGGGACATGAGAAATCCTAATGTAATGTGAATAGTAAGCCCTAACCCTACTGAGGGAATAGTGGTGTTACTATTGTTTTACATGAGGTAATATGATTAGTTGTTGCCTAGTGATAGGTGACAAGATGCTTCATGGGCCTTATGAGCCATGAGAACAATGGTGGCATAGTGAGAGGCACCAAGATGATTATAAAAGTTTACTGTAAGAAATGATAATAATAAACCTAATAAAAGGAATAATTTTATTTAATAAAGAATGTGAACAACTATGAAGCCTAACCTCAGGGTTCAAAGCCTAGAGGAGGATGTGATGATTAATGATGAGTTAAAGGGATTTATATCCCATGGCTGTGTAATCAGGATTGGTTAAAGTCAAATACCTGGCAGAGGTGTAATGCCTGTAATCAGGATTATTTAGAGTCTAATGCCTGGTTGTGTAATCAGGATTGGTTAGAGTCCAATGCCTAGCTGTGTAATCAGGATTGGTTAGAGTCCAATGCCTGGCTGTGTAATCAGGATTGGTTAGAGTCCAATGCCTGGCTGTGTAATCAGGATTGGTTAGAGTCCAATGCCTAGCTGTGTAATCATGATTGGTTAGAGTCCAATGCCTGGCTGTGAAATCAGGATTGGTAGTGTCCAATGCGTGGCGGTGTAATCAGGTTTGGAAGAATCCAATACCTAGAAGAGGCTCAATGCCTGTAATGATGACACAGGATTGGTAATAACCCAATGCCTGTAATGATGACACAAGATTGGTAATAACCCAATGCCTGTAATGATGACACATGATTGGTAATAACCCAACTCCTGTATTAATGTTATATGAGTACATGGTAGATATAATCCCATATCTGTTTAGTAGAATGGATAAGGCCAACAGATTGAAATAAGAATGTCTCATGGGTGATATATCAAGATAATGAGTGTCACAAGAGAAGTTTGACATGATGGTATAATATGATGGATAAATGATATACATGTTCTTCCTATTCCTTATTAAGAGAATAGATGATCTATTGTTCTATCATGAATAGTTGCAATGCTTTAAAAGTTGAGAATGCTTTAAACTGCTTATCCTCTGCCCAATTTTATATCATTGAATTGTAATAATAATGTTTCTGGCACAGAGTTATATCTCTCACTGGGGCAATTTACAATTGTCTCACCCCCGTGGGATCCAAAATTTTTTAGGTGGACGAGCATGAAGGAGATTGAGAACATCTTGCAGAAGAAGAACTTCAGCAGCAGCAGGGACAACAGTGACAGCTCAGGTTGAGTGTACTGTCTGTCGTGTCTAGTAGATATAAGTCCTATGTGTCGTCTCTGTACTCTTAGGTCCTCAGAGTTAATAATTAGTGCTTTTAATGAATCGTTTTGAGATTTTGGCTTGATGCCTCGAGGTTCTTATGCTGTCTGTGTTTATCTTTTAACAAGGCAGTTGATGTTGTAACCCTCAAGAAGAGATGGTATAGGATATGTACTTATGAAACAGGATGTAAATGTAATTCATTGGTTCTTGTTGAAAGAGTTTTCTTATGATTGGATCTCTTTGAAAAAGGTTTTAATTTTCAGTGATTTTCAGTAATCCGCTGTTAGCAAACGCTTCCGCATTAGTTAAATCAGGTTATATTAGTTAATCATGATTTTGCGAGATGGATGTCACAATTTAGTGGTATCAGAGCTCTAGGTTCGCTGAGTCTACAGAAACATAGGACTAAGGTATCGAGTCTATTCTAAGTGTACCCAATGTATCTTATAGTGCCTTCTACTTATGCAGAAGAAGATATATAACTCCAAGATGTCTGGAGAACACGAGGAACATGTTGCTGAGAGCAATGTTGCTGCACTAGTAGAAGGTGCCAGGGATCAGGCAAGAGAAGAAATAGTGCCTGGCAATCCCCATGTTGATGAAGTCATGATGAGAAACCAAACTTTTTCTACACTTTTTGGGCAACTCATGACCAAAATGAGGTATATGGCAGATCGGATGCCAGCACCAGCACCTAGAGTACCATTTTCCAATGAGGGATATGGGTCTGGTAAGACCTTTGAATGACTACATCATGTAGGAGCCATAGAATATGCTGGGACATATGACCCAGCAGATGCTGATCTCTATCTCACTGAGTTAGAAAAGGCTTTTAAGATCGTTAGTATTTCGGATGCTGACAAAGTTAAACATGCTGTGTACCTTTTGAAGGGTAGTGCTGGACATTGGTGGGCTATAGAAGAAATAAAAAGGAATGATGAAGAGGTTGGATGGGAGGAATTTCGTCGAGAATTCATCAATAAGTATTTTCCAAGGACTTACTTAGATTAAAAGATCTCACAGTTTGAGAAGATTCGATAGGGAGCCATGTCAATAAGTGAATATGAGGTTAAGTTCATGGAACTTTTACGATTTTGTCCTCAGATGGCTTCTACTGAGGAGGAAAAGATTCGACGTTTTGAGAAAGGATTCAATGCTAAGATGTCTATTCCGACATCTTCCCTAGAAAGTAGAGAGAGGTTTGCCACATTTGTGGAGTCAATTCGAAGGATAGAAGAGTCTATGACAAAGAAACATGAGACAGACCTTAAAAGGAAGTCTAAATAGTCACAGGAACAAGGAATTGGTGGTACGAAACAATCAAAGATTTCAGTAGTGCCGACTCAACCAGAATGTAGTGCACCTAAGTAGTAGTCGCCTAAAAGGCTCTGAGCCTGCTATAGATGTGGATAGAGAGGACATCTAAGGTGGCAATGTCCAAATAGAAAGTGACAAGGTGAACCAACATACAAGACACTAGATAACTTGTAAAAGGTAGACTTGTCAAGATAAAACTTTCTATTTTGAATTATCTTCTGTTCCCTACTATAAAATAGGTAGTTGTTATTTAGTTCATCTGTATAATCCTTTGAGGATATGAGAAGAGATAAGTAGGATGAAAACTTGTGTTCAGTTTAAAATTCTTTTATATGTTTTGAAATTTCTCTTTCTTCATTAAGGAAGGGAAGAGATGAAAAAGGAACTCAGAGAAGAATCTGAGATATTAAGTATATCAAATTTAAAGAGATGAAAACATAAAATAAAATAAATACATACTACCTAATTTCAGTTCTTGAATACCCTATTTAGGTATTCATGTATTGAAGGCAAGGTAAGTATGACATATCTATATTGTTATCTTTCTGATTACTCTGATCAAGTAATCATTCTGGAACAATCCAAAGAAACCTAATCAGGAAGGAGATGTGGCATGGATATTTCTACCACATTCTAATTGATATACAGACGAATTTGATTTAATTATAAATCAACTTATAAACAAAAAGGAATATGAGGATGTAATGTGTTATTAACACATGTGTAGATACTAAGGTAAGGGATTCTAGTATCTGAGAAATATCAGGCTATTTTGTGATAGTTTCCTGAAATGGTTAACCGTGGAATCAGTCCAGTTACCTAATGTAGTATGAACATCATATGTTAGGGGTTTGTGCTTTTCATAAACATAACATTGATGAGAATGATCTATATTAAGGAATAATTGTAAAACTATTACAATAAAAGTTTATCAAATTAAATTAACAAATAACCTCTATCTAAGTAAGAAAAGTGTTACCTGGCACAGAATTAACTCCACAGTCTATAACGAAAGGACAATGGAGTATGTGTCCAATGTGTTTGATTCTATGAGAATTTTGTGTGGAATAACTTTGATTGATCAAAGTTCTATGGTTTCTCCGAAATAATGAGATGTTATGTGGAGACTTGATGATATAACAAATGAATAATATCTGTCTCCTTTTATCTGGGATTTCGGGGACGAAATCCTTGTTAGGGGTTTATGATTTGTAACATCCTTGACCTGGGTTATGCCTTAACCCTAGATGTTTTGCTTAATAAAGTTAAGTATATGCTTGCTCTTATTTCTTGAAAAGTAATTAAGGTTCAAGAGGAACTTATGTTTCAATTTTAGTCCTTTTCGAATAATGTTGGAACATTATTTTGCTTGTTTTGGACTAAAGTGGAAATTACCCAAGTTAAGGGGTTAACTTGCAAATTGATAAATGTTCCCCAAGTTTTATTGCATCATTAGAGTGAGAAAGATGCTGAGGTATGGCTTGTGGAAGCCTGATCACCAAGAAAGAGCTGATAAAGCAATGTTTGTGCATTAAAACCTAGTTTTGGTGTAATGTGCAATTTACCCAAAACCCAGGGTTCAATATGCAAATTACCACATCAAATTAGTCCCTAATGTTTCTTGGCATCATGTAGAATAAAGAAAATGAGAGGGGTGTCTCATTTGAATCACTTTGGAGGAGACATAATCTCAATATTAAAATAATCAAGATTTAAGCATAATTGGAACTTTACTTCAATTTAATGCAAAAATAAATATATTAATTGAAGTGCTCTTCAAACGAAATTGTGTTGGTTGAAATCCATATAAATGGACGACCAAGTGCCTTGCAAAGGCACGAAAATATCCAAAGGAAGTGGATAACTCACTCACATTACTATAAGAAAAAGAAATATCCACTCACTTATGGATATTATTATAATATGATCTAAGGTGCTTAATTTGCTTTTCTTTAAATCATGGATAATTGAGAGGAATAAGAGGCAAAGAGGATATCCTCGTAACCAAGGAAGGGAAGGGGGAAAGTGGCAAGGAAATGGAGGAGATAATCCCTACTTTCTCTCTCTTAAATGAATTTTTAATAAAATGCATATATGCTCCTTTATCCATAGCTTGGATGGGTAATTCCGAATCCACCTTCAATTCTTGCTTGCAAAAATGACCGAGGGAGCTTGGAGAAATAGGAGGACGACCCCCAACCTGTTGGTAAGCTTCTTGACCTTCGTTTACCTTGATTCCATGGTGGAAATCAAAAATCAATGCATGATTTCTTCTTATCTCGACCCCATCTTCAATTCTAACCATTCCTTTCCACTCAAAGCTTGAGGACGAGCCTTGGGATAGTGAAAGGAGTTGCATCCACCGTTGTTAACGTGAGCGTGAAGCTTTGAAGCTCAATTGGATGCCGGTTATATAACTTAAACCCTTAAATGTTGTTGTTGCATTCAATTCTCCATTAATTATTGATCATTTTGTTCTACTTGAAATTCCCTTGACCCATTGATGTAATTACCATGAAAATGGCAGTAGATTTTGTATGAAATAAGGTAGATGATGATGAAATCATCATAAGAACACACCTCCACAAATATCTATTGCAAACAGTTTCATAATTTTTGGTCCAAACGGTTTCACCAAACCGTTTGGAGACCAAACGGTTTGCAAATCGTTTGGAGGTTTGGATCCCAAACCATTTAGAAGGGTTGAACATTTGGATGGGTTGACCATTTGAGGTCAAGACCATAGTACATGTTGGATGATTATCTAATGGATCCAATTGATTAATTCAATATATGGATAATCCTCCAATTGGAAACCCTAATCGGGTTTAGTGCTGAAATTTCAAGTGGTTGAATTAAAACTTTGGGTTGATTAACCCAAACGGTCTCAAGACCGTTTGGAGATCACCCAAATAGTCTCAAACCCGTTTGGAGGTCAACCAAGGCCGTTTGGAGGTCTAGGGTTGCGTATGGTTGAGTAATTGAAGATTTAGAGATATCAAATCGAAAGGCAATCAATATCTAATTTGATGATCAATCCAATGATCTAAACCCTAATTGGATTTCACAAATTTTAATGATGGGATGGGGAAAACGGTCTCAAGACCATTTGGAGGTCATCCAAACGACCTGAAGACCGTTTGAGGTCAGGTCATGTCATGGTTTGATGATGATCCAATGATTTCAATTGGACTAGTTCCACAATGTCAACCATTGATGGTTCCTCAATTTTAAAACCCTAATTGATGGTTTCTTGATTATAAACCCTAGTTCAATTGGGTTCAAAACCCTAATTGAAGGTCTATTTGAAGGGTGATTCAATGGTCCAATTGAAGAATAAATAAGTGGTTCAATTGATAGATGGTTTAATGATTGAAATCCTGAATTGATAAAGTGATGGAAGACCTTTTTGATCCATTCGGTTTTGAGAGAGTTTGGACCAAACGGTCTTAAGACCGTTTGAGTCCAAACAGTCTCAAGATTGTTTGAGATCAAATGGTATTAATACCGTTTGAGACCAAACGGTCTCAAACCGTTTGGAGACCCAAGTGGTTTCAAGTATCAATTGTCCGTACGGTTTCATTATTGTTTTGCTTAAATGGGTTCAAACCGTTTGGAGCATCAATGGTCAAGAATGTTTGGATGTTTCAATATGATTAAGACATTTGGAAACCTAAGGTGATGAAAGATAAAATGACCCCATGGTTGTTACTTATCTATCTCAAAGATAATCACTAGGGTCGTACCTTTAAGATACTAAGTGATTGATAATCCTTAGATGAGTTAATCCTTGAAGCTTAAGTAAGCAATAACTCAGTACACTATGTTAATCATAGATGTATATACTGGATTGAAGGGTTGATGTAACCTAATCAAGTTGAAAGGATGATATAAAGGAATTCATACATGAGTATTGATCATGTGGTGATTAGGTTATGATCCTTAGTAAAGAGATCATGAAACCCTAATCCAGAAGGTTAATGAACTCTAACCCTAATTCAGGGTAACATAATGTAAAACCCCAATTATGGTAATGGAGAGTGAAACCCTAATTGGGAGGAATAATAAAACCTAATTATGGATAGTTGAATAAGATACCCTAATTTTAAGGTAAAGTGCATGAAACCTTAAACTAGGGTAATGTGATGTAAAACCCTGATGTATTGATATGAAATTGAGAAACCCTAATTGAGGGTGATTCCATGAGAAACCCTAATTGAAGGGAACCCTAATTGAGGGTGATTCCATGAGAAACCCTAATTGAGGTTGATTCCATGAGAAACCCTAATTGAGGTTGATTTCATGAGAAACCCTTGTTGGGATGAATAGTAAATCCTAATTATGGGCAATGTGATGTGAAAGCCTAATGAAGGGAGATGGTATGTGAAATCCTAACCCTAATAAAATGTGATGGTATGGGGGACCCTAATCCTAATAATGGAATGGTGACTAATACATTGATAAGGGAAATACCTAAACTGATTGATTATAGATAACCTTATAGGAAGCAATGCCTTAACCTGAAATGAGTCCATATCATTAAAGATAGTTGGACCATTCTTGTGTGTGACCTATGCACTTCATGATAAAAGTGATAGGTTAGTGGATGAAAGTATTAAGATGGGAAATACCTTAAACCAAGATGAGCTGATAACTCAAGAAAGTTGGAAGTGATGAGGAAAGTGATACATCAAGATATGATAGATATCACTTTTAGCATTCCAGGGTTGATATACCTTGATGCACCTCAAATCCAATATACTAGGACAAGAAACACATGAAGTGTGTTATGTAAATTGTTACAATGAAATGTAATGAGTTTGATATACTTTGATAAGTATAGGATAATATACCTTGAGAATGGGGTTAAGCCAAACTAATGAGTATGATGTATTCATACTATGATAAGGATGAGAAATGAACTCATACCTTGAATTGATAATCATTTAATGATAAATGTTAAGAGTAATAAACATGATTGAATACTCGAGATGTTAATGGATGCTCCTAGAGGTGTGGGGAAATATATTAAGATTGATTTGATAAATATGAAATCCTAATTGATGTGAGATGGGAAACCCTAACCCTTAATTGGGTAATGGGACATGAGAAATCCTAATGTAATGTGAATAGTAAGCCCTAACCTTACTGAGAGAATAGTGGTGTTACTATTGTTTTACATGAGGTAATATGATTAGTTGTTTCCTAGTGAGAGGTGACAGGATTCTTCATGGGCCTTATGAGCCATGAGAATAATGATGGCATAGTGAGAGGAAGCAAGATGATTATAAAAGTTTACTGTAAGAAATGATAATAATAAACCTAATAAAGTGAATAATTGTATTTAATAAAGAATGTGAACAGCTATGAAGGCTAACCTCAAGGTTCAAAGCCTAGAGAAGGATGTGATGATTAATGATGAGTTAAATGGATTTATATCCCATGAACTGTGAAATCAAGTTTGGTTAAAGTCCAATACTTGGCAGAGGTGTAATGTCTGTAATCAAGATTGGTTAGAGTCCAATGTCTGGCTATGTAATCAGGATTGGTTAGAGTCCAATGCCTGGCTGTGTAGTCAAGATTGGTTAGAGTCCAATGCCTGGCTGTGTAATCAGGATTGGTTAAAGTCCAGTACCTGGCAGAGGTGTAATGCCTGTAATCAGGATTGGTTAGAGTCCAATGCCTGGTTGTGTAATCAGGATTGGTTAGAGTCCAATGCCTGGATATGTAATCAGGATTGGTTAGAGTCTAATGCCTGGATCTGTAATCAGGATTGGTTAGAGTCCAATGCCTGGTTGTGTAATTAGGATTGGTTAGAGTCCAATGCCTAGCTGTGTAATCAGGATTGGTTAGAGTCCAATGCCTGGATGTGTAATCAGGATTGGTTAGAGTCCAATGCCTGGCTGTGTAATCATGATTTGTTAGAGTCCAATGCCTGGCTGTGTAATCAGGATTGGTTAGAGTCCAATGCCTGGCTGTGAAATCAGGATTGGTAGTGTCCAATGCCTGGCGGTGTAATCATGTTTGGAAGATTCCAATACCTGGAAGAGGCTCAATGCCTATAATGATGACACAGGATTGGTAATAACCCAATGCCTGCAATGATGACACAGGATTGGTAATAACCCAATGCCTGTAATGATGACACATGATTGGTAATAACCCAATGCTTGTATTAATGTTATATGAGTCCATGGTAGATATAATCCCATATCTGTTTTGTAGATTGGCTAAGGCGAACAGATTGAAATAAGAATGTCTCATGGGTGATATATCAAGATAATGAGTGTCACAAGAGAAGTTTGACATGACGGTATAATATGATGGATAAATGATATACATGTTCTTCATGTTCCTTATTAAGAGAATAGATGATCTATTGTTCTATCATGAATAGTTGCAATGCTTCAAAAGTTGAGAATGCTTTAAACTTCTTATCCTCTACCAAGTTTTATATCAATAAACTGTAATAATAATGTTTTTGGCGGAGAGTTATATCTCTCGCTGGGGCAGTTTGCAATTGTCTCACCCCCATGGGATCCAACATTTTTTAAATGGACGAGAACGAAGGAGATTGAAAACATCTTGCAGAGGAAGAACTTCAGCAGTAGTAGGGACATTAGTGACAGCTCAGGTTGAGTGTACTGTCTGTCGTGTCTAGTAGATAGAAGTCCTATGTGTCGTCTCTGTACTCTCAGGTCCTCGGAGTTAATAGTTAGTTCTTTTAATGAATCGTTTTGAGATTTTGGCTTGATGCCTCGAGGTTCTTATGATGTCTGTGTTTATCTTTTAACAAGGAAGTTGATGTTGTAACCCTCGAGAAGAGATGGTACTAGATATGTACTTATGAACCAGGATGTAAATGTAATACATTGGTTCTTGTTGAAAGAGTTTTCCTATGATTGGATCGCTTTGAAAAAGATTTTAATTTTTAGTGATTTTCAGTAATCACTACAGCAAATATGCCCATTAGCGGCATTTATTCTAGTGCCATTTATAAAAAAAAGCCACTATCTTTCTAATATACAAGCATTTTTAATTAAAATGCCCCTAAACCTCTTATTATAGAGTTTCTAAAAAGGACTTAACATTAAAGGCATTTATATTTTTAATTAGCGACAATCCTAAATTGCCATACCCAAATTTTCTAAAGCAATATTGACTTTCCCGCTCCAAATTTCACGACTCGCACTCGAAATAGCTACTCTCTCCCTAATTCAGCCTGACATCTGCCACTCTCTCGCAAGCTTGCGACTTCCTCCCTCTCCAGTCTCTCCTTGCGACGAGCCCTAGCTTTATGGATCATGTCGGCTCCAGAGAAGCTGCCGTCCGCAGAGTTGCACGCGCCGACGGTGAGTCCCAACTTGGAACCGGCATTTGCGAGTGGAGGAGAGTTGTCGGCCATGTGCGTCAATCGAGAACCGGGAACCTTCATCCACTGCCTATTTTGATCTAGCCAACCTGAAGCACCGCCTCAGGCGTCGGCGAGCTCGAGTGAGGGACTCCAATCATCCAAAGTTTTGCAACTTTCTGAAGAGGTATGTTGGCGCTCCCCCTCTCATCCCCACAATAACTCAATGAGCTCGTCAGGTTTCTCTCCTTTTCCCTCGTTCACTCCGCTAGCCCCTTGCACCCCCACAAATCCCACCCATGGCCAAGCTCTATTTCTCACACCCTATTCTCACCTCTTCTCTGCCTCCCAATTTGGTGACACTCTCACCATCTTCTCCGCCTCCCACCCCCATCTCGTCCCCTCTAGGAGAAGCCAACCTCCAGTCCATATCACCAAAGAGGAGGCATTGGAAGGATGAGTTGTGAGGAATATAAAAGGAGGAGAGAGCTCGGTGAAGCACATACGATATTTCCCTATTTTTTGGTTCTTGCTTATTTCTCAGACTCGGTTGAGTTCATCTTTATCTTTCTAGAGCTTCATGGTTATTGTTAACAAGTGTGTGGGACATTGTAATCATTGTTGAGTATTGATATGTACACCCATGTCCTATGTTTAGGAGAGGAGGCAATTACAAGGAATTAGACAGAACCCTGATGGCCACGACAAACAAGCCCATGCACGATTTACTGATTGGGCACAAAATATTTTCCTAAGGCAAATTATACAGGATTTCAATAGAGATTTTAACTTAAGATTTACTGATTTTTTCCCACGCTTAGCTTTAGTTGTGTTTTTTTTATATGGATTGGATTGATATGCCCTTTGTTTCATGCCACATTTTCCTCAATTTGGGTCATATTATTCAGGCCAGACCACATTTTGTATGCTTAGTTCATTTTTAGCTAAGTTGTTTGCCAAATTCTGGCCATCAGTAGAATTTAGACCTACCTTTAATAGGGTTTGGTTTCCATTTGAGCCAATGTAGTTGAACATGGCTCTTTTTCATGTGTAAAATAAGTTGCATGACATACTTTGCAGTCATTGATACATGTGTTAGGAGTCTGCAACTGGTCTGTAAATCATGATGAGGCTTTACTATGGTTGTTAATGTGAGTTGACCTTGGCTTAACCTATTTTTTAAAGAAGTAGATGTCAATGATAATTTAGTTAACCAATCCCTATGATTGATCCTAATTCAGTTCAATATTGTTTTGCATTCATACACGATCGTGCTAAAATTTGTAGTGTGCATTTCTAGTTTTAGGTTTGAATTTTTGATGTTACAACTTTATTGTGTGGGGCATGACATTTTCAGTACATCCGATGCAATTAGTTCACGGAAGACCACAATTTGTATGCCTACTTTAGGTTTAGCCAAACAATTTGCCAAATAGTGCTTGGAGTCAGATTTAGACCTATCCCTAACAGGGTTTGCTTTCCACTTGGGCCAATACAACTGAACATGTCTCTCTTTCATGTGCCAAGCAAGCTGCATGATAGACTTTGCAGTCATTGATACGTGCAATCATTGATACTTTCTGGCTATATATGTTCTAAAGCCAGACACCATTAACCTCTTTGATAATCTAAAATATGAGTGTTGATTAAAAAAATAGATAATAAGTGTCACCTCATTTTATGAAATACCAAGATACATCAAATTCTATCAAGCCTAAATCCTATGATTCCTGGCTCTGGAAAAAATTGCTTAGACACAGGGATACTTTGCTTCTTCATGCTCATTTTAAGCTAGGCAATGGTTACTGTTTTTTCCTTTGGAAGGATCCGTGGTGTGGTAATGGTACCTTCCTGTCCGATCATGTTGATGTGCTGTTCAGGCACAGATTGGGAAAAGGTGATGATTGTAGGGTGAATGCATGCTTGAGTAATGGTAATTGGGCAATCCCTGGTAATATTCGTGGAGGAGATGATGTTCTCTGGATCCTTCAAAATATGGCTGGTCCCAATGCAAATACTGAAGATTCTATTCTTGTTAATGGTAAGGTGTCCTTGTCGCTGAAAGAGTGTTGGGACTTATGCAGGTCCAAGGCTCAAGTTTTGAACTGGACTGCTGATGTGTGGGCGTCCTTGATTCCTAGGAATACCTCTGTTTTCTTATGGAAATGTTACCTTCAGCACTTACCTTCTCAGGACACTTTAAAGAATTTTAACTTCCAGCTCCCTTCTATTTGCTATCTATGTTGGAAGCATGAAGAAGATGGACAACACCTCTTCTTTGACTGTTTCTATTGCACTGAGCTTTGATCCTTCTTCAAGCTTAAGTACAGTCGTGCTCCTTCATGTCTGATAGAGATTTTATCACTCAATCAGAGAGCCAAATGCGCAGCTTTCTTCCTCATCTCTAGTATTTGGAAGGAGAGGAATAGAAGAATCTTTTCTCAAAAAGTCTGTGATCCCAAAGGGGTTTGGACCCTGTGTATACGTGATGTCAATAGCATAAATAGATAGTTATAGTTTTCCTTTCTGTACAGTTGTTAGCTTCTTAGCTTGTAAAGAGTTAAACTCTATTTTGATGTTGTTTTTAATAAAGGAGAATGCACGCATGGTTCAGCAAAAAAAAAGATACATCAAATTATAGAAAATACTAGTTACTTCCTTGAAATTCTCAAAGAAGGATTAGTGAACATTGGACCGATTGCAAAGATATAGGGCATGATCTCCTCTATTAGATTTCTTTTCAAGCTATCATGTCTACCACAATAAAGTTAGTTATGACAAGCAATAAAAGGTTAACTGATGTTATTCAACTTTTTCTGAAAATATATAACATCGTTATATGTACTTACACTTTGTTAATACTAATATTATGCAGTCTCTGTCCACCCACAACAGTCACTATGAACTGGGCCTCTATGGCAATGTTAACGTTCCCTATTGAAGAACAATTGGACATCATCCTAGATGATTGTTCCTTAAACCAATTGGTCATACCCAAACATTGGCGTTTTCTAAAAGGAAGACACTACAGGCCTGGTGAAGTGACCCTAACTTTTGGCAATTATTCACATGTTATCGAGGTTGAGTATGATTTGGCGGGAAATCTTGTATCAAAATGCAGTTGGCATGATTGGATTGGAAAGATGCATGTGGGCCGTAGAGACAGGCTTTTCCTCTGTCCAGTTGGCCATAATACCATCAAAGTTTGGATAACCAACATCAACTGTGAGACCCCCAATCATCTACAGCGGTATGAGCACACGTGGGAGGATATCAGCTCAGACGAATCTGATTATGAGGCCCCTGTCAGTTCAGATTCGTCTAAATATAGTGAGGAGCTCCGTGACACAACACGATCATCAAAAAGGCCACGGTAAGTCCAATTAACAAATATAATTGTCAAGACAAAAAATTTGTGTTTACACTTTTTGTCTGAAAGCAATCAATACTCATAGATGCTTTCTTTTCTGAACTTCAGGAGAAGATCTCCACAATGATAAGTCCTTGAAGTTACTAATGCGGGACCATGTTGGTGTAGTATTTAGTTGTCTATCTATCTAGACTTGTCTGTATTAATAGTTTTTTTAATTATGCGCATGTTTAGGGGTACACCAACCCCTTTGTTTAGTTACTGTTTAGGGGTACACCCCTGTGTGTGGATTTAAAAAGAGATTAATGAATGGAACTGAAAGTTGCTACATGAATGCTTATAACTGAAGTGTATGTTCCCATGAATGTTCCAAATTCACAAATCCATCCTATCTAACGACACATTTGAAACCAAACAACAAAAAGAAATATGCATATCCTATTATGTTACAAATTACTGATAAATTTCATTATAAATGTTCTTTTATCCTTATTATAACTATGTTCTTTTATCATTATTATAAGTATTTCAAAAAATGCTTGGGCACCCGCATAGTCGGATATGCTCACGTGAACTTCATTTGCATGATTACACTAGTATTTTCTCATATTGTATAGTCTATTTTAATATGACATACTTACTCATATGTTATATGTTTTACTATTTTTATAGAATGGATAAGTCTTGGATAGTAGAGGATGACCGAACCAGCAGTAAATACTTATGTGGAGTATCTAAATTTTTGGATTTTGCTTTTGAACATTCATCGGTTGGAGACAAGATTGTATGCCCATGTAGAAAGTGTGCTAATGTATACCAGGTCACCAGAAAGACTGCATTGGGCCATCTATTGTGGCATGGCTTCTTACCAAGCTATATTTCTTGGGCTTTTCATGGTGAAGATGCCGATGTTCAAATGGATGCTCCTACTGATCAGGGAGATTTCCTTAATGCTGAAAATTTACAAGATATGTTGCATGATACTTTTCTGAGTTTCAGTGAAGATGTAAATACAGAAGGAGTGGAGCCATCTAGTGATCAATATTTCAATACTGAAATTTTTTATATCTTTTTAAAGGATTCTGAGACAGAATTATATCCAGGGTGTAAGAAATATAGCAAACTTGCTTGCATCCTAGAATTCTATCACCGGGTTTTTCTTAATGGCTTGAGTAAGAAAGCATCATCTATGTTTCTTACGTTCTTTAAGAAGATGCTACCAGAAGGAGAACAAATACCTAACTCTTTTTATGAGATAAAAAAGACGATTACGGGGTTGGGCTTAGATTATGTGAAGATTCATGTTTGTCCAAATGGTTGCATGTTGTTTAGGAAGGATTCTGCTGATAAAGACATCTGTGATACATGTGGAGCATCAAGATGGAAACCGATTACAATCCCAGATGATGATGACGAGCTTGCAAAAAAACCCAAGAGAATACCTATCAAAGTGCTCATACACTTTCCACTTATACTCCGCCTAATGCGGTTATTCATGTCATCAAAAACCTCATCCTTAATGAGGTGGCATGCAGAAGAATATGAAAAAGATGACAAGTTAAGACACCCGGTTGATTCACCTGCATGGAAAACATTTGATGTGATGCATCCAAAATTTGCTACAGACGCTAGAAATCTTCGATTGGGACTTGCAACTGACGGATTTAATCCTTTTGGGACAATGAGTACTTCTTACAATACATGGCCTGTTGTGATTATTCCATATACTTTACCTCCTTGGTTGTGCATGAAGCAACCATATTTTATGTTGTCCCTACTCATTCCTGGACCAGCTTCACCCCAAAATATAGATGTGTACTTGCGTCCATTGATTGATGAGTTGAAAGAACTATGGGATACTGGTGTACATACATATGACGCTAGAACCAAGGAATTCTTTCAGATGTGTGCTTCTTTATTATGGACAATTAGTGATTTTCCAGGATATGCACATCTATCTGGTTGGAGTACTAAAGGCTAAAAGCATGTCCCTATTGTAATAAAGATATTGTCTCACATTGGTTGCCACATAGCCGTAAAGTTTGCTACAGAGGACATCGTAGGTTTTTGCCAACTAGCCACAGATTCTGAAAAGAAGCAAAGGCATTTGACGGTGAGCAGGAATTTAGGTGTCCACCTAAACCTCCTTCTGGAGCTCAAATCTTGTCACAATTGGAGGACGGAACAACTGTAATTGGTAAGAAAAGGCCAAGAGGTAAGGATTCAACACACAATTGGGAAAGGAAAAGCATATTTTTTGAGCTACCACATTAGAAAACTAACATTGTAAGGCACAATCTCGATGTCATGCACATTGAGAAGAATATATGTGAGAGTATTGTTGGAACATTGCTAGGTTTGAAGGATAAAAGTAAGGACAACTTGAATGCAAGGAAGGATTTGGAGGATATGGGAATCAGATTTCCACTTCATCCAAAAACTGTTGGTAAATATACCATCCTACCTCCAGCTTGCTATACAATGAAAAAAGATGAAAAAAATATTATTTTGCAACCTCCTAAAATCTGTCAAAGTTCTAGACGGGTATGCGTCTAATATATCTAGATGTGCAAGGCCGAAGGATAAGAAGATGCTACCAATGAAAAGTCACGATTATCATGTGCTGATGCAACATCTTTTTCCATTAGCTGTCATTGTGTCCTTGCCCAGTAAGAATGCTAAGTCATGTATTATTAATCTTTGTCGCTATTTTCAAAGGTTGTGCACTAAAGTCATAGATCTAATTGATTTTTCTGCATTGGAAAATTCAATAGCTGTTACACTTTGTGAGATGGAGAAGATATTTCCTCCATGTTTTTTTGACATAATGGTGCATCTATCAGTCCATCTCTCTTATGAAGCTAAGATATCCGGCCCTGTTCAGTATCGTTGGATGTATCCAATTGAAAGGTAACATTTCACACGTCGTGATGACTTTACCTATTAGAATGTAATTTATCATAATATTTTCCTCAACTTTGTTTTTAGGTATCTGATGACCCTAAAAGGATATGTTCGTAATAAAAGATATCTAGAAGGGTCAATAGCAGAAGGATATATAGCTGAAGAGTGTCTAACTTTTTGTTCAAGATACTTGGATGGAGTTGAAACAAAGTTAAATCGGCCAAATAGAAACGATACTGACGAAGCAAATTTGAAAAATGAGCCAACACTTGACAGTGATGATTGGTCTATTTTCTCGACAGTAGGTCATGGTATTGGTAAAATGGTAACATGTGTCTTGGACAAACATACATTGAAACAAGCCCATAAGTATGTACTATTCAATTGTGAAGCAATTGAACCCTACATTAAGTAAGTTAGTGTCAACTGTCTTCTATTAATAAAATGCTATGACATATTCCAATAACATATTGCACATATTTTGTATTTAGGATGCACTATGATATCATTAGGAAAAAACATCCTCAAAAGTCTTTAAAGGAGGTTCAGAGAATACATAGTAACTCATTTGATGGATGGTTTAAGGAACATGTAGCTTTAGTTGTGGTAATTAAATTAGTTATGCTTCATGAATAAAGTCTAACAAACTTTTCTTTTATTAGATTGAGACACTCCTAAGAATAGATATGGTAGATGATAAAATCAAGTTTCTTTCTCAAGGTCCACATCAGGTGGCCATTAAGTACAAGGGGTATGTTGTCAATGGTCACAGATTTCATACCAAGGCAAAAGATGCAAATCGAACAACACAAAATAGTGGAGTCTTTCTGGTAGCTAAGACTGATTGTTATTCTAAAACCACTGACTGCAATCAAATTACTAGAGATGTAACCTACTATGGTGTTTTGAAGGATGTTATTATGCTCAATTATTATGAACACTTTACGGTGACATTATTTAAGTGTGATTGGGTGGACATCTACTCAACGAGGGGAATAAAGCATGATGAACATGGGTTGACTCTTGTTAATTTGAGATGCCTTCAAACTATAGGAGAACCATTTGTAGTGGCATCTCAAGTTGGACAAGTATTTTCTGTAGAAGATGTCACTGCAAAAGGGTGGCATTTTGCTGTAAAGATTGCCCCACGGAATATGTTCAACATGGAAGAACAATCTTGTATTGAGAATGTCGAAGCTTATGTGCAAGGTGAAACTGGAGATGGGCCATCAATGACATCAGAGGATGGAGATACTGATTGTGACATAGTTATATTGGATATGGAAGGAATTACTGTTGCTAGTTCAACAACTGAAAAAGACCAATCCCGAATTCAGCAGGGTGATGAAAGTGTATGTCAAAGTGATGATGATGACTGTTTTGAATGAGAAGATTACAACATAGCAGCCAATGTTTCTTTTTGTTTGTCATTAATATTTGACTTAAATAAGCCTTTTATGGCTCAATGTATCTCTTTAATTTTCTGTCTCAAATTGTGCTCTAGCTAGGTGTATCAATTTTGCATGTCTGACATTATTCTTATTCATATTTATCCTTGTCTCTACTGTTGTTTATAATTATATTTATACTTGTCTCTACTGTTATGCATATTTATCCTTGTCTCTATTGTTGTTTATAATTATATTTGCTTAAATATCTGAGTTCAATATTTTTCTAAATGTGACCATTTTTATGTGACTTGATATACTCAAGATGAGAGAACAGTACAGTGACAACTGCCATAACATGACAGCCGCAAGCAATGATAAGAACAACAACAATGAATCTTGTACGGCGACTCGTTTGCCTAGCATTACTCGACATGCTTGTTGGCAATCTTTGAACATGTCAACCTCAAATCAAAATTTTAGCTTCCCTTCCAATTGAAATTCGTAATGATAGAGCAAACAAATTCAATAAAACTGCTGCTAGCTCTGCAAAAAATGCCCAATCAGCCACGTCTCCCCAAGACTATAATATAGTTGGTGGTTCGAAATCCTCTCAAACATGCACAACTGAAAAGGAGATGGGAATAAGGTTCCAAAATCAACAAAATAAAGAAAGTGGCGATAAAGTTACAAGATCAAGAATTTCACAGCTACCCCGTGTGCCTAATGTTAATGCTTCCGTGTCTATTCATTCAAGAATTGTAGAGAATAGAGCTACCAGTAACCAAAATAGCAATATATTTCCTGATAACATGGACCAAAATAACATCTCTGATCACCATGTTGAGTCATTGAAAGTTACAACAACACCTTCTGATGGGCTAGGTAATCATTTCATTCATATCATTGTATTTATAGTGTTGCATTTAATCATATATTATTAAATTTTATCCTTTATGAATGAATGCTTAGGTCAAAAACATCAAGCACGTGGCCGAACACAATGTTTGAAAGTTTGGAAAAGAAAGCCCGACGATCCAATTCCCATTGAGAAAAATCAATTTGGACAACCAGTAGGTGAAAACCAAAGTCACTTATCAAGTTTTCTGACTACCATTGCAAGATATCCCAATCTTTGTCCACTAAACTATGAGGACTGGAGACAATTTCCAGCAAATAAAAAAGATTCTATATGGAATTTTGTGAAGGTATATTATTATATTTTATTTTTAAATGGTTAAATGAAGCATCTAATTGATATCCTTTATGTCAGTAGAGTAAATTCACAATGGATTCAGATCTGAAGGAGTGGACAATGAAGAGACTAGGAAAGAAATGGAAGGACCACAAGTGCGAGTTAAGGAGACTATACTTCGTAGAAGATAGTCCATACGAACAACAACTTGAACAAGTTGTTCCCCGCGTGGACAAGTCGCATTGGAAATTTCTTGTCGATTATTGGAGGAGTAATAAAGGAAAGGTAATATTATTTTTTCTATTCGTTGATACTTACAGTACCGCACAGATAATTACTATGCACAATACTGCAATGTTTTCCACAGAGGAAGTCTATAACTAACAAGACAAGCAGAAAATTTCAAAAGGTTAGCCACACAACAGGAACCAAGTCGTTTGCATGTCTGAAATATGATGTAAGTGAGTAATTTTTGTGATCCATTTAGATAATTTGATGGCATCCGTTAATTTGATGTTTACAATAACCTTGTTTGAATGATAAAGATGGAGAAGGAAATAGGCGGAGAAGTGGATCCCATAATGTTTTTTGAGAAAACTCATCATAAAAAAGATGGGAGCATAGTTTATGTTGAATCTGCCAAAATTTTGGTACAACACATAATATCCTATAGTATTATGTTACATTTACTAATTTCATAGAGGTATATATTTGGTATAATTGCATCTCGCATGATTTGTTGTATGTAGGAAAAATTTTCTGAGGTAGGAGAAGAGCTGCGAAGAAAACAACTTGATGTTACTTCAGATGAAATTTATAGGCATGTTATGGGAGAAGAGAGACCAGGATATGTTCGTGGTTATGGACTTGGACCATCACCTTCTGATATCTGGGGCAAGAACCGTAAATCCCGAGAAGCTGAAGAAGCACAAAGGAAGCATTTCCAGGATAAGCTTGAAGAACAACGATTGGAATTTGATGCAAAAATTCAACAACAAAAGGATGAATTCAACCAAAAATTAGAGGAGTTACTTTCCTTAACTAGAGCAGGAAACAGTCAAGCACAGCATGTTGGCACTGGCCAAGTATGAATACATTTTATACAAGATGTGTGGTATCAATTATTTTCCATGTTGACTTTTATGGACTTATGACAAAAATAAAATAATTGTGCAGACAAACTTATCAATGCAAACTCTACTCCATATAAGACATTCATCATTTAAGAAGGGACAAGTATGTTTGTATTACTGTGAATTGCACTTCATTTTACGTTTATATAAATTTGTTATGTCAACTGTATTTTTTTTGTAGGATGTGTATCTGCTGAGTTTTATAGATCCAGATGCTAGAATTGCATTCGGTCGAGTCTCTGAGGTTGACCCCATGAAAAGGGTGGGAGGTGCAATTTTAGGCTCATCATTTGTTGCTGTTTTTGTAGAGGTTGCTTTGTTGTGCAATGATCCTCTAGTTAGACCTTATGATCAATATCAATCTGTTGATGATGTTGTCGGCAACATCATAGCATGGCCGAAAACACATACGTTGCCAAGGAGAGCATAAAGTATTGCTTATACTGTTACATAATTGAAAACAAAAGTAGTATCTAAAGTCGTTTCCATTTGTTGCAGGACATGAAGTTTAAATTTAATTGCATTCTTGGATACTATCTAAAGAGAGGAGAGTTATAGTTGTTTTTATGTAATCCACTTTGTTATTTGTACATTCCGATCCAAAGTAATGGTGTTTCATGTCCATTGTCGTAGACAATGTTTCCAAATAACAATCCTATTTTGTTTTGTCCTACTTTTAATTTTGTTATGGAGAATCTTAGTATTATGGATGATACATGCATTATGATTGGTTTGTGGTTTTTAGCTATGAGCAGTGTTTTAGCTTCTTGTTTGTGGGTACGGATGAGGTGCGTTACATGTACGAGTACTATTCTATTTTCTCACTGCGTTGTTTTTGAATGTTTTGTTTTTGGTACTAAGTATAATATAGCCTGGTGTTTTTGCATTTTGCAGAGGCACACTAAGTCATTGTCAACATTTCAGAGGTCTGCTCTGGTTGAGAAGTCTAGGCAGAAGCCTCAAGAAAGAATGGGTGTTCTTAGTAATGTGGGTTCCTCCTTGTTCCCTTAATTGTTAAAACAACATTTGTATATTTGTCTTTTTTCCTTTACCCCCTCCATCTAAAATAATACCCTTTCTGTAACATGTGGTTGTGATGCAGGCCCTAAAAGCCAATAACTATGGTAATGATCCTCTGCTAATTGCAGCTCTGTACTTGGAGATTAATTAAAGGCCAATCTCGAGAACTGACAACCTCTGTATTGATGGCTTGTCCGACTGCCTAGGGCTCCCATGGGACACATCCATTCCTAATATAATAGTTGGCACTTGGGAGATCTTTGGCATGGATGGAGGATGGTTGTGGTGATCTTCTCTGCGCAATGTGACACCCGTAGGCATATTCAGGATCTCATTCGCTGTGGAAACATGAAGGGTGTTGTAAGTAAAATATTTTAATGTATTTCATTTAAATTAGTTAAACGAAATACATAAATATTTTTTACTGACAACGCACTTCATGTTTCCACAACGAATGAGATCCTGAATAAGACTGTAGAGAAGTTCACCACAGCTGAGCATCCTCCATCCATGCCAAAGATCTCCTAAGAGCCAACTATTATACTAGGAATGGATGTGTCCCATGGGAGCCCTGGGCAGTCGGACAAGCCATCAATAGCTGTTGTAAGTTTTGAATTTTGACTCCTTAGCTTATGTATGGGTTTTTGAATGCTTAAGAGATACAAGTTAACTAAAACCTAACCATAATTTAAGAGTTAGGAACATTTTTCACTTTTTCCTTTGTCATCCATGAAGTTATTTTATATTGGTGTCCGTCAGTGTCATTAAGCTAACATGAAATCATCATGCTATAGTATGCATTCTTGGATACTATCTAAAGAGAGGAGAGCTATAGTTGTTTTTATGTAATCCACTTTGGAATTGGAGGATGATCTTTACCCCTTTGTGTTACAGTTCTATCTTGATGCTGGAAAGGGACATGTATACATGTACATTTTTGTGAAGATCGAGTTGCATTGAATTTCAAAGACTCCTTTTGTTGAATGCATGTCTGAAGCTTTCAATGGGCATGACAGACATTCTATTGATGCTAAGTGTGCACAAAGATGGTATGCTACTAACTTATAATGATACATATCATACAAGTGAACCAGAAGTTACCATCATTATTTTTGCCCATGTTTTAGTGCTTCTATGCCCATCATTTGATTTTTAAAGATACCAAACTTATTTACGTATCATTTCAGTTTCCATTGGAGAATCTTAGAGTGGAGAAAAATGTGTTGAGGGCTCAATTAGAAGAGAAGGATGAGCTGAAGAGGGAAGGTTATTCAACATGTCACTTTGTAAGTGTAATTGTAATTTTTTATAAATTTCCTTCAAGTGACCACTCGAGATGTTGTGATAGTTGAACAATCACATGTGTTTTTGCATATGCTAGATTTTTTTGGAGGTCCATCTGTCTATGAGGCTTGCACCATTAGGGGTAACACGGCTTCCTCTGTATATAATATGAATTGTGCATGCTCTATTTTGCATCTACTTTAAGCCAAATACGGCCAAAAGCCCTACAGTTCTGCATTCCTATCCTTGATCTCTTTTCGATTAACACACATAACTCCAAAGGTGCACCCAAAGTGGTGGATTGAGGAAAATACAAACTTTCCAGGCCTTTTTATGTATAGTTACTTTCATGTTCTTGAACTGGACATGATCATGTTAGAAGTGGAGCCAACCAAGACCAAACTAGTTTTTACCTATAGGGAGGACTATAGTGGCTGAATACAATCCAAGACAACCCAGTTGCAGCCTTGTCAAATATGTGGGATAATGACTGGTTTATAGGTCAGATGGTGGAATTTCTTTCTGCATTGAGGGAAGCATTGCACTTTGTACAATGAGCTGTGACAGCCACATCTTTGGCTAATAACTACATGCTTCTGAGGAGTATGCTCGGCTTCCCTGTAGGACAAGCATGTTTGGTGCACATCTTTTCTACATCTCTGTTTAATAATTAACTCATGAATTTACCATTGCATATTCCACACATTTTTTGTAGAGCAGGAATCATTATTTACCTTGTTATTATGTCTCATTCTTTACATGCCTTCATACATATTGCCAAGGGAATTTCATATATTGGGGAGTTTTTATATTGTTCTCTGTTGAATAAGCAAACATCACTCATAATTATTGAAGTTAGTTCTCTTATTGCTTTGATAAAGATGGAATGTAAATTTCTTTTTAATTTGATGAATAAGCAAACATGAACATTGCTTTGATAGAGATGGAATGTAAATTTCTTTTTAATTTGATGAACCAATGTACTGTCATGCTAACTGTAATCATGTACTAGTGAGATTTTTTGATGAACATCGCACTTCTATTGCTGCAACTTGCAAGAGGAATTAACAATTCCTGAAATTTTTTTTTTGGTAATGGTTTTTTCTAATTTCAGAGCTAAAACCTGAGAAGAGCATGAAATTGCATTAGGTCCTTGGAGGAAGCTATCAAAGGAAAATGAAATTGCAAAGCAAGAAAGAAAGGTTTGCTTGGCCATTTGTTAGTTAGTCTGTTGGTGGATTTGACATGGATGATGCAGCTGCTCTGTATTAGGCCACTTGGTGGATTCAACATGGATGTTGAGTACTGCTGCATATGTATTGACTAAGGATATGTTTGGACCTATTGTTGATAATGCAAGTGGCATTGTTGAGATGAGTCAGCAGGTAAATTATTTGCCCTTATTATTTGCTACTTTACACTATTGTTGATAATGCAGCAATCACACAATTGTTTACCAGGAGTTGGATGAAATAATACAGTTTGTAAACATCCTGGTGGATGTAGAGAAAGATGACCTACACATAAACAAGGATTCAGTCCAAATCTCTGCAGTAAAGGAAACCAAGGAAGCCAATATGGATGTCACTCCAGAGAGATCAGTAAGTAGGAGAATTAAAGGAAGTGGAACAAAGATGAAGAGGTGAGGGTCTGCGAGAAAGATTGAGACTAACAGAAGAAGTCCAAGACTAGAGGATTTTTAGAATCTAGCAGCGACGCCTGAAGTAGATCAAAGTTTAATCACACCAAAGACGATATGTACAACCTGAGGAATGAATACAAACTTAATCAAGAGAATCATGTTGCAACTCCTACATTTTGTGGTTTATAAGCGGCTATACAGATTGTTAATTCAGTTAATTCAGTCATTCACGCCTCCCTACTATTGTTCTTTTAAGTCAGTGAAGACTATATTTGCATGTGAAGCCATCCAAGTTCAATGGAGCTTGGTAAACATTGGTGTTGTACACAATATAAGGGGCAAGGTAAAACGTCCTCCCCATGTAATTCAATATAAGGGGCAAGGTAAAATGTCCTCCCCATGTAATTCTCAATTGATTATAAATAAAAATTATTCATACTTTCAGAAAACTGAGTTCTTCTACAATTGACATTCATTTAGAAATAATGATAATGAATTGAAAACTGAATGACTAAAAGCCATGAACATGTAGTAATACAGAAGTAGTAGTCATTAGTGGCATTTTTTATACGCCATTAAACTCAATAAGAACATTTTCATACACCAACAAAATACAAATAGTGGCATTTGTATAAAAGCCAATTGATGGATAGTGGCTTTTTTATAAATGCCAAAGAATGGTTTAGTGGCCTTTATGTGGCATTTATTCGAAGCCACTAAAGACAAACCTTTAGCGGCTTTTACAACTTAAGCCACTATCTTCCTAGTGGCATTGGCGCTAGAGGCATTTTTTTAAATGTCAACAAATGCCGCTAAACCTGTTTACTGGCTTTTATTTATTTTTAGTGGCTTTTATGAAAGGCCTCTAATGAGTATGTTTGCTGTAGTGAATCTGCTGTTAGCTAACATTTCCACATTAGTTAAATATGGTTATATTAGTTAATCATGATTTTATGAGTTGGATGTCACATCTACACTTAGGAATTATTGAGGATGTACCTATCAAGGTAGGGAAAGATTCCTATGTTCTGTGTGACTTTGTCATCATGGATATAAAAGAAGATACTAGATACCCACTCATCTTTGGATGTCCATTCCTCGCCACTGCAAGAGCCCTAATTGATGTTAAAGCAGGAACCCTGCTGCTCAGACTAGGTAAAGAAACTCTCAAATTCAAAGTTTTTGAAAGTATGCGAAGACTAAGTATGCAAGAAGAAGTCTACTTCATTGAGTTCATAGAGCAGATGACACTACTTACGCAAGAGGATTATGAATAAGACGATCCTTTAGAAGTGTCTCTAACAACCCCATCTGCTGATGATTTCATTGATGAACAAATAAAAGATTGTGATCTCCAACTCAACACTGCCAAGGAAGATCCTGAAGATAAATTTGAGGTACTCAAAGCTGTGGATACTGCTGAAGAATCATCTGAGGAACCACAAGCTCCTGAAGTGAAGCACCTACCTGAAGGATTAAAGTACACATTTCTAGATGACCTCAAAGTCTGTCCAGTCATCATTAACTCAGATCTAACAGCAGAACAAGAAGATAAACTCTTGACGGAATTAAAAGAAAGAAGAAAAGCAATAGGGTATAAGATGAGTGATCTCACTGGGTTCTTTCAAGTACTGTGTATGCATAAAATCCCCATGACGGAAGATCATAAGCCAACTATTGAACACCAAAGGAAGCTTAATCCGAACATGAAAGAAGTTGTCTGCCTTGAAGTTATAAAGTTGCTCAAGTCAGTAATTATCTATCCGATCTCCGATTCACCATGGGTAAGTACTGTGCACGTTGTCCCGAAGAAAGGTGGGACTACAATGATATGGAATGAAGACAATGAACTCATCCCCACTCGAATAGTCACAGGGCGGAGGATGTGTATTGATTATAGGAAGTTGAACAAAGTGACACGAAAGGATCATTTTCCGGTGCCATTTCTTGATCAAGTCTTAGAAAGATTGGCTCATCAAGAATATTTATGTTATCTCAATGGTTACGTTGGATTCTATCAAATACCCATACATCCAGATGACCAAGAGAAAACTACTTTCACCTGCCCATTCAGAACATACGCATTTAGAAGAATGCCTTTTGGCCTCTGTAATGCACTTGCAACCTTCCAGCGTTGCATGGAAGCCATATTCGCTGGTCTCACTGAAACAATTATGGAAGTTTTTATGGATGACTTTTCTGTGTACGGAGATTCATTCAACTCATGCCTAAAACACCTCTCCCTTGTTCTCAAATGGTGTGCAGAAGCACATCTTGTGCTAAATTGGGAGAAGTGTCACTTTATGGTAAAGGAAGGCATTGTCCTCGGCCATAGGGTCAGTAATCGAGGAATTGAAGTAGACAAGGCTAAGATCGAAGTAATATCTAAGCTCTCTATCCCAACAAATGTTAGGGAAGTGCATTCCTAGGTCATGCAGGCTTCTACAGACGGTTTATAAAGGACTTCTAAAAAATAACCAAGCCAATGACGCATTTGTTACTAAAGGATGCTGAATTCCATTTTGATGAAGAATGTTTGAAGAGTTTCAATAACTTGAAACAGGCCCTTACAACAACACCCATCATTAGAGCTCCTGATTGGGATCATCCATTTGAAATTATGTGCAATGCCAGTGATTACACTGTGGATGCTGTTGTAGGGCAGTGTATAAAGAAGAAACATTATGTGATCTACTATGCATCGAAAACCCTCGATGAAGCTCAAAGGAATTATGCAACTACTGAGAAATAACTTCTTGCAGTCGTGTATGCCTTTGACAAATTCAGATCCTACCTCATAGGTTCAAAAGTCATTGTCTACACAGATCATGCAACTATCCGTTACCTCCTGGCGAAGAAAGATGCAAAACCCAGGTTGATAAGATGGATTCTCCTACTACAAGAATTTGATCTGGATATAAAAGATAAAAAGGGTACAAATAATGTTGTGGCAGACCACCTCACTCGTATCCACACTCTGGATACTGAGGGGATCCCGATTAATGATTCTCTTACAGATGACCAACTAATGACAGTTTCAGAAGCTACCCCTTGGTACTCGGACTATGTGAACTACCTCGCAACTGGTGTTATCCACCCTGAATGCACCGGAAATGCACTGAAGACATTCATGCATGATGTGAAACAATATCACTGGGATGAGATGTACCTCTTCAAGCTCTATGTTGATGGTCTTTATAGACATTGTATAGTTGAGGAAGAAGCCCAACTCATTTTTGAGAAATGTCACTAAGGCCCAGTTGGAGGCCATATGAGTTCTAAGAAAACTACCTTGAAAGTTTTGCAATGTGGTTTCTTTTGGCCAACCATATCCAAAGACTCTTACATCTTTGTTCTATCATGTGCAAAATGTCAAAGAATAGGTAACATTACAAAGAGAGATGAGATGCCACTTAAGTTGTGGCAAGAAATTGAGATATTTGATGTTGGGGGGGTGAACTACATGGGTCCATTCCCATCTTCTTACAGATTTTCCTACATCCTAGTCACGGTCAATTACGTCTCGAAATGGGTCGAAGCCATTCCAACCATTACTAGCAATTCCAAACCCGTCATCAAGATGTTTAAAGATATTCTCTTTCCCTAGTTTGGTGTTCCATGAACTATGATATCTGCCGGAGGTTCTCATTTTCTTGAAAGAAGCTTTGAAGCATTGCTGAGGAAATATGGTGTAACTCACAAGGTAGCCTCACCCTACCACCCACAAACAAGTGGACAGGTAGAGGTTTCTAATCATCAACTCAAGGCTATTTTGGAAAATACAGTAGGCTGCAACTGAAAAGATTGGTCAGTAAATTCAATGACGCATTGTGGGCCTACCGAACTGCTTTTAAAACTTCTCTTAGAACTACACCATTTCGGCTAATCTATTGAAAGTCATGCCACCTGCCTATAGAACTGGAACACAAAGCATGGTGGGCAATAAAAGAACTGAATTTTGACATGAAGAAAGCAGGCCAAGCTAGGATTCTACAACTCCAGGAGCTGGAAGAACTCCAGATGACAGCTTATGAGAATGCATGAATCTATAAAGAACGCACAAAGATTTGGCACGATGGTCATCTAAAAAGAAAAGACATTCAAGTCGGAGACCAAGTTCTTCTGTTCAATTCCAGACTGGGGTTATTCCCAGGAAAACTTCATTCTCGCTGGTCTGGACCTTACATTGTCAAGAGCATCTACCCACATGGTGCTTTCTCTTTATGGAGTGAAAAGTCAGGCGAATTTGTGGCAAATGGTCAACGATTGAAGAGATATTTCACCTATGCTGACACAGGCTCTGAAGCAATGCTGGATTTCACCAATCCAATATATCCACTGTAAAAGTTGAAGGAATCAAGTCGAGCCATCGACTTAAAACAAAGGTGCTTGTCGGGAGGCAACCCGATCAATAAATTTGTATTTGTTTTTAATTTTGAATTAGAAATTTTTCTAAATTTTGTTTTTACTTTTTAGATAAATTTTCACCAAATAAAAATTGCATCGCAAGATTCTATCTTGAGATCTGATTTATCTCCATTTTTTAGATTTTCAGATGGAGGATGCACGTTGATAGGAATGCAACCACATTTGGTGGTCTAACCAGCATGCATTTTCCCCTCCATCTCGAATTTAGTGTTTGCTCGGGACGGCCAAATTTCTAAGTTCGGGGTGGAGGGTGGATGGTATGTACTTTACTTTCCACCTTCACCAATTTAATTCAGATTTAAGACTTCATCATTGCTTTTTTGACCAAAATTTTCAATTTTTTCAAAATTTTTAAAGTTTTCCAAAGAAATTTGAACAGATATTGGATGAAGTTTTGACACTTTTTGACACTTTTTAGTTTCAATCTCTATGCATTTTGGATCATTATACCTTCCTTATTTGAAGTAGATCCTCAAAAGGACCTTCTTATGAAAACTAGCCTTTTGATTGAAATCATTGTGTGAAGCTTATGAATCCTAACATCACGATCTTTATGCAAAAATGGCAACTATCTGTCGAACTGATAGGGATCAAACACATCGTGCTTCCTAACTGACTAGTGGAATAACAACATGGAATCCCCACTGGATCCTCATCAAGTCATTATTTGAGCAGAATACGATAAAGAGAACAACCTGGTGCACGGAATTGTAAATCAAGTTGAATTCTGATCTGAACTCTCTTCTACACTTCTTCTATCATCTTCGTACCCCTCCATCCATCAAAAAGAAACAAAAATAGCCAAAATAGTGCCAAACCCTAAGTTCGGGGGTGGCACACCACTTCCCTCTATATCCGCTTCTTCCATACCCCTCACAAATTAATAGGGGTGTACCACCAAGAAAAGATGCCAAAGCGCACACAAAATAGGCAATCTCGAGTCAAATAGAGGAGAGATTCACACAAAAAAATGCAATAAATGAAATTGCAAATAGTATAATAAAAATCTCGAGTCGAATAGAGGAGAGATTTATTTCTTCTTAACATACCACCCTTCACTCCCTTTTCTACCTAATGACACAATAAATGCCCCCACTACCCTGAAATACACCAGTGTCAGATCTGATGCACACTTGTTGTTCTGCAGGTATCTCTGGACTCTTACAAAACTCTTTGACATGCTTGTTGTTGGAAAAAGTGAGGAGGAAGTGATGTTGGAAAATAAACTCAGGAACAAAGATATGGTAAGATGTGTTCAGTGGTCCCAAGAGGTTGAGATACTTAGTCATACTGAGCAGAAAGAAAACAATCGTGATGCGAAGATGAGGCAATTAAATGAGTTGAAAGTATTCTTTTGGCGACTGTTTCAAATTTTGTGTTACTCGAGGATGAGCAACGTTTAAGTTTGGGGTGTTTTGATGAATGCATATTCACCTGTTATTCAGTCGCCATCTTGAGCTCATTTTGATTCAATTCATCTGATTTCATTCACTAAATATCACAATATACAAAATTGCTTAATTGGTTCAATTACCAGAATTATTAACCGAGTTTTTGTTGAATTTATGCAGGTCATGATGAGGTTGAACAATCAGCTGGCACCCACCTCCATTTAACCCTAATCCACCTTCAATCATCAAACCATCATTCAAATCAAACCCTTTTTGAGTGGGACCCACCTTTCTTAAACCTTGATCTACCCTCACTCATCCTTGGTCTTAACCATATGGTTTCACCCATACTGTTTCATCCATACAGTTTCAACCTATCGGTCTTAGCCGTTCATCCATTCGGTCTCACACCGCGAGCTTTTCTTCACCATCAGATTGCTGATCAATGGTCCCCATCCATTCTATCAAATGATCTGACCTAACGGTCTTGGGCTATCATTTTTCCTCTAAATGATTTTGCAAGACCATATGGGCATCTCTCTCTGATACCGTATGGGCTGCTTCACCTCAAGACCATTTACGCATCTTGACCTGCAGCACACCATTTGGAGGACCTCGCCTCCTACTTTCCTTCTTCTTCTTCCTCCTTCCATAACCCTAACTCCTACTCCACCTGCTGCGTGCATCACACCTCCTTCAAACTGCCGCTGCCAACACCTCCCGCTTTCCTTCTTCCTCTACCCTCTCTGTCCAGCCTGCAAACCCTAATCCATAGCACCAGCCGCACCCCCGCACCCAACGATGCCTTCCTCCTCAACCTCGCCAGCGGTGCAACCCTAAGCACCAGCCATGGAGCCACCTCCATCTCCGACGCTCACCTTCCACGCAGCATCCACACAGCCTCCATCCACAACGCCTATTGCCACCGCTTTCACCTGCTACTTCTCTGCCTCGACGACGCCAACCCGCACGGTCTCACGAGACTGATTGGAGCCAACACACAGTCTCAAGACCGATGGGCAGTGAGTGGTCTCTGAGACCGTTTGGGAACAGAGAACGTCAGGACTGCGAAGACCATTTGGAAAGAAGTCACAAAGATCATTTAGTCTGCATACCACTAGGGTGTTAAAACCGTTTGGAGCTACTGAGCACAAGACCGTTTGGTCATTGACTCGAGACCGATTGGAGAAGGGCATAACTCTAGACCGATTGGTCATTATCGGTTTCCAAACTGTTAGAGCCAAAGCTTCTAAAACCGTATGGGCATATATACAAAACTAGTTGGATGAGTATCGGTCTATCAAACTGTTTGGAGGATACACTCCAAGACCATATGAAGGTTGAACTTCAAGACCGTATGGTCTTATGTCCAAGACCGTTTGGAGTTTAGAAGCAAAACCGTTTGGAGAGAACTTAATACAAGACCATATGGAGCCACAACAAAGACCGTTTGGTCATCTAAACAGTCTTCAAATCAAATTGTGAAAATTGCAACAGGGCCCAAAATGTCAAGCCCCCATCCGAGCCTATAAATAGGACCAGCAGGGTCCTCATTTGGGCATCGGATCTGGGACGCCTCCAGGCCGCCCGAACACATGATTCGATCCAGATCCGTCATCCACGCCAGTGTCACTTCACCTGCTGCTCTTGCTGTGATTGAGGAGATTGAGAAGAGAAGGAAGGAGGAGTGAGAAAGACCGCCAGGTCTATCTTGGCATCCATCGTTCCTCATCCATATTTGCCCCGACATGACGTAGAAGACCGAATCATCTTCACCGAGCTGCGACTACCTTCTACATCATGCTCATGGCGGAACCTTCCCTCTCTCTTATTCTTCTTGTTTCTCGCATCATGAGAGAGTAGTTCCTTTTCGTTGGGGTGCGGGGACTAGCCTCGCTGCCCATGCTAGCATGTTCCTTTGTTAAACAATCCATCACAATGTATATAACTCTTCATTTCATTCTTAATCGTTAATGTTCGTAGTTTGATTACCTGCTTGCTTTCATCCTATTCTTCCCTATGTTGTGAGAACTTCTATATGTAGGGTAGAATTTTGTTTAATGAGGTTGACTCCCAAACTAGAAATAGAATGGGATTCCTTGAGGTTTTAAGTGTATGATCTGTGAGGGGACGAGCCATCTAGCCTATGATGACGCTTCTGTGTGCCTAACGCCTGTATAGGGGGCCCACAACCATAGTTGGATTTTGTATCTTCTTTATTAATCGTCGATGTTTTCTTGTAGATTAATCAACTACTTGCTTAACGTTTATCATGGTTGACTCCCAATATAGAAATAGAATGGGATTCCTTGAGGTCGGAAGTGTAGGATCTGTGAGGGGACGATCCATCTAGACTACGATGATGCTTCTGTGTGCCTAACGCCTATATAGGGGGTCCACAACCTTAGTTGGATTTTTGTATCTTCGGAGCAGTAAGTGTATGATCCGGATGGTGACGAGACATCTGATGCCTAAGGTGATGCTTACGCGAACCTAACGCCTGTATGGGGGTTTTGCAGCAGCTCTATTTGGATAGTGATATCTTGCCGGATGTTTGATGTTTGAATGTGTTTGCATGTGTAGTGGTAGTGAAACCTGAGACCATCCCAGTGATTCCATACCGTTAATCTAAATCCAACTTTAATTCTGCTATTACCTTTCTTATAATTAGTTTAATTAACCTCAAATCAACCAATCGTTCTAAATATTAGTCTTACTTGAGCTAGATTCAACTGACAACGATTCTTAAAAATGTTGTCTCTAGGGATTCGATCCTCAACTACACTGCGATAAGACCCGTCTTCTTGCGGATGGTATTATTGCACAAGGTTTTGGTAAAATATCGGGGATTTCAACCCTGAGTGAATTTGTTAGTGCGATAATATTCCACGTCAATGTACTTATGAATTTTCATTTGCTACCCATCTTGAATCATTAATTTCTCTTATTGGTAGGACACTCTAATGATTTATCTCCTCATTCATGCTTATATGGAGATCTACTTCCAAGTAGTTAGTAGTTAGGAAAGAGCAATTTAGAGTAGGAAATCACACAATACACCAAACAAATGTCTGAGTAATTATGATGTTAATTGCTTTCTTGATAGTGTCATTGACTGAAGGTGGACATCTTTTATGGAATTTTTGATCACTTTAGAGCAGTTATCGGTTCAGTGGTCAATGAAGGCCGGTTTAGGGCTGGATAGGTCGATTTGATTAAGAAAGGAATGTATGTGTTATGTCATTTTGATGGCTATTGTCAAACAGATCTGAGAGAGTGTTGCTGGAGGACGAGCAACATTTAAGATTAGGGGTGTTTGATGCATGCATTTTTAAACATTATTACAAGCACATTTTTCCTTGATTTCATGTATAGATTAGTCATTTATTTGATTTATTATGCATAAAATGACATAGATGACCTCTTTCTATTGAATGCATCAAATTATATGATTTTAACTATTTTATATAATATTTTATGCATCCCAAGTACTTATGATGTTTTTATACATTTTTTGGTACAAGGAAGATCCAAAAACTCAGTGCTACCGACCTATTAACAGTCAGTGGTACCGACTTGACGTCAGTGATGGACTTAGGAACTTACCCAGACTCAGTGCTACCGATAGCCAAAGTCAGTGGTACCAAATCAACATCAGTAAGCCCTGACGTGAATTGAGAAACTCGGTGCTACTGAGTTTCCAACCCAGTGCTACCGAGTGGACGTCAGGGAGGCAGTTTGAAAATCATAAAACTCGGTGCTATCGAGTCCAGTCAATAGTACCGACACGATCGGGATGGCGCGGTTAAACCTAAGTGACTCAGTACTACCGACTCACCTAGTCGGTACTACCGAGTCTTCTCGATCAGGCCATCCACAGATTTCACTCCAATCTAACGGTGGATGTTATTTCGGACCCTAGGTACTTTCTATGACTTAGGGGGACGACTGAAAAACAAAAAGGAGAAGTCATTTTCATTGTACGACAACTGGAGAGAGAGAGAAGAGAAGAACTAAGGACTGAAATCTTCAACCTAGGAGATCTGAGCACCTCTGAAGGATTATTCTATAGCTAGAAGATAGCAGAATGCATATACGATGGAGGGATCTTCTGGACTGGTAGAAATTCAGGGGTTACCTTAGTTTCCTAATGTTTCCCACATTTTTCTCCTTCCTTTCCAAGTATTCATTGATGAAAATCATACAAGGCTAAAAAACCTTTATTCCTTAGGGTCTGGGAGTAGCCCAGATACACACTGTGATTGATTTCTATGCATTAATATCAATTTTATCTCTTTCTACTAGATATAAATCTATGAAAGCTTTGTGTTCTACTTGTGCTTGATCACCATGAGTGGATTGATAGATGCTTAGTCATCTCAGGAGAGAATTTGAGGGTCAGAGAGCATATATTTACCCATCTACTGTGCCCTTTGGGAAAAGTGGAGTGTAAACAACAGGAGAAACCCAGAGAATAATCATAAAGCATCTAACTAATCAACCAATAACTACGGAAGTGGGATTGGCATTAGATTAGGTAGTGAATTACATTGTAGGAGTAGGTAATTCTGGCTACAACTCCTTATCCAGGGATTGAGATAATAGATGCTAGTGTGTGTGAGGTCAATTATTAGTCTTATCAGTGGTGAAACCACTGTCCTAAGGAATTCATTCCATCTCTGATTAATTCAACTTTTAAATTCATTTTGTTTCTGCATTTGTTCTTTAACTCAACCCAATTCAACTTCTTACAACTGACTTAGCTGATTTGACTATAGTTAGTAGTAGTATACTAGAAAAATGCTTCCCCATATTTGACTCGGGCTTCACAAGGCCTTATTACTTCGATACATTCACTTGTGTATTACGTACGGTAAACTCATATCAGTCATGCACATATATTTATGGTGATGGTCATGGTCACTTTAGAGTTGCATGAAATAAAAGTCAACTAAGTAGTTATTTCTAAGCAACTGATAAAAACTCAGAAATCATCATGAAACTAGAGTGATTAGTCATAAGCATAACCACATACCTGATTATGTGTCAAATGAAGCAAGATAACCAAATCCAACTAGATGTCCAATCAAGCACAATAAGCAACCAAATCAAGCAACCCATGATCCTGAAAATATGTATAACACCTAATTGTTACAATCTCATCCCAAACAACTCTTTATTGACTTGGGATACCTTTATAAGGTTTCTAAGTCTCATTAGGATTCATTAGGGCTTCGTAGATTGCTTTATCCACCATTACCCTTTTCAGGCTAACAACCCTAAAAATAGGTTTCTTATTTACAAAAACCTTAATTATTCCAATTATCCTCATTAAGGGTTCTTTTGTCTCAAATCAGGCTTAGGATCATTATATCTCTATTGCATTCTTACATTTTCATATTAAAACCATTAAAACCCATATTTTCTAAAATTAGGGTTTCTAAGCCCATTAATGCATAATCATGAGTATAAAACCCTAAAACAAGCATAATATCAACTTTTTCAGATTTAACTCTTCCTTTTATCCACAACAAGTTAATACCATTCATTATAACAAAAAAGAAACATTAAATCCAATTTCCATCTCAAATTAGGGTTTTATCATAATTAAATGTATTAAAAGTGGTAAATTTATGTACTTTTTAAATTACAACGATATAAGGCTTCAATCCTATTTTTATTGGATTCTACATATTTTTTTGATCAACTTTTGTATGTAACTTATCTTCATCTGATATTCCCATAATTAGTTATAATTTTTACAACTTAGTCCATTATCAACCAATCAAGAATCACCACGTATGTATTTCTGATTTATTTAAGCTGCACCAGTGGGCCAGGCTTGAGCCAACTGGCTCACGCCACCTAGGCACCTGGACCCACAAGGCTACTCGCCTGCGTAACAAAAGAAAAGTGAAAATTTACCATAAAGCCCTTACCGTCACAACACGGACTCGAGGACATGAGGGTACTTTCCTCTAATGTCATCTTCAACCTCCATTCTTCCCTTCACACTAGTAGATGGTCAAATAGCTAGTTGACTTCGCTCGTTGCTGCACCTGTGCACGAAGTAGGGCCATTGATAGCTCTGCCTCGTTTTCCCGAACTCAACACACCTCTCAATTCCTATCTCACTACCCTCCTCCGTCAAGATGACACTACTCTACCTCCCGCGAAGACTACTCCAAGAGAAGGGTACATGTCAAGGTGAAATCTCAAATTGAGGACACCAACGAGTTCGTCTACTCCTTCTAGTTGTGTAAAGATCGATTGTGGGCTTACTGGTACCACACAACGCGCCCCTTATATAGGGTAGGGTCTCGGGTTCCACTATGATTGGGGAAATCCTATTCCCTCCACAAAAGGTCACCAATCCTAATATGGACGGGATCCCCAAAACCTTCCGAAGATGTTGGGACCAATCCCAACTCCTCTCTCCCTCTCAATCGTGCACAAAATGAATTGGAATTAACCTGGACTGTTCTCTGGTCTGCGTCTCCAAATAAGACGGGGATTAGACCAGTGTCGTTGGATCTCAGATCCAACGATCTATGTTGCCCGTGTTCTTGATAAACAAAAATCTAATCCAATTAATATTGTGACATTTAATACAATAGAGATATTATCTCATCACTTTACGAAAACTTGCAAAATCCATATCTTCCCCCTCATTTATCCTTTTTCATCCAAATTTTAGGGGAAACCTTGTTTTAGCATTATCCAATCATGTACCAAGTTTGAGTCCCAATCTTGGAAGGCTAAAGGGGTTTCTTCACATGCAAGTTATTACCCATTAAAGCATAGTTTATTCTTATTTTCTATCTCATTTAATTTTATCTTCCTTGTTTGGATTCTTTGTATCCCAAGAAACCATGTGGATTCATAATCTCATCCGTGATGATTCAATCATACATCTTTCCACATATTTGTCATATTTTCATTATTATCTCAATTTCTTTTCTTATTTATGCATTATTTGATTTCTTTCAATTTTCTTTCTCTTTTTATCATCTTGGATTCACTAAAATAATAGGGTCCACGAATCATATATTTAAAGGAAAAATTATTAAAGAAATCCATCCACTACACATAAATCATACAATTTTATAATCATACATTTTATTGGAGAAATTACATCTCAAACCGTATAAACCCAAAATTTCGGGTTGTAACACGTGAGGTGAGGAACATGAGCGAGTTTCCACCATGTAATGGGTGGAGGAATTGTTGTATTCAAACCAGTTGTCATTTCAGTAAAGGATCATCAAGTTTGTTCCTCTAATACCTTGTTCATGATTTGTATGCGCAACTTGAGGGGTGTCTTAAGCTTCATGTTTGTATTAGTATGTTGCTAAATGGATCTTGGTGTTAGATCCATATAGCCTTAATTCTCGATGTATAATAACATGTCCTCTATCAGTGATATAATGAAAGAAATAACCACCCTGTGCCTGTGTGATGGCTAGGGCTTTCCTGTGAATTTTTACCTCTTCCTTGGAGGATTTTTTTACGTGTCATTCCCTTTCTACATTATGAAAAACTTTAAGATGTGTTAATTTGATAATTAATGAAAGGCATACAAATTTTAGCCGTCAGATATACAAATTCAAGTCAAAAGTTAGGGGTTTAATCAATCCCAAATTTCACTAGTTACCTCCTTGAATGATGAATCCATACAAGAAAGATTATTCGGCTAATATGAATTTCGGTATAGTTAGTTAGCTTCTCATGCTTCAAGCCTCTAGGTTCATAGCCTTGCCTGGCTCCTTGACAAAGAAATACCTGGGAAGGTCCTTATTTCACTCCTCTAATAATTTAGCATTTAAAATAAACCATATAACACATTATAATATTTATATTCAATTCTATTGACGACATAAATCAGGCTTTGGATGAACCTTTATACTAGCTTCTTTGTTCCAATCATAGCGTTCCTTGCTCCGATCATAAGCATGCTTAGACTCACTGTCATTATCAAATTAGCATGTAGAAATATATCCTTCACCCTGTTACATTAACACAGACAATTAATTGAAATTGTTTAAGCGACAACTATAATATACATAGTCTGTTACTAGAAAACAATATGCATAGGCAAATGATTGAAACTTATGCAAAAGAAAACTAAGAAAAAGGAAATGAATTTAATGCAAAAGTGAAAGATTACTTTAGGATAGTTTTCAATCCTTGGGATGTTTTCAAGTATATGATGCTTTTTTATATATGTTTTGTGGTCTTCGTTGAAGAACCAAATAGAATGCCATGATTTATGAGCCAAAGAAGTACGAGTGTGCTTCACTCAGACACGGAAAAATTGCTTCGGTGTTTTCTTTCTTATTTTACTTATTTTCATGAACTTGCATATTTCGCTGGTAATAGCATTTTGTAAAGCAGAAAATAAGTGGACTTACAGATGACGAAAAACTCTAAATAGGGCAACATGCTTATTAAAGAAGTGCAGGAGCAAGCTTAGAATCCATTGTTACGGAGAAGGTTTTCAAGTTTAACAAAAACCTCTAACCCAGCCCTTTATTTTTACTGTGATACGTGATCTTTAATATATCTAGTATGTGCCGTTGGACTACGCAAACATCACTTTTACATGTACACATTTTTTTCATTTAGCTTGAGAGAAACCTATCTTGGCGTTCCCTTCCCAAGAAAACCTGACAAAGAAGGCAGCACCAGGGTACATGGTGGATGGAGGTGATTTTGCCCACGGATCATGAGAAAGAAGGTAAATTTCCACAGTGATGAGATTCTAGATAAAGGCAAGTGCTAAAAAGGGCTACTGTACGATTTGACTTGAAGGAACTGTCATCTGTCCCACCATCCCGCAAAATCATGAATCAACACTTTTAATCCCATGAATCAACACTTTTAATTATTGTTTAATAATTGCACACACTCTTATTTTGCAATTTACATAATTTTGTATTTGTTTGTGTATGTGTGTGTGCACGCGTTGGGTGGGGTGGGGTGAGGGGTCCAGGAATAGGCCAATTTGACATGCCGGCAACAGATCATCAACATAATCGTGAATTTGTGAAAGTTTAGCAAACACACACAAGAGAGGCAGATCAGGCACCTTCCTTCCCCGCGAGGAGTGCATGATGAGCCCAAGTTTCGGCAGCTCCGGATGAAGGGAAGTAAGGACAACCTGTTCAGTTACTGGAACAAAATATGATTCTACAAAATACAGGCACAGCACACATATAAGGAGAAATTTACATCTTTGGAACAAGTTCAACTTTCTCATGGCAAGATCTCAGACAAACTTTGTCATTACAAGGTAGACAAGGTCCTCAAACATAGGTAAAAAAGTTGTATTATACTTTTCTGTGCTGGTGGGCGACATCAAGCCAGAGATCTGCAAATATAGAGGATCTCCCTTATTCGCTATGGGTTCGAACCTTAATCAACCATATCGTTTTATCCTACTTTACTATTTCTTTATTTTTGTTCTTCTATTGATTCCAATTTTCTAACTGCGATGAAGAAAATTAATACAGATGTTAATCACAATACATCTGTTACGGTATGACGTGACTTAAAAAGGTGTTTCCAAAGAAAATGATGACAACCTTGACCAAGATACTAGAACAAACACAGCAAGGAGCCCACAAAGTAGGTAAAAGATTAGCATACAGTGGAGTGACCACGGATTCCATATATATTATAAAGGTGCTTCAAGAAAACACGATGACAACCATCAACAGCATAACAGCCACAAACAGAGCTAGGAAGGTACAGAGTAGGAGGCAGCCAGTACTGCGACAAATTTTGGGGGGTTCCCCCTCCATGGCGTCTCTGATGGCTATATAAAGATGGATACCGCAGATTGTGGAGATACCAAGGGACACTTAAAGGATTAGCATGGCGAGGGCGGCAGTGACCATGGATTCCCTAGACGCTATGTGGGAGTTTAACACAGACCTGAGTGGTGCAACGGAGCCCATTACGGCTCTGTTGTGATCATGCATCTGTACTTCGCCACATGCAGGCGTCCTTCTTAAGGGGCATGGTGACGCACAATTTGGTCATACCGGCTGAGCCAATCCTGGTGGTGAGGCAGTATTGCTTCAGCTATATGAGGACCCACAGGGGCATGGTGGTTGGGGTCGCATGAACACCTACGGGGTGACCCTGTATACAAAACAATTATCAACATTTCAGCATCTCATATTCACAAAACATATGTGCATTCCTGCTGACCGAAAGGAACTGTTTACCGGAGCTCGGAGGGAGTCCTTCCAGCCACCCCAAAGCAAAGTGAAGGGCAACAGCCAACCAGAATACGCCCACAACACTACTCTTAAGGATATATCTTTTTAAAGTTTGTTCTGAAAAGTTAGGATCGGAATACCCAAAGTTTGTTTGAATATAAAAAAAAAAAGAGGGGGAATCGCGCGGATACTCCTCTTTCAGCAATGAAAAATAAATTAATAAGCGAAAATTAGATAGCCATAGAATGCATACTTGTCGTTGTCAGTCTTAGAAATCTGCAAAGTAGATCAGGGGCTTGTAGAACTGACACGCATGCAGCCGGTTTTTGCTACTCATTGGGAACAATGCGAGTAAGGCTGTAAATGGGTACGGGTAGACCCGCGGATCCGTAAATCCGTAAAGACTCGCTGTGAGTCTAAATTTTTGAACCCACATATCCTGGACCCGCATACCCTTATGCGGGTCCCCTGGTGGGTATGCTTAGACTGCGACCCGCTAGACCCGCAAGCCCACTATACATAAATAACTACTTAGATAATATGATATTTATCTCATACTTTCCTAGTCTAACTAATATAATACTTGAGATTACGTTCTCACTTTAATTTTAGTAAGGTTGACACTAGTCATCTAATTGAGAATTAACTATTCTACTTTCAACCATGAGCAACATATGTAAATTTAAAATCAAAATAGTTACAAGATATGCTACATAATTAAAATATTATGAGGACGGCCACAAATATGTTGCAAATTAACTCAACTAATCTTCAATCTACAAAATAATTCAATATAACTATTAAATGTTAATATACTATATGATAGCAATATCTTGTAGTATTAATATAAATACAACATAATCATAAATTTCTTACAACAACAATATGATGCTCTATATGAAACCGCTTACCCGCATACCCGCACTGCAAACCCGCTACTAATATGAGTACGAGTATGATGTGAGTCTAAATTTTTTATTATGCAGGTCTAGAACCGGAACCGGAACCAGACCCGCAAAATCAGATGGGTATGAGTATGTGTATAGCCAGACCCGCACCGTACCCGTACTTTTTAGACCCCTAAATGTGAGTGTTTTTCCGGATGCTCTTGATGGACCTACGCTATTGCATGGGTTATCCTTGAGAATAGGTAACCTATTGGATAGTTTTTAGTAAAATTTGAATGATAGGTGTTTCAACAAAAGAGGTGGTATATATATGCAAAAAAATTATGTATAATCTTTGTTGGGGCTGTGAATACTAAATAGTATGCATGTATAAGATTTTTTAGATGTAGTGTTTTAGAGGATTGTTTTTTCCATCCCAAAAGGATTAACAACACAACTTGTTGCTCGCTTATCTTCTGAAAGATATAGAAGGGGTGAGTAGAGCCTTTTAGAACTTTAAAAATAATTAACCAATCAACCAAAGAAGGAGGAGGAGGAAATAATGAAGACACTTCGATTTAGAGTGGTTCCAACCTTTGAATCAAAGGTTGTCAGTCAACTACCCAATTATTTTCAATTGGGATTTTGAAAGTGATTTATTTTATTTACATCGCAAAGATGTTATAACAAAATACAATCACCTTCCACTCGAAGTAGAATTCATCTTGAAGTAGCCTCAACCTCTTTGAAGCAGCCTTCTTGAAGTAACCTCAAGAAACCTTGGAATAGCCTTCACCACCTTGAGATAACTGTCACCTAGAAGTAGCATCAACCTCCTTTGAAGCGGCCTTCTTGAAGTAACCTCAAACAACTTTAGAGAAGCCTTCACCACCTTGAAGTAGCTCCACCACCTTGAGATAGTCTTCACCTAGAAGTAGCTCCAACCTCCTTTGAAGCAGCCTTCTTGAAGTAACCTCAAGCAACCTTGGAGCAACCTTCACTTTCTTGAAGTAGCTCAACTACTTTGAGATAGCCTTCACCTAGAAGTAGCTCCAACCTCCTTTGAAGTAGCCTTCTTGAAGTAATCTCAAGAACACCTTGGAGCAGCCTTCACTTCCTTAAAGTATCACCAAGAAACCTCGTTTCAACAACTTCTAACCCTAGGAATAGTCAAGGAGAACAAAGTACAATATAAAAGAAATACATTGGAAGAAGAAATACTTAACAAATAAAGTACAACTCTTTGATCCTATATCAAGCATTTAGATCTCCTATCCACTTAAGATGGACGTGGCTATATTTGTTGGCTAGGAGATTGTAGCTATAGGACACAATTCTAGAGTACAAGGAAGAAGATAACAAGTGAATCTTAGCTTTATTGCTCTCAAAAGTGGATTCTCAAGTGTATCTTGGATATTTTAGGTGTCCTAAGACCTCTCCTATTTATAGGGATGGTTTTAAAGTGTTAAGGAACGTTCTAGGGAGTCTCTAGAGTTTTCTTAGTGCTTCACTAGCCGTTAGGTAGAAAGTAGTTGGCTAGTAATGGCTAATTTGTTCGTGTTTGGAAGAACAATCAAGAACCATGCTTGCTCGACAAGTTTGTTGACCGAACGTGTCTCGATCGACTTTTCTTCGACCGGGCCTGGGTTTAAGGCAAATTTATAGCAACTTCTATTTCCATCTTCCAACTACTAAACACATGATCTAATAGTTATGAGCCTTGGACCGAGGTTGAGTCAGCCAACTATATTTTCGATCCAAACACATTTAGAGAAAAAATATGTAAGGTCTTGAACAATGATGTCTTAGACCGAGGTGGTTCTCGGTTGACAAATAATTTTACTAAAGGTGTCTCGGTCGACTAATTTATCGACCAAGGATGTTCCTATTTCAGTCTTTTGAACCATAATGTGTGTTCTAATGGATGATAATGACTCTAACTATAGGGGGGATCCTAACTAAGGGTTGTAAGTGGATGTCGAAGATCTAACACTTGATGTACATGATATGTGATGACTCGGAATTTTAGGGTTTTGACACCACATATAAAATCCGAAGATCATGAATGATTATTAGATATAATTTAGTTCAATTACAATGAATATCTTTTATTCACTGACTTGGGGTACTTAGGAGGCCAAGAGATTCATTCAGTATTCATAATGAACACAAGTGGAAAACTAATGAGACTTGATGTATGCTATGACTATAATTTGCATTTAGGACTTGTGGGATCAAGATTCAATTATTATTTGATTTGAGATCAAGGTTTATACACATTCAATGATTTAAGTTAGATGACTGAATTTTGGATTTCTGGTTTCAAATTTGTGGATAAGAGAGTTTGTGGGACGACCCCATGTTTCTATTGGATTTTTGTGCTTGAGGATACCATAGTTTAAGGTGTTGATCCGAAGTAGATGAATAGCTCCCTGGTCTTCACACACCTCCGCAAATGGAGGAACAGAATACAACTTAGGCGCCCTCTAGATCCGATGATAGTGGGGCAGCCTAAGTGAAATTCGTGAGAAACCCATAACCTACTCAACACTCGGAACCAATTGAACCCTCACTGGATGCTGGAGACCATGCCTCTGAGACACCGTGGCCCTCATCCCTACCTTCTCCTTCATCTCTCGCAGACCCATCATGTCACACCCCAATCTCACACTAACCACAGACCACGAGATTAAGGCGCGACAAAGGGATTTACGCACAAGCCAAACCATTCATCACTTTTTAAAAACATCTTAAAGACATTAAACAGATAATCTTATTTAGGCTGTAGACTAAAACCAAACAAACTGAAGAAGCATTTCTATTAAACTGACAGGAGATATATACAAAGTCTACGAAAAAATACATTGTTCAACATAAAGTAAAACATAACCGGTAATTTACATCCTTGTACACATTCCACATACATACTATCTCTCACCCACACCATGTCCCAAGGACCCAGGGGAAGGGACTAAGAGACCTCTAACTAGACTAACTACAAACCTTCTATAGACTAGGCGTTAGAATGAAACGATCCTTCCGATTCCTGTTGCTGATGCTAACCTGAAAATGTTTGAGTAGAGGGATGAGCCTACTCGCTCAGTGAATAGCTTTTCATTTAGTTATCACTAAACAACTCGTCAGGTTTATAAAATTTAAATAAAACATAAGTGTAGTACTGAGCAGGGCAGTTCTAATGACATAGCAGATTTGCAGATAATAATCACATTTCTATGCAACAACAGATATTTTAAGTAAATAAACAGATATATAGAATTTGCACAAAAGTTCGAATATATTAATTTACTGTGTTCCTATATGATTACATATTCATATTATTATGCCCTAATCATATGCAGTGTACCCTGCATACAAAGATCCGTAGCGAACTACGATCCCACCGTACAAGACTTAGCGACACACCCGGAAAATGCTAAGTCTGACGCCAACCCTGTTCTGCCACAGGACCCCAGGCTCTCCGGCCTGACTCATAGGCTCTACGGCCTCAAGGCACTACTCTGAGTGCTCTAGACTCCTCCTCTAACCTGAGTACACAGGCGGAGAGTCTCACCGGGTTACCACCGTGACACAAGCACAGATTAATGTTGAATAACCCCCATTTTTCTCCAGTGCCACCGTGACACAAGCACACGTTGTTGTTGGACACTGCCTCTCTTTCCTCGTGTCTCCATGACACAAGCACGGATAATGTTGAACACGAGTTTCACCCCTAAGAAGAAGATCTGTCAAAGGGGTTCTACGGTGTTAGGGCACCTAAGTCTATTAACTGATAAACATATAACCAACAGGAATATCACATTTCATGCATATTTCAGGTTTTCCAATGAATCAATCATACACTATTGTATGTGCTACATTGCTTAAGGGTCATACCAACTGATATTGAAGCAAATAAGCATTTAAAATGAGTTAAATAATGATTTCTGAATGAACTACTACTCACAACTTGAAACTCGGCCGATCACTTTGGAACTCGGCCGGTCACCTCTCAGATTCTGAAACTCGGCCGACCAACTTTGGCCGATCAGCAGGAAACTCGGCCGATCCACCAGGAAACTCAGCCGATCAAAACACTGCTCGATAACCTACATAAGAAACTCGGCCGATCAAGACCAAACTCGGCCGACCAAAACGTTGTTTGAAATCCCTAACAAGGAACTCGGCCGACCAAAACACGAACTCGGCCGAACAGCACACAGACAGAAAATAAAAACGGACCTGCAGATGTTGATTTCAATCGAATCGACGGGCAAAAACCCTCGATTTGCGTTGCAAATCACTTGCAACAGGTGCACATCACCAAGAACTAGCTGGAGGGGGAGGAAGGACGAGCTAGGGCTGCTCTTTGGACCCTAATCTCCAGGCCATCACCTTGCAAACACAGATCCTGCTGCAAGCTAGCTCGAATTGATGGAAAAGAAGGTGGAAGGAAGGAAGAAGATGAGTCGCAGCTGCTGGCCGGAGCAAAACCAAGCTCCAAACGTCCTTCCCTTCTCAGCTCTCTCTCTCTCTCTCACGCAAAGGAGGAAGAACGCTATGCGTTCTCTCGTTTCTGAAAAGAAACGAGTAAAGGGAAAGAAAGATAAGAAGGAAAACCTAGGGACCAAAACGTAAAGTCCGAGAACTTTCAAAAATTACAAACGGGCCCCTACATGCCCAAAAACATACAACTTTTGACTCAAAAGTCGGTTTCAGGCGATTTCTCTGGCAACGCTTCAAGCGTAAGATCCTACACGTTTTAAGAGCTAGGATTCACACTAAGCACATATCATATCCGTTATAAACATTATTAACAAAAAAAGGTTTACAGCTTAGCAAAGCAGCTAAAACACATGCTTAACAGCATACTTACAGGTTAAGCTCGACGCGGGTCGTAACAATCTCCCTCCCTTATAAGAATTTCGTCTCGAAATTCCTAAAAGAGAAAAGGAAACTTGCTACGCATCTCAGACTCAATCTCCCACGTAGATTCTTCAAGATTATGGTTCCTCCACAAAACCTTCACTAAAGGTATCTCACGGTTCTTATGCTTTTTAATCCGGTGATCGACTATTTGCACTGGTCCTTCCACGGAGGACACATCTGTCCTAAGCTGTGCCAGATCTGGATCTAATACTTTCTCTGTACCGGGGTGACACTTCTTCAGCATAGACACATGAAACACATCATGAAGATTTGCCAACTCAGACGGCAAATCTAACCTGTAGGCTACGAGTCCAATCCTCTCAACAATAGGATATGGGCCCATGTATCTAGGGGTCAACTTACCCCTCTTACCAAACCTTAGAACTCCCTTCCACGATGAAACTTTCAGATATGCCTCATCACCAACCTCAAACTCAAGAGGTCGACGTCGTCTCTCTGCATAACTTTTTTGTCTGTCCTGTGCAGCTTTCAACTGTTCCCTGATCACAGATATCTTCTCTGTAGTTATATCAACTATCTCAGGTCCAAGAATTTATTTCTCTCCAATCTCATACCAACAAACTGGTGATCTACACTTCCTGCTATATAGAGCTTCATATGGGGCCATTCCAAGGCTAGAATGGTAGCTGTTGTTATATGCAAACTCCATCAGGCTTAAGTGTTCTTCCCAGTTACCTCGTAACTGCAGAACGCATGCTCTCAGCATGTCTTCAAGGGACTGGATGGTCCTCTCAGATTGACCATCTGTCTGTGGGTGAAACGCTGTACTGAACCTCAGCTTTGTGCCCAACGCTCGATGTAACTGATTCCAAAACCTAGATGTAAACTTTGGATCTCTGTCAGAAATAATGGAAACTGGAATTCCATGTAATCTGATTACCTCGTCCACATATATCTTGGCCAGCTTCAGAACATCAAAGGTTGACTTGACAGGAAGAAAGTGAGCAGACTTAGTTAGTCTATCCACAATCACCCAAATCGATTCCGAACCTCTAGACGTCCTGGGTAATCCTACCACAAAATCCATCGTGATGTGTTCCCATTTCCATTCAGGTATAGGAAGCGAATGTAAAGTACCAGCAGGTTTCTGATGCTCAGCCTTAACCTGCTGACACACTCCACATCTACCCACGTACTCAACCACATCTCTTTTCATACCCGACCACCAATACAGCTCTATGAGATTCTTGTACATTTTCGTGTTACCAGGATGCATAGCATACATAGAAGCATGCGCTTCTTCAAGAATCTGCTCTTTCAGCACACTGTTCCCAGGTACACACAACCTATCATGAAGATACAACACACCATCGTCAGAAAACCTGAATTCTTTTCTTTTACCTTCCGACATATCCTGCATAACCTGCCACAACTCGTCATCATTCTGTTGCAACTCCTTGATCTGATCGTAGAAAGTAGGTTTGACCTGCATCTGAGCAATCAACCCACTCTGTCCAGTCACATCCAAGTCTAAGTTCAACTTTCGCATATCTACAAGCAAGTCTCTTTTGAAACATGCCATAGAAAATGCATTAGCTGTTGAACTCGACTTTCTACTCAAGGCATCTTCTACAACATTAGCTTTACCAGGATGGTAATCGATTGTCACATCATAATCCTTGATTAGCTCAAGCCATCTGTGCTGTCTCAGATTCAAATCCTTCTGAGTGAAGATATACTTCAAGCTCTTATGGTCCGTAAACACCTGACATGTCTCACCATACAGGTAGTGACGCCATGTCTTAAGAGCATGAACTATAGCAGCTAACTCGAGAACATGAGTAGGGTAATTCTCTTCATTCTTCTTAAGCTGTCTAGACGCATAGGCCACAACCTTGTCTTCTTGCATCAACACACAGCCCAACCCTCTCCTGGAAGCATTGCAAAACACTGTATAACCTTTATCTGCCTCTGGCAAAACCAACACTGGCGCTGTGGTCAACTTCCTCTTCAAAATCTGAAAACTCTTCTCACAGTTATCAGACCAAACAAACGGTGCATTCTTCCTCGTCAAACGTGTCAAAGGTGATGCTAGAACATTGAAGTTTTGTATAAACCTTCTGTAATAGCCTGCTAAACCCAAGAAACTTCTGATCTCAGTAGGAGTCTTAGGTTGTTCCCACTGAAGCACAGAATCAACTTTCTTAGGATCAACACTAACTCCATCTCTCGAGATAACATGTCCAAGAAATGCTACCTCAGCCAACCAGAACTCACACTTGCTAAACTTAGCATACAGATGATATTGTCTCAACAGCTGCAACACTATTCTCAGGTGTTGTTCATGTTGTACATCATCTCTGGAGTAGATCAGAATATCATCTATAAAGACTACAATAAACTGATCTAGGAACGGTTTGAAAATCCGATTCATCATATCCATAAAGGCTGCTGGGGCATTGGTCAATCCAAATGACATGACCAGAAACTCATAATGCCCATACCTAGTTCTGAAAGCTGTCTTGGGAATATCAGAAGCCTTTATTCTGAGCTGATGATATCCAGATCTCAAATCTATTTTAGAGAAGATCGTTGCTCCGCGCAACTGATCAAACAGATCGTCTATCCTCGGCAAAGGGTACTTGTTCTTAATAGTGATCTTGTTCAGTTGCCTGTAATCTATACAGAGACGCATGGTACCATCCTTCTTTTTAACAAACAGCACTGGAGCACCCCACGGTGAAGAATTGGGTCTAATGAAACCCTTATCCAGCAATTCCTGCAACTGCACCTTGAGTTCCTTTAACTCTACAGGTGCCATTCTATAGGCTGGCAGTGCTACTGGATGACTACCTGAAAATACCTGAATCTCAAAATCCAGGTCTCTAACAGGAGGTAAGCCTGGAAAATCTTCTGGAAAAACATCAGAAAATTCACTAACCACAGGCACATCATAAACACTGATGGTGCTCTTCTCTGCTCTAGTGTCAACTACATGAGCAAGGAACGCTTCACATCCTTTCTGTAGCATCTTATCAGCTACAGCAGCTGATACTATGCACGTAGGCAGAACTTTCCTGTCTCTAGTAAAGACACAAGAAAATTCACCTAGTTGAAAGATAGCTTCCTTCTTCCAACAATCGAGTTGTACTCGATATGTCTCAAGACAATCCATACCCAAGATGACTTGAAAGGTATTGATATCCAGGGGTATGAGATTAGCAGCAAAGGTGTAACCTCCAAAAGATAACAAACATCTGGGACAGAACTCGGATAAAACTATTGGTCCACCTAGTGGAACCCTCAACACTAACTCATCTACCAACTCTTGAGTTAACAAATTAAGTTTCCCAACTAAAAAGCGTTGTATGAAAGAGTGGGTAGCACCCGGATCTATCAAAACTAAAACTGGTATACTATTAAACAAAAACATCTCTCCTATAACAACTTGTGAAGAGATTATACCTTCCTGAGGTGTCAAAGAAAAGAAACATGCTGAAGCTCTCCCTCTGCCACGTTGTCCTCTCTGACCACTTCTGCCACTGGGCACTCCACCACCTCTAGAACCAGAAGCCACAGAAGAACTCGGAACATCATGGTACTGAGGCTGGAAAGCTTGTGATGCTGCTTGATGAAGCTGAGGACATTCCTTTTTGAGGTGTCCAACTTGTCCACAGACATAACAACTTGGACTCCAACACTGACCAGAATGTGGTTTTCCACATTTGTCACATGGCGGTATCCCCTGTCCCTGGGGACCTGTCACTGACATTGACGACCCAGAAGACTGTCCACTAGCGGCACTGCCCCATCTCCTTGGGTTATATCCCCCTCTGCCTCTAGAAGAAGCAACATCCTCAGATCTTTGTCTGCTGAAACAACTAAAGCCACGCCCAAGTTTAGAAAAGAAACCTCTACCTCCACCTCTGTATCCACTACTGGACTGTCCTCTACTGAAATCTGCAGATCTCTTCTTAGACTCGGGCACCTTATCAGCATTCACAGATTCTTCAACCTGTCTAGCAGCCTCAACAAAATCACCAAAGTTCTCTCTGTTCCTCCTACTAGTAGCAGAAAATGTATGCCGAATTTCTGGCCTCAGCCCTTCTTGAAACCTTCTACATCTTTCTATGTTGTCAGGAACAAGCTGCGGACAGAAGTTCGCTAACCGGGTGAAAAGCGCTTCATACTCAGTAACTGACATGTTCCCCTACTTAATATTCTGTAACTGCCTGATTTTCTCATTAAGGAAGGTAGGTGGATAAAACTTAAGATGGAACTCTTCAGAGAAATCCTGCCAAGAAAGCTCTGTACCTCTCCTCTTTTCCTCCACACTATGCCACCACAGCTCTGCATCGCCTGTCAAAAGATAAACTACGTGATTAATCTTCTTCTCTTCTGGAAGCTCCATCAGGTGAAAGACCTTCTCTATCTGTCTAAACCATTCATCAACCTCTGCTGGATCTGTAGTGCCACTAAACTCTGTGCCACCAAGCTTCTTCACAAGCTCATAAGATCACATCAGATCCTTACTGCTGGTAGAAGAAGAAGCTCGCCTATCAGCTTTGTACTTCTCCCTGGTCTCCAGAAACATCTTATACGTATGAGATGCTTCATCTACGTGGTCACCACCACCTGGACCCAAGTACAGAGGATCAGGGCCAACATGACTCTCGGCCTGTTCATCATGATCATGACCTCTTCCTGCCATCTGCAATGATATAACAGAATATTTCCTATTAGAAAACTACAAATAGAAGAAAGATACCTAAACCTTAATCCTATTGGTCTCTTATTATCCCCTGACCTGGACTTAGAGTATTCATATACTCAACCTGTGCTCTGATACCAAAAGATTGTCACACCCCAATCTCACACTAACCACAGACCACGAGATTAAGGCGTGACAAAGGGATTTACGCACAAGCCAAACCATTCATCACTTTTTAAAAACATTAAACAAATAATCTTATTTAGGCTGTAGACTAAAACCAAACAAACTACAGAAGCATTTCTATTAAACTGACAGGAGATATATACAAAGTCTACGGCAAAATACATTGTTCAACATAAAGTAAAACATAACCGGTAATTTACATCCTTGTACACATTCCACATACATACTCTCTCTCACCCACACCATGTCCCAAGGACCCAGGGGAAGGGACTAAGAGACCTCTAACTAGACTAACTACAAACCTTCTATAGACTAGGCGTTAGAATGAAACGATCCTTCCGATTCCTGTTGCTGATGCTGACCTGAAAATGTTTGAGTAGAGGGATGAGCCTACTCGCTCAGTGAATAGCTTTTCATTTAGTTATCACTAAACAACTCGTCAGGTTTATAAAATTTAAATAAAACATAAGTGTAGTACTGAGCAGGGAAGTTCTAATGACATAGCATATTTGCAGATAATAATCACATTTCTATGCAACAACAGATATTTTAAGTAAATAAACAGATATATAGAATTTGCACAAAAGTTCGAATATATTAATTTACTGTGTTCCTATATGATTACATATTCATATTATTATGCCCTAATCATATGCAGTGTACCCTGCATACAACGATCCGTAGCGAACTACGATCCCACCGTACAAGACTTAGCGACACACCCGGGAAATGCTAAGTCTGACGCCAGCCCTGTTCTGCCACAGGACCCCAGGCTCTCCGGCCTGACTCATAGGCTCTACGGCCTCAAGGCACTACTCTGAGTGCTCTAGACTCCTCCTCTAACCTGAGTACACAGGAGGAGAGTCTCACCGGGTTACCACCGTGACACAAGAACGGATTAATGTTGAATAACCCCCATTTTTCTCCAGTGCCACCGTGACACAAGCACGCATTGTTGTTGGACACTGCCTCTCTTTCCTCGTGTCTCCATGACACAAGCACGGATAATGTTGAACATGAGTTTCACCCCTAAGAAGCAGATCTGTCAAAGGGGTTCTACGGTGTTAGGGCACCTAAGTCTATTAACTGATAAACATATAACCATTTAAACAGGAATATCACATTTCATGCATATTTCAGGTTTTCCAATGAATCAATCATACACTATTGTATGTGCTACATTGCTTAAGGGTCATACCAACTGATATTGAAGCAAATAAGCATTTAAAATGAGTTAAATAATGATTTCTGAATGAACTACTACTCACAACTTGAAACTCAACCGATCACTTTGGAACTCGGCCGATCACTTTGGAACTCGGTCGATCACCTCTCAGATTCTGAAACTCGGCCGACCAACTTCGGCCGATCAGCAGGAAACTCGGCCGATCCACTGGGAAACTCGGCCGATCAAAACACTGCTCGATAACCTACATAAGAAACTCGGCCGATCAAGACCAAACTCGGCCGACCAAAACGCTGTTCGAAATCCCTAACAAGGAACTCGGCCGACCAAAACACAAACTCGGCCGAACCACGCACAGACAGAAAATAAAAACGGACCTGCAGATGTCGATTTCACTCGAATCGACGGGAAAAACCCTCCATTTGCGTTGCAAATCATTTGCAACAGGTGCACATCACCAAGAACTAGCTGGAGGGGGAGGAAGGACGAGCTAGGGCTGCTCTTTGGACCCTAATCTCCAGGCCATCACCTTGCAAACGCAGCTCCTGCTGCAAGCTAGCTCGAATCGATGGAAAAGAAGGTGGAAGGAAGGAAGAAGATGAGTCGCAGCTGCTGGCCGGAGCAAAACCAAGCTCCAAACGCCATTCCCTTCTCAACTCTCTCTCTCTCTCTCTCACGCAAAGGAGGAAGAACGCTCTGCGTTCTCTCGTTTCTGAAAAGAAACGAGTAAAGGGAAAGAAAGATAAGAAGGAAAACCTAGGAACCAAAACGTAAAGTCCGAGAACTTTCAAAAATTACAAACGGATCCCTACATGCCCAAAAACATACAACATTTGACTCAAAAGTCGGTTTCAGGAGATTTCTCTGGCAACGCTTCAAGCGTAAGATCCTACACGTTTTAAGAGCTAGGATTCACACTAAGCACATATCATATCCGTTATAAACATTATTAACAAAAACAGGTTTACAGCTTAGCAAAGCAGCTAAAACACATGCTTAACAGCATACTTGCAGGTTAAGCTCGACGCGGGTCGTAACACATCATCTTATGTCATGGTGTCAGCATATCCAACAGTGGTTGTCTCATAGCCTTGGTGTTGTTAGATCTGCTCTCTCCACCCAACATTGCAGACGAGACCGGGTGAGGGGCGTCTGGCATCATCACAGAAAGTAATTGTTTTTTTGTAGTCACTGGAAACCATTGTAGTCACCTGAAGCTGGTTCTGGAGCCTCTCACCACCATCAGTTCATCACAGCAGAAGCTCCGCCGTGGAGCAATGGTGAGACTGGTGGAAGGAAGACGATGACCTTGGGGCTAGTTGTTCGACCCTTCCCACCACCTCAGCAAACCATAAACACATTCAGGGGTCAGCTGCGGATCTTCGAGGAGTCCCAGGTGGAAAAATCAAGCACAGAGGGAGCAGATATATCTTCTCTCTACTGCTTGTCGTCACTACATCAATGGAGCAGTGTTTTTTGGGAGCCGCCTATGGTCAACCGGCCGCTGTGACTCCCAAATGTACCGCGAACCTAGAGATGGCACTGGAAGCAGAGGAAGGTCGTTAGCGTGCTGTTAATCTATCGCCAGGATATGCAGCCGTGACGGTTCTTGTGTAGAAGGCACCGTAAATCAGACAATGCATCGTGGTGGGGAACGCGGTCTACTAAGGAGGACCCTTTGACGAGAACACGAGGGCGAGACGGTGTGAATCCTTGTTCTCAGCCCTGCTCGTGGTGGCGCCCAACCACGACGCTCCCCACAGATCCATCCTGCACGGAGGTGGCAGCGCTCAGCAGAGAAACGCGAGATCTTCTGCAAGATCGCGTCCGGGATGCAGAGGACTGAACCAACGTTCAATTTACCCTGAACCACCCGGCTCACAGATCCAAATCAACCAAATCAGCCAGTTCAAGGCAAGCCAGGGAGTGTGGTGTGCTTTCCTTAGGAGCTACGTGGCGTCCATCTAAGGCGTCATCCATATAATCCGACGACCTATGAATTTCCAGAAAGGTAAATACCTCATCTAATGTACAAATTTTAGAAAACTCACAATAAATAGCTCCCTTAGCCTATAAATTCCAGAAAATACCCACAGACTCAGAAAAACATTACCTTTAATCATAGACTCCTAGATCAGACCTTGAACCATTATGAATGATGATATTTAATTTAGAGTATGATGCTCCTTTTTAGGGTTCATTAAATTAAATAAATAGTATGCAGTTGATATTAATTCTCAGAAAATTGTCCTAGAACCTTAATGATGATATACATCCATATTTAGACTTTGATCTGAGTAATATACCTAAATAATAGTCATTTTCTATTAATGACTTTTTAGATGCTTTAAATCCCATTTTAATTCTAGGAAATAGATTAAGCATCAGAAAATTATGAAATTTGAACCAGACCATAGTTATGACCTGTAGACCAGTATAAAAATATTAGAGGCAAGCTTAGGTCAGTTTAAACCTAGGTTTGGCCTAAGCCCTAACTTAGACCTAAAATATCAATGGCATAATGGACCATGTATTAATGATGATTAATTTGTTATTAACCAGGTGATGACCAGATATCTAGATGAGCAAGAGTGATTAGAAATCTCTGAACTCAGGTACGTGGGTTTTTATTAAGTATAAGACTAGTTTTCTGGTTGCCTATGATATGTAATATCTTGAATTCTCATATTTGGATATGATTGCTTGGTTGAACTAGTATGAGTTATACTTCGCCAAATCTAATAGAACATAAATGAGTATGATGTGTTGTAGCTACTAGAGCACATAGCCTGGTGTGGATGTATGTTGCCTAACATGGATGTATGATTCCTTGGCCCATGTTAGATGTATGATGATACTGTATTGCCCACACTAGATGTAAGTCAAGTGCAAGTATGTGTAGTACAACTGCATCAAAGTGAATGAAATAAAAGGAATGTTTACCTGATTATCGCTTTAAATAATGTTTTCTTTTAATTTTCTTTCTCAATATTATTTCAATTATGCAAGCATATTAGTATGTATCTTTCTACCCACGTGTACAACACATTGTGTGTTGATTCGTTGTTTCACGTATGTTTTAGGTTCAGAGCTAGCTTGGGATAAAAGATGAGAAGTGAGCAGTTGTCCAGGTTGTACCTATTGTCTAAGATCCTAGATAGCGTACATGTTCATATACTTATGTAAAATTTTCTATTCAATGTGCAAATGTAACCTGTAATAGTTCATGTTATAATTAATATTCATGTTGAATGTTGAGTATGTTATGGTTGTATGTTCATGTATGCGTATTATTCATCCGCATCGCTCTCTGATATGATTGGATGATGTTTTCAGATTCTGACATCTCATTCCCAATAGGGTTTGGAGAAATCAAAATCCGGGGATGTCACAGTTGGTATCAGAGCATGAACAATAGCTACACCTAACAATTGCTCACCATAAAACATAAAAATAAACTTCACCTTTCACTTAAAACCCTAGAAACTTAGTAAGTTGTTCTATAAGAATAAGGTTTGACCTAGCCTCTAGGTTAGAACCTAGATGTTCGAGAACTAGGTTTAGACAAGTGTCTGTAACCCTTTCCATATAGAGCTCATATGTATTGGGTAGCTACACTAGTCTACGCCATGTTCTCACCATTTCACTAGGTGACATGGAACTTGACTATCTACTGTGTGTGGGACACTCGATTTTGCTGATTTGGTTTTGTTTTCCAATCGGCTCGAGCCTCGACAGTTTTCTCTGACGTCTTATTTCTCGGAGAAAAACTATATAATATTTTATTAATATATGTAAATATGAAAATGTGTCCCTCACATGGGAGAGTAGTAGGTTTTCATGCAACCTAAGTGAAAGGGAGTGACATCAGTATAGAAGAGAGAATAGATCTAGATTAGATGTCTAGAGCCTCATAAGGTTATGTGATACATAGATAGACAAAAGAAAGATGAAGGAAATAAGTATATAGAATCTTACCTAAGTTGATCTATGATGGTATAAGTTTCCTTATTAATATTTGAGTTATATATGAACCGAATCCACTCTTGGAGAATCTATGATAAGTCGTGATGATGAAAGTACATTCCCATTTCCTACTCAAGATAAGATTAGTTAAGATAGAGATGAGTGTGCATGAGCCTCAAGCTCTTATACAAGGAGGATGTCTAGTGGTAGGATGAGATATGTGGTGAACTCTAGAGAGAGTAAGACCCACAGAGAGAAGGTCATAGGACCTAGCCTCCAATATATGAGATCTGTGTTAAAAAAAATGTCCTACACTAGCTTACTCTTCAGTGTTGAGTTGAGTCCTTATGCATGATTCAAATATATAGGTGAGAATTGGGTAAAATAAAAGGATGGGTAGATGACCCATACGATAGAGTCAATCCTTTAGCTGAGTTAGGTCCTAGCTTGAGTGACATATTTTGCAAATCTCATCATTAGTTGCAAGTGAGGTAATATATGAACTCTAGTTATGAGAGTATGATGCTTTGTGCAAAAGATACTCAAAATACATGTTCGCCCTTCTCCTTCTCTTTCTTAATATATGATGATAGAAACCTCACTTGAGCTATATAGATGATTTATTTATGAAGAGTCACTTGTGTAAGCGTGGCCTAATATTGTTTATATTTCCTCCCTATGTCATACATGTAATATCCAAGTTTGAAAGCATGATAAAATTGGCTTAGTATATTCTCTTTCTCTCTATATCATGCATGAGTAATATAAGTTTGAAATCATGAGCAAAAAAAAAGATATATTTGGCTCATAGATTAATAATCACATAATATACTGCCTAGGATCAATCCTTCTAAATCTAAGATTCTTGTTGAGGATAACTCATTGCATAGGGTGAGACCCTAATATTTAAGTATGATAAGCAAGCATTTCTCTAATGATGAAATCATAGTATGATGTTGATCATAAACCACATTAATGATGTAAACATGATAATTCTAGTGATTGAAGATGTGAGATCTTGATATCATCTTACATACGCAGCAGGATGAAAGATGAAAACTTTAGTAATAACTTCTTAACTTCTTACGAGCAAATAAAACCCTTATCCTTGAGGGTCTATGAGGATGTAAATCTTATAATGCAAGAATGCCATGCCATGACTAAGATGTGTAATTGTACTTCACTCTATATAAGATGGGGTGGGTACATCCTAGGTTTTGTAAAATCCTAAGACACCTACAAGTGGTGGCCTAGAATTAGTATATACTCTTTGATATCTCCTTCAACATGAGATTAGTTGAATTTCGAGGACGGAATTCCATATAAGATGGGGTGAATGTGATGACTCGAAATTTTAGGGTTTTGACACCACATATAAAATCCGAAGATCATGAATGATTATTAGATATAATTTAGTTCAATTACAATGAATATCTTTTATTCACCGACTTGGGTACTTAGGAGGCCAAGAGATTCATTCAGTATTCATAATGAACACAAGTGGCAAACTGATGAGACTTGATGTATGCTATGACTATAATTTGCATTTAGTACTTGTGGGATCAAGATTCAATTATTATTTGATTTGAGATCAAGGTCTATACACATTCAATGATTTAAGTTAGTTGACTGAATTTTGGATTTCTGGTTTCAAATTTGTGGATAAGAGAGTTTGTGGGACGACCCCATGTTTCTATTGGATTTTTGTGCTAGAGGATACCATAGTTTAAGGTGGTTGATCTGAAGTAGATGAATAGCTCCCTGGTCTTCGCACACCTACGCATATGGAGGAACAGAATACAACTTAGGCGCCCTCTAGATCCGATGATAGTGGGGCAGCCTAAGTGAAATTCGTTAGAAACCCATAACCTACTCAACACTCGGAACCAATTGAACCCTCACTGGATGTTGGAGACCATGCCTCTGAGACACCGTGGCCCTCATCCCTACCTTCTCCTTCATCTCTCACAGACCCATCATCTCATGTCATGGTGTCAACATATCCAACAGTGGTTGTCTCATAGCCTTGGTGTTGTTAGATCTGCTCTCTCCACCCAACATTGCAGACGAGACCGGGTGAGGGGCGTCTGGCATCACCACAGAAAGTAATTGTCTTTTATAGTCATTGGAAACCATTGTAGTCACCTGAAGCTGGTTCTGGAGCCTCTCACCACCATTGGTTCATCACAGTAGAAGCTCCGCCGTGGAGCAATGGTGAGACTGGTGGAAGGAAGACGATGACCTTGGGGCTAGGTGTTCGACCCTTCCCACCACCTCAACAAACCATAAACACATTCAGGGGTCAGCTGCGGATCTTCGAGGAGTTCCAGGTAGAAAATTCAAGCACAGAGGGAGCAGATATATCTTCTCTCTACTGCTTGTCGTCACCACATCAATGGAGCAGTTGTTTTGGGAGCCGCCTATGGTCAACCAGCCGCTGTGACTCCCAAATGTACTGCGAACCTAGAGATGGCACTGGAAGCAGAGGAAGGTCGTTAGCACGCTGTTAATCTATCGCCAGGATATGCAGCCACGACGGTGCTTGTGTAGAAGGCACCGTAAATCAGACAATGCATCGTGGTGGGGAACGCGGTCTACTGAGGAGGACCCTTTGATGAGAACACGAGGGTGAGACGGTGTGAATCCTTGTTCTCAGCCCCGCTCATGGTGGCGCCCAACCACGACCCTCCCCACAGATCCATCCTGCACGGCGGCGGCAGCGCTCAGTAGAGAAACGTGAGGTCTTCTGCAAGATCGCGTCCAGAATGTAGAGGACTGAACCAACATTCAATTTACCCTGAACCACCCGGCTCACAGATCCAAATCAACCAAATCAGCCAGTTCAAGGCAAGGTAGGGAGTGTGGTGTGCTTTCCTTAGGAGCTACGTGGCGTCCATCTAAGGCGTCATCCATATAATCCGACGACCTATGAATTTCCAGAAAGGTAAATACCTCATCTAATGTACAAATTTTAGAAAACTCACAATAAATAGCTCCCTTAGCCTATAAATTCCAGAAAAATACCCACAGACTCAGAAAACATTACCTTTAATCATAGACTCCTAGATTAGACCTTGAACCATTATGAATGATGATATTTAATTTAGAGTATGATGCTCCTTTTTAGGGTTCATTAAATTAAATAAATAGTATGCAGTTGATATTAATTCTCAGAAAATTGTCCTAGAACCTTAATGATGATATACATCCATATTTAGACTTTGATCTGAGTAATATATCTAAATAATAGTCATTTTCTATTAATGACTTTTTAGATGCTTTAAATCCCATTGTAATTCTAGGAAATAGATTAAGCATCAGAAAATTATGAAATTTGAACCAGACCATAGTTATGACCTGTAGACCAGTATAAAAATATTAGAGGCAAGCTTAGGTCAGTTTAAACCTAGGTTTGGCCTAAGCCCTAACTTAGACCTAAAATATCAATGACATAATGGACCATGTATTAATGATGATTAATTTGTTATTAACCAAGTGATGACCAGATATATCTAGATGAGCAAGAATGATTAGAAATCGCTAAACTCAGGTACGTGGGTTTTTATTAAGTATAAGACTAGTTTTCTGGTTGCCTATGATATGTGATATCTTGAATGCTCGTATTTGGATATGATTGCTTGGTTGAACTAGTATGAGTTATACTTCGCCAAATCTAATAGAACATAAATGAGTATGATGGGTTGTAGCTACTAGAGCACATAGCCTGGTGTGGATGTATGTTGCCTAACATGGATGTATGATTCCTTGGCCCATGTTAGATGTATGATGATACTATATTGCCCACACTAGATGTAAGTCAAGTGCAAGTATGTGTAGTACAACCGCATCAAAGTGAATGAAATAAAAGGAATGTTTACCTAATTATCGCTTTAAATAATGTTTTCTTTTAATTTTCTTTCTCAAGATTATTTCAATTATGCAAGCATATTAGTATGTATCTTTCTACCCACGTGCACAACACATTGTGTGTTGATTCGTTGTTTCACGTATGTTTTAGGTTCAGAGCTAGCTTGGGATAAAAGACGAGAAGTGAGCAGTTGTCCAGGTTGTACCTATTGTCTAAGATCCTAGATAGTGTACATGTTCATATACTTATGTAAAATTTTCTATTCAATGTGCAAATGTAACCTGTAATAGTTCATGTTATAATTAATATTCATGTTGAATGTTGAGTATGTTATGGTTGTATGTTCATGTATGCGTATTATGCTTCCGCATCGCTCTCTGATATGATTGGATGATGTTTTCGGATTCTGACATCTCATTCCCAATAGGGTTTGGAGAAATCAAAATCCGGGGACGTCACATGATATCTAAGTACTTTTACATTATATCTTATAAGTATTTACATTTGAGTACAATCATGAAAACATAAATAATTAAGTGCATCTGATCTTCAATTTATATTGCTATTCAACTTTCCACTTAGTAGGATCTCCTTGTTTCCTTTAACCCTAAAATGCTCAAGTAGCACGTTAAATCAACAAGTATGAAATGTTTGTCATCATCAAAACAAAGGTACACTTCCAATTTAGCTAATAATCCCCCCCTTTGAAGTGACAAACATTCCTAAAATATAAGAAAAATATTTGAAAGTTTCATATATGTGATGTACCTGAGATAAATAGGTTCTTTTGATCTCAAAAAATGTGTGTTAATATACCTAAAGAGATACGGAACATGATATACATGTCTTAAGGCAATGTAGCACCAATTTATATCAAGCCCAAGAGATCATGAAACTCATGAGAATATTTTACTTTATTTTTCTTTATTTTATTTAACCCCCTTTTTTTATTTCAAAAAGATAATCATATGTGTTATTCAATAAGACTCTCCCTTAATTGATTGTTCCCCCTTAATTGTTTACTTCAAAAAAATGTCAAATTTAGCCACAATTCAAAAATCAAGATTAATTTCTCAACTATTTGCGAGGGATGTTAAGCCCTGAAATGATATGAGATTACTTTAGACTCATGGTGGGATCAATGAATGTATTTCTATATTAATTTCTCAACCATTTACAAGGGATGTTAAGCCCTGAAATGATATGAGATCCCTTTAGGCTCATATTATAATTAATAAATATATCTCTAACCAAATATAAGGGATGTTAAGACCAAATTGTTGTAAGGAATCCAATTAAGAGAAAAAATATATTCATATTATATCTAAGAATTTTTGTGATCTCCTCCTTAATCTCTTAACAAAAGTAAGTTCAAAAATACTAATATATTTCAAACTGTAACCAGCTTTGAAATCAATTGATTATGTACGACTGTGAGGCAATTTTTATAAGCAATCTTGTTTCTTACACTATTTTGGTTTAAAATTTTCTCTCATTCTAAGTATTTAACATGATGAGCAAATTATAGATTTAATATACCAATGCTGAGTGCAAGTGAATGATTTGATTTACAAATAAGTATTTCTTTCAGGCTTATTTTTGATCGACCATGACTTCGACTGGGGAGCCCCTAGGTCGAATTGTTTGTTGATCAAGAGGCACTTCTATAGATTTCCAATTAATGCAGTTTATCTAGTATGATAAAGTTATAATATTTTCCTCTATATCAGCATAAGTGACCAATCAAATTTATGCATATTTATATGTTTCAAGTCATGTGTTTAAGCAACATAGATATCTTATCTTGTCATTCTATTTTGGAAACAATTACCTCCATTTGAAGAGTATGATGTCTTTATGAGTTGTTAGAGTTAAATGGCCCCAAGTCTTATCCTAACTTTATTTCATCACGCCCATATAGTTCCAATGAATGTTTTTCCTTTAGGTCTAGGAACTAAATTTTATTCATTGTTCTTGGTAAGTACATATAGCAAATGTTCAATAATCAATCGTTTTAGGATGTGACTAAGTCTTGTTGTGTATAATCATCATTTGTGTAGACTTATAAATCCTATATGCTTTTCTAGATGTTGAATATTCCAGGATAAAGTCTTTGTGTGACTTAGGATCAAATTTGTCTTTACAATCTTTTATTAAAGATATAATTCACATAGAGCCAAATAAATATTTGTGAATTAGTTCTATTGAGCAAAGTTTTAGTTTCTGAAAATAGATCTTACTTTTGCTTGCCTAGAATACATAAATCTCAGATGTATCATAAAAATTTAGGTAATGATTATATTCTAAGCAAGATTCTTGTATGAACAAACTTCTTATTCCATAAACAATTCATTATTTTAAAATAGTGTCCATAGAGTTAAGAGGTTTACAATCATTTTCCTTTTGATATTTTCTTATAAATCATAACAATTGTCATAGTACTCATGATATAGTTCTTTTACAAATAGCACATTTACCTTTTCTCCAGGTATATCAAAATCTTCTTATTTCCGGTCATGTCATGTCCTTTTTAGAGTAATTTCCATATAAAATCCAAACCTACAAAGTATGGAAGTTTTGGTTCCATATAGTGGTCCTTTTGATTAGGAGCATTTCTATAAATATTTTATCATTTCAACTATTTAGAAAAATTTAATATGAAGAGTTCATTATAGATTTGGATCACCAAATTTAATTGCAAGCAAATAATTTTATTCTCAATAAACACTTCTGACAGAACTACCTTTGGTCAAACTTTTGTTCAACTGGAAGACTTCTCGATCGAAATATTTATCGACCGGGATTAAGTTCTAGTGAAAACAATTCTGACAAAACAAACTTTGGTCGATCTTTTCCTTGACCGGAAGAAATTTTGGTCGAACTCTTTGTCGACCGGGATGAAGTTATGTTCATTTTTAGTAATTTCAATATTTTTAATGTAACCATATCATGCCAATTTTTGAATAACACAAGTAAACAATCAGAATATACAAAGATATAGAAGTTCAAGCTTATTTTAGTTCAGTTAAGACATTATGAATTTCAAAGTGAAGTTTAGGTCAAATCTCAACTAATATGTTCAACCATTTTAATTTGGAGGTTTTGGAATCCAAACCAAGTCAACATCTATCTTCTTCCTATATGGACAAGAAAATTAGTAGTGACCAAGACGTAAACAGTAATGACAACAAATAGAATCAATTTCATTTATTTTCTTGCCATTTTGGTTATGTGCTAGATTGTCTTTGGGCACATACATGATCTTTGATTTGGGTTTTTGTGTTTTTCTTATTCTAGGCTTTTGAGAAGATTTCTCTTTGGGTACACAGCATAGACCCCTTCTTCCTTTTTATCCAAAAGAGTTTTCCAAGATTTTATCAAGAATATTATTATTCTTTAGACTATCAACATGTTTTTGTAGCTTAGTAATTTCATCAATTTTCTTTGCAATGTCTAGTTTTGCTTGATCTAAACTTGAAAGCAAAGAATCTATTTCTCTAACAATAATATCATAATTTGAAGGAGAACATAGAATAGGTTGAGTTTGATCATTATTCATCTTAGCAAGCAATTCAACCTTTTCTTGAGAAAGAAGATTACTGTTGGTTTCTAAAGTAAGCAACTTGATATTGTAATAATTAATAGATGATTTCAAATTATCTTTTTCAGATATAAGACTTTCCTTTTCAAAAGTAAGATCATTCAATTTAGCATACAAATCATCATTGCGTTTTGTAAGATTCTTTAATTCCTTTTACAATCAACATATTTATCATGTAGTTCTTCAATACTAGTGACTATATCTTTAGATAAATCAAAAAGACTTGCCTCATTTTCTTCTTCATTAGATGTTGCAATGAAATAGCTTACCTTGTCTTCTTTGTCATGAGACATTCTACTTCTTCTTCACTCTTACTATCGTCACTTGAATCATCCCAAGCTACTTTGTAGGCCATTTATTTATTCTTGAGAGAGTATTTATATCCCTTCTTGACTTTAGGACACTCATTTTTTAAATGTCCCTTCTTGCCACATTCAAAGCACCTAAGGGAAGAAGAGGAAGAAATACAAGAATTTTTTTTAGATTTATATCTTCTATATTGCTTACCATTTATAATGAGTGTAACCTCTTCATTTTCCTATCCACTTGTCTTATCACTTTCTTGAGTGATGACTTGTGCTTTGGTTGACTCTTTAAATGCTATATCCTTCTTTCTTCCCTTTTGAAGCTTCAACTCCAATATTTTTCTTCTACAAGAGTGACTTCATGAGTCTCCAGATTGCTAATGAGTTGCTCCATCCTCGTAGTGATAAGGTCATTGGCTTCTTCAATGGCCGTCACCTTTGGCTTGTATTTTGGAGGCAAGGATCTAATGATCTTGGACACCTGGTCTTCCTCACTTATATACTTACCTAATGCACTCAAGTTGTTAACAATACAAGAAAATCTTGCATACTTTTCACTAATGGACTCATTAGGTTGCATACAAAATTGTTTAAACTTTTGTTTAAGCATGTTAATTTTGGTATTATTAACTTGAGTGGTACCTTCATGTGTAATTGAAAGTTTATGCCATATATCATAAGATGTTTCACATGAAGCTACCTATTAAACTCACTGGCAAAAATAGAACAATATAATATGCTTATCGCTTTTGCATTTAATTGAACTTGCTTTACCGTATCGAGATTCCATGTTGCATACTAAGTGGTAGGAAGTTCATAAGGTGAAGACACTATCCTCCAAAGCTCTAAGTTAATCCCTTGGAAGTAGAATTGCATTCTTCTTTTCTAATAGGTGTAGTTGCTTCCATCAAAGGGTGGTGGCCGAGTCACATGAGTTCCTTCAAGGTTGAGGTTTCATAGCAAGTTGTCCCCCATTCTTGAAGATCTGTTAGGGCTCCTTGAAGACATGCTTTGATACCAATTGAAAGATCAAGAGAGGGGTGAATAAAGCTTTTTGGAACTTAAAAAACAATTAAACATCAACCAAACAGGAGGAAACAAGGAAGACACTTCAATGTAGAGTGGTTCTAGCCTTTGAATTAAAGGTTGTCAGTCCACTATCCAATTATTTCCAATTGGCATTTTAAAAGTGATTTATTTTATTTATCTTGCAAGGATGTTACAACAAAACACAAACACCTTCCACTTGAAGTAGACTTCACCTTGAAGTAGCATGAACCTCATTGAATCAACCTTCTTGAAGTAATCTCAAGCAGCCTTGGAGTAGCCTTCACCACCTTGAAGTAGCTCCACCACCTTGAGATAGCCTTCACCTAGAAGTATCTCCAACCTTTTTTGAAGCACCCTATTTGAAGTAATCTCAAGCAACCTTGTAGCAGCCTTCACTTCCTTGAAGTAGCTCCACCACCTTGAGATAGCCTTCACCTAGAAGTAGCTCCAACCTCCTTTGAAAAAGCCTTATTTAAGTAACCTCAAGAACACCTTGGAGAAGACTTCACTTCCTTGAAGTAGTACCAAGCAACCTCCTTTCAACAGCCTCCAACCCTAGGAGTAGTCAATGAGAACAAAGTACAACATAAAAGAAATAGATTGGAAGAAAGAAATACTTAGCCAATAAAGTGCAATGCTTTGATCCTATATCAATCGTTTAGATCTCCTATCCACTTAAGATCGACGTGGCTATATGTGGTGGCTAGGATATTGTATCTATAGGATACAACTCTAGAGCACAAGGAAGAAGATACAAGTGAATCTTAACTTTGTTGCTCTCAAAAGTGGATGCTCTAGATGTTTTGGGTGTCCTAAGGCCTCTCCTATTTATAGGAATGGTTTACAAGTGTTAAGGGAAGTTATAGGGAGTCTCTAGAGTGTTCTTAGTTCTTAACTAGCTGTTAGGTAGAAAGTAGTTGGATAGCAATGGCTAATTTGTTTGTGCTTGGAAGAACAATCCAGACCTGCTCGGTCGACAAGTTTGTCGACCGAACGTGTCTCAGTCAATATTTTTTTTGAACAAGACTAGGTTTAAGGCAAATGTGTAGCAACATCTATTTCCAACTTCCAACTACTAAGCACTTGGTCTAACGGTCATGAGCCTTGGACCGAGGTTGAGTCGATCGACTATAATTTTGACAGAACATTTTAGAGAAAAAATATGTAAGGTCTTGAACAATGCTCAGATTTTTTACCGAGGTGGTTCTCAGTTGACAAAGACTTCGACCGAAGGTGTTTTGATCGGCTAGTTTCTAGACCAAGGATGTTCCTATTTCAGAATTTTAAACCACCTAATTAATGTGTGTTCTAATGGATGATAATGACTCTAACTGTAGGGGGGATCCTAACTAAGGGTTGTAAGTGGATGGAAAAGATCTAACTCTTGATTTACATGATATCTAAGTACTTATACATTACATCTTTGTACAAGTATTTACATTTGAGTACAATCATGAAAATATAAACAATTAAGCGCATTTGATCTTCAATTTGGATTGATCTTTAACTTTCCACATAGTAGGATCTCCTTGTTTCATTTAACCCTAAAATACTTAAGTAGAACATTAAATCAACAAGTATGAAAATGTTTGCCATCATCAAAACAAAGGGTATGCTAATGTCCAATTTAGCCAACATCTTCTTCTTTGATGTAAACTCTTTGTATTTTAATCAGCATATATCCTTAAACCCCAACCTTGAGATTCACGGTCTTGAATAAAAAAACACTATATCATGGTAGATTGTCTGGATAGGGTTCCAGATGTCATTTTTTTGGGTCATTTTCATTGTTCATTCAAAATTATTTGACTATATAACACTTATTCATATTTAATTCAATTTAATAAAGCGTCACAATTGGTATTTATGTTAGAAAGTCAACTAATTATGCATAATGATGCTTCATTCTGAAAAAATACCTCTAACTTTATCTACGTCATGTAATAATTTTGATATTATAGTCTAAAACATGTGTAAAAATGCCTACTTAAACCATACATATCGTCATACTATAAGGTTTAAATATGTGGTACATATATTGAAAACAATGCGGTTAAGTCACAAGTTAAGTACAAACTAGATTGCACAATAACATGGCCCTTTATGATACATCATATATTCTGATTAAAGGAAACTTTCAATTTATCGTGTCTTGTTTGACCAATATCAGAATTTGTCAGTGAGGTGACCATTGCACCCAAAAACCTCTAGCAATTCTTGGTATTTGTACATGTGTCTGAGATAGTTCCATTGCTACTTTGCATGTTCAATTGCTATTATAATATCTGTTATCATTATTACATGCTCAAAGATGTTTTATCATCTTTGAAAAGTTCATGATAATCATAAAACTCCTCAAACTATTCCCAGTAAGTGCTTCCATGATTTCAGGTTTCATCATATATATCTACATCTCTGACATCCCATGATTTTCTAAAACTTAATCTGATGTGTGACGTCCAAATTGAAACCTCACCTCAGTGAAAATCCCAATTTAAACATCCCACACAAGACTAAGAAGAAGAAAATCAATGGAGTCAGAAGGAAACAATCAGTAGCACATGCACATGAACAATAATAAAACCACAACACATGTTCACCATTCAACATATAATTACAACATGAATTATTACAACATTTGATATTACATATTGAAGAGAAAACTTTAACATATACATGTACTACATCTAAACAACCAGATCTTAAGACAACAGGTCCACCTGTACATCAGCTCGCCACACAACTCTCACTATCCTAGATCTTCAAGAGCATAACCACAACCTAAACAAAAGATTACATGTTGTATATGTCAACACAATATTCAAGAATATTGTACTGAGTATGCCTACGTGTCTTTTATATACCTCTCATCATATCTTGGCAATAAGATAAAACTAATACTTGGCAGTTTTAAAGAAATATAAGACAAAGCATATACTTGCACAAAGATGTTCATTAACAAAAGAGAACACATATTTTTGAGCTTATTTTCCATTATATATCAATGCATTGACCGCCAAAGGTTGAATGCATTAAGGCCTTATGGTTGACTACCAAAGAGTTGGATCATTGCATGATGTGATCAGACTACTAAAGAGTTGGATCACTTTCAAGTACTTGACTACCAAAGAGTTGAAGTACTTTATTATCAGCACTTGACTACCAAAGAGTTGAAGTGTTTGGATATAATGGAACAAATATATTATGTTTCATGTGTTCATAGCAATAAGTATGGAAAATCATGCAACATATCATACAAGAACAATCATCTCATCCAATATCATATGCCAAGTATTTTACTACACATATAACACAAGCATATTGTATAATAAGCCAAGTAAGAGGTAATGGCATAGCTTGATTAAGAGATAAACTTAATCATCACATATATCCAAGAGTCAACTATGTATCCCAGGTCAAACCCTAATTAAGACAAGATCATATACTATCAGGTTCTCATCATCATACATCTCATCTTACCCTAGTCGTATTCATATTAGGGTTTGCTTATCTCATTATGATATATACATTATTACTTGTCTTATCTTCATCCTTATGTGGGATTTATGTTACTGATGTTATGTTCCAGATTAGGACACATAATCTAAATATCAGGTTCCATATCATTATTTATACATATTAACCCTAAGTTACATGTATTACTCAAATTAGGGTTTCATCACATGTTTCAAGGTTCATCTAAATATAACAGGGATTCTATGCATCATCATGATCTCATAATTAAAACTGGTGTTCCATATAATGATATGAGCTTACTCTGTAAATTTCATCATTTATTTAGCATGTATGTATTCATTGCATTATCTTTAGTGTTATTATCCCTAATTAGATGTATTAATCAAATTACGTAATTTCGAACATCAACATGACCATATCTGACATCATATGCATTTTATACATAAATATGGACTTATTGATATTTTTCCATGATTTTATGTCATCATTTGCTATTTATTATCCATTAAACAAGAATTACACATCTTACATGATATTGCTGATATTTAATCATCAAAAGCCTGATATTATGGTTTCATATTGTTCTACTAATTTTTTTGAGAATAAAGATACCTTGTTTGCATTTTTATGATAATCAAGCTATTTACTGTGAATTATCAAACATCTGAATATAATTAGGGCATTTACCTTTTTCGGCCAATGAGAGCCCGCCATGTGGACACTTAGGGTTGTGGCTCCTTTGCTTGGTCTTACTGAAGTCCGGCTGGTTCATGGGTTCTAAACTGGGTTCAATTGTCTGATTGAGCGTTGCTGGACCTGGTCCACTCCATCCTTGTCTCTCGCGTTTTCTCTGATCCAACACGTGAATTGGGAACATAGTCGTCATCGTGCGTCTCAATTCGGCGAGCGGTATCTCAAGCTCGAGTGCTCCTCGTGAAAGCATTAAGCTTCCATTAGCTCTGGTGTCATTTTCCAACCTCCTCGCCTACTCAGGTTCTCCCTGGCACCCCCGATCCTCCGTCTGGGCAGGAGCGCCGCTGCTAGCTGCTTCTGTGGTGGAGTAAAAGGGGAAAAAGCACCCCTCTCACTCCTACTCAAACCCAAAGCTTCCAAAAGCTTCGCAGGATCCTCCTGAACTCCTGTGTGTCATCAATTCTCGGTGGGAAGCACTGACCACCAGCCTTCGAGCTTCATCTTCAAGCTCCGGCCAACTTGGGTTCGGCGGCCATGGAACTCACTATGAATGGGCACAAAACTAGTCACATTCATCACCTTAGGCCTCGATCTTCCCTTCCCTTCTCTTATCTCCCTCTAGTCAGTGCTCTAGCTCCACACTCTGCCTTTGGCCACAGCCTACATGTTGCGGTGGAGAGGACCTAGAAGTCGAGCTCCTGTTCTCCCTACTAGAGAAGCTTCTCGACCTATCTGAGGGGTCTCCTCACTCCTCTACTCGAGTTGAGAACAACCGACCAATTGGTTCCTCCCTTCAAGCCATGCCCAAGATGTGGGGATGCTTGGGAATCAACACCACTGACTGTTCCATGACCTCCAGGTCAGTCAGAGGTAGGGGAAGGTCTGTCCACCGTCGGATGACATCCAAGGCTGAAGAGCCAACCCACATGTAAGCCGATCCGTGGCCTCTCCTTTGGAGTGCCCGTGACCCTAAGATCAGCAATCTGACGGCCAGTAAAGGGCCACACATCTAAATCTAAACCAGGCGCGTGACATAGGTAAAGATCACCAACTTAGGTCCCAAATACATTAATATGCACATTATTTCATGATATTCAAACCTAAATAAATTCCTCTAGGAACATTCAATTGCCACCAAATTTTAACCATATCTTCCTAACTACAAAAGGTACATTGTACACGAATTTGGTGCCAAAACGCAATTGTTAGACCATTCAATTAAATTCCTCAAGAAGGCATAAAAAGAGAGATCTTAATCATGATATCAACCTCACATCAACACACCTACTTTGTCAAAAGCTTGGAACTCTTAATATAACTGAACCATATTATTTCACTTATGTCATTGGACATTTAGGGATTCCAAAAGTCTACTCCATCACATCCTACACACCTTAAAAGAAATTCCGTCCTCAGAATTAAGCTAGAAATCCGGTCTTTCACAACATCCTTCTTCACATCTACATTTTTAAGAAGAGGAGTACATTTGGAATAATATTTTAATTTCAAGTGAGAGTTTACAACACATGGCATTTCAAAACACTAAGACAAAGATTATAGTAGTTTTCAAATAATGTTGAACAACTAATTATAACAGTAACACATCATGCAATACAATATTGTATATACTGATTAAAATAATTGTATGTGGTATATGGAGTTCATATCCTTATTAAATACAATAGTTCATTAATCAAAATAAATCATGATGATAGAGGATCCATATTGTGGTTGAAGTCTTCCAACTTATTAACTTTCCTAACAAGTGCGTTATATTTTATATATTATAACATGTATACATCTTTGGCGTTATGGTTCAAATCAAAAGCATCCCTTAGATTCATTGTATGACGTTACACAACATTACATTATCACGTAGCAATTTAGTTTCATCTTTTAGCGACTTTGAACTAGGAACAAGATCTCTTTCCTACTATAGAAATATGCAACGATCAGTTCCTTGAAAATAATCATATATTACATATTACTTATTAGCACATATGTTATTAGGATATTTTTATGTTTTTACCTATCAACCATGGCATATATAATACAACTCTCTTGATCTTTCACTTAGAATCCCAAACTCATGATTATCAATATCGTCCATATTCACCCACAAAGCGGCTACTTTCTCACAATGACAATGACATCCATGAGTTGCCTCTGTTGTGTATTTATAAGAACACATCTTTTGTTACATGTTTTATCCATAAAAATAAATGATTACTTACATTGCACTAGTAATTTTTATAATGTCCAATAAATTTAACTATAGCACTCAAAAGTAAAAGTAAAACGATCTGAGTTGTTTAATACATTCAATAATAGTGAGACACTAACTAGTGTTCCATCGCTCGTCCTCTTTCGATCTATTCTATCTAAGGGAAGGTTCAACATTAGCGTCATAACTTCTCTATGTCATCAACTACTCTGGTTGTCCATTTTGGTAGATGAAACATGTTCACAAGTAGTTGACCAATGTTGTGTGCAATCAGTGCGAAGGTCAGATTCTTCATCATGGCTTTCCCAAATGCATGCATTGTTGTCAATTTATCATGCACACTTTGGATTGAGACCATCATCCTCTATCTGTGTGGCACTATACCTCTGTCACATGCATAGTATGAGATATGTATATTGTTGTCCCAAAATCTCACACCACTCACATAAATGTCACTAGTACACATATAGATTACAATATCGGTCAAATAAGACAAAGTGTGTCAGTTTAAAAGTGACGCTTAGGTAGGTGACTGATCGCTCTCTTTCATGGTTCAAAAGTGTAAACATGATTTTCTAGTCAAAGATTTCGGACTTTATATTTATACCTAACTAGAAGAGACATCCACAACTCAATACAGAGTCTGTTGTAGTAGTACGGGGTCGAACACAGGGATAACGAGAATAACAAAATAAGAACATGAGATCTTAAATTAGTCTAGTCTAATCAAAAGAGTGAATTTTATGGTGCTCCAATTAAGGAAGGAGCTAATCTAATTAAGTAATAAAGTCTAAGTTTAGAAAGAACTAAAAGTGGAAAAAAATAGAAAACAGTGATAAAAAGGAACTTGGACTGTGTTTCACCAATCAAGTCAACCACAACCATGTAAAACATTCACTCATATTTGATATATGTTCTCTACTCATTTTGCAAATAGCCATAAGCAATTATCTATTCCTTCCTTCTCTCGATATCCAAACAAATTTCTATCTAACATGGTTGTCTCTCTTGAGGTAGTAATAAAAAATCAAGGAAAAATTGTATGACTTTTGTTATTGTAATTCCTCACTCTCATGTTTTGTTACTATCATATACTCCATATCTAGTTAAAAGCATTCTCTTGAACAATATTCATATCAAACATTGGAATAGGGTAGTTAATCATCAATCGACTCAGTAAAATAAGAGCATAAGAACAAAACTTTAAAGAACATATGCAATAAAATAGAAAGATGAACAATTACATGGTTGGGAGGGCCTGATGGCTACTCCCAACACAAGTTATGGAGTTCAACCATACATGGAAACATAAACAAACAAGATACAACTTGAATAAGTCATAATAAGAAAAGAAAAGGGAAGGATCAATACAAAGGTAGATCAAATGATTGATTTACCAACCTCTCAGTTGATCAAGAAAGTGGTCGACACAAAGTTGACAACTCTCCTTCTCCCTTTGGCTTAGCGCAAGCCATGTCCGTTAGATTGTTGATGGTGAAGAATCAAGCAGCCAAGGAAAGACCTTGATATCTAGGTCAAAAGATCTAGACTGGTCGATGGCTCTCGTCTTTGGGTTGTTAACTTGGTGGCAGCCTTTTGGCTTTGAGGACTTTTGGGGATCCAAGATCCTTTGAAATGACGTCATGGGGGTCTATTTATAGTCTTTGACTCTTGGTCTGTTTATGTGATTGATCTATGTGGCATCAACCTCCGATATTGACATTCAACATCGATGAAGATCTTCGAAACGTCTTTGTTGATCGACAATACTATCGATCTCTTCATGGCATCGATAGAGTGATTCTTTAATAGGAGTCTATCGATGTTTGGTTGTGTCAACAATGATGTTGATTGGTGTAGTTGGGATGATTCTTTGATAGGAGTGTCAAGGATCTTTTGAACGATGTCAACCAAAGCGCTGACATGGTCATCAATGTTAGGTTCCTCAATGATGTTATGTCGGCTCTACTCCTCGACAAGCTTTGTCGATGGAATCGTTCGATAACTTGGTACCGATAGTGATCTGTTGGTCTTGTCTTTATCAAGGTAGTCTGTCGAGATGACTTTGACATGTTTGACGATCACCTTTCGACAGGTGAGTGTTTGAATTTCTCGATAGCCATCACTCGATACATACATGTCGAGGTTACAATGTGGTGCTCGATGCGTCTGTCGATCATAACTTGATACTCTTTTGTCAATTCTTTAGAAGAAGGATCATCTATCGACCATCCTTGTTGATGGCAAATTTGGAGTTTGTCAGTCAATTGCTTATACTTCATCATTTTCAGCATATTTGTACCAAATTCCTTCAAAAATCAACAAAACTAAATTAGAACCTAACAATAGGTGAATTGAAGCTAAAATGAGTAAAATCAAACATCTAAACATTAATTCTAAGGATTTTTATTATGAAAAAGTCTATGAAAAGTGCATCAAATCTGATGTTATCAACTCCCCCAAACTCAGAATTTAGCTTGTCCTCAAGCTAATAGAATCGTCATTTTAATTGATCAAGCAAGTAGAATCTAAAATTTACTAAAAATAATTTTTTATACAAACCACTTATCAAAACTATACAATTCATCATAAAATGATCTAACTTATCAAGAATATCAATTTGCCAAAAGATTCTTTCTTTGATTTATTCTTAATCATTTTGGAGTCATATTCTGAACTCCGGCATATATGTCACTTTTCAAAGTAGCTTTCACTCTCATCAAGATATTATGTGGAAACAATAGGTAGGCAAAAAGGCTTAAGGATAATCCTCTCATCTTCCTAAGTTATTCAAGTACAAGTCTGTTTAAATGAGCAAGTGATCTCTATTTTCCAAACCAGTTGGTTTTAGAGCAGTGATTGCATACCCTAAGTACCATTGCCCCAAATTTCAATAGCTTTAAATGAACTCCATTGAAATTGAGGTAGTGTTTTTAGAGACTAAGTAAAATTGATACATTTGTGTTCATGAGCACAATAATACACTGTTCTAATAGCTCTTTTATCGTGGCACATCTCTCTAGTTCTTTTTCACTCCTCACTCTTTTTGGGATTAATAATTTTTTTGGAAGAAGAAACGAGGTAGCTCTTTCTTTGTTATTGTGGAAACATGCCTTTGAGAATATATGATTCTAATATTTTTGGTAAGAAACAATTGATGACATCTTGAAGTTATAATTAAAGTAGAGGAAGAATTGACGCTTAGCTAAGAGGAAAGTATAAAAAGAATATCAGTAACAAAAAGATTTTTCTATCATATCTTCTAATTATTGCAAAAAGGTATAGTTTGAGAGAAAAATAGATTCTTTGTAGAGGGAGTTTTCCATCATATGCATCTTCATGGCTTTATTCAAGAAAATTTGAAAATTGTAATGAAAATAAAGAAGTTACCAAAAGCAATGCTAAGGGAATAGAAAGAAAAGTTTGTGGTACTGTACATACCTATCTCATGGGGTTATACCTAGGCCTGTAAATGGATTGAATTCAAATCAGATACCTATATATCTGAAATTTGAATCCAATTTTTTTCATGCTATCTGATATTCGATCTGACATCTGACGGATCTCAAAAGAACTAAACCGAATTTAAATCCAAACTTAACAATTCAAATTCAAATATTATCCAAATTCAAAAATCCCTTCTATACAAGATCATGATTCTGGATTTTTTTTAAATAGACTAGCTTGGATGTTTGGCGGGATTATTCTTTTTCGTTATACACAACTTCTATAATTTTATATCAACTACATGAGAATAATTATATGGTCTGTATACAAGCATTAAGCACACCATAAATTTTCCTAATAAACCAACAATTTTTTCTTTCTTTTCTTTGAACACACAACTACAAGCCTATGACAATTTAAGTGTGAATTTAAAAAGTTATATACAATTAGAAAAGACTATTTTCAAATGTTTAAACATCGAGTTGTTGTAATAACTATGATATTTATAGTTTCAATAAAACTATCACAGTCCCCAGATTCACGATCATCATTAATAGCTACAACATGTTGGGAATACGCATTCACATTATAAATTGCAAGCCGTCCAACACTGGTCTATACAAGTGTTTGAACATTAGCAACAAAATCAGAAAATACATACAAATGTATTTATCTTCATCAAACACTAGGTACATTCACAACAAAAAATTGCATACTAGTTTCTGAAGCACCAAAGATCAACTAAATAAAACATATACAACTGTCATATGCATTCCAAATGTGTGATCCAAAGACCAGTGCTAGAAATCATCATCTACAAATCGAAGAAAAATTGAGAGGTATGTAATAAAAACTTTATACTGTAAAGAGAGGGGATCCGAGAGGAAATATTGGGTTGCAAATCCAGTCGAGTTACTCCATAAAGTCACCCCAAAAGGCAAACCTTGAGACGACACCAAGTTTCCCAAAAAACTACCACTCCTGAACCCAGGTTGCCGAAGAGGGGAACAAGGCCGAATGCTGCAGTTCTGGCTACTACAAAATTAAGTAGGGCAGGAAGAGGATCATTGTGCTTGAGGCTTTGCTTCACGGTCCAAGCTCCTCTGTACAAGGCATCGATCCATCTCCCACAATGATTTCCATCTTGCAAGCTTCCACTGCTAGCAGTAAGATGCTAAAGATGGAAAAGAGGACACCTTTAATCTTTGCTCAGCGTTGGCTGAAGCTAGGCTAGAGCAACAATTGAGATCTTCGATCGTCGCCAATTTAAGCTAGGGAAGAACTGTGAACACTGACTCGGATCTCCGCTACCTGTTGGCGGCTACGAGCTAAGCTGGGGAAGAAACCATGCATCTCCAGCCTCCCTCACAAGGGTTTACTTTAGATTCTGTGTTGTGGTGGAGTAGGGTGTTGGCTTCTTTTTTATACTAGGGTTGGTTTAGTTTTCAAATAATGAAAAAGTGATGTGAGTTGGATTGTCTCGGACACACGGTAGTGCATAATACCAAGTTGTACACAGTAATAATACCAAGTGGATAGTATTATATCCATAAGTTTTTGTATTTTTACTTATATATGTGCATTAGTCAGACTCAAATATTTTGCGGAGCAGATAGTTGTATATCCGATATCAGATCTGAAAGTATCCAAATATATTATCCAATATCCGAATCCAATTTGAATAGTCTCCAATACGGTTTTTTTTCTTAATTTTTAGACTCAAATACGGATCGAATATGTGAATTTTGAATATCCATTTATAGGTCTAATTATACCCCCCCCCATAAACTTACTACACACATTGTCCTCAGAGTGTGAAAAAGAAGGAAAAAATGTAAACACATGATATGTTCAGTGGAGGTTAACTATTTCCCATGGAGACAAGAGCAACATCACAATGATATTTTCTTCAAAGGCAATGATAGTTATCATTGTGAGCTTCTTTAACTACAACATGAAGTACTCCAATGGTATACATCTAGTACAATACATAGAAACCACAATCATTAGATAGAGAACATCGATGAGGATAGCGATGTCAAAATTGTGGAGCCTTCCATCTTCTTGGTTCCTAAGAAGAATACCCACTTACAAATTCTCTAATTAGTGGAATGAGTGCTTTTTTACATGCATCAGTTATGCCTTCTTGCTCACTACAAACTAGAACCGAATACCTAGAACCTTCAAGGTCAAAAGAAGCATTAGAACTATTATAAAGAATGACTTCCTTTCATGAGTGAAGACAACAAGTAAGGTCCAATGAGCATTGTGAAGTATAGCTGAGAAAATATATCGAGTTATAGAGTCCTACATATGATGAAGGAGCAAGTCTTTTTTTACAGAATTGGTGCCTTTACAGAGGTCATTTACAAGATCAAGATCAGCCATATAGATATCATCAAGATTTTGGTAGATAAGAGATTGATAAGACACCATTAGGCCATGAGATTGTTGGGTTTTATGGAAGGAAACATGCACGGGCGAAGCAACAAAATAAAATGTATTTCCATACAACCCGCAATAGGATCTTGTCGACAATAGTGTATTCAAAAAGAGTGTTTGCAGGATATACCTTGTGGCAGAATAAGTCCGACGACATACCGTTGCACAATAATGTGCAACGCTCCAGGATAACATAGATAGTACTTCTCTCACTTCCTCCACACGTGTCGTGAGAAGATCTGGCGGTACTCCTTTTGTGTGGTGATGTACACCGCTCACAGAGCGTATGGACAGTCGTTGTCTCTACTTCATCCAACAGATGGACTGGAACTCCATGTCATGCTTCCTAAGCCGGTAGGAAGGAGTAGTCTTTGTGCGATGGCGTGCTAGCATTACAATGCTCTCCTTTCTCTCCTGAGGATGGTAACAACTAGGGTTTACACACATGAGCATAAATTGAAAAGCCTCTCTCAATATCTTGTAAAGATATCGGCTGTCAAGCCCCTTTAAATAGGAGACAAAAGGAAGCAGGGTTTCCTAAACCCATCAATAAATAGAAAGAGTACGTTAATTAAATGCTCGTGGATTATTTAAAATATTTTGGAATTAAATAAATAAATAATTAATCATATTAATTTATTAATTAATATCTGACTCCATGTAATGCTCAGGATGACTCTATGGGAATACATACCAACAGACTCCCACTTGCACTTAGAGCTAGTCACTCCAACTAATTGGCTCAAACATTTTAAAATATTCCAATAATATTCTAATGGATTACATAAACATTTCAGTAATCAATTTGATTCAGAACAATTCCAATCAAATCCACAATTATACTCCTATTTCCACACATCCTATGTGTGTGACCCGGTAGGCTCCAAATTATGTTGGTAGTGATATCCATAATCATATTATGATTTCACAAGGAATGATTGGTATCTAGCAAGACTTCATTGCCACCCAAGTAATTGGAGAAGTTGGAGAACAACTTAACCTATCATTCATGATTGGTGTTACAGTGAATGTATAGTTCCTTTGTCACTGATATCCGGATTGAACTCGAGTCATGGAACTGTTATCCTCTTCAATGTTTAATTCATGTTCCTTGAACTAGAGCAAACTATATGAGATATATGTAAGCTCAATATCACATATTGACTCACATCAACATGGCCATGCATTTCTAAATCTTGCTTATCAAGTGGCTAGAATATCAAACTCCCGTAAGAAGGACAAATTCCATCTACATCACTCGCAATCATCCCCATGTGTCACAATGCACCCAAGCACCATCTTTATGGAAATCCTTATTCAGGACCACAGTGGATGATGTCAAAGTACATCGAACGACATGTGATAAGTGTAGTGACTTCAAATCTAAGAATTATAATCACCACCATCACTATGAGATGTGACTCTAACTACCAATCATGGTATCCATGTGTCACTTTAAAGGTTGGTCTATCCAATACACTGTTCTCTAACAAGTATCTATGTATTTGATTTGATATCTCCATATCATGGCTAATGAAATTCTTCCATCAACCAACATACATTCTAATCTTATGTGTTATTGATGTCTATGTATATTTCCACCATAACAACCGATTTGGGACAAAATAGGAATACATATCTTAGCCTACATATGAACTCACTATTTAGGTCATCAACCTGAAGATATATGTCATTGAGTATATTATTTTGTAGAAATATATAAGTTTTGTGGTCATCTCACAATATAAAACACAAACATATAGATTGGAAACTTGCCTTTATTGATATGATCAATATAGTATTACAAATCATTTACATAGTATCCCATTACAATCACCAAATGATACTCTCTATGGGCATACATACCAACAGATTCCCACTTGCACTTATACCCAATCACTCATGAATCTCAATCCAAGTGATCGAGCATGTTCGTCATGTTTTTGTTGTGAAAGTGCTTTTATGAGTAAGTCAGCCATATTGCTTTCTGTAGGTACTCTGCAAAACTTCACATCTCCTCACTATATGATCTCCTATATGAGATGGAACCTCCGTAGAATACATTTGGAACATTGGTGCGATCTTGGTTCCTTAGCATGTGCAATGGCTCCGTTGTTGTCACAAAACAACTTAATTGCATCACTAGCACTTGGAACCACTCAATGAACTTCTTGATCCACACAACTTCCTGTGTAGCATTAGATGCAACAATATATTCAGCCTGTATTATAGAATCTGCAATCGTCTCTTGCTTGGAACTCTTCCAGCTCATAGCTTCATTGTTCAGACAAAACACAAATCGAGACACGATCTATAGTCATCTTTGTCAGTTTGGAAGCTAGCATCGATGTAACCCTTTACCACGAGCTCTTCCTCACCACCGTATACCAAGAATTGATCCTTAGTCCTTCTCAAGTACTTTAGGGTGTTCTTTACAGCTATCCAGTGACATTCACCTAGATCTAACTACTACCGGCTCATCATGCTCAAAGCATATGACACAACAAGATGAGTACATAACATCGCGTACGTGATAGATCCAATTGTTGATGCATATGGAATCTTACTCATACACACTCATTCATCACATGAACTAGGACATTGGGCTTTAGAGATCATAACCCCATGAGACATGGGCAAGTTACCTCTCTTAGAACCCTCCATGCTAAACCTCTTTAGCACCTTGTCAATGTATGTGCTCTGGATTAGGCCTCGAAGCCTTCTAGATCTAGATCTATCTCTGTAGATCTTGATTCCTAGTATATAGTATGCTTCTCCTAAATCCTTCTTACAGAAGGTCTTCCCCAGCCAACCTTTTACTGTATGAAGAGTAGGGATGTCATTTCCCATAAATAGTATGTCATCCACATATAATATGAGAAATATGTATGTGCTCCCACTAACCTTTTTGTAAACACAAGGTTCATCTTCTTTTTGACTAAAGACAAACTTTTTAACTACTTCGTCAAAATGTAGATTCCAGATCTGAGATGCTTGCTTCAATTCATAGATTGACCTTTGTAGCTTACAGACTTTATTGACTTCCTTCAGATTGATAAAACCCTCAGGTTGTGTCATGTACACATCCTTGAGTTAATTCCTGATAAGGAATGTCATTTGAAAACACCCATCTCCCAAATCTCATAGCCATGATAAGCTACAATCACAAGTATGATCCTGATGGATTTAACCATGGCAACTGGTGAGAAGGTCTTGTCATAATCAACACCTTGAATTTGACAGAATCCTTTCGCAACCAATCTACCTTTATAGGTTTGAATATTTCTATCCATGTCGGTCTTCTTCTTGAAGATCCACTTGCATCCTATGAGTTTACCCTTCGGGTGGATCCATTAAGGTCCATACCTTGTTGGTATACATGGATTCCATCTCAGATCTCATGGCTTCGAGCCATTTCTTAGATTTTGGTCCCTTAGTAGCTTCTAGATAGGAAGTTGTCTCATTTTCTATGCCCAATTTGTCACTGTCTTGAGTCATGAGAAATCTAAATCTCTCAGGCTCAAGTCGTGTCCTGCTAGACCTACGAGGTTCTTGTGTTATATTTGGAACTTGAAATTCCACAATAGTTTGTTAGTCTTCACATTCCTTATGTACCTCCTTGGGTTCTCTTCTTTCTTGTTGATCTCAAACTTCTTTGAGCTCTACATTCCTCCCACTGATTCCTTTGGAAATAAATTCCTTTTCAAGAAATACAACAGTCCTAGCAACAAACATTTTGTTGTCAGTTGATGTATAGATGTAGTATCCCCGAGTTTCCTTGGGGTATCCAACAAAATAGCATTTTTCATATTTGGGTCCAAGATTTTCAAGAAGTTGTTTTCTAACATAAGCTTCACATCCCCAAATCTTTAAAATAGACAAATTGGGATGATTCCCATTCCATATCTCATATGGTGTCTTTTGAACCAATTTGGAAGGTACATGGTTAAGTGTAAACGCTACAGTTTCAAGAGCATATCCCCAAAACTATATTGGAAGTTCGATTGAACTCATCATTGATTGTACCATGTCTAATAATTTACGATTCCTTCTTTATGAGACACCATTATGTTGTCGTGTACGAGGTGGAGTCCATTGTAATATAATACCACAGTCTCTCAGAAGGTTGTCAAACTCTTAGCTTAAGTATTCACCACCTCGATCTGAACGGAGTGCTTTAATACTCTTACTAAGTTTCTTCTCTACTTCATTCATGAAAGTCTTGAACATTTCAAGAGTTTCTAACTTGTGTTTCATAAGATATACATAGCCATACCTACTGAGGTCATCAGTGAAGGTAATGAAGTATTGATATCCTCCTCTAGCATTTGATCTAAAAGGTCCACATACATCAATATGTATGAGCCCTAGCAGATCACTGGCTCTCTCACTGTGTCTAGTGAAAGGAGTCTTGGTCATCTTGCCTAATAAACAAGCCTCACATGTCTCTAATGATTCAAAATCAAAAGAGTCTAGATAACCATCCTTATGGAGTCTAGATATGTGCTTCTCGCTAATGTATCCAAGACGACAATGCCATAAGTATATTTTGTTTGAGTTGTCAAGTTTTAGCCTTTTTAGTATTTATGTTGTATATGATAGTCTCAAGTTATAACAAGTAGATACCATAAGATAGAGGGGCATTTGCATAAAAGATCTCATCTTTAGAAATAGAAATCATTCCATTCTTAATGTGAAATTCATATCCATTCTTGTCCATACAAGATATAGAAATAATATTTCTATAAATGGTAGGTACATAATAGCAATTATCTAATTCTATTACAAGGCCCGTAGGCAAAGATAAACTAATAACTCCAACTATGGTGGTAGCAACTCTTGCTCCATATGAGACCCACAGCTCGACTTGGCCCTTTTGTAAAGGCTTACTTCTTATCAGATCTTGCATATTTGAACATATGTGAGATCCACATATGGTATCCAGTACCCATGATGAAGAAGTATTTAAGTTTATCTCAATAACGTATAAACCTGAAGTGGGGATCTCTATCCCCTGCTTCTTCTTCCTCAATTCCTCCAAGTAGAGAGGACATTTTCTTTTCCAATGTCTAGCCTGGTGACAATGGTGAAAACTGCCTTCTTTGGAGATCCCACCTTTAGCTTTGAGCACGGATGACTTTGTCTTATGCCCAACTTTAGAACCTTTCTTAGGCTTTTTTTTTGGAAAATTGGGTAAGTATATTCCAAAACCCCCAGAGGGGGACAAAGTTACAAGACACACCCAAATATGTGGCTACAAGCTTCTAGGAAATGGTTACAACAATTCCCAATTCCTAGCAATTACAGGAGGTACATCAAGCCTTGGTTTATAACAAAAGTACATTCTCTTGATTTCCAACACAAGGTGATTGAAGATGACAAAAAAGTCCGAGGATCCTCCATTACGCAGTCTGTTGTTACGTTCAGTCCAAACAAGGTGAGCAACACCGGTGATAGCCCAAAGCTCAATGATACTAGCATGCTTGGATCTCCTACCGAGTTCAGCAAGACATTCATGAAGAGAATAAGAAGATCATATGTTAAGTTTAAGCTGTGCTCGACCCCAGATATATCTCCAATATTTGCAGCCATCAAATAAGTGAGATGTCGAATCACTATGTAAACCACACAATAAACATGCGGGGACGGGAGCACCTGACCAAGAGTTGATTTTTTCCAAAGTAGGAAGAACATTGTTAAGAGCTCTAAAGCAAGTAAGGCTCCACCTAGGATAGTGCTTGGAAGACCAAAGGTTATCAAATATTTTGTCAGAAGGTCGTCGTTGTCTGCAATTGTTCCAGAGATCATTGCCCGCCCACAAAGAGAAAGAAGGCCAAAGGGCCACCATGCACTTATGACAAGTAGATCCATAACTAGAAGGTGCAACCAGAGAATTTCCGTATCTGCTAGACATCCATGTGCTCCATATGCTTTGCGTCTGAGTGAATCTTTTGATGCATTGCAAAGTGTGGAAATCAGCAAGTTCATCAAGTCTTTTGAAGCCAAGGCCACCTTCAGATAAAGGGTAAGCCAAGCGAGCCCAACAAGATGGATGCGTGGAACTGCCCCATAGGAAATCCAAGAGTAGTAATTCCATCCTACGTAACACAATAGGAGGAATATCCCCCATACGAAGCCAATAGTTAATCAAACCCATAGCACAATGTTTGATAAGAACTACGCGTCCAGCCATGGAGATTTTAGAACCCGGCCATCTTTGTATCATGTCTCTCAATTTGTCCAAACATTCATGATAGTGATGCCTCCTAAGGTTACCACCTGCCATAGGGAACCCAAGGTACTTTGTTGGCCATGAACCTTGCTGCATACCCAAACAATTGATCAAGGCATCTTTGTTGCAGCATGAAGAAGATAGAAAAATGTGGGTTTTATTTGGATTACATTTCATACCAGAGGTAGAACCAAAATCATGCAGAATTTTCTTGAGATTGACAAGGCTGCGCATACGACCTTCAGAAAAAATAAGAACATCATCTGCGAACAGAAGGTGGCTGAGAGCTTTGGTCCTATTGATATGATAGTTGCGAATAAGCTTATTGTCATAAGCAACCTCAATGCATCTATTGAATCCTTCCATAGCTAGAGCAAAGAGTAAGGGTGACAAAGGGTCACCTTGTCGAAGACCATTAGAGATTTTGAAAAACCCCACTGAGGAACCATTCAACAAGAGAGACAATGATGTAGTTTCCACACATTGTTTAAGAATAGAGATGAACCTATCATTGAATCCAAGACCAAGAAGACAGTCCCATAGATAAGACCAGCGAACAGAATCAAAAGCCTTAGTAATATCCAACTTAATGCAAGCAGCAGGAGGGCTGAATTTACGGTTAAATTTAAGAGTAAACTCAGCCGCAAGAAGAGAGCAGTCCTCAATACTTCTACCTTTAACAAAGGCACCTTGAAAAGGAGAAAAAATATTAGGCAAAAGATTGGCTAGCCATTTGGATATGATTTTTGCAATGACTTTATAAAGCATTGAGCAACAAGAGATAGGCATGTAGTCAGCAGGAGAAGAGACCATGTCCTTCTTAGGAATGAGGGCAAGGAAAGCATGGTTGACTTGCCTTACCATGTTACCACCTTCGAAAATCCACTTGACAGCCTTATGGAGATCATTACAAATAATATCCCAGTTATGTCTATAGAAATATCCATTGAATCCATCCGGACCCGGGCTTTTATTAGGTCCTATGCTCCAAACAGCATCTCGGACTTCAATCAAACTCGGTGAAGTACAAAGCATATTATTATCATTGCCAGAGACAAGAGGAGTCCATTCCGGGATACAAGAACTAGAAGAAAATTGGGGCTGATTATAGAGATGCTCAAAGAAGTTAACAGTATCATTCGCGATAGCATCACTATCCTGCAAAAGATTACCTTATGAATCAAAGAGCTCAGTGATAGAATTAATTGCATCCCTCTTCTTGACAATGGTATGATAGACTTTGGTGTTTCTATCTCCATTGGAAAGCCACTCCATCCTGCTGCGTTGCCAGAAATAAACCTCCTCAGCCTTAAGAAGAACATCCAATCTAGCTAGATTTGTTTTTCAGCAAGAATAAGATCGAAATCAAGGGGACATCATCTTATAACAGCAGAGATATAATCAAGCTCCATTCTTTCCCTAGCAATCAGATTTTTGAGATTAACGTATTTTTTGGACCAAGCTTTCAACTTATCCTTGACAAGACTGAGTTTATGACAGAATTGATAGATTGGATTACCATTGACCTCAGAAGCCCAAGCATCCTTAATGATGTCCCGACAGCCCTCCCAGTCCATCCAGAAGTTGAGAAATCGAAAAGGTTTCTTCTTAAAGGAAATATACTTCATATTAATGTTCAAGGCACAGTGATCAGAGTAGGAGCAGGTGATGAACTTAGTTTTGGAGCCAGGAAATTTAGAAATCCATGCATCATTGACAAAAGCTCTATCAAGTTTACAAGAAACTCGTTTAGCAACTCCATGTTTGTTATGCCACGTGTAAACCTCCTTACCAATTATAGGTAATTCCGTGAGACCAGCATTATCTAGGGCAGCGTTAAACGAGCTAAGAATAGAAGAGGGAACCTCACGACCTCCCACTTTTTCTTCTTGCTTCCTGATGTTATTGAAGTCACCAGTGATGAGCCAAGCTTCATTAATGGTGCCATCAATTCTAACCAAAGAATCCCACAAGACCGAGCGTTCAACAACAGAATTCCTAGCATAGACGGCAGTAATATATATGTTCAGACCACCTTTATTAGTACATTTCTTAGCCTTGCCTTTGCCTATTGACTTTCCCTTTGTCCTGCTAATCATCATCATAGACTTGGACTTGTCTTTCTTCATCTGTGCTTCAAATGTCCTCAACATGCCCAATAATTCTGACAAGTGCTTGTCAAGATTGTTCATGTTATAGTTCATGATAAAATGACTATATGATTTAGGCATCGATTACAGAATCACATCAGTGTCCAACTCTTGACCTAGGGGAAATCCCAGCTTGGATAGGCTTTCCAGGTACACATTCAAAGTGAGTATGTGGGTACCAAATGACTCTCCCTCTTTCATATTGCTTCTGAACAAAGCCTTAGAGACATCATATCTCTCCTGTCTTGCTTGATGGTGATACATGTTCTTGATATGTGTTACCATCTCCATGACATTCATGTTCTCATACTTCTCTTGCAACTCATAGTTCATTGAGCACAACATCAGGCACTTGACATCCACAACATCATCAAGGTGCTTCTTTTAAGCATCCTTTTCAACCTTGGGCGCATTTGAGGCGGGTTCCACTGGATCTGGTGTTTCAAGGACATAGAGCTTATGCTCCTGCGTGAGATCAATTCTCAGCATCCTAAACCAGTTTTGAAAGTTGATTTCGGTAAGTTTGTCCTTCTCAAGGACTGATCACAATGAGAATGTGTGAATGTTGTATACCATTTGATTTTTACAAAATAAAAAGTTTGCATTTAGTCCAAAATATTTTGATTTGTAAAGATTTGATAAACGAGATTAATTAGGTCTTTAATTAAAAACACTCCCACTATTTTATTCAAATTGATAGCCCTCACTATCAACTCAAAAGATTGCAGCGTAAAACCTTCTAGTGAGCCAAGATGCAAAATAATTGGATCAATGCCCAGCCAACGCCAACGTCAAAGACCAAATACTAAGGTAGGCAACTTTTTCCAATAGCATCATATGCAACTCTTAGATAAATGATCATGCACAACTCCTTGCCATGATGCATTTGTGTGACTCTAGGTACTTGATCCTATCAAGGTTCCCTAGTTAAGTCTAACCTATAAGCCAACACAATGAGTGTGCACCCTGTGGAGGCAGACCCACACACCCACCATCACACTTCTAAAAGATAGATAGTGTACCATGTGGAGGCATGCCCACACATAGTCGATCAAGCTTTTCATGTGTGTTGCTTTATGGAAGGAAACTAAAACTTAATATTATTAATTGAGGGGTTTTATTAATACATATACATATCCAAACACCACATACTTATATTATGTATCATATACTACTATATCCACAACCAAAAATGATAGACATGTAATCACAAACACAAATACATCGGTTATGGCCATGCTGTTGTAATCCTTTGGAGCCACAAAGGATTACGGTCCACCTAAGGTCTCATGCATCTCATGCAACAACACCTGTGAATCAACTTATAAGGATCAAAATTACAATGAACAGCTTCATGGATGCTTCGTGAGGTTGGAACTTCAAGTTGCTTCTTCATGGATGCTCCTTGGAGTTGGATCTCTAGGTTGCTTCTTGGAATTGGATCTTCATGTTGCTTCTCCATGGACGCTCCTTGGAGTTGGATCTTCAATTTGCTTCTTGGAATTAGATCTTCATGGTGCTTCTCCATGGACACTCCTTGGAGTTGGATCTTCAAGTGGCCTCCTTACATCAAGTTTACAAAGACTAAAACTAATCCTATCTCTATTACATCATATGAGTACAAATATAAAGAGAAAGAATTAATTACACTTTGAAATAAGAGATGAGGCTCGACATGCAAGCTGAATACTTTATACTAAGGATCTAAGTACAACCATTATACATCCATAGCATTCACAAACAAATATATCCACAACATTCACAACCACATTCATTCACAACATTCACAAAAGGGGATTCTAGGCCATAAATGTACATGCATTCACCACATAAAGTATATTAAAGGTGATGTGTATGAAGCATAGGTATATCTACATAGAAGTATATACATATTAAAATTGTAGTCCTTTTAATGTGGGACATTCCCCATTAAATAAATGTTTGACTCCCAAGCAGACTATGTGGGGTACACAGGGGCAGTGCCCCTGTGTAGAGATCGAGGGGAGGCCATCCCTCATGGGGTCTCAAGGGAACAACCCCTGAAAGGTCTAGGAAATTTTGCTTCCATGCACTTAGGAAAATCAGTATTTTCCACAGTCGACCCCGTCCAAAACGTCAAAAATAGAATCTTGTGGCATTTGTGGAATTAGGTCTAGATATGCACATTAACAGTTTTAAGTCCACATCGTATGCAACCATAGAAAATAGTATACATCTATTCAATCATATCAAAATGAATCCTAATACACCGTAAATCGATCCTGCTCTGATACCACTGTGGGGGTTTTTGGAAGGAAACATGCGCGGCGGAAGCAACAAAATAAAATATATTCCCATGCAACCCGCAACAGGATCTTATCGACAACATCATATTCAAAAAGAGTGTACATGGGATATACCTTATCACAGAGCAAGTTCGGTGATGTACCACTTTGCAATGGTTTGCAACGCTTATGGCTTACACGGACGGTTTTTCTCTCACTTCCTCCGAATGCATCGCGAGAAGATCTGGAGGCGCTCCTTTTGTGCGATGGTGTACACCGCTCGTAGCACATTTGGACGGTCGCTAACATCCTCCAGATGCAGGCATCTTAGCGTCTGTGTATCTACTTCACCACGTGGATGGACTGAAACTCCACGTCACGCTTCCTAAGACAGTAGGAAGGAGTTGTCTTTGTGTGATGATGTGCTAGCATCATGGTGCTCTTCTTACTCTCCTGAGGACGGTGACAACTAGGGTTTACGTATGTGAGCGTAAACTGAAAAGCCTCTCTCAATATCTTGTAAAGATATCGGCCGTCAAGCCCCTTTAAACAGGAGACGAAAGGAAGCAAGGTTTCATATACCCATTGGTAAACAGATTGACTGCGTTAATTAAAATTCTTGTGGATTAATTAGAATATTCTAGAATTAATTAATTTACCAATTAATCGTATTAATTGATTAATTAATATCTGACTCCATGCAATGCTTGGGATGGCTCTATGTGCATACATACCAACAGAGATAACCATCCTCTAGGTTGAAGTGTCTCTACAAGGTCATCTTTCATGACCAGTAGATCATCTCAACTGAAAACCACATGATTTCCTCTGGGTTGGAAACGCTTCATTAACATCACTAGCTGAGAATATGTGAGTTCATAGAAGGAGTTGTGGTCAAAGTTTTCAAAACTGGGCTCTATGGTTGACATTAGCCCATAAACTGGGAAAGGCTCAGGTTCATTTAAGAAGTCCAATATTTTAGAAGCCTCTCTTACTGTTATAGTGGTTGTTAATGTGGCAAGAGGATCACTGACTAGAGGTGATGGTGTCATTTATCCTTCTTCCGCTTCTTCTCTTTGTAGAACATTGTGGAAAGGCTTCGTAGTAGGTTGTGGAATTAATAGGTATAGATTCCATCAATTCAGAGGGAGTTATGGATCTTGAAAGAAGTGTCTATTATGGATTACCTCCATTGCATAACGTCCTTGAAGAGGAGTGAATCCTTCTGGATCCTAGCTCAAAACATATATTTTGCAATTGAGAGCTTCCATGACTCTAAGGATTATGAAAGCACTACCATTCTTATCCGGGTTGTGTTTGTAGGTTAATGGCACAATCACATAACTTGTCTAGTTTGGTTGATAATAACCAACCTCGCGGACAAGTCTTTAAAGATGGACAGGAATCTGAGGAAGTTTTCCTACAACGCGGTCTTTGAATCGCATGTCAAAATGTTTTAGTTCTTCGACGCAAGTGTTGAATAAAGTAACTTGCCATTTATTTAGATCAACGACACAACTAGCCATAATCCCCTAAAATGAAAAGGTGACATGATAACTCTTGTGGTCTTAAACTCGATCTTATCCTTAAGGGTTAAAATGGCTGGAGTTTTCATATGCTTCTTAAATAAGTAGTCGGTGAATGAAATTGTTGCATTGTAATATGGCCAATCTTTATCATTGGGCATGACATCCTCCAGGATAGTTGATGCTAGGACGGTGAACATCCTTTTTGTGACATTATCCAAGGTTGCAAAATATATTTTGAAAATCACCACGAGAAAGGGTGATTGAGCTATTATTGTAAAAAATATGGCTCCCATCATGATGATCGTGAAGAATGTAATATAAAAACATTATAAAATGCTAATCATTTCAAACAATCAGGATCAAGTTCACTCATCTTTAAAGGAATTTGATGTGGGAGGGGCATTTGTGGTTCTGGAAAGACTGGATTAGATAAATGAGGAGGTGCAGCTAAAAAAATGATAGAGAGATCACCATCATTCTCATCAAAAGAAGCTTTCTCATTTTCTGAAGGACTATTAGCATCCGCTTCGAGATCCAGATTGGTGGTTTACTTTCAAATAGATATGTCCTCCGAGGTGTGGTGACTGAGGAGAGAAAGGATCAGGCTTAGATTGAGCATTGCCTCATCCAATTTCTTCATCATTTCCTTTTTAAAAGAATCAAGTGAGGTTGGTGGGGATGGAGGCAGAATTTTCTCTAATGGGTGGGCATGGATATCATTAGAAGGATCGACAATAGATGAGGTGTCAGAAGGAGGAAGTCCACCTGGTTGTAACTGGGGGATGGATGGAATATTTTCTGATGGCAGAGGTTTAGTTGCACCTAGAAATGATTCAGACTTATGGGACACATATTCCTAAATTAAGATAGCTAGTTGATCTGGTGAGCGGCAGAGAGCATCATCACTCATAGTGTTAGGAACATACGAGTTGCCTTGAGAAAAATGAGAAGATGGGGAAGATGATGCTTTAATAGAATGAGCATGAAATTCACGACGTTGTTTGCATCAGAGAGTGCACTATTCTTCTTTATGCTTCCAAGCATTTTTCTATCCTGTGATATGTAACAATATATGATGTTGAGAAATTAAGATTTTGGAAAGCTGGTGTTGAAGAGTTGTCATGTGGCTAGGGATATTTCCAAGCTCTCTAACTTTCTTATCTAGGGATTCAACTTGTATATCTATGTCAAGCATGTCTTGATGAAGGTTAGGAATAGTAGTCATAGTTGCGGTGGTTGCCTTACTGATGATGTCAAACTCTTGTCTGAAGACATCCCCATGGTCTCGAGATATTTGTGATCAGATTGGGGTGAAGGAGGAGTCTCAGATCCGTAAGAAGTAGAAGGGAGATCGCTATGATCACAACGTCATGGTGGACTATCGACAACATCATGTAACTTCCTTTTTAGCGGAGAGGTAGGTTTGCTATTTACAACATCTTGAGTTGGGACAGAGGTGGGGCTTTTTGAGGTGGTTGAGGGGTCAACATGCTTTAGAGATTCTCAAAGTTCTTCTAAATCATAATCGACTATTATCTCTTTCACACTCTCCTCGGATATCTTAGATAAAGGCTTCTTAGGAGGTTTTGGTATGACAGGCTTAGGGTGGACTTGGTTGGATGAAGCACCTTGTTGTATTGAATTGTCCTTGCAAGACTTGTTAATAAGTGCAATGATTTCATCCTCTGAATACAACAACTTGTCTTTATCATAATCAACCAATTATGGTAAAGAATAGAGATGTTGATTCTGGTGAACCAGTAGTAGCTGACATTGTTGCGGTGAACCAGAATACTAGTAGATATCATATACTTTGTTTTAATGAAAATTTCATCATGCATTTCCTGAAATCTTTGGAAGGTGGGTGCCCATATGCTTGATAGAAAAGTCTAATGAAACCACCCATGCAATATTTTTTTTCTGGAATGAAACAGATAAGTGACCACTTGTTAATCAGAAGACAACCAATAATGATAGGTCGACCTTCCATTATGAGAGATAGCACTTAAAGTTCCTCAAGATAAATGCCAACTGTGTCTAACTTTGTGAAGAGAATGTTGGCCACTATCTTGTGCATAATTCTCCAAAATCTAGAATACACCATAGATGCTTTGGACTATCCAGATTGGTACTTATTTTGTCCTATCAATCTTGCCCAGTACTTAGAAGCATTAAAATTAGAATCTTCTTTTTCAAGAAATCCCTAAGAAGCCCTGGTAGCTTCTTCTACAAGCCATAGAATATTTTGTTCAGGACTTAGTCAATGATAACATGATCAATGTTGTTGATTCAAACTTTCAATTGTCAAGGCGAGAATTCTTAGATAGAGGATATGAATTCCATTGTCTCCTCTACATAAGCTTTAAGTTTGGAAAAATAGAGATGGTCCATATTAGACCAGGTTAGAAGATCCTGGATTCTTACCTTGTTGCCAATATCCTCAAGGGTGGTTGAAGAAATGAAACATGTGGGTTTGAAGGTTCCTCATCTAATCACCTTGTATGCTTCCAGGTGTTCATTGTTGTGAGGCCTGAAGGATCCACAGTAGGGAAGATCCAACTGCGAGCCCTATGGTATATCAGATTTAGGCTCACTGATTCTTGCTCTCTTGTCACCTTCATTGGAAGGTTGTTCAGGATGATGCCACTTTTCCCCTTTCTTGGATGGGTCTCTAGCAGCTGAGACTAAAAGTCTTGGTGAGCCATCACTGTGAAACAAAGAAAAATGAGCATGACTTTAGAATTGGTAGAATGTTATCGAGAAGTGTCGAAGGGATAAAGAAGGTAGTTTCGATAAGGTAGAACAACAAAAGGATGCCCATGATATGATTTTTGACAGAACTAAACTATCAATAGAAATTAGATAGATTGGTCAGTAGCTCTATCAATCAAGATGATTGATAGGGCTGGTTCTTGATGGTTGGATTCGAAACAAGGTTGACACAGACGAAGAAGAAAACAATTGGTAAGGATATCATGTCAATAAGAACTACCCCAAAAGGTCGATAGGTTTGTTGACTGGAAGGAACATATACTTGTCAATTGGCAAAGATGAGAGACAAGGGTCAATGTAGAATCTAGGAGTGTATCGATCCGAACTGTGGATAAGAGGGTCGACAATCAAATAATCAAAGAGCTAGAGCTTCACTATGATTATGATGTGGTAATAAAATCATACCATGGGTCTCATATTTATAGCCAAGGGTTAAGTCGGTGAAACTTAATTGGGTATTCAGATAGCAGATCTAGGTCTGTTGAGGTGACTATTGGTGGAATAAATCGATAGAACTATGGAATGAGGTCGACAAGGTTGTCGACCGCAAGGGTTCACAACCTTAACAAACTAGTAATGTCAATTAATCTTTGGCTGATCTGTCAATTACATGTTCGACTTTTTGAATCAGAATACAGTTGACCTTGAAACTTACAAAAGAATCAACACCCAACAAAGAGTTTATAGACTATCGATCGACACTGTCAATGTTTTATGTCAATAGGGTGTTCAAAATTTAAGTATGTTTGATAAAGTGGATCAAAATTTAGGTCGACATATAATGATGAAGTGATTGTCATACAATCATCATTTAGAAAGAAAACATCTATCCATCTTGATTTAGATGTGATTTCTCTAAAAAGTTTTTGCAAAAAAAAATCGGCAGAAAAAATAAAACAATCCTATAAGACAAAAAAATGCTTCTGTTGCCTCCCAAGTAGCGCTTGTTTATAGTCTATTAGCTTGACTCTTGGACATCTTATTCGGCTTCCAGAGCATCTGATAGTTCAAAGTCTGCTTTTTTGGTGATAGCTTCATCTTCGTAATATCTCTTTAGTCGATGACCATTGATTGAGAAGGTGCCTGATTTTTCACTATGAATGTCCATCATTCCAGAAGGATAGATAGTAACCACGGTGAATGGACCAGACCAATGGGATTGGAGTTTACTAGAAAGAGGTGAAGTGTTGGGTGAACAAATAACCTTATCACCTTCAGATATATCCTCGTGCTTGATGTGAGAATCATATAAAATATTTGTTCATTCTTTGTAGATTTTTGTGTTCTCATAAGTGTGTAGACAAAGTTCTTGTAATTCATGTAGTTGTAGGAATCACTTTTCTTTTATGTGGTCCACATCCACATTGAGAGTCTAGATTGTTGTAACATCCCTGACCTAGGTTATCTACTAACCCTAGGTATTTTGCTTAAATATGTGATTAGATTCTTGTGGTTATCTTATGAAATGTAATTAAAGCTTCTGAGGAACTTATATTTCTATTTCAGTCCTTTTTGAACAATGTTGTACCAATGTTTTGTTAATTTTGGACTAAAGTGCAAATTACCCAAGTAGAGGGGTTAACTTGAAAATTGCGCATGTTAAGATGTTCCTCTGATGATGATACATCATAAGAATGAATATGATGTAGTGGTATGGATTCCACAAGCTTGAGCACCAAGATATAGCTTGTAGAGCAATCCTTGTGCTTTAAAACCTAGTTTTGGTGTAAAGTGCAATTTACCCAAAACCTAGGGTGAAACATGTAAAATATACCCTCTAGAGTATCTATCATGTTTATTTTCATCATGTAGAGCAAAGAAAATGAGAGGGGCACCTCATTTGAATGATCTAGTAAGAAAGATAATCTTGATATTAAAATAATCTAGAATTAAGAAAATGGCCTTTAATATATGTATAACTTATTAAGGTGTTTGGTTTCTTTTCCTTTTAACCTTGGATAAGGGAGTAGTTTTGCATGTGCTTAGGAGGAAGAAACGTGGCCATGGATGGGGCAAGCCATGGTGGATATGATTAGGAAATAAAAGAGATAACTATCTTTTCCTTTGCCTTGAAAATATCCAAAAGTATATAAGGATTCTTATCAACAAGCAAGGGATCGTTTCCCTTAGTCCTTTTCTTATCTTCTTGCTTTGGATCGACCTAGAGGAGCTCTGGAGAAGAGGAAGGACAACCAAGCTGGTTTTGGTAAGCTTTTATCATCACCTAGCTTGAATTCATGGTGGAAACTCAAATACAAGGTTGGTTTGTTGGTTTTCTTCACACAACTCTTCTTTCTAGCCATCTTCTCCATCCAAAACTTGAAGAAAGGACCTTGGACTACCTTTGGAGCTTCATCCACCATTAAATCTACGAATCTTGGAGCTCTGGATCAGTCTTAGAGGCAGGTTTTATAACTCTAACCCTTAAGTTTTGTTAATGCATCTTCTTCTCCTAGAATCGTTGCTCATTCTTCTTCTTTAGACACCTTTGTGTGTTCTTGCTCTTATTTTCCATGAAGAACCGCCCCTGTTCTTGAGGTAGAAGATAATGAAATTAATTCCTATGTTTATCCAAAATCTTGCTTTAGCAAACGGTCTCCCAACTTTTGCAAACGGTTTCCCAAACCATTTGGGAGCAAACGGTTTCAAACTGTTTGAATGCAAACGGTTTCACTAGACCGCATAGAAGCAAACGGTCTAAGACCATTTGGATGCGTTGACCAGGCATTGACCATTTGGAGGTCTGTTTTGAATAATGTGGACTAATCACCTACCAAAAATCATCAACTAATTCCAAGTAAATCATCAAATGAAGGCCCAACAATCACCTAAACCCTAATCAGGTTTATTGCTGATTTCAATAATTGAATTAAGTTGAAGTTTGGGTTGAGTGGCCCAAACGGTTTCAAAACCATTTGGGGATCACCCAAACGGTCTCAAGACCATTTGGTGATCACCCAAGACCATTTGGAGGTCTAGGGTTAAGTAGGGTTAACCAATTGAGGGTCCAATGATATCAAGTTGATGAGTAATTGAGTGCTAATTTGGTGACTAAACCTAGGGTTCAAACCTCAAGTGAATGACTTAGTTTTTGATAAAATAATGGGACAACGGTCTCAAGACCATGTGGAGGATATCCAAACGATCCCAAGACCGTTTGGGGGTCACCCAAGACCGTTTGGAGGTCTAGGGTTGACTATGGTCAAGTGGTTGGAAATCTAAGGATAACAAGTTGAAGTGTAATTGATTAGTGACCTAATGATCAAATCAATGAGCCAAACCTTAATATGTTGAGTTAGATTTTGGTGTTGACTTGAGAAAACGGTCTCAAGACCACTTGGAGGACATCCAAATGATCCCAAGACCGTTTGGGGTCAGGTCATGACCAAATTGAATGATGGTTCAATGGTTTCAAATCAATAAGACTTATGTTGATGTATGTTGAAGGGTAATCGATTTCAAACCCTAATTCAACTGATCCAAGCCCTAATTGATGATCAATTGAGGGTCAATTGAGTGTAAAATCAGTTGAGGGTTGACCTAATCGACTCAATTGATGAGTGGCTAACAAGTGCATGGTTGATTGAGGGGTTCAACATTGGAAACCCTAACTCAATTGAAGTGGTTGAGACACTTTTTGGTCCATGTGGTTTTGAGATGGTTTGGACCAAACGGTCTCAAGACCGTTTGGGACCAAACGATCCCAAACCGTTTGATCTCATGCGGTTTCAAGATCGGTTTTGTCCATACGGTTTCAAAGTCAAACTTGACCAAAAGGTCTTCATGACCAAATGGTCTTCACCTCATCTTGGGCAAACGGTCTTGAGTGTGAACTTTACCAAACGGTTTCAAAAGTCAAACTAGACCAAACGGTCAACGACACCAAATGGTTTCAAGGTCCATCTAAGACTATTTGGGGAGTTTGTGTGCAAGACTGTTTCAGGTCTAAAAAGGTTAAGAACGTTTGATGCCTTAGTGGTCAAGATGGTTTAGTGGTTGACTAACCTAAGCCTTATAGATACCTAAAGTGATTAAGGGGTCAAGTAATTAGTTGACTAATGCATGTTATGATCAATGGCGAACATTATAAAGGTACCCTTGATGGGATAGAGTGACCAATACCCTTTGATCAAGTGAGCCTTAATGACCATAATAGTAATGAGACAAACCATGATGTTAGTGTTGATTTGACTTAGTCTAATCAAGGGTGATGTAAACATTATCTGATAGTAAGAGGAGAGAGAAGACTCTTAATATGAATGAGAATCAAGTAATAAACTTCCAATTTGTATGAATATATCTAATAGGGTATGATCCTTTATAGTGAGATCATGGAAACCATAATTATGATGGTTAATGAATCTTAACCTAATTTGAAGACATTAATGGAAGTAATCCTCATGCATGATGCTGGTATGATCTTAATTCATTGTAATGTGAATAGTAAACCCTAATCTAGGGTAATGTGTTATAATGTGAATAGTAAACCCTAATTTTGGGTTATGCTTTAAGCATGAAACACTATACTTGAGTATGAAATGAGTAATCATTATGCCTTGTAAGATAAAGGGGTTGAATAACCCTAATTGAATTGAATAGGGAAAACTCTAACCCTAGAAACCAGTCGTGGCAATGTGACACGGTCGTGGTGATTTTATGTAACACGACCGTGCAAGGTAGCACAGCCATGGCGGCTTACTCTTGCACGACCGTGCAAGATAGCACGGCCGTGGTATTCTATATTTAATTTGGAAAGAACTTGTATTGTGCTGGTATAGATACAATGTGCATGTTATCAATTGTGTTAACCATGCAGGTTTTTATAAAGAACTGAGCATAGCCAGGTAAGGGTTATGATGCCATATCTATTGAAAGCACTTTATAAGCTTTGAAAGTAATGATATGCTAGGTTGCCTAGCAAAAGGTAGCATATGAGATTGATAGGCTGTGATAGCCATGAGAAATATCTACATTGTTACAATCAAGTTCATACTGTTAAAATGACTTGATGACAATATGTTACTTGGTAACAAGTGTTCTGATAATCTAAGGGTTTGAACACCCATATTCCTGAATCATAATGGTGAGATTGTTAGGGATTGATATCCCAATGTTAACAATATGTAATGTGAACTTGATTCAATTAGTACTCTTTCTTTATAGCAATTGTTTTATTGGTTTATGTTTGAAAACATGCCTGATGCTAAAAGAATGCCATAATGTACTTAAATAATCAAGTATAATGATATCATGTAGAGCCCTGACCATAGATCCATCATTGTTAGAAGTTAAATGATGGTGAAACAGGTTTTCCTAAGGGAACTCCTGGAGAGCATACTTTTGAGTATGTGGGGGTTATGGACGCGAATATCCTTACGTCCTAATGTAGGAATTTATGTGAGATGTACATTTAATCTCTCAATCCTTCATTATATATTTATGTCGGGATGATGTATCACTAATCTCCCTATGATGTTGTTTATTCCGCATCGATGAGAGATAAACAAGAAATCCCTCGATGGCGAAGAGAGTACATCATGCCACTGTAACTCTAATAGCGAAGTTGCCAGAATACCCTGGAAAGCTAATATAGCAGAGACACAAGATGTCCTGCATGTTGTTCCTCATACTGACTGAGGAAGATGAGGTCATAGGGATCCGGCTCTCTTGATGACCTATGTATGGTACCGATTGCGATTTCGTAATGTTCGGTTGGAGTATGAGAGGTGTAACTCATCTCCTCAGGGGATAAAAATGTTTGAAAAATGTAATCGGCCGTGTAGCATAATTGCTTAGGTTGAACTATGAGAAACAATGATTGATGATATATTATTTATAATGTCCTAGTTGGACAAATAATATACATGTTCTTCATATTCTTTATTGATATAAGTCTTGCCATTCAATCATGTTATAATTGAAATGATTGCTTAGAGAATGTAGTTCTACTTTGTTTAATCAATGAATTTCTTGTTATTAAATAATTATAGTTCTGCTGCTCATTGTTATTTTAATTATTGCAATAACAATGCTTCTGGCGAAGAGTTATAACTTTCACTGGGACAACTATTCAATTGTCTGACCCCCGTGGGATTTGACTTTTTAGGTAGACGCCGAGGACGAAGGAACCCATCAGTGGGTGAGCAGCAACAACAACAGCAACAACATCAGGGACAACAGTGATCCTCAGGTGGAGACACTGTCTGTCAAGTCTTGTAGATAGAATGTCCTATGTGTCGTGTCTGTACTCTCAGGTCCTAGGAGTCTTTAGATGTTTTAAATAGATCTGAGATTTTGGGATAATGCCTCGAGATTTTTGTATCTTACCTTGTAGAATTAACATGGTAGTTGATGTTGTGACTCTCGAGATGTGAAGATTACTGAGATGTAATGGTGAATCAGTTTGTAAATAACTCAACTTGTTTCTTTATAAAAGAGTTTCACAATTTGTAGATTCTCTTTACAAAAAGTTTTAAAATTTTGTGATTTTCAGTAATTCCACTGCTAACAAAATGCTTCCACATTAGTTTAAATTCATTGATCTTGTTTTTGCAAGACGGACGTCTCAGTTTAAGTGGTATCAGAGCTCTAGGTTTGCTGAGTCTACAGAGACATAGGACTTAGGATGTTGAGTCTGTTCTAGTGTCTTCCAGTATATCTGATAGTGTCTTCTGCTCATCAGGAGGAGAAGATAAGACTAAGGATGTATGGACCACACGAGGAACATGTTGCAAAAAGTAGTGTCGCTGCACCCAGAGAAGGTGCAAGAAACCTAGAAGGAGAAGAACATGTGCCTGAACCACCCCAGTTCAATCCAACTGATATGGGGAACCCAACCGTCCAAGCCATGTTTGGGCAGTTTATGACTGCCATGAAACACATGACTGATAGGATGCCTATATCTGCACCTAGAGCACCTACCCATCCTGATGGACAAGGATTCGGCAAGACGTTTGAATGACTTCGCCGAGTTGGAGCCACAGAGAATGTTGGAACAGCTGATCCAGCAGATGCTGACTTGTGGTTAACTGAACTAGAGAAAGCCTTTAGAATCCTGAACATCCCAGAAGCTGAGAAGGTTAGACATGTTGTGTATCTTCTCAAGGGGAGTGCTGGTCACTGGTGGACCATGGAAGAACAGAAGAGGCCAGGTGTGGAGATTGCATGGGGAGTTTTCCGACGGGAATTTATCAACAGATATTTCCCTAAGACATTTCTGGATGAGAAAATCTCTATTTGAGAGGTTAAGACAAGGACCGATGAACATTAGTGAATATGAGGCTAAGTTCATGGAGCTGTTGTGGTTTTGTCCGCACATGGTGACCACAGATGAAGAAAGGATCAGGCATTTTGAGAAGGGGTTAAACGCTGAGTTGACCACTCCTGTGTCTGCTTTGGAAAATGGGGAAAGGTTTGCTACCTTTGTGGAATCTGTCAGGAGAGTGGAAAGGTCTGTGATAGAAAAGAGAGAAACTAAGAACAAGAATATGTATCCCCAGTTCCAAGGATCTTCATCTAAAGGTTTCAAGAAACCTAGGTTTTTTGCACCTACACCACCACCTAGATTCAGTACCCAGACGTAGTGGACGTCAAATAGGGGTAGAGGATGAAGCCAACCACTAGAAGGAGCTCGTAGCTCAGCATCTATGTCAGTTACAGGACCACCCAGACCACAACAACTGAACAGAAGTTGTTACATATGTAGAAAGATGGGACATCTGATGAAGGATTGTAGAGCCAAAGAAGTAAGTGTGACTCAACCTCAAAGGCAGAGTCATCAAGGATATCAAAGGCTACAGTTTCCGAGTAACACTAGAGGACGTGGGCAAGCGTCCCAAGCTGGATCATCGACATCTAGTCATCGAGCACCAAATCAACCACAGGTGACGCTGAGATTCTACGGGATGAATCCACCTGATGCAGTGATCAACCCTCGGGTTGTGGCAGGTCAGATGGAATTGTTATATTCTGATATGTCTATATCTTGTGTTGTATCCATTTTAATTGATCCGGGTTCTACACACTCCTTTATCACTCGAAGAGTGATTCTTGACTGCAACTTGACTATAAGTAATAGGACAGATAGTTTGTTGCTAGAAACTCCATTGATGGGATCTGCAGTGTTGCAGGAAGTATGTTCTCCCTGCATTCTCTTCTTTTCTGAACATCGCATTCAAGTGGATCTTATACCACTTGAGATGCATGGATTTGATATAATCCTTGGGATAGATACCTTAGAAAGATATAAGGTTGTATTGGATTGTGAGTCCAAGCAAGTTGTGTTTGCTGATGATAGTGACACATGGATCTTTCAAGGAGATAGAAAGATTCTACCAACCTGTCTTGTGTCAGCTATGGTTGCTGAGAAGCTAATGAGGCAAGGATGTTATGCATTCTTGGCCTATGTGGTAGATACTACCATGGAGAGTCCTAACCCTGTTGAAGTTCCGGTAGTCAGGGAGTTTGCAGACATATTTCCTGAAGAACTTCCAGGTGTACCACCGCCTCAAGAGATTGATTTTGAGATCAATCTAATCCCAGACACGCAACCTATAACACAAACACCATATAGGATGGCACCTGCTGAGATGTCAGAACTCAAGAAACAACTACAAGAGTTGCTTGAGAAAGGTTTCATCCGATCGAGTACTTCATCCTGGGTTGCTCCGGTCCTCTTTGTTAAAAAGAAAGATGGGTCAATGTGGTTGTGCATTGATTATAGACAGTTAAATAAAGTAACGATAAAGAATATGTATCCTTTATCGAGGATTGATGATCTCTTTGATCAGTTGCATGGTGCAACTATCTTCTCAAAGATAGATTTGAGGTCGGGATATCACCAGCTGTGTATTAAGGATGGTGACATACCAAAGTCTGCCTTTAGGACAAGGTATGGTCACTATGAGTTCACAGTTATGTCGTTCGGACTAACTAATGCACCCGCTGCATTTATGGAACTCATGAATAGAATCTTCTAACCTTTTCTGGATCAGTGTGTTGTTGTCTTCATAGATGACATTTTGATCTATAGTAGGGATGCTCAGCAGCAGGAACAGCATCTTCGTCAGACTCTAACTTTGCTAAGAGAACACAAATTATATGCTAAGTTTAGCAAGTGTGAGTTCTGGTTACCAAAAGTTTCTTTCCTTGGACACGTGATATCTTCTTCAGGTATATGTGTTGACCCTAAAAAGGTGGAATCTGTCCTGCAATGGGAACAGCCGAAGACACCAACAGAGATCCATAGTTTCTTAGGGTTGGCAGGCTATTATCGAAGGTTCATTAAGAACTTCAGTTCTATAGCTTTACCCTTGACTAAGTTGACCAGGAAGGATGTTCCTTTTTCCTGGAGTGATAAGTGTCAGCAATCTTTCCAGCTGTTGAAGGAGAGATTGACAAGTGCACCTATACTTGTGTTACCTGAGAAAGGGAAAGGATATATAGTTTTCTGTGATGCCTCTAAGAATGGACTAGGATGTGTGTTGATGCAGGATAAACAAGTGATTTCTTTTGCTTCTCGACAGCTTAAGAAACACGAGGAGAATTATCTGACACACGATCTAGAACTAGTTGTTGTAGTTCATGCCTTGAAAATCTGGAGACATTATCTTTATGGAGAGACATTTCAGATTTTCACAGACCATAAGAACCTTAAGTATATCTTTTCTCAGCATGAGCTTAACATGAGGCAACGCCGCTGGATGGGGTTAATCAAGGACTACGATTGTACAATTGATTACCATCCAGGGAAGGCCAATGTAGTTGCTGATGCTTTGAGTAGAAAATCAGCAACACCAACCCTAGAGAGAGCACAACTGAATTCCTTAGGGTGCTCTAGAAGGGATATGCTTATCTCCTTAAGACAAGACCATGTACAGTTGAGAGTATCGTTGTTATTAGGGTTGTTAGCTGAGATGCACATAAAACCTACTCTGAGACAGCAGATTAAAGAGGCACAACAAGTCGATGTTGTAGTTCAACTGATTAGATCAGAGTATGGTAGTGAGAAACGAGATGGTTTCCATGATTCAAATGATCAAGTAGCCTGTTATCATGGTAGAATGATAGTGCTTGATTTGGATAACTTGAGGAAGTTAGTCCTGGAAGAAGCTCATTCTTCAATGTATGCTATGCATCCAGGAAGCACCAAGATGTATCGAAACTTGAAAGATATGTATTGGTGGCATGGAATGAAGAAGGACGTTGTTGAATTTGTTATGCAGTGTCCTGTGTGTCAGCAAGTTAAAGCTGAATACTAGAAGCATGCAGGAACAATGAAACCTTTGCCCATACCATAGTGGAAGTGGGACCATGTAACCATGGACTTTGTGGTTGGTCTACCCAGGACAACCAAAGGACATGATTCCATCTGGGTAATAATTGATAGGTTGACAAAGACAACACATTTCTTGCCTGTCAAAACAACCTATTCTGCTGAGAGGCTGGCACAATTGTATGTAGATGAGATAGTACGACTGCATGGAGTCCCAGTTACCATTGTTTCTGACAGAGGTCCCCAGTTTACGAGTCATTTTTGGGAATGACTTCATAAAGCTTTAGGCACACAATTAAGGTTTAGTACAACCTTTCATCCACAGACTGATGGACAGTCAGAAAGAACCATACAGACCTTGGAAGACTTGCTTAGAGCATGTGTTCTTCAGTTCACAGGAAGTTGGGATCTGCACCTAAGCTTGATAGAGTTTGCCTATAACAATAGCTATCAACATAGCATTGACATGGCACCTTTTGAAGCTTTGTATGGTAGACATTGTAGATCACCCTTATGTTGGTATGAAACCGGTGAATATCAACTTTTAGGTCCTGATCTTGTGCAGAAAACCACTGAGAAGATTAAGATAATACAACAACAGTTGAAAACTGCACAGGATAGGCAGAAATCTTATGTTGATAAGCGTCGTAGACCTTTAGAATTCCAGGTTGGAGACAGAGTGTACCTCAAAGTCTCACCTTGGAAAGGAGTTCTTAGATTTGGAAGGAAAGGAAAGTTAGCTCCTAGGTTTATGGGGCCTTATCCAATCATTGAACGGATTGGAAGAGTAGCTTATAGGCTAGAGTTACCACTAGAATTACAAACGTTACACCCTGTGTTCCACATTTCTATGCTTCGGAAATGTCACCCTGATACAGAATTAGTTCTGCAACCTATGGAGGTAAAAGTAAATGATGATGTATCTTATGAGGAAGGACCTGTATCAATCCTTGAAAAAAAAAATTAAACAACTGAGAAAGAAAGATATAAGTCTTGTATAGGTCCTCTGGAATCACCGTGGTGTTGAGGAAGACATGTGGGAACTAGAGGAAGAGATGAGGAGGAAATACCCTACTCTTTTCTCTTAATATATGTTTTTGTAATGATTTTGGGAACGAAATCCTTGTAAGGGGTGGATAATTTGTAACATCCCTAACCTGGGTTATGTACTAACCCTAGGTTTTTTGCTTAAATATGTGATTATATGCTTGTGGTTATCATATGAAATGCAATTAAAGCTTCTGAGGAACTTATATTTCTATTTCAGTCCTTTTTGAACAATGTTGTAACAGTGTTTTGTTAGTTTTGGACTGAAGTGCAAATTACCCAAGTAGAGGGGTTAACTTTCAAATTGAGCATGTTAAAATGTTCCTCTGATGATGAGACATCATAAGAATGAATATGATGTAGTGGTATGGATTCCACAAGCTTGAGCACCAAGATATAGCTTGTAGAGCAATCCTTGTGCTTTAAAACCTAGTTTTGGTGTAAAGTGCAATTTACCCAAAACCTAGGGTGCAACATGTAAAATATACCCTCTAGAGTATCTCTCATGTTTCTTGGCATCATGTAGAGCAAAGAAAATGAGAGGGGCACCTCATTTGAATGATCTAGTAAGAAAGATAATCTTGATATTAAAATAATCAAGAATTAAGCAAATGGCCTTTAATATATGTATAACTTATTAAGGTGTTTGCTTTCTTTTCCTTTTAACCTTGGATAAGGGAGTAGTTTTGCATGTGATTAGGAGGAAGAAACGTGGCCATGGATGGTTCAATCCATGGTGGATATGATTAGGAAATAAAAGAGATAAGTATCTTTTCCTTTGCCTTGAAAATATCCAAAAGTATATAAGGATTCTTATCAACAAGCAAGGGATCGTTTCCCTTAGTCCTTTTCCTATCTTCTTGCTTTGGACCAACCTAAAGGAGCTCTGAAGCAAAGGAAGGACGACCAAGCTGGTTTGGGTAAGCTTTGATCATCACCTAGCTCAAATTCATGGTGGAAACCCAAATACAAGGTTGGTTTGTTGGTTTTCTTCACACAACTCTTCTTTCTAGCCATCTTCTCCAACCAAAACTTGAAGAACGGACCTTGGACAACCTTTGGAGCTTCATCCACCATTAAAGCTACGAATCTTGGAGCTATGGATCAGTCTTAGAGGCGGGTTTTATAACTCTAACCCTTAAGTTTTGTTAATGCATCTTCTTCTCCTAGAATCGTTGCTCATTCTTCTTCTTTAGACACCTTTGTGTGTTCTTGATCTTATTTTCCATGAAGAACCGCCCCTGTTCTTGAGGTAGAAGATGATGACCTTAATTTATATGTTTATCCAAAATCTTGCTTTAGCAAACAGTCTCCCAACTTTTGCAAACGGTTTCCCAAACCGTTTGGGAGCAAACGGTTTCAAACCGTTTGAATGCAAACGGTTTCACTAGACCGCATAGAAGCAAACGGTCTAAGACTGTTTGGATGCGTTGACCAGGCATTGACCATTTGGAGGTCTGTTGTGAATAATGCAGAATAATCACCTACCAAAAATCATCAACTAATTCCAAGTAAATCATCAAATGAAGGCCCAACAATCACCTAAACCCTAATCAGGTTTATTGCTGATTTCAATAATTGAATTAAGTTGAAGTTTGGGTTGAGTGGACCAAACGGTTTCAAAACCATTAGGGGATCACCCAAACGGTCTCAAGACCGTTTGGTGATCACCCAAGACCGTTTGGAGGTCTAGGGTTAAGTAGAGTTAATCAATTTAGGGTCCAATGATATCAAGTTGATGAGTAATTGAGTGCTGATTTGGTGACTAAACCTAGGGTTCAAACCTTAAGTGAATGACTTGGTTTTTGATAAAATAATGGGCAAACGGTCTCAAGACCGTTTGGAGGATATCCAAACGATCCCAAGACCGTTTGGGGGTCACCCAAGACCATTTGGAGGTCTAGGGTTGACTATGGTCAAGTGGTTGGAAATCTAAGGATAACAAGTTGAAGTGTAATTGATTAGTGACCTAATGATCAAATCAATGAGCCAAACCTCAATAGGTTGAGTTAGATTTTGGTGTTGACTTGAGAAAATTGTCTCAATACTGTTTGGAGGACATCCAAACGATCCCAAGACTGCTTGGGGTCAGGTCATGACCAAATTGAATGATGGTTCAATGGTTTCAAATCAATAAGACTTATGTTGATGTATGTTGAAGGGTACTCGATTCCAAACCCTAATTCAACTGATCCAAGCCCTAATTTATGATCAATTGAGGGTCAATTGAGTGTCAAATCAGTTGAGGGTTGACCTAATTGACTCAATTGATGAGTGGCTAACAAGTGCATGGTTGATTGAGGGGTTCAACATTGGAAACCCTAACTCAATTGAAGTGGTTGAGACACTTTTTGGTCCAAGCGGTTTTGAGATGGTTTGGACCAAACGGTCTCAAGACCGTTTGAGTCCAAACAGTATCAAGACCATTTGGGACCAAACAATCCCAAACTGTTTGATCTCATGCGGTTTCAAAATCGGTTTTGTCCATACGGTTTCAAAGTCAAACTTGACCAAACGGTCTTCATGACCAAACGGTCTTCACCTCATCTTGGGAAAATGGTCCTGAGTGTACCAAACGGTTTCAAAAGTCAAACTAGACCAAATGGTCAACCACACCAAAAGGTTTCAAGGTCCATCCAAGACCATTTGGGGAGTTTGTGTGCAAGACCATTTGAGGTCTAAAATGGTTAAGAACGTTTGATGCCTTAGTGGTCAAGATGGTTTAGTGGTTGACTAACCTAAGCCTTATAGATACTTAAAGTGATTAAGGGGTCAAGTAATTAGTTGACTAATGCATGTTATGATCAATGGTGAACATTATAAAGGTACCCTTCATGGGATAGAGTGACCAATACCCTTTGATCAAGTGAGCCTTAATGACCATAATAGTAATGACACAAACCATGATGTTAGTGTTGATTTGACTTAGTCTAATCAAGGGCGATGTAAACATTATCTGATAGTAAGAGGAGACAAAAGACTCCTAATATGAATGACAATAAAGTAATAAACTTCCAATATGTATGAATATATCTAATTAGGGTATGATCCTTTATAGTGAGATCATGGAAACCCTAATTATGATGGTTAATGAATCTTAATCTAATTTGAAGACATTAATGGAAGTAGCTCATGAATGATGTTGGTATGATCTTAATTCATTGTAATGTGAATAGTAAACCCTAATCTAGGGTAATGTGTTATAATGTGAATAGTAAACCCTAATTTTGGGTTATGCTTTAAGCATGAAACACTATACTTGATTAAATGAGTAATCATTATGCCTTGTAACATAAAGGGGTTGAATAACCCTAATTGACTTGAATAGGGAAAACTCTAACCCTAGAATCCAGCCGTGGCAATGTGACACGGTCGTGGTGATTTTATGTAACACGGCCTTACAAGGTAGAACGGCCATGGTGGCTTACTCTTGCACGACCGTGCAAGATAGCACGGTCGTGGTATTCTATATTTAATTTGGAAAGAACTTGTATTGTGCTGGTATAGATACAATGTGCATGTTATCAATTGTGTTAACCATGCATGTCTTTATAAAGAACTGAGCATAGCTAGGTAAGGGTTATGATGCCATATCTATTGAAAGAACTTTATAAGCTTTGAAAGTAATGATATGCTAGGTTGCCTAGCAAAAGGTAACATATGAGATTGATAGGCTGTGATAGCCATGAGAAATATCTGCATTGTTACAATCAAGGTCATACTGTTAAAATGACTTGATGACAATATGTTACTTGGTAACAAGTGTTCTGATAATCTAAGGGTTTGAACACCCATATTCCTGAATCATAATGATGAGATGGTTAGGGATTGATATCCCAATGTTAACAACATGTAATGTTAACTTGATGCAATTAGTACTCTTTCTTTATAGCAATTGTTTTATTGGTTTATGTTTGAAAACATGCCTGATGCTAAAAGAATGCCATAATTTACTTAAATAATCAAGTACAATGATATCATGTAGAGCTCTGACCATAGATCCATCATTGTCAGAATTTAAATGATGGTGAAATAGGTTTTCCTAAGGGAACTCCTGGAGAGCATACTTTTGAGTATGTGGGGGTTATGGACGTGAATATCCTTACGTCCTAATGTAGGAATTGATGTGAGATGTACATTTAATCTCTCAATCCTTCATTATATATTTATGCCGGGATGATGTATCACTAATCTCCCGATGGTGTTGTTAATGCCGCATCGATGAGAGATAAACAAGAAATCCCTCGATGGCGAAGAGAGTACATCATGCCACTGTAACTCTAATAGCGAAGTTGCCAGAATACCCTGGAAAGCTATTATAGCAGAGACACAAGATGTCCTGCATGTTGTTCCTCATACTGATTGATGAAGATGAGGTCATAGGAATCTGGCTCTCCTGATGACCTATGTATGGTACCGATTGCGATTTTGTAATGGTCGGTTGGAGTATGAGAGGTGTAACTCATCTCCTCAGGGCATAAAAATGTTTGTAAAATGTAATCAGTCGTGTAGCATAATTACTTAGGTTGAACTACGAGAAACAATGATTGATGATATATTGTTTATAATGTCCTAGTTGGACAAATTATATACATGTTCTTCCTATTCTTTATAGATATAAGTCTTGTCATTCAATCATGTTATAATTGAAATGATTGCTTAGAGAATGCAGTTCTACTTAGTTTAATCATTGAATTGCTTGTTATTAAATAATTATAGTTCTGCTGCTCATTGTTATTTTAATTATTGCAATAACAATGCTTCTGGCGAAGAGTTATAACTCTCGCTGGGACAATTATTCAATTGTCTCACCCCCATGGGATTTGACTTTTTAGGTAGACACCGAGGACGAAGGAACCCATCAGTGGGTGAGCAGCAACAACAGTAGCAACAACATCAGGGACAACAGTGATCCTCAGGTGGAGAAACTATCTGTCAAGTCTTGTAGATAGAATGTCCTATGTGTCGTCTCTGTACTCTCAGGTCCTAGGAGTCTTTATATGTTTTAAATAGATTTGAGATTTTGGTGTAATGCCTCGAGATTTTTGTATCTTACCTTGTATAATTAACAGGGTAGTTAATGTTGTGACTCTCGAGATGTGAAGATTACAAAGATGTAATGGTGAATCAGTTTGTAAATAACTCAACTTGTTTCTTTATAAAAGAGTTTCACAGTTTGTAGATTCTCTTTACAAAAAGTTTTAAAATTTTGTGATTTTCAGTAATTCCGCTGCTAACAAAATGCTTCCGCATTAGTTTAAATTCGTTGATCTTGTTTTCACGAGACAGACGTCTCAATTGTCCTGTAAGCCTTGTGTTCCAGTTCTAGAGGAAGGTGAAATGACTTGCCATAGATGAGGCGATAAGGGGTTATTCTAATAGGTGTCTTGTAAGCAGTTTGATATGACCACAAGGCATCATTGAGTTTTGATGACCAATCCTTTCAAGATCTCCCTACTATTTTATCAAGAATTTGCTTAATCTGCCTATTGTAGGCTTCCACTTGGCCTATAGTTTGAGGATGACATGGAGTAGAGATTTTACACTTGACTCTGTGCTTATTCAAAAGAGCCTCAAAATGTTTCTCTATGAAGTGCCAGTCGCCTTCGCTAATAACTGTTCTGGTGACTCCAAATCTGGGAAATACTATTTTTGTAAAAAGACACATGATTGTTTTAGAGTTGCAAGTTGATGATGTATAGCTTCCACTCATTTGGAAATGTAGTCAACAACTACCAAAATGTATTTGCTGCCAAAATATGGTGGGAATAGTCCCACAAAATCTATCCCCCAAACATCGAAGATTTTGACTTCAATCAATTCGGCCATGACATCTCGTTCCTTTTGCTGATGTTCTCTGTGTGTAGACATGCACCACATTGTTTGTTATAGGAGTGTGCATCCTGAAAGATAGATGACCAATAAAAATCAGAATTAAGGATTTTTTGTGTTTCTCAATGCCCAAATGTCCTCCATAAGGAGTTGCATGATATTTTTCCAAGATATAACTGGCTTCATCCTGATATACACAATGACGGTAGATGCTATCAACACATTTCCTAAATAATAGTGGGTCGTCCCAATAGTAGTTCTTTATGTTAGAAAAGAACTTTTTCTTTTGATTGTAAGTCATTCCACGAGGCAACTGTTGGCATGCGTGATAATTGCAGAAATCAGCATACCATGGAGTTACTTGGTCTAGAGAGTGAATAAGAAATAGGGATTCATCTTGATAGGATGCATTCATGTGAAGAGGGTTTTCTTCTTTGATCCTTATTCAAGAGAGATGATTTGCCATGACATTGTCGGATCCCTTTTATTGATGATTTGATGATCAAATTCTTGCAACAGAAGGGCCCACTGAAGGAGGTGGGCTTTAATATCTTTTTTTGCATAAGATACTTGATTTCCCCATTATCAATATAAATTATTACCTTCCCTTCTAGGAGATAAGACCTAAACTCATCGAAAGCATAGACAATAACCAACACCTCCTTTTCGGTGGTTGTGTGATTCAACTGAGCTTCATCAAGAGTTTTACTGGCGTAGTATATGACATGATGCTTCTTGTCATTTTTCTATCCTAATAGTGCTCTAATAGCACAATTACTAGCGTCACACATTAGCTCAAAGGGAAGATCCCAATCTAGAGCATGCATGATGGGTTCGGTAGTGAAGGCATTCTTCAGAGTATGGAAGGCCTTCAGACAATCTTCGTTGAAGACAAATGGTGTATCTTTAATAAGCAGTGTGGAAAGAGGTTTTGCAATTTTTGAGAAATCTTTAATGAATCGAAAGTAGTATCTGGCATGTCTCAAGAAACTACAAGTTGAAGAAAATGTTGAAAGATGGAGGAATCTAGAAATTTCCTCTATCTTTCTCTTATCTACTCCTATACATGTCTCAGATACTTTGTGCCCTAGGACGACTCCCTCTCACACCATAAAATGGAACTTCTCCCAATTCAAAATTAGCTATTTTTATTCGCACCTTTGTTGAACAAGGGATATATTTTTAGGCTATCTTCAAAGGATGTCTCATATACTAAGAAGTCATCCATAAAGGCTTCCATAATTTTTTTATTAGATCAGAGAAAATGGTTGACATGCACCTCTAAAATGTGGTTGGTGTGTTACATAGAACAAAAGGCATGCAACAAAAATCATACATCCCATATAGACATGTAAACATGGTCTTTTTGTGATCATCTTGATGGATAGGTACCTGATAAATACTAAGTACCCATCTAAGTAATCGAAGTGGTGCATGATGTGCCAGCCTTTCCAAAACTTGGTCAATATATGGGAGAGGAAAGTAATCCTTGTGTGTAGCTGCATTCAGTAACATGTACTCGATGCACATACACCAACCGGTTATTGTGTGGGTGGATAATTCCTTGCCATCATTATACTTGACTACAATAATGCCTCCTTTATTTAGTACCACATGTACTGGTCTCACCCAATTGATGTCACTGATTTTGTAGATTATTCATGCATCTATATGTTTGATGACTTCCTTGTGTACCACTTCTCGAATTTTTGTCATTCGGCTTCCTTTGATCTTGAACACACAACTTTGCTTCTTTATCAAGGTTGATTCTATGAATGCAAATGGTTGGAGTGAGACCTTTAATATCATCAATGCAATATACAAGGGCCTTCTTCCGAGTCTTGAGTTGGGACAAGAGTTGTTGTTGTTCAAGAGACAATTGTGGGTTTATTATCACTGTATTCCTCTTTTTGTGATCAAGAAATTCATATCTCAAACCTTCATGAAGTGATTTTAGTTCTGGTGGAGAGGTCTTGTGACAAAGACATCTTTTAGTTCTCTCTGGAGAGAAACATACTTTACTATTTTAATAGATCCTTGAAACTCTTCCTCTTCTACATCTTCTAAGAATGACCAGATCACTTCAACTTTGACATCTTCGATCCCTGAAGTAGGATTGATTAAAGACCATATCAAGGGATCTATTATAGCATTGTGTTCTTGAATTTATGCAAATAATTGGTTGCAACAGTCAACAAAATAACTTGTATCTACTAGTGAAGGGCCTTTCATGTGATCAAGGATATGAAAATCAATAGATTCTTTCCTGACTCTTATAGTGATTTACCCATCTGCGATGACTACTAATGCACATGTTATAGAAAGGAAGGGTCGTCTAAAAATCATTGGACACGTAGGGTCTTCTACCACGTCGATTATTACAACATCACAAGGAATAAAAAAGTTTCCGATCTTGATCGGGACATCCTACACTACTCCAACTGGTTTGGTATAAGAATAGCAACCAACTCAATTCACATATTGGATTTGATGATGTCAGTTAGTCCCAACTTGGTGGCCAAGCTATAGAGCATGAGGCTGATGCTAGCCCCTAAATATGAGAGACCATATTGTGTTGACATATCTCCAATGAGGAATGGTATGGTAAAAGCTTCATGGTCTTTTTGTTTTACAGGCATGATAGATTGCAAAAGGAAGATGCCATCCTTGTGAGACACACTGCCTCTCTCTCCCCTCTTTCTTTTCTTCATGATGAGACCCTCAAGAATTTGGCGTATGTAGACATCTCATATATAACTTCATGAAGAGGAATATCCAGATGGATTTTCTTGATGGTATCAATGAATTTGGTGTATCTCATTTCCTACTACGACTTAATGAAGTGATGAGGAAACGACACTCCAGAAGGGACTTGGGTGTTCTAAATGATGGAATGGGATTTGTTGCTCCTTGTATATTCTTTTTTATTGGTACTTCTCCCTTGATGGTTTCTTCTTCAATAATCAATGTTTCTTGTTGGGGATTAGAGGATGTATTCCCAGAACGGAGTGTAGCCATCTTGATAGTTTCGTGCTTTGGATTTTGTTCAATACTTGAAAGGAACTGTTGTTGATTTTCAAAGGCAAACGACTTTTAAATCTTATACGTCTCAACTGGTCAATCACCCACAAGTATATGAGACAAATTGTAGTCTAGGTCGAACCACAGAAAGCTAGGCTAGATAAGCACAAAAGAGCTAACTTTCAAAAATCTAACTTGGATTACAATAGTTGAGTTTGATTGAAATTAACTAGATGGCAAATAAAATAAGAAGTTTAATATTTAAAGATTGAGATCAGATTTAAGAAGATCCTGGACATAAGGTTTCACCTCCATACTATCACATCATGTGTAACTACGAAATCAAACATGCAAATTAATTTGCAAAGGAGGTTTCTACCATCATATACCTCCCGGGGACATGAGACAGTTCTCATCCTCACATAGCACTCCCATATCTATGCTTAGATTGGGATGCAACTTGGATAATTAAGATTCTCTAGCCACTCCTATGGTTAAGAGCATGTTACTATGATTTCTACTCCCTACTCCCTCATACATTCTCCTGAATAGCATAAACAAGTAGAAAACATGTACAATTGATGGCCAGTCAAGCATTGCAATTAAACACTATAGAAACTCATGGAGAAGAAAATTAACTAACATTATATATAAATTACAAGTTCACATGAGTAATAGCATGGGAGGTACTCTCCCATGTCCAAGAAGAAGGGTTCTACCATACATAATGAAGAAACACATGTGCAGTCACAATTCCCAGAGTTTTCCATTATTTGAAAGAGTAAAAGCCAAGAAAAACCAAAGAGTGGTGGAAGGAGTAAAATTCTAGCCTGAGGATAAAGTTCCACCCTTGTATCATATCCAAATCAGACAATCCCCTTCTAAGAGGTTTGTCTGGAGTAGAGAAGCTTAGCTACACCCTTGAAAGAGAAAAGGGGAAGGAAATGATGAATAATGGAGGTTCCTTCTCAAGAAACCTCATCTTCTTCTCCAAAATCTCCCCTCTCTTGCTCTACAACTCTCTCTAGTCAAAAAGTGCTTCAAATGATGAGTGATAACCTCCCTAAGTGGATACACCCATTTTTAAATGAGGGGTGGTTGTTACTAAAGTGATTAGAAAGTTGACAAAGACACAGTGTGTCTTTCTGAAGACACGTTGTGTGGCATAGTGCAACTGTCACATGGAGTGCTCTTCCTTAGTAAGTACACGGAGTGTCACTGATGAGACATGTTGTATAGCTGCAACTGAAGATGACCTAGGTAGATAGTACACACCGTGTGTTAATAAACACATGTCATGTACTTTGTTCGAACTTTGAATTTTGGTTTTTGAACGTGCAGACACACCGTGTTTGGGTGAATGACACGCCGTGTCTTTTGTTCTACAGTTGGAGATAAAATCCTCTGGGAACTTACACGCCATGTATTAAATTACACACGCCATATGCTTTGTTTTGAATGGAGGAATGTCATTCCTGAAAAGTTACACATCGTGTATAAATAAAGACACAACGTGTCTTGTTCAGTTTCTTCAGGATCAACTCTATATCAGCTGCAAATTAATAGGGAATCCATCTAAGGTTAGATTTGGGTTGGATTATCTACATTTTATCCTCTTTGATGTGTACCTATGATCAAGATCATGTAACGAGTAAAACAAATAATAGATGGAAATTTAAGTATGATTAAAGGCTAAATGGAGAGCAAATGAACTGAATTTGTGTGCGAAGATGTGCAAAAAGTATATATAAAATGTGCACATCAAATCTCCTAAGCTTGAACTATTGCTTGTTCTCAAGAAAAAAGAGCATAGAAACACAACTGAAGGAATTGTCAAGTTCATGCATAGATCAAATAAAATAAAGCATGTAAACAAGACCAAACCAACCATAATCAATAGGTTTATACTCATAACCTTGATCAATTTAAACATACAAGAAAGAGATTTTAAGTTCAGTTAGAGGTGATAACACATTAAATGAAACAGTCAACTAGGAAATGCTAAATGGATCTTAGATAACCAAGTCAAACAAATAGTGAATTTACAACCAAAACTTTTTTCTATTAAGGATTCAAAAAATGAAATTGATAAATGTATATTTATCCTTTTTATTTACATATTTTAGATATCTTCTTAGGATTGTTTTGTTCTTTATTTTCTTAGTTTTGTAATTAATTTTATTAGTTTATAATTTTTTCTTTATTTGGAGTTTTAATTATATTTTGTTGGTTTTTTGTAGGAAAATGGTCTAACCACTCCAATGATTAATTTCCCTTGAAAAAGGTTTTGTACGATTCTCGCAGTGCTTGAAATTAACATATACCCAATACTAAAAGTGTCATAACTTCTGTGTACGAACTCCAAATTGGGTGTACAAGTATTCGTTGAAAAGAAAATTTAATTTCTTATAATAAGATCCTATTATTTTGACCGATTTAGAGCCTTTGATGGGAGCGAAATCTGATCAAAATTTCTATTGTGGGAATCTACCGCAAAAAGAAGGTGAACGGTCAACATAATTATAGGCAATCAACCATTTTCTCTCTTGACCAGATCCAGAAAGCTTTCAGCTGCCAGTCAGGAGTTTTTTAGAGAGTCTTGTATCTAGCATTTTCACCCCTCCTCCTATAAAAGGAGGGAAGACTCCACAAGAAAAGACATCCAACTTTTAGTTGTAGACCACATCTTGTACAATGTTGGGTCTCATTTTAGTTTATATTTCTTCTAGTCTCGTTATGTCTGAGTAGATCTCTATGGGGAATGAGAAGTATCCCCTTAGCTCGATTCTATTCAATATAATCAATTGTATTGATCCATCGAAAAAATGTCTTCTCTTTGTTTATGAGTGGTTATTTAGATGATTTGATAAATTCTTATGAAGTGATATGACCGTGGATCTCTGTAAGAACAAAACAATAGTCCCTTAATTGCGATCATCATATTTTCGTCTTTTGAATCTTATTCTCATTATAACCCTTGGTGACGTGATTTTCTGAGCCTTGGGTTTGAATGCCAATTTGAATTCACATGCTTCTTGATATGACCGTGGATAGTGGCATGTTGGACGGTTGAGCAATGATCTGTGAATGCTGGGACCAACGGGTTCATGGAAGTCTGACCCTTGTGGGTTTTTCCATAAGGACATGCAACCACAAGGTCCTAATTTGATCCTTACAGTTTAGAATTTGATTAGTTGAATAGGAACATAGTTTTGATGGTGATCCTCTGGACCCCTGGATCTTTATTCTTGATTAGTTAATATTTATTTCAACACTTCTATTTCTATTTTTTTTAGTGTTAACAACTCTCTCAAATTGGAATTTAAATCTTGTTCTTGTGATCGGATTTGGATCTCTACCTTGCTTTTCTATTGTCCCTTGGATGGATACCTATCTCTACTAAGTTGACTTGTTATTCACAGCAAGTTGATAACCGGGTTAGAAGGTTAAATTCTAGGACTTTTCCTATTGATTGTTGCATGGACAATGACCTGCATCAGGGATCTTAGTCAATATTAATAGGTTTTAGCTTTCTCTCCTTATTTTCCCAAAAGTTATGACAATGGATTATGGGTTCTGACACTCAAGTGCTAATGTAGGCTTATGCACATGAGGAGTGTCAGCTGGGATATTTACCCTCTTCTTAAGATATATCACCTAATCGTCATGGTCAGATCGGACTTACACTAGGTTAGTATGACATGTGGGAGGTTTAGCCATATTTTCATGGGATAATTAAGGTGAAGTGAACCAAAAGGGATTTTTAAATGATATTGGGTTTCACTTGTTTTCTCCAAAACATAGGAGAGTTAACTATATTGTAAAATTAGCTAGATTTCATTCTTTTGAGTTGAAAATTTTACTGAGAAAGGGTGGTTGAGATATCACTAAGGGTTTTACAAGGGCATCCCATGTTCTAACTAGTATTGCAAAGTTGATTTATTCACAAAATTTGTTACCATTACATGTGTTAATCAATCAAATATATGAAAGATGAAAGTTCAGGCTAGAAACATAAACCCAAAATTAAACACATGTTGGTTGCCATAAAGTTTCATTTGATTTATAGATGCCTTTTACAATTTTTGCATATGGCATTTCTCACAAGGGAGGAGAAGATAGTTCAACATAGGAAGAAAAGCAATCCATTACACAAGATAGTCCTCTCGTCATACTAAATTTGCCACAAAAAATAGAAACTAAAAACAAAAAACTAAGAAAATGATGATAAAAGGAAAATAAAACTACACTACTGGGCACTTGCACCCCCTCCCCCAAGATTAAAAGTTGTAGTGTCCTCACTACATCAATCAAGCCTGAGGTGATAACAACCAACTACCTGTCATGGAGAAGATCAAAATGAAGGGTCAGTGCCCTCATAACCAGTAGGGAAGTACTGGTGCAACAAGTCATCATCGTCATAAATATCAACAGGCATCAGTTGTGGAGGAGTGGGCTCTGGATGAGGCTGGGGTGGTGGAGGTGTGGACTATGGATGTTGAGGAATGGGATAGTGATTTTGTGAAATGTGTCACATATCCATCCCCTGACTCATACTGTGCATAACCGAATATTTTTGACCCATAAGATCAAGGCAGATGTCCATATGGCCAAACATCTATTGGACATAGCCATACAAGTGTTGAACGTCAGGCATAGACCAACTGTAGTCTGTCTGCATGACGGTGGAGATAGGCAGAAGAAGAAGTAGGTGCATTTGGAGCTGCTGTCTTAGTACGGGCTTCATCATTATCAAGAGCAGTTGCCGCAAACTTTCAGTTGGCCTTGTTTGTCAGGGTCATGATCTCCAGATCAGGTAGCTCAATATATTGATCATCTTCAAAATATTGTTTGAATTTTATTTCATCATTGGGGACCCTAACAATCAGACTAGAAGAAACAAGTAATTGGATGTCAACCAGGTTTTTTCCTGGTGCAACCTCCAAACCAGTAAAATCAGCGTCAACCTTCCTAGCAATGTGGGTTATCAAACCTCCACACATGATGTCACCAGATTCCCTCTTCTTGATCTTCTTAATATCAAAGAACATGTTGAGAATGAAGAAGCCTACATTGATCTAAAAGTTGTTCACCATTACCCATAAGAAGAAAAGGTCTTACTTCCCACACACCCCCTAGATTTCTTTCTTGGCAAAGACTCTTGTGCTAAGAAAACAGTGGAGATAGCAAGAAATATGATTATGGATGGTGGTTTCCCTAGCCTTACTGGTCTCATGGTATGTCTCATTTGTGATGTCACTCCAAAACATATAAATGTTGAATGCTGGAGGATAAGCCAACCCGCCATCATAGTGACATTCAAGTATGTCACAGAACTGCTTGAATGTGAGTCTCTAACCTTTACCTAAAAGTTGAAAAATGGATAATAACATAGGGTTCACGAGGTTTCCTTGGATCATCCTCAAACTTTAGAGTTGTCAAGAATTCATAGGTGAGTCTAGGATAAGTGTTGATCACCGTGCAGTAGATATACTAGAGTCCTAGCTCCTATAGCAGCCCTATGACTTTGTCCTTGAATCCAAGTGTGGTCATGGATTGCTCACAGGAAAAGCGTGTAGGGAGGACCCTATGAGAGATGAGAAATTGGTAGGTGGGATTTTCAGCTTCTGTGATACAAAATTGAGTAGTGGAGACATAGGAGGGGGCTAAACAAGAACTCTCTCCATGTCCGCTCTTGAATGCCTACTTTATTGGAGCCATGGATGATGAGATCAGTCTGAAACACACTGGGACACGTTGTGTGTAACATACCGAATTCTGGACTTTTTGCCTTTTTGGTCATCTTTTCCATCTTTTCCTTTCATTTCTATCTTCTTTGGGCTTTCTGTGTAATTTGTGGAGAATATGATGGTTTAATGAACATTTGTTCACTTTTTCTACCGATAATTGGGTTTATGCACAAATATCTCAATAAAAGCTTAGTAATGGGTTTAATATGAAAAATGTCCATTTAGGTGGACAAAAAAGAATTTGTTCTAGAACTTTCTAGTACTTTTTAGAATATGAAAAACAAAAGGAAACCCAAAATATATATAACGGATATGATAAATGCAATAATTGGAAATAATATAAAATATATTAGATAAAAGAAGATAATGAGGAATATATTATTCCAAAAATCCTAAATAGAAACCCCCAAAGATAATTTGGGTCACAATCTAGTTTTCTTGACCTAAAAGAAACTTAAGGGCCAAGTATCACCTAATTTGCAAAATAAATGCATATATTAAAGTCTTTATTAAAAGAAAATAGGAGATAAGCCAATAAGGTGAAATAAAATATCTAGCATCCTAAAATTTGAAAACTAACTCCAAATTCATAATCTACATATAAAAATGAGTCTGTGTGAATTTGTATTTATTTGGTCAAATGTTAAATATTTTATTTTATTTAGGAGAGAAAATGACTTAAAGACCAAAAAAATTAATATATGTTGAAAAAAATTAATTAATGTCAAAATTGTGTTCCTCACATTTATTATTGCTTATAGGCTGTGTTTTATATTTTTAGAAAGTTTCTAGATGCCTCTAGTAAAATAAAAGGATAAATAAGTGATAAAATTTAAATGAATTAAATAAAATAATAAAGTCTTCAAAAAAATAAAATAATGCCAAATTCGTGTTTTATATGTAAAATATACCTTTCAATGAATTTGTATTCAATTTGGGAAATATTTGATAAGAAGGTAAATTTTGGAGAGAGAAAGTGTGTAAATATTCAAACGATTAATTAAAATAACAAATAATTTAAAATATAGAAATAATGGAAAATTCGTATCTAAATACTTAATAAGACTTATGGGTGAAGTTATATTATTTTTGGAGAATCTAATAGTCATTAATGAGAGAGAAAAGAGAAAATAGTAATTGGCTTAATTAACTAATCTAACTTTCAAAAAAGGCAAATCTAATTTTATATTTAGATTCCTCACCCAAAATCAGTTAACCTACCAAATTTGAGTTTATTTGGACTTTGCTTGCACTCTCAAATAATTATAGAAAGATTTATACATTAAATGCATCAAAAGATCATAGTTGGAAAGTTGTATTAAATGATCTGATCATCTTCTACCTCAAACCCGTATGAACAGTAAACGTGGACCCAAGTGTTCTAGTATTTTGGGCGTATCTCCACCATTTCTCAACAAAATTTTACAAAATAACTTGCATTGATTTTCAAATCAAAATCCACGTCTTTTCAACCATTATTTGTGATATTTCATCGTGATTCGAGAAAACACCCAACTCTCTCTCTGAAGCACCTTACGGCCACTTCCCTACTCGCTACTTCCCTCATCCTCACCTATAAATATCCATACCCGAAGCTTTCTGGATATCTTTGCAACTCATCTCTCCTCTCAATTTTACTTGTGCTCACATGGTTCATGCCGGTGATCATTTTTGCTCCAGGACTTGCGGTGCTCACCTCTCTCTCTACACACCACCTCCATACGAATTGAAGGTACAATCTAATTTGGTTCTCTTTGCTCTTTCTTTTGGTACCCTCAGTTCTTCATTTGGTTGTGATTCTTGGATTCGCCCAAAGTTGACCATGAGCTGCTACTCTCTGCTTGCAACCATGGCATGGCTGAGCGAGGGAGATGATGCAGCGGGTGGTTTTCCGTTCTCGCCCTTCGTTTTCTTTTAGTTTTGATTTTTCTGCAAGGGGCAAAATAGTATTTTCGCCATTCTTTCTTTGTCTTAGTGCGAGTCAAACCCATCCTTTTACTACGTGACTTGGTCACCCCATATTGGGCCAATTCAGTAGGCCCTCACTATCTCTCTCTCTTCGCCTCTCTCGCCCAATGTGCTGACATGTCGTTCTATGATTGGTTGATATGGCAAAAATCATAACTTTTGATTCGTTCGTCTAAAATTAATAATAAAATATGTTCTGAACTCAAAAAAATGTGTTCTTTCTAATAAAAATATTTTCAATGGTTGATTTTAAGTTTTGTCGAAGGTGATTTTCTAGAAAATGAATGAATTAATTAAAAATCACCAAAAATGCATCTAAAAGTCCATATCTTCATAATGCAAAATATTATATGTCATTTTTCATCAAAAAATCCTAACTAAGATAGTGGTGATATTTCAAGGTCTAAATTGATGGTTTGTAGAAAAGTTGGCAACTTTAGGGTTTTAAGCGTTTAACGAATGAATATAGTTCTAATACATAAACATGGTGTTTATATTAAGAAAAGTGGAACATGGAATCGATTAAGTGGTGCAAGTTGATAATTGGAATCAATATTAAAGGTATGTGCATCTTACACTTATGTTGGGAATATTTGTGCCTTGACCTAATTTCCTTTGATGAGGCTTTATTTGAACCATGCATCCTATGCTCTTGATTCTTTTGCTATACCTGCCTCATAATCAATTTTGGAATATTGTTCTTGGGTCTTGGTACCCCTTCGCCATGTTCTATTTAAATGATGCTATTACTTGCCATTGTTTCTAGCATGTTGATTTTATTAGACTAACTAGCTCTAGTAGCGGTACTTATGTACAACCACCCATAGTTGGGGAATGTGTTATTTCTCCCCTTGGGAACATCTTATTCTCCCCGCACATGAAATATGTGCAGGTGACTGGGAATGTATTATTCTCCCCTCACCCTTTTGGTTGAAGGTCCGGTAGGTTCCTAAACTCAACTTAGTTAAGGTAGTCAATATTAATCATGCATGCAATTCTTTTATTATACTTTGTTTATGGCAATTATCTATTGAAAGGTTCTTTTATATATGGCCTCATTCTCTTGTTATATTCATCTTATGATGAACACTAGCCTATTTTTACATATTTTGCTTATCTTTTTATCCTAGAATAATTTTGTGACACATACTTGTTTTTCCTTTCCCTTTTGTTGGGCGCCTTCCCAACCACCCATGTGATGAACAAGTTGATGGATAAGACCTGAAGATCTTAGCTTTGGCATGGACTTAGTTTATGGAGTTGTTTCTTGGAGATAAGACTGTGGTAGTTAGACTTCCCTCTATCTAGATCCTAATTTATGTATGTTGATGTAACCCTAAAAGGGAGATTGTTGATGTATTTTTGTACAATCTTTTATGAAATTGATTTAGTCAGAAATTTTTATGTCGTTGCTTTCCAATGTGTTTTGTTTACCATATTTTAATAAGGAGGTGATCTCACACTCTTTACAACATGGTATTAGAGCCCATGGTAGTCGGAATCTGACTATTTCAGTTTGTCTCCCTAGTTAGCATCCTTGCCTTACTTAGTTTCCCCTTAAGTTATATGTTTGTCCTAGATTTGATCTACGATGATGATAGGTTGATTTAGGACCCTATAGTTTCACTTTAGAGTCTTGATGAATAAAACCCTAAAAATACTCATAACTAAAACATGCATAACTTGATGTTGTTTATGTTTGCCTTTAGGCAACTATTAGGGCATGAAGTTGAAGCAAAAGGTGTCTAGAAAGGATCAGGGTTTCGAGGACTGGAAATATTTTCTTGTGTGCCACTAGCTTAGTTTACGAGGACTCCCGTGCCCATATGATTCCGGCCTGGCCTAAGCTAACATGAATTGTCCAAACTAGTTTGCTTTTAGGCTATAGTAACCTTAGACATATATGTTGTATATCTTTGAGAACCTTAATAGGTCGACCTAGTTTTTCATGTGTGATAACCTTGAGACTTGTTTGAGGATATATATATATATATATATATATATATATATATATATATTGATACACATAAATGATATATATATATAATCATCTAATCACATATTCATCAAGTCATCAATATAAAATGCAAGTTACCATGTTATCTAATACACATTTGATTAATAACTTAATATGAATCAGTTCATTGATAAGTAATATGTCTCACCTTGACCATTAAAATGCATGTAATGGTTTCAATGTGAATATGAAGTCGTGGGATTCACATAAATTTGCAAAATCAATAATATAAATGAATGAATATGAGAAATGATTAATGATGACATTAATGTGAGCAATAAATATAATGTGACAATGTTTAATATGAGTATAAGTAACTAATATGACATTAATTGGCTATAACTTAATATGGTGATAATATAAGGATGATGAAGTCTAAGTTCCAAATATTAATGATAATGATCAAATATATTGAGATAATTGAGTAACCTCCAATTGTGCATAATAATGAAATATAATTCTTTTTGGAAACCTAGTGGATGTGACATGACATAATTAAAATAATGATGACAATGTGATACCATAATGAATATAATGTTAATGAGCCAAAAATGTAAATAATGTTAAATCTCATAAAAATAATCTTAATAGTGGAACCCTAGGTGATCCTGGAGAACCTGACCTATGTTGAGCTGTATGTGAAGTTTTTCAACCCTTAGGTGTAGTTGAAGTATAAGTTTTGGTGGAAGTTTATGGTTGGAGGAACAACCTAATATTTTGTGATGTGAGGTTGCACACTCACCCTTCCCTAATTGCTAGTGATTTCGGGGACGCAATCCTCTTAAGGGGTGGAGTGCGGTAACATACAGAATTATGGACTTTTTGCCTTTTTGGTCCTCTTTTCCATCTTTTCCTTTCATTTCTATATTCTTTGGGCTTTCTGTGTAATTTGTGGAGAATATGATGGTTTAATGAACATTTTTTCACCTTTTCTACCAATAATTGGGTTTATGTACAAATACCTCAATAAAAGCTTAGTAATGGGTTTAATATGAAAAATGTCCATTTAGATGGAAAAAAAAGAATTCGTCCTAGGACTTTCTAGTACTTTTTAGAATATGAAAAATAAAAGGAAACCCAAAATATATATAAAGGATATGATAAATGCAAAAATTGGAGATAATATAGGATATATTAGATAAAAGAAGATAATGAGGAATATATTGTTCCAAAAATCCTAAATAGAAACCCACAAAGATAATTTGGGTCACAATCTAGTTTTCTTGACCTAAAAGAAACTTAAGGGCCAAGTATCACCTAATTTGGAAAATAAATGCATATATTAAAGTCTGTATTAAAAGAAAATAGGAGATAAGCCAATAAGGTGAAATAAAATATCTAGCATCCTCAAATTGAAACTAACTCCAAATTCATAATCTACATATAACAATGAGTCTATGTGTGAATTTGTATTTAATTTGGTCAATGTTAAATATTTTATTTTATTTAGGATAGAGAAAATGACTTAAAGACTAAAAATAATAAATATATGTTGAAAAAAATTAATTAATGTCAAAATCATGTTCCTCACATTTACTATTGCTTATAGGCTAAGTTTATATTTTTATAAAGTTTCTAGATGCCTCTAATAAATTAAAAGGATAAATAAGTGAGAAAATTTAAATGAATTAAATAAAATAATAAAAGTCTTCAAAAAAATAAAATAATATCAAATTCATGTTGAATGTGTTAAAATATACCTTCGAATGAATTTTGATTCAATTTGGAAAATATTTGATAAGAATGTAAATTTTGGAGAGAGAGAGTGTGTAAAATATTCAAATGATTAATTAAAATAACAAATAATTTAAAAATGGAAATAATGGAAAGTTTGTATCTAACATACTTAATTAGACTTATGGGTGAAGTTATATTGTTTTTGGAGAATCTAATAGTCATTAATGATAGAGGAAAGAGAAAATATTAATTAGCTTAATTAACTAATCTTAATTTCTCAAAAGTGAAATTTAATGTAATATTTGGATTCCTCACCCCAAAATCAGTTAACCTACCAAATTTGAGTTTATTTGGAATTTGTTTGCACTCTCAAATATTTGTAGAAAGTTTTCTATATTAAATGCATCAAAAGGTCAAACTTGGAAAGCTCCCGTGCAACTGAGGAGCGTCCCGTGCGACTGAAAGGGGTGACTAGGGCACGCCTTCTCCGTTCCTGGGGGAGGGGGCTTGACAGCCTGGTTGCGCCGCCCTGCTCCCCTGGGGTTACCCCAGTCTGGCTTCAGTTTGGATCGCTCTCCTGAGGGTGCTTCAGGTCGTTCTCTTCTTCTTTTGCTTCGCCTCCTTCCTACGACGGTTGGGAGGGCGATCTCAGATCCGGCTTCTGGAAGTGCTTGGAGGCAGTGCCGATCGCGGTGGTTGCTTTTAGGTGGTCGTCGGCGTTCATCAGAGGTTGTGGAGTCGATGGGAGGCATCTTGGGGATTCCGATCCTACTGCTGCTGCTGCTGGCTTTCTTCCCCCCTTTCTTTTGTTTTCCTGTGTTTCTTGCATTTTTAGTTTGGTTCAGTTTCCGTTGTTGGCAGTGGCAGCATCTCAGCCCATTAGTCACTGGTAATCGACATTTTCTTGTCTGTGGCAGCGTCTCTGCCCTTTTGTTGTTCATCTATTTAGGTTAGTTCTGTTTAGGTGGTTGTCTGTGGCAGGTTTCTGTTGCCTTTTAGTCACCGACAATCGATGTTTCCTAGTTGTTAGGTTTGGTTTTGGTCCTCCTGTGAGAGTGCTTGTTTTATCAGTAGTGGTCGTTTGTTGGTCGTGTCGTGCCTCGGGTTCCTTCTTGGGTGGACGGTGAGCTCGGACGCCTCTTGGTGCTTCAGGAAGAGGAGGAGTAAGCTGGGTTTGGGCTTCGTGCGGGTCTTCCGCTCCTGTTCACAGTGGTGGTCGGGAGTGGTGGTGGAGTTCCTGGCACCTTCTACTCCCTTCCTTTAAATCCGCATGAGCCATCCTTCCTCTATATTTGCATTTTTGAGGTTTGGTCTCCTTCTCGGGTCTCCTGGTTGGTGCAACCTTAGTGCTCGTCACTTGTAGTTGTGTTTCTCGTCCTGTTTTGTGGGGCGTTGTGTCTGTGTTGTTAGGTCAGTGTCGTTGCTTTGTGGTCGAGCTCTTTGTCTGGTAATCTTTCGTTGTCTTCATGATGGTACTCTCTTTCAGCGGCTTTGCAAACTCCTCTCCAGATGTACTCACATGTTCTTGCAGATTGATAAATTCCATCCCAGATAGCTATTTTAGACAGCCACTACAAGAGGTGGGTGGTGCAGAAGCGTACCTATCACATCCCAATCTGAGCCTTGTGTTATGTCCTTCTACAAAAGGAGTTGCTGCTTGGTTACTTGATGAGAGATATCTATCTTGTAGATGTCGTATGACTTACTTTTAATGATATTGAGCTATTAAAAAAAAGGTCAAACTTGGAAAGTTTTATTAATGGTCCGATCATCTTCTACCCCAAACCCGTATGAACATTAAACGTAGACCAAAGTGCTCTAGTATTTTGGGGATATCTCCATCGTTTTTCAATAAAATTTCATGAAATAACTTGCATTGGTTTCCAAATAAAAATCCGCATCTTTTAAATCATTATTTGTGAGATTTCATCGTGATTCGAGGAAACGACCAACTCTCTCTCTCTCTCTGAATCACCTTGCGGCCACTTCCCTCCTCGCTACTTCCCTCATTCTCACCTATATATATCTATACTCGAAGCTTTCTGGATATCTTTGCAACTCATCTCTCCTCTCAATTTTACTTGTGCTTGCTTGGTTGATCGTCGGTGATCATTTTTTCTCCAAGACTTGCGGTGCTCACCTCTCTCTCGAAACACCACCTCCATACAAATTGAAGGTACTATCTAATCTGATTGTCTTTGCTCTTTCTTTTGGTACCCTTGGTTCTTCATTTGGTTGTGATTGGATTCGCCTAAAGTTGACCATGAGCTACTGCTCTCTGCTCACAGCCATGGCATGGCTGAGCGAGGGAGATGTTGCAGCGTGTGGTTTTCCGTTCTTGCCCTTCATTTTCTATTAGTTTTGATTTTTTCGCAAGGGGCAAAATAGTCTTTTCTCCGTTCTTTCTTTGTCTTAGTGCAGGCCAAACCCGGCCTTTGACTGCGTGACTTGGCCGCCCCATATTGGGCTAAGTCAGCGGGCCCTCACTATCTCTCTCTCTTCGCCTCTCTCGCCCAATGTGTTGACATGTCATTCTATGATTGATTGATATTGCAAAAATCATAACTTTTGATTCGTTTATCCAAAATTAATAATAAAATATTTTCTAAAATCGAAAAAATGTGTTCTTTCTAATAAAAATATTTTCAATGGTTGATTTTGAATTTTTTCAAAGCTGATTTTCTAGATAATGAATGAATTAATTAAAAATCACCAAAAATGCATCTAAAGTCCATATCTTCAAAATGCACAATATTATATGTCATTTTGATCAAAAAAAACCTAACTAAGATAGTGGTGATATTTTCAAGGTCTAAATCGATGGTTTGTAGAAAATTTTGTAACTTTAGGGTTTTAAGCATTTAACGAATGAATATAGTTCTAATACATAAACATGGTGTTGATATTAGGAAAAGTGGAACTTGAAATAAATTAAGTGATGCAAGTTGATAATTGGAATCAATATTAAAGGTATGTGCATCTTACACCTAAGTTGGGAATATGTGTGCCTTGACCTAATTTCCTTTGATGAGGCTTTATTTGAACCCTGTATCCTACGCTCTTGATTCTTTTGCTATACTTGCCTCATAATCAGTTTTCAAATATTGATCTTGGGTTTTGGTATCCCTTTGCCATGTTCTATTTAAATGATGCTATTACTTGCCATTGTTTCTATCATGTTGATTTTATTAGACTAACTAGCTATAGTAGTGGTACTTATGTACAACCACCCATAGTTGGGGAATGTGTTATTTCTCCCCTGGGGAACATCTTATTCTCCTCCGCACATGAAATATGCGTAGGTGACTGGGAATGTATTATTCTCCCCTCACCCTTTTTGTTGAAGGTCCAGTAGGTGCCCAAACCCTACTTAGTTAAGGTAGTCAATATTAATCATGCATGCAATTCTTTTATTATACATTGTTTATGTCAAGCATCTATTGAAAGCTTCTTTTATATATGGCCTCATTCTCTTGTTATATTCATCTTATGATGAACACCAACCTATTTTTACATATTTTTCTTATCTTGTTATCCTAGAATAGTTTTGTGACACATACTTGTTTTTCCTTTCCCTTTTGTTGGGTGCCTTCCCAACCACCCAGATGATGAGCAGGCTGATGGATAAGACATGAAGATCTTAGCTTTGGCATGGACTTAGTTGATGGAGTTGTTTCTTAGAGACAAGACTGTGGTAGTTAGACTTCCCTCTATCTAGATCCTAATTTATGTATGTTGATGTAACCCTAAAAGGGATATTATTGATGTATTTTTGTACAATCTTTAATGAAATTGATTTTGTCAAAAAAAATATTTTGTTGCTTTCCAATGTGTTTTGTTTACCATATTTTAGTAAGGAGGTGATTTCACACCCTTTACATCGTGTCTTTGATCTGACATGGTGTGAATTTTGACAGTAGCTTGAAGATGAATTGAACCAAACTGATGAGACATGATGGGTTCTGGAAAAGACAAGGCATGTTTTAAGGTAGCATAAGGCAGTGATGTGCAAAGGTTGTACTAGAAGACACGGCGTGCTTGTAGGACTACACACCTTGAACCTACAGATCTGGCACGTCCTGAGGTTGGGGAAGATGGCAGCTCTTGGTTAATCTTACTCCTTGCACAGAGGTGAAGAGGGAGGTAAAGAATGCTTCTGGTAGTGTCTTGGATGCGGATTGGTGGCTCGTTGATGAGCTTTTTCCTGAAGATGTCCGCCAGAGAAGGAGTCCACTGGAGAAGAAGTTCATCAGTGAAGATGAGATCCAGGGGGTGGAGACTTGGGGAATAAGATGGGAGCTTGCATGGACAGAGGTGGTGTTCTCTAGAGAGCAACAATGGCATGCATTGGATGGACTAGAGCAATACGACGGATGATCAGGGCACAAACGATTGCGAGCTCTTGAACACGGCTGAGAGCTCTTGAACACGGATGATATTTGGGGTAAAATGAAGTCGGCATCTAGGGTTAGGGTAAGAATCCAATTTTTGATGCTTAGAGATGACGTGTCTTTTTAAGGACACAGTATGTTCTAATGTACAAATTGTCTCCTTCCTTTGATATTTGCCTTGATTGAAGAGGACACGATATGTTCAAATTAAGACACGACATCTATGTTTCCAAGAGCTCCTTGATGTTTCCCGAACTAATAAAGACACGTCGTGTTAAAATAAAGACATGAGTGTAAGATTCCAGCGAGTCCTTTTGACATTCCAATGAACTACATTACATGGTGTATTCAAATAAAGTCACATCATGTACCATTCTAGTGGACTTAGTGGCTTCTCTGAACTGAGGAGGACATGGTGTGTTCAAATAAAGACACGATGTGTGATTTTCTAATAGTTGATTTATGTAGTTGCAGACACCGTGTCACATACGGAACACTCCCTGTGTTCTATAGTTTTGCTTGAATCGTCCATCTGTGAAGGTGGACATGGTCTGTACCTTGAAAGACACGTCGTGTCTTAATGAATTTCTACTAAACTTAGCTTTTGCTTGGAACCTACAAAGATGATGATATAAAACTATAAGAGTCTAAATTATTACATTCATCCATGACAAATCTATTTTGAGATTGAAAAATTTTCTTGAGTAATGCTAATAAGGAAATATATCCTAATGTAGGGTTAACTCCCACAACGTCCCCCATTTAGAGTCTGAAGTTAGACTCTTCATCTTCTAGTCATCCATCTGAGAGGGAGCAAGAGACTCCCTGGCTGATCTTTTCACCTTCTTTATATAACTTGCATCACTGTTCATTAACTTTGAAGGTGCATTGATAGCCTTGCATCTCTATTGCTCTATATGGAAAAACCCTAAAGACTACAAATGGCTCAGACCACTTGGATCTAAGCTTTCCTAGGAAGAGTTTCAGTCTTGAGTTAAACAACATTACTTGATCTCCTTCAAAAAAGTCTCTCTATATGATCTTCTTATCATGCCATGTTTTTGTTCGCTCCTTATAGATGTTTGCATTCTCATATGTGTCTAGTTTAAGCTCCTCAAGCTTTTGGAGTTGCAATAGTCACTTCTCACCTTCTTTCTTCATGTCCAAGTTCAAAAATTTGATTTCCCATAGAGCTTTGTGCTCTAGCTCCAAGGGAAAGTGGCAGGACTTGCCATAGATAAGCCCTAATGGTGTAGTCCTAATTGCAGTCTTGTAAGTTGTATAGAATGACCAAAGAGCATCATCTAGCTTGAGTGCCCAGTACTTCCTCAAGCTTGAAACCATCTTCTCTAGGATGTTCTTCAGTTGTCTATATGATACTTCAACCAGTCCAGCAGTTTGGGGATGATAGGGTGTCGAGATTTATGCGTCACCCCATACTTGGAGATAAGATTATTGAACTATTTCTCATTGAAATGTGTCTGTCCATCTGAGATAATGACCCTTGGAACTCCAAAGCATGGAAATATAACCTTTTGGAACAACTTAAGTACATATTTTTCATCCGGAGCTTGGGTAGATGTGGCCTGCATCCATTTAAACACATAATCACATGCAACCAAAATGTATTTGTAACCACAAGAGGATGGAAAGGGCCCATGTAGTCGACACCCCATACATCAAACACTTCAATCTATGATATGGAGTTGAGACACATCTAATCTCGTCTTGATATCACACCTATCCTTTGACATTGGTCATATGATTTCACATAAACATGAAATCTCAAAATAGAGTAGGCCAATAGAATCTAGCTTGAAGGATTTGAGTAGTTGTTTTCTCTCCCCCAAAGTGACCTCTATAAGAAGAAGAATGGCATCCAAATATGATACTTGGTATCTCATCTTCTGCTACACATCGACGAATCAGTCCATCAGTTCCTTGTTTTAATAACATTGGATGATCCCAATAGTAGAATTTAACATAATGTAATAACTTCTTCATTTTCTGGTAGGTAAGATGAGGTGGAAGGTGTCTTGTGACAAGGAAGTTTGCTATATCAACAAACCAAGGAGCTTGTGTTGCATCAACAACATATAGTCTTTCAATAGGCAAGTAATCATCAACCCCAATTGTGTCTTTGGGATATGTGGTGACTCTAGATAGATGATCAACAACATTTTTTTCAGTTCCTTTATTATCCTTTATTTCAAGATCAATGGAGCAGCAATATCCAACAAATCAAATGAGGCTTTGCATCCTTCTTGTTCAACAAATACATGATGGTTACATGGTCAGTGTAGACTACAACCTTGGAGCCCATGAGATACTGACAAATTTTTTTGAAAGCATAAACAATTGCTAGCATCTCTTTATCAATTGTGGCATAGTTTACTTGGGCTTCATTAATAGTCTTGCTGGCATAGTGGATAATGTGCAACTTGTTATCCTTTCTTTGTCATAGGCATCACTTGCATCACAGATCAGTTCGAACGGTGCATCCCAATCTGGGGGCTAGATTATATGAGATAAGATGAGTGAATCTTTGAGCTTTCTGAAGGCGGCATGGTATTCTTCATAAAAAATAAACTCAACATTTTTGGCAAGCAATGAACATTGAGGTTTGGATATCTTGGAGAAGTATTTGATGAATTGTTTGTAGAAACCTACATGGCCAAGAAAACTCCTGACATTTTGACATTAGACAGAGTAAACATCTTCTCAATTGCCTCAACTTTTTCCCTATCAACCTCAATACCCTTGTTAGAAATCACATGGCCTAGTACCACCCCGAATTGTACTATAAAATGGCACTTCTCCCAATTTAGTACTAGGTTAACCTTTTTAAAACTCTCAAAGACTTTAGATAAATTAGACAAGCAATCATCAAAAGAATTCCCATAGACACTAAAATCATCCATAAAACTTCCATCGTTTGTTCAATAAAACTTGAGAAGATGGCCATCATGCAATGCTAAAAAGTCACTGGTGCATTACAAAGACCGAAAGGCTTGCGCCTATAGGCGTAGGTACCATAGGTGCATGTAAAAGTCATCTTTTCCTGATCTAACGGATAAATCGGTATTTGAAAAAAACTTGAATAGTCATCAAGATAGCAGAAATAAGAATGATTGGCTAGTCTCTAGAGCATTAAATCAATGAAAGCCAATGGAAAGTGGTCTTTACGAGTTGCTTTGTTGAATCTTCTATAATTGATACACATGCGCCATCCCATTCCTGTGGAAACATGTTTGAATCAGTTCATCATTGTCTCCCTTTATGATAGTTGCACACCCTTTTTGGGTGCTACTTGAATAGAACTTACCCAGGGGATGTCACTAATAGGATAAATGATCCATGCATCTTTTAGTGTAAAAATATCTTTCTTAACAACCTCAAGCATGTTCAGATTTAAATGTCTAGGAGGTTCTACACATGGCTTGGCATCATCCTCTAGATTTATTCTATGCATGCAAATAGAAAAGTTTATGCCTTTCAAACCATCTATTGAAAAACGGATGACTTCTTTATGCAATCACAATTCATTTAACAATTTTGATTCTTGATCATTAGTCAAATCAACATTTATTATCACGGGAGAAGTAGAAATAGGGTCAAGAAAAGCATACCTTAGCCCTATTAGAAGAGGCTTAAGTTCTACCTTGTTCTCCTTGGTGGGTGTACTAGAACCATTCTTCAAAGGTGAAGTACCTTCATGAGATGGAGATGATATGGTACTAGATGTAACATATAGATTTTTTGTTTCCATTATAGTGTCCAACTTGGTTTTATCACAATAGTCAATAAGAAAATCAGAAAAATCTTCATCTTCCTCCAGAAATTTGTCAATATAATTTACTGAGAAGATATTCTCCATCTTGCTTGGGGCTTCACTACTACAGAAATAGCTTATAACGTCACATTTAGAGGCGTCGGTTGTATCAAAAAAACTGACGCCTAAACCCTACAACGTCGGCTGAAAATACAAACCGACATCTATATGTGAAGACCGACCAGACACGGGTATCACTTTTTATTTAGCGTCGGTTTCTCAATAAGAAACCGACACCTAAAATCGCCTGCCAAATCTAATTTTTCTAGTACAAAAAAATTACCTCCAAAATTTCACATACGACATCGGTTGTTTACCAAATAACCGACTACTAAAGATTTTTTGCGAAATAGAAATCGGCCCCATTTTTGTTGTCGGTGTACTTACAATAATCGATGTTGATGTGTGTTCGCACGCTGTCCCCACGAAAATTTTTACCCCCCAAATTGCCCAATTGGCGTCGATTTTTTATGGCAAACGACGAATATGGTCGTAATTCAAGAACAGTTTTTTTGTCGGCATATGTAGATAGACATCGTTTTTCTAGTTGAAACTGACGACTATGATTGAACATAGGTGTCAGTTTATTTTGGTGACCGACACTTTTGGATCTTAGGTGTCGGTTTCTGAAACAACCGACGATGATGGCTAACTTAATAGCCCCCGCAAAATAGACTCTTCCCCATTCTCTATTTCATCATGATTTCACCAGCACCGCTAGGTCTCTGGAAATTTGCTCACCGCCCACTGCCATCTGCTACCACCACCGCAAGGAGCTTGGACTTGCCGCTCGTATGCTCCTTACATTTCTCTTCTCCTTTCTCACCCGTTCCCAACACCGTCTGTCTGCGTAAAGAGGTAGATAACAACCTCTTTCCTCCTCCCTTTCTTCCCCGACTATCTCCTTACCGATTTCACCTACCCTAACTACGCTTCTCCTCCGGATAAACGAGGATACACGTCTTGTACAACCACGAAACCATCCGGTGTCTACCGTAGCTTGAGGCATCATGAAGATTGGTTCTGGTGGTCGGAGTAACTGCATCTCATCACACGATAAGGTATGTAGCAAGCTCCCTCTTAATGATCACTGTTATCGAACAACCACGGCCTTCGTATCACACATCACTTACTTATCTGAGACCTTAGGAGTGAAAATGACAATGGCAATGCTTCATTCATTAGCACGGCCGTGCTGGGCAGCACGACCGTGGTGGTAGCACGGCTGTGCTGGGTAGCACGATCGTGGTGGATAATTTTGTGTTGTGAATCCATATTGTATGATATAGATTGATGATGATAATGTTTGCTTTCTCTCTTGATTAACTAATCCAAATGAAATGTGACATAATGTGCATGTTGCTATATTTGAGACCTAATCTTGTACACATTTCACCCTAGTCTTGTATTAACTATATTGCTCAATTATGAATGATATGATACCTACATTTGTGTGTAATGATTATCTTGATGATGATGCATGTACATTGGAGATGTTGAAATCAATGTTATAAAATATGATACCTAGACTAGGGTATGATTAAGACTACACGATGTTGCTATTGTAAATCAACCTAGGATTTGAACAAATCTTGTGCTTGCATATATTTGTGCTTCTAATCCTCATGCTTGACCTAATTCAGTAAATTTTGATGCATGTTGAAATAAGATTCAAACTTGTCCATTCTAGCATCCTAATTTGATTTGATTATGTGCTTTGAACCTTGAAACATGTGTGTTAAAGATACATTGATGTTGAATCTAAAACTTAACTCACATGTGGGTCTTCTATTTCTAAAATGATTATGTGAACTCCTAAATTAGTAACATATATTATTCTTTGTGCACCCAAATACCTTGTGAATCATGTATGCACCCTAAGGTGATTAAATGTCTAAATCTTGACTTGAAATATGACCTAGTATGTTTGTTGATATATGAAGCTCTAGTTAAAACTTCAAGATTGACCCCTAATTAATACATTATAACAGAATTGAATCATGCATTTGTGTTGTAGTAGGTGATGTTGACTTGTTGTTGATTTGCATATATTTCTTCTTCAACATTCAAGTGAGGTATAATATTCTCACTCTCTCAATGTGCCATTAGGCTTCATTTTGATTCAAATTTTTGATATATGGAATCATGGTTTATTTACTGTTTAGTATTTACTGACAAGCATGATTAAATGATGTTACACAAAACGTAGGTTATGAATGATGAAACTAGGATTGTAGGTATAAGAATGACAACATACATGTATTTGTTGGCCTAGAAGCCCGTCCAAGATTTACTCATTAGGAGTAAATCTTAGATAGTCCCTAGTTTGGGATTGTTCTTGAACACTTAATCTCACTTAGGATGTAAGTGTATAATGTGTATTGGCATGCATATGTTAAGAAAAATAATGATGGGATCCTACAACATGCGTCTGATTCCCCACAGTGGAAGAAGATTGATTTATTGTACCCTAAATTTGGTGAAGAAGTCAGGAATCTAAGATTTGGGCATTGTACATATGGGATGAATCTGTACGGGATGTCAGATGGCTGAGCATTCATATGATGACTGTGATGATGATTACCGTGAGGGTGACGACGTCAATGTGCCGCCTCACAATGTAAGTTTTAAAAATATATCCTATATTTCTATTTATATGTTCATTTATAGTTATATCTTGTAAGTGTGTTTTTTGTCAAATTTTAGGTTGGTGATGTACCCCCTGAAGAAATTGGGGCACTTGATGAACAACAAAAAAAATTGAAAAAGTGAGGGGCATCACAATGATGAACAAGTTACTACAACAAAGGGGCAATGGACCCAAACTGGTTGTGGATTTCGATCATGCAAGAAATCCAGTTGGAGTGAACCACAACTCATTTATTTCATATCTCGGGGTTCTTACTCGTAGCCATTGTAGTCCTAATGTGGAATCTTGGCATAAAGTTCCTAAGGGGAAGATAGACTTAGTATGGAAGGAACTATGCGTGAGTTATTATTATTTGCAATTCTATTTTTTGTAGATTACTAATTTTTAGGATACTAGTTAATACCAATTCTATTTTGCAGAGTATATTTCAAATGGATGAAAAGTTGCATCGTAAATGTGTGATGCAACACTGTGGGAGGGTCCTAAGGAACTATAGGAAAAATCTCACCCGAGATTACATACGCGATGTTGAGAATAGTTTCTTGATTGATTTCCAATTCTAGACATTTATCACTTTTTGACTAACTCTACACTAATAATTTTTGTTTGTATTCTCTTTAAAAATAAATTTAGGAAGAAGGCAACCACTGAGCAATAGAACTACCTAGACCCCAAGGACTGGGAGGAGTTTGTTACCCAAAGAAAAATGGATGAATTCAAGGTATTAAGCGCCACTCCCAATTTAATTAATATACATTCTTATGTATTCACCTATTCAAGATTAACATTTAGTGTTACTACCCAAATCAATGTGCTTACTAACAAGGCTATCAGCGATGCTTAAAGAGCAAGGCGTGCACTGAATGTGTAGGACCACATGATGGGTCCAAGAGGCTATGCAGGCATTCGCCAAAGACTACAGGCTGAGTCTGTTGCTCAGTCTGCTGCTACTCAGGAAACTGTAGAGTCCTCTACTATTGCTCTCGCACCTCTTCCTCGCCATGCTATGTGGATAGTTGGGAGGCAAAATAAGAAGGGAGATATAACAAAGCCCACAACTACTGAGGCGGATGCAAAAATGGTAAAATTCAACTCTTAGAGCAATCGATCGATATCGATTATTGTTATGTCCACCTACCAATTTTTATTGATGGCGATTAGCGGGAGCTTCACGAGTAGAGGAAGGAAGGCAAGTTCATCCCCGAGGGCACAAGGGATGAATTGACAGTTGCTCTGGGTAACCCAGAGTATCCTGGACGTATTAGGGGTGCAGGCGCTGGTGTGGGCATAAAAGTATTCTTTGGGCCATCATAGCGTAAACCTGTCCCAAAAGTGGGATTATCAAATGTTGAGGTAACCTATTCTTTTTTAGAATGTTATTGTGAAAGGGAATTCAATAATCAAAAGCTCGTGTTTCTTTTGTCGATGTATAGGTAGATGAGTTAATTAATAAGAGAATCCAAGAAGCAATGGTGAAGTGGTAGGCGTCTCAGACTGCCACTCAGATAGTACCTGTGGTGTGTCGCTCTTCTCCTACTGCAGAGGTTGGGAGTAATCCTGTAGACCCACCTAGCACGTCCGCTGTAAGTATTTTTATGACATAGTAGCTAGACTTTTCAAGATGATATGTTTATGTATATATGTATATAATATTCTTTACATAAATTTGTAGGGGTTGAAGCCATGCCGTCTAAAAAGTCAAGAATATATCGTTGCAGAGGCCGAGGCCTACCCACCCCTTCTAGGGGACATGTTTCATGGGACTCCAATACCATATGGTGTGATTTGTGTGAGCCCGATACATGTACTCCCCAATTGGAGGGATCTTCCATTGCCATATGCCCACCTAGATTCTGAAACGCTTGGTGAGGCAGAAGGCAGAGTGATATTGTGGCCCAAAGAAGATGTCATCTATACTAATATTGTATGGTAAATTTACATTACGTTAATTTTTTAGTGTGTGTATATATGAGTCAACTGATGTGAAATTATATATACAGGTCAAAAGAAAGACACCTGCTACATCTCGGCCTCCACCTCCACCTCCTGAAGTACCAAGTTGGCTTCCAAGGGACCTACACGCCTCGTTAGGTCCTAATTGTAGGGGTATGGCAGTATGGATAGGTGAACATGATCCAAATTTCCATATAAATGTTTCTATTCCGAAGGATGCTGCAGGTCAATCATACGATAACAATCTATTTATACAAGATATTTTGGGGTTGTTTTGTTATGATTGGCTAAATACATCTATGATAGAGCTATGGATATGGTGAGATCTTATTTATACATCCATATACCTTGTTTTATATATGATGATCTGGTTTCTTATATATTAATGCATACATAACACATGTTTCGCAGCCACTTACACACGATATGTACAGATTTTTCATTTTCCCATGTGGGATTTTCAGTTCCATCTTTGATTAGTCTTGTAGATAAAGACCCTTCATCAGTTAATTCATAGTGCTCTGCTGCTTTTAAATACTTTTGGTAAAAAAAGAAGACGGTGATAATAGCTCCATTCAATGTTGAGTAAGTTTACTTTGCTTATAATTTGGACTTAAGAAAATTACATTTTTATTGTGGATTTTGAGTTATTAATTTTTAACTTTCTTACCTCTAGTGGTAGGCATTGGGAGTTAATAGTTATTGTCCCCAAGACATTCATTGTCTATTATCTAGATCATGTGGGGAATGAATTGAATACATTATATGGACACACAATGAAAATGCCATTATTCCCGTGAGAAATATTTCATATTTTTATGTCTGTTAACATATGTTATTACAATAGTATTTAATTATGCAATTTCATGTGTTGCATTAACATGTAGGGATTTACATGAGTTCAAAAAAGCTAGAGGAAAGGTCCCCAAGAAAAAGAAACAACCACTAATTTGGGAGAATGTGAAAGTAATTTCCCGACTCCAATGTATATATTATTTATGTGAACTGTTCTTATTTGTATTTTTGAATATTTTGTATGTTTCAATTTATAGTGTGCTATACAAGACAACGACTGGGCATGTGCATACTATGTGATGCGATTTATGGACCTAATTATCAAACATGCCGCAATAGAAATTGATACCATACATCAGGTATTATATATAGTCTCATTAGATAATATGAAATATATCCATCTTATTATATATTATTAACAATAAATATATACGTCATTCTCTTTGTAGGTATTTAAAACTGACTTCACTACAGGTCAAAAGTTATTAGATGTACATATTCCCTATACGATGGAAGACTTAAATGATGTAAGAGAACAATGTGCAAAATCCCTACAAGTAGTGGGAATTTTTAAATATGATTGGGATAATGACGATGATGAATAAAGAATGATATTTCTAAACTTTGTTCTCATAATTATTTTTGTGTGAATGTGAATGAATTTTTCTGAATTTTCATATATGTGAATGTGAAGAGGATCAATACATGAATATTTCTACATGTGTCTGAATGTGAAAAGAGATGAAATGAATGGAACTACATGTTGCTAAGTGTGTGTGAAAATGGAGAAAATTTGAAATGGAACTACTGGTTTCTACACATTTGTGATGAAAAATAATATGAATTAAATGTGCTTATACATGTGTGTGATCATAAATTGTTGTCCATCTTGTTAAGTAGGTTTGTGGCTTGTTGTTGGCTGAGATCAATGGATACTATAAACCTACAGTTCAGAACTGAAGTGCAGGTTCTGCATCCTACTGACCACCCATACAGCAGGCCTGCAAACTGATAAAAAAAAAATCAGAACATAGGCGTCGGTTATTAGTATAAAACCAACAACAAAGACATACAACGTCAGTTATTAGCAAAAAACTGACATCTATGTGGCTAGGTAGTGTCAGTTATATATAAAAATCGACGCTGATGGTGCCCTTGCTGGCGCGTTTTATTGGTGGCGGGAAGGGTTATGATGTCGGTTTTTGTGAAACACCAACGTCTGTGACCTGGATATAGTGTCAGTTTTATTAAATAACTGACGCCTATAGTGCCCTTACTGGCGCGTTTTTGGTGGCGGGAAGGGTTATGATGTTGGTGTTAAAACCGACGTTGATGGTTTCGACTTCTAACGGTGACCACTTGGGTGTCGCTTTGAAACCGACGCCAAAGGCCTTAAATAATCAACACTAAAGGTTGGTTATGTACTAGTGCTTCCATTGCATCTAGAATAGAGAACTCCATTATCTCACCTCCTACTCTAACAGTGTCTTTTCCTCCCATGCATAGACTATACTATCAAGTGTAAGGAGAAAGGGTCTTCCAAAGAGAATAGGATTGGAAGGAATCTCATTCATATCAATCACAATGAAATCACACAGGATGAAAAACTTGCCTACTTAGGCAAGCACATCTTCAACAATACCTCTAGGATACTTGATGGTGTGATCAACTAGTTGAATGACCATCTTGGTTGTCTTTAAGTCTCCAATATCAAGTTGCTCCCACAATGTGTATGGGATAAGGCTTATGATGGCCCCAAGGTTAACTAAACCTTTGCTACACATTGTGTCACCAATCTTGCATGGCAATGTGAAAGCACCTTGATCATCAAGTTTCTCAGGTAACTTGTTTTGAATGGTGGAACTTGTTCTTTCAGATAGCATGATATTTTCTACATGATCAATCCTCCTCTTCTTGGTTAGAAGGTCTTTAAGGAAATTTGCATAGGAGGGCATCTCGACAATCACTTCAGACAAAGGAAGGTTAACATACAATTTGTTGGGTATGCCCATGAACTTGTGGAACTTGGTGTCATCCTTCTTGTTAGCTAATCTCTGTGGAAAAGAAATGGTTGGCTTGTAAGATGGTTGTTCTTCATTTGACTCCTTCCTTCATTTTTCTTCACCATCATCTTCCTTCTTATCATCAGCTTTATTTTCTTCTTCTGGCAATGGCCTATTTATGACATTTCCACTCCTCAAAGAAATGGACTTGCATTCATGTGGGTTCATCTTCGATTGACTGGGAAGAGAGCTAGAAGAGGTTTTTTGACTAGATAAAGCTTGTTGAGAAATTTGGTTCTCTAGCATCTTTTTTTTTTTTTTTTGAAGCCAGGGGACCATCTATTCACCCCACTCCCCTCGTGTGGGCACAACAAAGAAAGCTTTACAGCTCCTGCCTAAATGCAGGTCAAATCCCCATAAGCCCAAACACAGCGAAGGCACGATCAAGATGATCGAAAAAAAAACAACACATCAAGACACTCAAAACAAGAACAGAGCCAAGGACCAAGCCCACCCTAACCAAAGTCGTCCCAACTGAAGAAAAGATAAGGAGTCTTGGATCTTTCAAGGATGTTCATACCACGGACCTGAAGAGGAATCATCGCCTGATCAGTGGTAATGAAGTTCTCATTGGAGGAGCAACCCCATCTACCTAATTCTCTCGGAACCGAGTTGATGATCTTAGGGCAAAGGGAGCCCATAATCGCTTCATAATCCATGATCTCTCTGATTTCCCTGGTGATGTGAGTAATGTGCCAAGGACCAACATCGTTCTGCCAAACGATGTTGTAGACGTGAGGATCATCCACCTCCATAGTGGATATAGACAGATTGTGATCATCTGCAATCTTCAAAGCAACCAGAATACCACAGATATAAGTTGTAATGTAGTCGTTTGCATTAAGCCAAGTTCGGAAAGCTAAATGAAATCTACATTGCCTATCTCTGACAACCCCTGTAATCCATCTTCTCGTGCCTCCATCAATCCATTTAAACTTCCCGGTGGTAACATTCAAATTTAAGGAATTGATATCGGGAGGGTTCCAGCGAGCAACGTTTATCTTCCTGATCTTAATCTTCGGCTGAATGATGTCCTCAGCAAGTAACTGATGGAAAAGGTCATGGTCGCTGGCCCGTTTGAAGGAGTGGAGATGGCTGTAGAACTTAATGATCCCCGTAATGCTCTTCCAAATACCTCTAGTGTCATGAGGCTTGTTGTCGAACCTCGATGAACATCTGGACTTCCAGATCTGCCAAACGATCAAGGTAAAAAGCTCCACGGTTAACCAACCTCTAAGCGTTTTTCTACTTTGTCTGCTGCCTTTCAAGAGAAGGTTTTGAATATCAGTCGGAGGGAAGCTAGAGTCCCCCATCAACTTGGAGGCTCTCTGCCAGAGATTAACGGCGAGCTCACTGCGAAAGAAAAGGTGCTCGCCGTCTTCACTGTTGTAATGAGCGCAACACTCGCATCTAGAGACAATCGCAATGTGACAAGCTGCGATTCTGTCATCGGTAGGGAGCGCTTTCATGCCCAGCTTCCAGGTGATAGCGTTGGCTCTCGGGGTAGAAGCTAACCAAATCCACCTCCACACAGGATTGGAGTCGAAGGGAGTGTTGCTAATAATCTGGGGTGGCCGACTTTAGACTGAAAATGCCATACGGATTAGGGGTCCAAACGAGCTGATCAGGATGCAGACTGATCCTGGAATGCGATCTGCGAATAAGGAGACAGCCATCATCATTAATGATTTGCCCAATAGATTCCCAATCCCAATCATCAGAGGGAAGCCAGAAGTCCTTGACGATGAAGTCTCTCTGTCTATCAAGCTGACTGAGAGCATGCAACTGTAAGGGTTGCTCGCACCATCTGGAGTCCCAAAAGGAAACGTCACCTCGCCCGATCAACCATCTAGAAAGGGGCATTACTTTTGGAAAGGTTCTCCAGATCATCTTCCATCGCGGTGAAGGCTTAGATTCAAGCTTCAAATACGGGGGGTAGCAACCTTGGTGATTCCTGAATTGAGATCTGTATTTGGTTCTGTAGTAACTCGCCCAAAGGGAAGTACCGGAATTAATTTCCCAGCAATCTTTGTACACATAAGCTTCTACAAGATGCTTAATCGGTTTGAAGTCAAGACCACCATTCTGAATAGGTTGGGCAAGACAATTCCAGGAAACCCACGTTCTTCTGGATTCATTCTTTCTGTTGGACCACAAGAATCTGGAACACATAGCTTCAATCCTCTTGATGATACCTGCTGGCAGACCCACTGCCGCAGTTGTGTATAACGCAACCGAGGTTAAAGTATGCTTAATGAGAAGCTTCCTACCCGCAAAGGATAAGAGCTTTGCCTTCCAGGAGGCAACCTTCTTCATAATCTTTTCAAGCAGATGGTTATAATCGATGAGCCTGTTAGGTCCAGCAGCTAAAGGAACGTCGAGATACTGGATGGTGCGATCAGCAATGGGAATGTTCAGGACCCGAGCAATATTCTCCATCACATAAGGATCCGTCTTCCCGATCAAACAAGAAGATTTCTGGTAGTTGATCTGCTGCCCAGTCGAGGAGGAATACAGGTTGAGAGCATTTTGTAGGTTGTGCATCGAGGTGGTATCTGCATTAAGGAACATGACCAAATCATCGGCATACAGCAGGATAGGGGGTGGAGTGGCAGCTCCTCTAGCTGAGAAGGTAGCAATATCTCCGGTAGTAGCCAGACTCTTAATATATCTGCAAAGAGGTTCCTCGAAGAGAATGAAAAGGAAAGGAGAAAGAGGATTTCCTTGTTTCAAGCCTCTCCCAAAAGGAAAGAAACCATTGGAATGGTCACCGACAACTACCGATGCCCAAGCATCACTGAAGAACCTGAGACAAAGATGGGTCGCTTCTGTGCTCATGCCAAACGCTCTGAGAATCGACTTGAGAATCGACCATTCGACCCTATCATACGCACGCGACATGTCGTACTTAATGACAATGTTTGGGTGCATATGTCCATAGTTCAGATCATGAGTGATCTCTTTCGCGAGCTTGATGTGGTGCGTGATGTCGCGGCCTCTCACATAAGCACCTTGCTCATCAGAAACGATCTTCGGAAGGATCATAGATAATCTGTTACTGATAACCCTCACGAGAATTCTCAAGGAGACATTCTCGATGGCGATCGGCCTAAAATCAGTCAGGATGTTCTGCGGATCATCGACCTTCGGGATGAGGACAATCTTGCACGCATTCAAGCTCCTATGACAAGGATCTCCTCTAAAGAATTGAGTAACCATCCTCATGAAGTCAAGACGGATGATGCTCCAGGCAGATCGATAAAAGGAAACAGTGAGACCATCAGGACCAGGCGCCGTCATATGATTCATGCCCTTAATGGTGTCGAAGACCTCTTCAGAGGAAGGACAGGTGGTCAGGGTGGCGTTGTCATCCATGCTAATCGTCTGGTCGATGAACCGCAACAGATTGTTGCACAGAGGATCGTCTCTATCAGATTTGAAGAAACTTTCGTAATGGTTTGCTGCAGCCTCTGCAATGAGAGAGGGCTCAGTGATAACAGTCCCGTCATCGAGGACAAGCCTGTGGACATGGCGCCTTTTCCTTTTCGCCTTAACAACGGCATGGTAGAAGGCCGTGTTTCTTTCTCCATCAGTAAGCCAGCTAATCCTGGAACAGTCTCTCCAAAAGTGCTCTTCTTGGGAGAGCAGATCGTGCAGCTCCTCTTCTGCGGTTCTGAGCAAGGACTCGTTTGCTAGAGTAGGATTGTCATCAAAAGCAATCTGAGCAACATGGACAACATCTTCGACATCAGTGATGCGTTGCTTCAAGTGACCGAAATGCAGGTTACTCCAGCTCCTGAGATGGGCTTTGAGCTTCTTGGACTTAGAAAAGAAGGAGAAGGAAGGATTATCATCTGTGTCATCGGTCCAAGCGGACGCAACAACATCAAGAAACGCTGGATGCTCAAGCCAAGCGTTGTTGAAAACGAACTGTTTATGACCGCCACGCATGGCGGGCGAGTTAGTAGCTCTAATCAGAATAGGACAATGATCCGACACTCTGAGCCTGGTAAGGTGTTGCGAATCACTTGAGGGGAACTGAGCCTCCCATCTATGATTAATAAGGACACGATCCAACCTTTCCCAGGTAGTAGGTGATCCAGTTTGCTTATTAACCCAGGTAAATCTGCTGCCAGCAAATCTGGATTCAGTAAGCTGTAAGTCATGGATGAAGCTATTGAAATCACACATGGATTGGAAGTCTGGCAGCTCTCCACCTCTTTTCTCGCTACTCCACCTGATAGAGTTGAAATCACCTGCGATGACCCAAGGGAACTCACCAACGGCGTCCATGGTGTCAAAGAGATCCTGCCATAAGTCTCTCCTAAGAAACAGGTTGCAACAAGCATAAACAGCTGTGAAGAAGACAATCAGACCACCCGTCAGTTCTAGTCTAATCGTGATGTGTTGCCGATGAACCTTGATCACAGTAGGACGAAGGCAGCTGTCTGCATAACACCATATCTTACCTCTCTCAATCTCATTGTCAGCGACCCAATCGAGACGAGTGATATCAATCAATTCAGCGGCTCTCTCCGCATGAACAAACGGTTCAAAAATGGCGAAACATTGCGGCCTATATCTTCCACAAATCCTGGACAGAACTCTTCTAGTAGGGTTGTTAGCTGCTCCCCTCAAGTTCCAGCTAAGGAAAGAGATATCTTGCATGACAAGAGCTACACCACGAATGCAGAGACACCGATCTGCAACTCAAAAGCTATACGTTCGCTTCAGCTGACAGCTGTGGAGAGAGCTCTTCGTCTTCAACCTACCTCCAGAATGTAAATCGTCTGACCCGTCACCAAGACTCGAATCATCATCATGTCTACTCTGCCAAAGACCGTATTCAATCGTGCTCGAATCAAGGCAATCAATGTGCCTACCTCTTCTACGTGTGTTGATGGCTATGACAGGCACAATGAAGTCACTAAGATTCCTATGATTTAGGAATCTTCTTCTTCCTTCAACGTCGGTGATCATTCTGTTCTCCGAAGCTAACACATCTCGGTATGTGCCTGGGTTATCGCTATGAACGGATCTTGGTTCATCTTCTCTTCCCTTGGGAATGGAATCACAGATTTCAATCAGTGGATCGGCCGCGAGAGGATTAAACTCAATGTCAACGACTGAGTGAACAACCTCTTCTTGTGTAGGCTCAACAGATCGAACATCTGGAGGATCTTCGTTAGGAGGAACGCGCAGCGCAGATAGAGGGATGTTCATGTCTCTTCCGATTTCAGTCAGCTTGTAGGTGCTTGCTCCAAGATGCCCCTTAGCAACAATATCGAGCTTCAGATTGCTTCTGTGGACCAGGTTCGAGAGGCCGATGAATTGGGGTATATCCTCATTGAAGGCTTCGACAAGAAGCAGGATACCCGATGCATCATCTTCTTCCTTCTGCCAGTTAGATATCCAGATCAAATCGCCGAAGGAATTGACGATCTCCCGAATGGATTCTTGGTTTCTGCAGAACAAAGGGATATTCCTAACCCAGAACCAAACAGCTTCCTTCGTGTGGTGCATGCCTCCGTCTCTGAGAGAGGTAAAGGAGATCATAGAATCGTTCAGCTTCACAGCCTGAACCAACTGATGACGCCATGCCTCATATGATGATTCAAAGTAAACAACCGCTCTTCTTTCCTCATATCTGAAGATCTCTAACGCCTGCGGCCATCTTTTCCCGAGAAAGGCAGCAAGGTCTCTCCACGCTAGGTTATCATCCCATGAAACACCTAGAGCGAGATCAAGGGATCTCATGAAATCACTCCTGATAGGGCAATCAGGTTTGAGATGCACGATCGTTCTCTTCGGGACATGGCCGGATTGTCCTCTCGGTGAGGTCCCCCTCGGCAACGGAGGGAAGACCACATGGGAAGCAAGGTCGGGTCTTGGCGGCGCGACCTGCCTGCTGCGACACTGTCTAGAGATGTGCCCCTTCTCTTTGCATAGATAACAGACTTTAGGGTTGTTGCACTGAGATGCCCAATGCCCTCTCTGCAAACATCGAAAGCAAGAATCCTTCGGGACAAGAAACGGAGACGTCCCCTCCAGCAGGTTGTTATGATGAGGAACCCTGTTGGACATCGTCACCGATCTGCGCCCCTGTGTTCCGTGGTCGTGCATGGTATTCTGATCACGTGAGTCTGATCTCCACAGACGATCGAGGTCCTGTATAACAGCGTCTGTGGGTATCTGTGAGGACGCAAATCTTCTCCTTCAATCAGAAACTTCTGCCCTGACGCTACGGTGGAGCATCCTTCGCGAGCCGATCAAGACAGAACGGCAGGAACCCGGATCCCCGAAACCAAGGTGGCCCCCAGCGGACGGAGTGTCCCACTGGGGTGGCGGCGCCGCCGGTCAACGCCGGTCTCGAGATCGCCCTCACGATCGCCTAGGGTTGCGCCGCGATCTCTTTCTCGGTTCCTCGTTCTCTAGCATCTTCGTATGGGTGACAATGCCATTCACTTTAGAAGAGATCTGGGTGATGGCATATTTCAAGAGATTATCGCATGCTCAGAACTCAATATTTTGCTAAAAATGTGTAGTCAAAAAGTCTCAAGAAGTCTTTCGAAACTGTACTTTTGTTGGGGCTAACTCATTTGTTGAAGCTGGTTGAAATTCCTATTGTTGTGGTTGCTATATCCCGACGGTTGTTGTTCATGGGCTGGTGGTTGCTCATAGGTTGTTGTTGATTCTGAGATTGACCTTGCTATTGTTGATTCTAAGAGTTGTTGTTCCTATAGGAAAAATTTGGATGGTCCCTCCATCCTTGATTGTAGGTTTCTGAGAAAGGGTGGTAGGCTTGTTTGTTGCTGAAATTGCCTATTGCATTGACCTATTCTGGCATCTCTGTGGTGTTCATTTGTGGTGCAAAACAAGAAGAATACTTATGACCAGGAGATCCACATGCTTCACTCACTTGCTCAGCTGATTGGACAAGATGAGTGGTCAACTTCTCAAACTTTTGAGTCAAAGCATCAAACTTGGTGGCAATGAGATCTACTGCATCTACAATGTGCTTCCCACTAGATTTCTCAGTTGAACTACTTGGTGAGAAGGTCTGGCTGGTCCTTTCAGTGCTCCACTAATTGTGGTTGAGTGCCATGTCTTCAATAATAGCATATGCTTCACTCTAGGACTTGTTCATTAGAGATCCATTTGTAGCAACATCAATAGTCATACAGGTGTTGTAGAATAACATGTTGTGGAAACTTTGTAGTAACTTCCAATTAGTCAACCCATGGTGAAGACAAAGGCATTGCAATTCCTAAAATCTCCCCATTTATCATTGAGTGTTTCACCTTCCTATTTCTTGAAGTTAGTGAGTTGGCATCTTAGTTGAGTTGTCTTACTAGGACGAAAGTACTTGCTGAGAAAAGCATGCAATAGCTCATCCCACCTCTTGATGGACCGCTTGGGAAAAGAAGAGAGCCACGCCTTGGCTTGATCTTGTAAAGTGAATGGGAATAGGAGTATACATACTCCTTCAACTAGAACACTATTGATCTTGAAGGTGTTCATGTATTGCAAAAACTCAGCTATGTGAAGATATGGATCTTCATAGGAGTTCCTCCAAAACGGTTATGTTGGATCATCTGCATTATGGTGGGTCTGATAGAGAAATTATTGGCTTCAATAGCAGGATAATCAATGGCTCTACATATGTTGATGGCAGCCGACACAATGAATTCCTTAAGCAGGCGGTTGTCCTCAATCTTTGATTCTTGATGAAAATCGGGTGAAGGTGGTGATGAAGGTGTTGAATGTGGTGATGAAGGTTGTGATCCCTCCAAGCTTGAAGAGTTATCACTCCTCCTTTCTCTCCTTCGACTACAAAAGGTTCACTCAGTTTCTGGGTCTAAGAAGATTGATGTCTCATGACCCCTCTTAGAGGGACTCATGCAACCTATAAACGCAAAAGTTGAATGAAAATCACACGACTAAGATGTTATCACAATATGGAACTGGAAAATGATGACTTAGTCTCGAATACTAACTAGCACTTTTACTCTAATTAAAATTATCATAGCTCCACAACAACGATGTCAAAAACTTGTTGATTGACAAAGGCTAGCGAGTTTTAATCTCAACTCATCAACACCTACAAGTATACGAGATCAATTGTAGTCGAGGTTGAACTACAGAGAGCTAGGCTAGTTAGGAGCAAAGAGCTAACTTTCAATAATCTAAGTCGGATTACAACAATTGAGTTTGATTGTAATTAACAAGATGGCAAATAAAATAGCAAAAGTTTAATTTTAAAGGTTGAGATCAGGTTTAAGAAGATCCTGAACCTAAGTTTCACCTATGTACTATCACATCATGTGTAACTATGAAATTAAACATGCCAATTAATTTTCAAAGGAGGTTGTTGTCATCATATACCTCCTGGTGACATGAGGCGGTTCTCATACTCACATAGCACTCCTGTGTCTATGCTTAGATTCGAACACAACCTTGGATCCTCAACATTCTCAAACCACTCTTGTGGTCAGGAGCATGTTTCCATGAGATCTAATCCCTACTCCCTCATATATTCTCCCGAATAGAACAAAGAAGCATGAAATATGTACAATTGGTGGTCTATCATACATACATGCAATTAAACACCATAAAAACTCATGGAGAAGCAGATTAACTAACATTAGATATAAATTATGAGTTTAGATGAGTCATAGTATTGGAGCTACTCTCCCATGTCCATGAAGAAGGGTTTTACTCGTACATAATGAAGAAACACATGCACAAATCACAATTTCTAGAGTTTTACATGATTAGAAATAAGAAAAGCCAAGAAATACCAAAGAGTGAAGTGGAAGGAGTAAAACTACAGATTGAGGATGAAGTTCCACCCTTGTAGTAGTTCCAACTCAGAATATCTCCCCTCCTGAGAAGTTTTTCCGGAGTAGAGAAGCTCAACCACACCCTTGGAGGAAAAAAGGGGAAGGAAATGATAAAGAATGGAGATTCCTTCTCAAGAAACCTCACCTTCTTCTCCAAAATCACCCCTATCTTGATCTTCAACTCTTTCGAGTTGAAAAGTGCTTCAAATGATGAGTGATAACCGCCCCAAGTGGTTGCACTCATTTTTAAAATGAGGGGTTGTTGTTTCTTAAGTCTGATAAAATCTGACAAAGACACGACGTGTCTTTCTGAAGACACGCCATGTGGCATAGTGCAACTGTCACTTGGACTGCTCTTCTCTGATAAGTACATGGTGTGTCGCTAATGAGACAAGTTGTGTAGCTACAATTGAAGATGACATGGGTGGATGACACATGCCATGCGTTAATAAACACACGTTGTGTACTTTGTCAGAACTTTGAATTTTGTCTTTTGAGCGTGTAGACATGTCGTGTCTGGGTGAACGACACGTTGTGTCTTCTGTTATGTAGTTGGAGATGAAATCCCCTGGGAATTTACATGCCCTGTGTTAAATAACACACACCATGTGGTTTGCTTTGCATGGAGGAATGCCCTTCCTGGAAAGTTACAGGTTGTGTACAAATAAAGAGACAACATGTCTTGTTCAGTTTCTTCAGGATCAACTCAATATCAGATGCAAATCAATAGGAAATCCAACTAAGGCCAGATTTTGGTTGGATTATCTTCATTTCGTCCTCTTTGATGTGTACAAGTGATCAAGATCATATAACAAGTAAAACAACTAAAAGATGGCAATTTAAGTATGATTAGAGGCTAAATGGAGAGCTAATTGAACTGAATTTGTGTGCCTAAATGTGCAAAACGTATATATGAAATGCTCACATCAATTGTCCTATTGGGTATCTGATTGAAGCTGCTACAGCAGCCAAATGATGATCAATCATCCAGTTATGGGATTCTAGATCACTTATCTTGGTGTTCACATTTGCCCATTTGTGTCTGCATGTTTGTAAGGATGCTATTATAGCTCAACACACATTCTCCCAATCTTTCCGTTAAGGATTCTAAGTTAGATATAGATTTCTGATGTTGTTGAAACAAACTTTCTCTTTTTCCATTGAAGTTTCCTTATTGTGGTTGAGGTGGAGGTCTATTTTTTTGAAATCTAGGTGGAGTTCCTCTTCCTACGACTTGTCCATGTCCCTTACCCATGGCTTGAGATGATTGATTCAATTGATATAAATTTTCTACTGTCGAGGTGTTTCTGTAGGAAAATCCAGGATGATCAGGGCTTTTGTAATTCACATATAATACATTCTCAATCTGAGTTTCTTCTTCTTCATGAGTGTATATACAATGATCAACACCGTGACCAACTTCCCCACAAGTGAAACACTTTACGATCACCTCAGTAAAGTACCTTGAATTTACTTTCTTCAGATTCTAGACGCCTGCTGCCATCCTATGCAATTTATTGTTAATGTTTTCCAGTAACCTTGAGTCTAGAGAACTACTACTAGCAACTGGCACAGTTGTTGTAGAATTTCTGTTGTAGTCTCTTCCTACTTGAAGTGTGGCCATGTTGTTTATGATTTCCTTTGAAGTTTTGGCATCATGTTTCCTAAATTCGCTACCCGTTGCAGCGCTTAGTGAAGTTCTTTCTACCGAGGTAAGACTTTCATAGAAAGTGGTGACAATAAAACCTTCACCGTAGCCATGGTGTGGACAGTCTCTCAAATATTCCTGATATCTTTCCCATGCATGGTACAAACTTTATAAAGGTTTTTGCTTGAAATCAGTAATCTTATGCTTACACCTGATAGTTTTCTCAATGGGATAGAATTTGTTTACAAAGGCTTCTAACGGTTGTTGCCAAGATGTAATTCTTTTTTGAGAAAGGTACCACTGGAAGGCTTTGTCTTTGAGAGAGAAATGAAAACTCTTCATATATCTGACTTCTTGAGACACCCTATTCATCTTAAGGGTGTCACACAATGTTTTGAAAGTGTCGATATGATGGTAAGGGTTCTCTTCAACATTGTTTCCTCCAAACATTTAATTCTGAATCATATGGATGAACCCAGGCTTTAACTCAAAATTCGCTACTGATATGAGAGGGAGGACAAAATGTTCTCTGTTGTCATTTACACTAGTAATTAGAGAACGAAGAGTGGACTTGTTCTCAGGATCATTGACAGTGGGTGGCTCCTGCACTGCCATTGGGTCGATGAGGAGGATATTTGCCTCTGAAAATTCGACATGTAACTCCAGGGTTGACAAGAAATGATGTTTAACTACCTATAAGAAAAATACTGAACGGATTAGAGTCAAAGACTAGAAACATAATCAATATTATAGCAAATAGACAATTTAAAAAATGAATGCTAATAAAGGTTTTGCAAAGTTTAGAAACAATGACTAGTGATAAGTAGACCACAAGTTCTTAAAGAATATCCATCACCTTATCCCTGGCAACGATGCCAAAAGTTGATCTCTCTTTTTTGTGGGTCAAAAGTGTAAACACAATTGTCCAGTCAAAGATATCAGACTTTATATTTATACCCGACTAGAAGAGACATCCCCAACTCAATAAGGTGTCTATTGTAGTAGTACAGGGTCGAACACAAGGATAAGAGGAATAAAAAAATAAGAATGAGAGATCTTAGCTTAGTCTAGCCTAACTAAAAGAGTGAATTTGATGGTGTTGTGATTTAGGAACGAGTTAATCTAATTAAGCAGTAAAGTCTAAGTTTAGAAAGAACTATAAGAGGAAACAAATTTTAGAAAACAATGATAAAAAGGAACTTGGATTGGGTTTCTCCAATAAAGCCAACCACAACTATATAAAACCTTAAATCCTATTTTATATATGTTCTCTACTCATTTTGTAAACGACCATAAAAAATTATATGTTACTTATTTCTCTTGAGATCTAGATAGATTTCTATCTAACGGGGTTGTCTCTCTCGAGGTAGTAACTAAAAGATTAAGGAAAAATCATATGACTTTTGTTATAGTAACTCCTCACTATCATGTTTTGTTACTATCTTATACTCCAAATCTAGTTGAAATCATTCTCTTGAACAATATTCATATCAAACGTCGAAAGGGGGTAGCTAATCATCAATCGACGCAGTAAAATAAGAGCACAAGAACCAAACTTTGAAGAACATATGCCATAAAATCAAAGATGAACAATTACATAGTTGGTAGGGCATGACGGCTACTCCCAACCCACGTTTAGGAGTTTAGCCACACATGGCAACATAAAAAAATGGCTACAACTTGAATAAGTCATGATAAGGAAAGAAAAGGGAAGGATGGATACAAAGGTATATTGAATGATCGATCTACCAACCTCTCAGTTGATCAGGAAAGTGGTCACACAAAGTTAACATCTGACCTTCCCCCTTCAGTCCTAGATTAGCTCAAGGTAGGTCCATCAAATTATTGATGGTGAAGAATCGAGTTGCCAAGGAAAGATCTCAACATTTAGGTCGATAGAACTAGTCTTGTCGATGGTTCTCACCATTGGGCTCTGAACTTGGTGGCATCCTTTCGGCTCTAAAGACTTGTGGGGATCGAAGATCCTTTGAAGTGACATGTTGGGGGGGTCTATTAATAGTCTTCCAGTCTTGGTCTATCGACATGACTGATCCATGTGGCATCAACCTACGACATCGACATTCAACTTCAATGAATATCTTTGAAAAGTCTTTGTCAATCGACAATATTGTCAATCTCTTCATAGCATTGACATAGTGACTCTTTGATAGGAGCTCATCAGTGTTCAGTTGTGTCAACAATGATGTCGACCGGTGTTGTAGGGATGACTCCTCAATAGGAGTGTCAAGGATCTTTTGAACGATTTAGACCAAAGCGTCGACATGGTCATCAATGTTAGGTTCCTCATTGATGTTATGTCAACTCTAATCCTCGACAGGCTTTGTCGATGGACTCGTTCGATAGCTCAGTACTGGCATCAATCTGTCAATGTGGTCTTTGTCGAGGTAGTCTGTCGAGATGACTTCAACAGGTTTGACGATCACCTTTTGATAGGCGAGTGTTTGAATTGCTCGATGGCTATCACTCGATACATACATGTCAAGATTCTTCAACAATGTGATGTTCGATGTGTCTGTTGATCATAAATCAATATTCTTTTGTCGATTCTTTGGAGGAAGGATTTTTATCAACCATCCTTGTTGATGACAAATTTAGAGTTTGTCAGGAAATTGCTTATACTTCATCATTTTTGTCAGATTTGTACCAAATTCCTTCAAATATAAAAAAACTAAATCATAACCTAACAATAGGTGAATCGAAGCTAAAATGAGTAAAACCATATATCTAAATATCAATTCTAAGGATTTTCATTATGAAAAGGCTATAAAAAGTGCATCAAAGCTGATGTTATCAACTCCCCCAAATTTAGAAATTAATTTGTCCTTAATCTAATAGAATCATCATTTTAATTGATCAAGCAAGTAGAATCTAAAATTTACTAAAAATAATTTTTAATGCAAAACCTCTATTCAAAACTATTCATGTCTTCATTAAATGATCTAGCTTATCAAGAATATCAATTTACCAAAAGATTCTTTCTTTGATTTGTTCTTAATCATTTTTTGGTCATATTCTTAACTCTGACATATATTTCACTTTTCAAAGTAGCTTTCACTCTCGTCAAGATATTATGTGGAAACAATAAGTAGGCAAAAAGGATTATGGCTAGTCCTCTCGTCTTCCTGGGTCATTCAAGCACAAGTCCGTTTAAATGGGCAAGTGATCCCTGCATTCAAAACCAGTTGGTTTTAGAGCACTGATTGCACATCCTAAGTACCACTGCTCTGAATTTCAATACTTCTAAATGAATTCCATTGGAATCGAGGCAGTGTTTTTAGAGACTAAGTAAAATCGACATTTATGTATTCATGAGCACAACAATACACCATGCTAATAGATCTTTTATCATGGCACATCTCTCTGATTCTTTTTCACTCCTCCCTCTTTTTGGGATTAATAAATTTTTTGGAAGAAGAAACGAGGTATCACTTTCTTTATTTTTGTGAAAACATGCCTTTGACATGATGATTCTATTATTTTTGGTAAGAATCAATTGTTGACATCTCGAAGTTAAAATAAAAAAAGAGAAAGAATTGAAGCTTTTCTAAAGGAAAGTATAAAAATAATATCAGTAATGAAAAGTTTTTTCTGTGATATCTTGTAATTTTGCAAAAAGGTATAGTTTGAGAGAAAACTAGATTGTTTGTAGACGGAGTTTTCAATCATCTGCATCTTCATGACTTTATAAAAGAAAGTTTGAAAAGTGTAATGAAAATAAAGAAATTATGAAAAGAAATGATAAGGGAAAAGAAAGTAAAGTTTGTTATACTTTAGATGCGTTTGTGATATTGTAGATGCCTATTTCACGAGGTTACACCCCCTGAAACTTACAACACACACTGTCCTCGGAGTGTGAAAAAGAAAGTAGGAAAAAATGTAGACATGTGAGATGTTTAGTGGAGGTCAATTGTTGCCCATGGAGACTTGACCAACATCACATCTATTGGATTCACATAAATTGTTGCTATATTCCTTAAAAGAGTTTAATACCTCTTTGAATAAATAAGAGAATACTTACATAAGGTAAATATCAGGTATGAAACTCATGTTATTTAAATTTCCTTGATTTATATTTTAGAAATGTTTGTCATCTTCAAAAAGGGGGAGATTGTTGGCTAAATTTGACATTATCAAACCCTTTGTTTTGATGATGACAAACATTTCATTCTTGTGGATCTAACTTGTTATTTTAGTCTTTCAGGGAAAAATAAATAAGGCAGTGGATAGCTGAAAATCTACACAAATTGGAAGATCAACATGCTTAGATTGCTTTTATTTTCATGATTGTACTCAATGTAAAATCTTATACAATTATATAATGTACAAGTACTTAGACTTCATGTAAATGAAGCGTTAGATATTCCCTATATACTCACAACACTTAGATCCTCCCCTAAGATATAAGCACAATTACACATTGATACACACACTTAGTCGATCAACACATTGAATCAGGGATTTTCTCGGTCGACAAATTCCTCAATCGAGACACTCTCGGTCGATAAAGTTCTCGACCGAGAATAGACCCTCCTAGCCGTTAGACTGAGTTAGCAAAGTTGTTGGGAGTTGGAATCGAACGTTACAACCCATTGACCTCAAACTTCCATTTGGTCGACAAAAAGCTTGATCGAGACAATCTCGTTCGACAAACTTCTTGACCATGAGAAGTTCTGGAACTACACTTTTCAGCAATAAACAACTAGATGTTGCAATGTAATTAGTGGACACCTAACGGCTAGTTGAGCACTAAGAACACCCTAGAAAGTGTCTAGAATGTCCCTAAGCACTAGTAGGCCATTCCTATTGTTGTGTTTTAGGGGAAATAGAGAAGGCAGCAGAAACAAAAAATTTCTTCTCCCAAACCCAGAATAAAGGAATCGCATCAACGTCTATACAATAGGAAGGATCGTTTGTAGAGGCGTACCTTGTCCCGAGGCTCACTCGGCGACATTACCTCATGGCTTGCATGGTCTTCACCTCTAGTCTTGGATGGTGTCTGTACAGCTCCTGGTCTCACCGGGACTGTCGGGATTGATAGCTGTCCTCCGAGCGGCAGAAGTCTCCTGCCTCTGAAGTAGTCCCCACGGACCACCTGGAACTTCGATCGCCTTGTCGCACAAGGCAGCGGAAGGAGTTGTACCCTCCTCTCGGAGTACTAGTCACCTACATACTCTCCTGCAACCAGTCACTTTTCTGCAGTTGTCTTTCCCTTGCTCTGCCTCCCTTATCGGGTAGCACTTACTCGGGCTCTCTTAGTTACCACAACCAGAGAGAACGACAACTTTATAGAGAAACTGGTGTTCAGAGTTGTACTTTTTAAGAAGCCCCCAATACACCTATATATAGGAGGGTCATGGGACAGGGTTCTCTACCCCAAGCAATGCAGGATTAAAGCAGGAGTAGAAGGGTTCGAGATTTTCTACAAAACAACCAACTACGCCAGCTGAACCGATCGTTTCAAGCATGAATCGATCGGTTGGGGACCTGAGTCAATCGGTTCACACTTGAACCAATTGGTTGGGGCACTTGAGCCGATCGATTCACTTTTGAACCGGTCGGTTCACTGCCCTGGTCAGTTCTCGGTTGACTTTTCCTCTTTTGTTTCGAATTGATCCAAATACCAATCCTTGTTCCAATCAAATTGGACAAGTGAAATGAAGAGAAATTTCTCACCAACCTGACTTTCCCAACTTGCACGGTTGGACCAATTGAGCTGATCGGTTCAACACTTGAACTGGTCAGTTCAGCCTGTCCTGAGCTGATCGACTCACCGAGCTGATCGGTTCACCAAGCTGAGCCGATCAGTTCATTATATGAGCCAATCATTTCATCATATGAGATTTTCTACAAAACAACCAACTACGCCAGCTGAACTGATCGTTTCAACCATGAAGCAATCGGTTGGGGACCTAAGTCAATCGGTTCACACTTGAACTGATCGTTTGGGGCACTTGAGCCAAGCGGTTCACTTCTGAATCGGTCGGTTCACTGCCCTGGTCAGTTCTAGATTGACTTTTCCTCTTTTGTTTCGAATTGATCCAAATACAAATCCTTGTTCCAATCAAATTGGACAAGTGAAATGAAGAGAAATTTCTCACCAACCTGACTTTCCCAACTTGCACAGTTGGACCAGTTGAGATGATCGATTCAACACTTGAATCGGTCAGTTCAGCATGTCCTGAGCCGATCGACTCACCAACTGAGATGATCGGTTCACCAAGCTGAGCCGATCGGTTCATCATATGAGTCGATCAGTTGGGAGTGTTGTAACGCTCGGGCTCACTGCCCAAGGCTCTAGTAGAGTTTCTGTAATGACAACTGGCCCCACAAACTACCACTAGCCTTAACTGCACGCTTTAATCTCACTCACGCACAAGCCAGGATCAACTTCCCGACTGGTCACCCATCCTAGTACTACTCCAAGCTGAGCACGCTTAACTATAGAGTTCTTTAGTAATGGGCTCCCAGAAAAGGAGGTGCACCTTGGTGATATGGGTAGTCTAATCATTCCTTTTAAGATCATGTTATTTGAGGCCTCAAATCCTAGGATGTTACAATCTCCCCCACTTAGCGCTTGACGTCCTCGTCAAGGCTCAACTATAAGGCCTCATAATCTTTTCCCCATTTCAGTGCAGACCCACAATGGCCCATAGACACCCAGCTCCCGATCACGGAATACTAGCGCAAGGGTGGCTACGTCAACCATGGACATCCCTTTCCTACATGTTTGGACCGCACGTCTCAAGACTGGCATCCCATGTCCATGTGGGCGCCACCTACTAGACGGGAATTGGCTCTGATACCATTTGTAATGCCCGGGACCACTTTCCAAGGCTCTAGTAGAGTTTCAGGAATGACGACTGGCCTCACAAACCACCACTAGCCTTAACTGCACACTTTAATCTCACTCACATGCAAGCCAGGATCAACTTCCCGACTGGTCACCCATCCTAGTACTACTCCAAGTTGAGCACGCTTAACTATGGAGTTCTTTAGTAATGGGCTCTCGGAAAAGGAGGTGCACCTTGGTGATATGGGTAGTCCAATCATTCCTTTTAAGATCATGTTATCTGAGGCCTCAAATCATGGGATGTTACAAGTGCAGACTGTGCAAAATCAGTCAATTGCAGTTTCAATAAATTCGATACTCTAATCAATCGGTCCAACACCTTGAAAACTATGATATTGAGCTATCAATTGATTGAGTGTTTAATTGAACTACTAAACTCCTTTAGCAATCAATCTAAACATCATTTGTGGATAAACTCCTCTTCCAGGTGAAATCCTATGTGTGTGACCCTGCAGGCCCATTTCACATTAGCAGTGAAAGTGCATAACACTTATGACTTCACAAGAAAAGAGCGGTGCCTAGTCGCACATCAGTGCTACCCAAGTGAAAAGGAAAGTTGGAGAACAACTTTCAATCCTACAATCTGTGAATGGTGTTGCAGTGAATGTATAATTCCTTTGTCTCTGATATCCCAAATGAACTCCAGGCATGGAACAGTCATCCTGTCAACGTTCAATCACTTTCTTGATCTCAGAGTAGATTGGAGGAGATATGTATGACATCAATATCACATATTGACTCACACATGTGTGTGCATGCCTATCTCAATCCTACTCATCAAGTGGCCATGGATATCAAACTCCCTCAGGAGAGACAAATCCCATATCTATCATTCACCCCTCAAAAGCCCCATGTGTCAAAGCCACCCAATCATCACCTTTATAACAACCCATGTTTTAGAACTGCGTTTGATGATGTCAAAGTGTACCCAACGACATGTTTTGAGTGTAGTGATTTCAGGTCAAAGAATCACACTCACCACCATCATTGTGAGAACTGACTATTACTACCATGTCATGGTTCCATGTGTCAAACTCACGGTGGGTCTGTTCGGTTCAGTTGTTCTCTAACAAGTACATGTGTTTGGTTTGATATCTCCATATCATGACTAACAAGATTATGTCATCAACCAATACCACAATCTAGTCTTGTGTGTCATTGTTGTCTATCTACCTTCCACAATGACATCTGACTAGGGACATAATAAGAATGTACAAACTCTTAGCATCTATATGATCTCATCATTCAGGTCCTCAACCTGAAAGCATACGTCATTGAGTATTATCATTCTCTAGACATTCAATCTGTTCTATCATTATCTCATATGAATAAACCAGAAAGAATTGGAAGTTTGCTTTTGATGTTTATCAAATCAATCTTAATGTATCCCACCAATCATCCCATGATTGGCTCTCAGGGCATACATACCAACAGACTCCCACTTGCACTGTGAGCAAATCACCCTTGAATCATATTCATAGTGATCTTCAAACATGTCCCACATGTTACTGTACTCTAGTGCTAACATAGTGAGTTATGGCAACACCTTGCCGAAGTCGGTATTAACTGCATGTCTCTCATCTCTTCACTGTACGTCACACGTATGAGATGGAGTTGCCATAATATGCGATCTAGTATTCCTTTGCCATATTGCATGACCAAGTACTGCTTACTTGTCATCAAAGATCGGAATATCTATAAGTTCATCTCATGAACTTCCAGATCCATATAGTATCCACTAATGTTCTCTAACACATGGATACTTGACTTTTCCTTTTAAATGGCTTTATTGGAATGTTTCCATTTATCAACAAACATTCATTTTTATATATCCCATATATATTTTGCGATTAATTTTCTGTCCTTTTCAGAAGTTCGCATCAGTGTAACTCTTTACAGTGAATCCTTCCTTATTTCCATAGAACTAGTACTTCTCAAGTACTTATCAAGTTCTTATGGTATTCTAGCAACCCTTACTGGAACTAGACAGACATCCACTTGTCATGTTCCACATACGAGTTATCAGGATGAGCACATCATATTGTCATGTCCTACATACAAGATGATGAATGCATTTTATTCTTGCTATGTCTATACATGCAATATAATGGGATGATTTTGATAGATCCATATCTATTCTTAGTGTTTCCATTCTTCATAAGAATTGGACACTTGGCCTTGAGATACTAACTCCATGTAACATGGACAAGTTTTCTCCCACTGAATCTGTACACACTGAACCCTTCAGTATAGATTGCCAATGTATGCTCTCTCTTTTTCAGGTCAAGAGGTTTTCGAGAACTATCTTTGTAGATTTCTATTCCTATCGCATAGGAAACGTCTCTATCTTCCTTAAAGATAATTTCCACAAAGGATTCCATTCTAGAACATCTCATTCCTCATCAACATGTGGAATGCAAATACGCTCCCACTAAATCACATATCCCTTCTTTATCTTTGTCATATCAGTCAAACCCTTTGACCATATTATCAAAGTAAAGATCCAGCTCTGATTTTCTTATACTTAATTTGATTAGTCCATTGTAACTTATAGACTTCATTTTCATTAATAGATTCATAAACCTTATAGGTTGTGTCATGTACACATCCTTGTTTTATTCCTCATAAGAATGCAGTTTTAGTATCTGTATGCCAAATGTCTTAGTCATTCAGTTGCAATCAACAAGCATCATCCTTCTTAAAATGTTATCCATGTGTCTTAACGCTTAAAACTCATTCTCACTTATGGATTTCATCCCAATGGGTGCTACCATCAAGGTCATATCTTATGGTTCACATGGAAGTCATTTAGGATGTAATGGTCATAAACCATAACTCAAAATTCGGTTCCTCATATTCATCTAGATAGTTGACTCATCACATGACCAACTCATCACATAGATAATCGAGATGTATCTGTCAAGGATATAAGAACTCACAACCATTTGTGATTCTTAATGTCCTTTATTAGTGTAGGGTATTCTTTATTTAAGAAGAAATTAGTTATTTAATAATCATCCTCTAACTCCTTAGAGTATGACTCCTTTTGATTTAGACATCATCATGCCTTAATCATGAGTTCACTATGATACACTATCATAATCACTCATAAGGATCTCAAACATTTGGTTCAAGTATTTCATTCATTGATCTCATCAAGAATTAACACTTTCCCAAATTCGTACTTCATCTATGATATTCTTGAACACTTCAAGATATTCATATTGGTGTTTCTCTAAACACCGCTTGAAGTATTAGCATTTGCTCCAATATGTATGTAAATACATCACATGTATTATACCTAATAGGATAATCATTCTCCCACTACCACTAGTAAAGATTGATTAATCATGTCTAAGAGATTCATGTCTCTTACTGGTTCTCTAACCAAAAGAGTTTATCTTATCCATCATATGGATACTACATATGAATTTCTCATGATTTATGCTAATATGATTGTTTGAGTTATCAATAACTTTTAGGTATCATTTTATCTTATGCATACCAAGTACAACAAGATAAACAAGGCATTGCCACAAAGATCATATCTTTGAATTTGAAATATCAACTATATTGATAGCCATCCTTGTCTTAACAAGATGAAACAATAAAGTGTTTCTATCGGCAAATTGAAATAGCAATTATCCACTCTATTTCATGCCCTTTAGACTGAAATAAACTGAAAGGTACTCCTATCTATGGCAGCAACACTTGATCCAATGATGGGTACTCCTTTCTTGGTCCTTTTATAAAGGCCATCACTTCTTTGTAGATATTACATATCATATATGTCATATCTATATCTTGGTATCATATACCTCAGATAAAGAAGTGTTTATTTCATGATACCTATGGTGGAGATCTCTATCCCCTCCTTTCGTCTTCTTTTGTTCTTCCATATATAGAGGGCATTTCCCTCATTCACCCTCCCATGTGCCTTGAGGCTGAAGACGACTTGGGCTACTGGCTAGCATCAGAACCCTTCTTAGCTTTGCCCTTACCCTTGCCTTTGGACCTGCCTTTCTTTTTGTTGATTAGAATCACATATTTAGGCTTGTCCTTCTTCATCTATGCCTCTACTATCCTCAACATGTCCAACAACTCTGTCAACGCTTTTCAAAGTTGTTCATGTTGCAGTTCATCATGAACTATATGATTCTCACAACATTTGCAATATCATGCTAGTAGCCAACTCTTGGCTCAGAGGCAATCCCAGTCTAGTTAGGTTTTCCACGTACCCAATCACATTGAGTGTGTGAATACCTACTGGATCTTCTTCTATCATGACATACTAGGACAATGTCTTGGAGACATCATATGTCTCATGTTATCTCTGCAACTCATAGTTCAGAGAACACAACATTAAGCACTCCACATCAAATGTCATCCTCAGTATGCTTCCATAAGCATACTTTCAGCCATTGGTGTGGTGGGATTGAGTTCATCTGGTTCTGGTATAACTAGGACTTAGAGCTTTTTCTCTTTGATTGAGAACACTTCTCAACATCCTAACCAGTCATGGAAATTATTCTCATTTAATTTGTTGGTCTCAAAGACCAATTGCAAATAAAGTGATTATTGTTGATTAGCCATTTATTGTACAAAAGGAAATATATGTAATTTAGTCCAAAAACTCATTTTTGACTTATTTGATTGATTTGACAAAGTTTTACGATATAATTAGGACTTTAATTAATTATCGCTCCCACTATTTTTGTTCAAATTGATAGCCCACACCATCAATTCAGAAGATTGCAGCGTACAATCTTCTAGTGGGTCAAGATCCTGAAATCCTCTGAGTCATGGACTTGCTAGGGCTGTCACCCACAACTTAGATCTACCAGGTAGGCAATACTTGCCAATTGCATCATATGCAACTCTTAAAAGATGTCATATACAACTCCTTGCCATGATCACCTCCATGCCTCAAGGTTCTAGATCCTATCTAGGTCACCTTGTTAAGTCCGACCCAAAGCCTACACGATGAATATGCACCCTGCTAGGGCAGACCAACATATTCATCCTTCACACTTCCACGAGATAGACGGTGCACCACGCTAGGGCGTGCCCACACTTGGTCGATCAAGCTTTTCACGTGTGTCGCATTTGGAAGGCATCTAAAACTTTAATATTTAATGAGGGATTTGGTTTTTATAGGTACATATACATATACAATCATCACAATATATAGTATGTATCATATACATGCTACATCCCATAAAAAACATATGAAATGATAAAAGCAATGATTATGGCCATCCTAATGTGATTCCTCGAGCCAAGAGGAATCACGGTCATCTAGGTCTACATCACATGCAACCTGCACAAACCGGTCTCGCTCCACGAACCGTCACAGTAATCTAGGTCTCCTCATGGCCGCCACCCACTCGTCTCGCTCCATGAACCGGTCTTCTAGAACGCCAACCGATCGGTTCACGCCTTGAACCAATCGTCTCAATTGTCGTCAGGTTGTCTTCCATTCTTTGACATAACAGGAAATAAAAGTTCTATCCTATTTACATTTGAATAGGGAAAACCTCGAGTTACATTCGGGGGGAGCAAAGGTAGGAAAGAAATCTTGAGTTATCTCGAGTTACATCAGGAATAAGAGATAGGGAATTGGTGCGCAGACCGAGATGCAAGCAACCACATTCAACCAAGCACACATACATAGGGTTTATTGGCCATAACCATGCTATACATCTACCACAAAACTCATTTAAGGGCGACGCGTATCGAGTGCATTCATATTACATATCATATATGTATATTGGGATTTGTGGATTTAGTATTGGAAATGCATAAAGCCAATTTTATTTGCATTGTATGCAATAAATAAAGGCGACAAATCAAAATCGATCACATCGATAATCCTAAAGTAAAGAGCAGTTGACGTGGCTCTGATACTACTATTGGGTTTTAGGGGAGACAGAGAAGGCAGTGGAAACAAAAATTTTCTTCTCCCAAACCCAGAATAAAGGAATCACGTCAACGTCTATACAATAGGAAGGATGGTTTGTAGATGCGTACCTTATCTCGAGGCTTTCTCAACGACATTACCTCACAGCTTGTGCAGTCTTCACCTCCGGTCTTGGACGATGTCTGTGCAGCTCCTGGTCTCACCGGGATTGTCGGGATTGACAGCTGTCCTCCGAGCGGCAGAAGTCTCCCGCCTCTGAAGTAGTCCACACGGACCACCTGGAACTTCGATCGCCTTGTCACACAAGGCACCGGAAGGATTCGTACCCTCCTGTTAGATTACTAGTCACCGACACACTCTCCTGCAACTAGTTGCTTTTCTACATTTGTCTTTTCCTTGATGTACCTCCCTTATCAGGTAGCACTTACTCGGGCTCTCTCGGTTACCACAACCAGAGAGAACGACAACTTTACAGAGCAACTGGTATTCTGAGTTGTACTATCTGAGAAGCCCCCAATAACCCTATATTTATAGGAGGGTCATGGGACAGGGTTCTCTACCCCAGGCAATGCGGGATTAAAGCAGGAGTAGAAGGGTTTGAGATTTTCCACAAAATAACCAACTGTGCCAGCTGAACCGATCGTTTCAAGCATGAACCGATCAGTTGGGGACCTGAGTCGATCGGTTCACACTTGAACCGATTGGTTGGGGCACCAGTTCACTGCCCTGGTCAGTTCCCGATTGACTCTCCCTCTTTTGTTTCGAATTGATCCAAATACCAATCCTTGTTCCAATCAAATTGGACAAGTGAAACGAAGAGAAATTTCTCACCAACCTGACTTTCCCAACTTGCTCGGTTGGACCAGTTGAGTCGATCGGTTCAACCCTTGAACCGGTCGGTTCAGCTTGTCCTGAGCTGATCGACTCACCAACTGAGCTGATCGGTTCAGCAAGCTGAGTCGATCAGTTCATCATATGAGCCGATCGGTTGGGAGTGCAGACTGTGCAAAATCAGTCAATTGCAGTTTCAATCAATCTGATACTCTAATCAATCGATCCAACACCTTGAACACTATGATATTGAGCTATCAATTGATTGAGTGTTTAATTGAACTACTAAACTCCTTTAGCAATCAATCTAAACATTGTTTGTGGATAAAATGACCCTGCATGCCCATTTCACGTTGGCAGTGAAAGTCCATAACACTTATGACTTCACAAGCAAAGAGCGGTGCCTAGTCGCACATCAGTGCTACCCAAGTGAAAAGGAAAGTTGGAGAACAACTTTCAATCCTACAATCTGTAAATTTTATTGCAGTGAATGTATAATTCCTTTGTCACTGATATCCCGAATGAACTCAAGGCATGGAACAATCATCCTGTCAACATTCATTCACTTTCTTGATCTCAGAGTAGATTAGAGGAGATATGTATGACATCAATTCACATACTGATTCACACATGCGTGTGCACACCTATCTCAATCCTACTCATCAAGTGGCCATGGATATCAAACTCCCTCAGGAAGGACAAATCCCATATCTATCACTCACCCCTCAAAAGCCCCATGTGTCAAAGCCACCCAATCATCACCTTTATAGAAACCCATGTTTTGGGACTGCGTTTGATGATGTCAAAGTGTACCCAACGACATGTGTTGAGTGTAGTGATTTCAGGTCAACGAATCACACTCACCACCATCACTGTGAGAACTGACTGTGACTACCATGTCATGGTTCCATGTATCAAAGTCACGGTGGGTCTGTCCGGTACAGTTGTTCTCTAATAAGTACCTATGTGTTCGATTTGATATATCCATATCATGACGAATGAGATTCTGTCATCAACCAACACCACAATCTAGTCTTATGTGTCATTGTTGTCTATCTACCTTCAAAAATGACATCTGACTAGGGACATAATAAGAATGTACAAACTCTTAGCATCCGTACGATCTCATCATTCAGGTCCTCAACCTGAAAGCATACGTCATTGAGTACTGTCATTCTCTAGATATTCAATATGTTCTATCATTATCTCATATGACTGAACTAGAAAGAATTGGAAGCTTTCCTTTGATATTTATCAAATCAAGCTTAATGTATCCCACCAATCATCCCATGATTGGCTCTCATGACATACATGCCAATACCTATAAATAGGACATGCCTTAGGACACCGAAAGCATCACTTGTGCATACAATTACACTTGAAATTCATTCTTAGTGAGCAACAAGCTGAGCTAAACTTTCCATCTGTTTCTTTGAGCTCTACAATAGTGTCCTATAGCCTAGTATCTCCTAGCCACCACACTATCACGTTCATCTACAGTGGATAGGAGATCAATACGCCTGATATAGGATCAAAGCGATGTACTCATTGGTAACAAATTTTCTTTCTTCCAATCTTGTTCCTTTGTTATTGTATTTTGTTCTCCTTGACTACTCCTAGGTTCGAGGTTGTTGAAAGGAGGTTATTGGAGCTACTTCTTGGTGGAGAAGGTTGCTTCAAGGGGTGGAGCTACTTCAGGGAGGTGAAGGTTGTTCCGTGGACTTGAAGTTACTTGAGAAGGCTGCCTTAAGGATTGAAGCTACTTTGGGTGAAGGCTACTTCAAGGGTGAGCTTGGAGTTACTTCAGAAGGTTGCTTCTAGGAGGATTGAGGCTACTTCAGGTGAAGGCTACTTCAAGGGTGTAGAGGAAGGTGATTGTATTTTATGTAACATCCCTGCGAGGTAATAAAATTAATCAATTTCAAAATCTCAGTTGGAAATAATCAGGTAGTGGACTGACTACCTTAGATTTCTAAGGTAGGAACCACTCTACATCCTTGTGTCTTCCTTATTTCCTCCTACTTCTTGTCCAAGTATTTAATTGTTTTTAGTTAACTATAAAAACTTCAAAAAGCTCTATTCACCCCCCTCTAGACCTTTCAATTGGTATCAGAGCAGGTATTCAAGGAGCCTTAACAAGTCTTGAAGCATGTGGGATGGTGTGCTCAACCACCTAAACTTGGAGGGAACATGCGTAGCTCGTCCACCACCTTTCGATGGAAACAATTACAACTATTAGAAGAGAAGGATGTAATTCTATTTTCAAGGCATCAGTTGGGAACTTTGGAGAATGGTGTCCACTCCATACATGCTTTTGGAAAATGAGCATGTTACATTGGATGCCAATACGGTAAAACAGGCTCAAGTTAATGCCAAGGTTGTAAGTATTGTATATTGTTCTATATCAGGAAGTGAATTCAATAGAATTTCTTCATGTGAAACTACATATGACATATGGAATAGACTTTCTAATACACATGAAGGAACCGTACAAGTTAAAAATTCTAAGATAAGTATGCTTAAACAAAAGTTTGAACAATTTTGTATGGAACCAAATGAGTCCATTAGTGAAATGTATGCAATATTTTCTACTATCATTAATGGTTTGAGTGCATTAGGAAAATTCATAAGTGAAGAAGATCAAGTGTCCAAGATTCTTAGGTGTTTGCCACCAAAGTACAAACCAAAGGTGACAGCTATTGAAGAAGCAAATGATCTCACAAGATTGAGGATTGAACAACTCATTGGAAACTTGGAGACACATGAGGTCACCCTTGAAGAAGAAGAAAAATTGGCGGCTGAACACAAAAAGGAGAAAAGAAAGGACATTGCATTCAAGGCATCAACTAAAATTAGTCATGACACAAGTGAAGAAGATAGTGAAGAAGAAACTCTCATTGTAAATAGTAAGCAGTATAGAAGATTTAAAACTAACAAAACTTCTAGTGTTTCTTCTTCCTCTAGGTGCTTTGAATGTGGAAAAAGGGGACATTTAAAAAGTGATTGTCCCAAAGTCAAGAAAGGAAAGAAAACATCTCACAAGAAGAAGGAAAAAGCCTACAAAGCTGTATGGGATGACTCAAGTGATGATAGTGAGGATGGAGAAGAAGAGGTGGAGTGCCTTAATGCTACAACAAATGAAGAAGAAGAGGTAAGTCTTTTTGATTTATCTAAAGAAGAGTTAGTTGATAGCATTAATGAATTACATGATAAATATATTGATTTAAAAAGAAACTAAAAAGAGTTACTAAAACTAATGAGGAGTTGTATGCTCAACTAAATGATCTTGCTTATGAAAAAGAAAGTATTATTTTTTAAAACTCTACCTTGAAATCATCTCTTAATGACTGCAATATGAAGCTTCTTACTCTAGAAACATACTATGGTTTTCTTTCTCAAGAAAAGGTTGAAATACTTGCAAAATTGAATGATCATCACAGTCAACCTATCTTGTACACTCATTTAGATTATGATGATGTTATCAAAGAAAGAGATAGTTTGTTATCTAATCTAGAGCAGGCAAAGTTAGATGTTAAACGGAGAATGGATGAAATTGCTAAGTTACAAAAGGAAATTAGTAGCTTGAAAAACAATGATATTCTTGACAAGATCCTAAAAGATTCTTCTGGTCAGATTGGAAGGAGAGGACTAGGTTATAAGCCCAAAGGTAAAACCTATCAAAAACCTAGAATGAGAAGGACACAAGTGCCCAAGACTAAAGTTATATATGTGCCTAAATACAATCTAGCTAAGAAGAGAAATGAAATTGATTCTATATGTTGTCATTACTGTTTACGTCTTGGACATTATTCATTTTCTTTCCCATACAAGAAAAAGGATGTTGATCTAGTTTGGGTTCCTAAAACTTAGAGATTTGAATATGATTAGTTGAGATTTGACCCAAAATGTAACTTTGATATTCAAAATATCTTATCTCAAATAAAGTGAGCTTTAATTTGCATATTTCTATAATTATATTGGAAATAACTTATGTTTTACTTGCAAATAATTATTGAAAATACAACAGAAACAATCTCGGTCGACAACAAGTTCGACTGACACATTCTTTAGTCGATAAAATTGTCGATCGAAGTAGTTTCTGTCTCAAACCTGCATTTTCTGGAGAAATAGTAAAATTATTGATCGAGAAAGTTGTCGACCGAGAACATTCTGGTCGATAAAATAGTCGATCGAGTAAGTTACTGTCTTAAGTCTATAAAAACCTAAGAAACGTCCATCCGACAAGTACTTCGACCGAATATCACTCGGTCAAGAAATTTGTCGACCGAGGAAAACTCTGTCAGAACTGTTTTATTAGAATAAGATACTTCAGTGACTGGAATATGCAATGAAATTTAAATATTACATTAAATGTCAGAATGACCCTTATCAAAAGGAAGAATATGTGGGCATCAAAACTTTACACTTTGTCCCAAACAAGCATACTTGAGGAAAAGATCGGTTTTATTCAAGAAAAATACTAATGTAAAATCTATTTGCATAGGAGATTTTGTTCAACATTAATTGAAAACTAAAGAAGTGATCATACAAGGAACTTGGTTAAAATATAATCATCACCATTTTGAAAAGGTTTGAGCATCCTAAGAAATTATGACAAGATATCTTCTAAAAAATATTGCTCACAAGTGACAAACTTAAGTCATAAAAAGGTTCTATCTTAGACTATTCAAAATTCATAAGTTCATATATGAGCAAAATGAAGAACTAATATTGATCATACACAACAAGATCAAGTGGCCCATTGAATAATGTATGAAAATGGATACATTGGAAATCTATAGAAATGCCTCTCGGTTGAAAAAGGAGCTTGACCAAGGGGCACCGCGGTCGAAGTCATGATCGACCTAAAATAAGCCTGACAAAATGCTTATTTGTAAATCATTCATCTGCACTCAACCTTAGTATATTCGCTCAACATGTTAAAAACAAATTGATCCATTATTTTACTTATTCAATTGCACTTCAAAGCTAGTTATGACCTTCGTATCCTTAAAGTGATTCAAATAAGGAAGCTTACAATATTCTTGAATATGATGCTCTTAAATGAATTCTCTAAACAAATTAGGGCTTAACATCCCTTGTATTTGGTTAAGAGATACATCAATTGATTCCACTATGAGCCTAAAGGAATATCATATCATTTCAAGTCTTAACATCCCTTGTAAATGGTTGAGAAACTAACAAAATATATTCATGAGCCTAAAGGATTCTCATGTCATTTCAGGGCTTAACATCCCTTGTAAATGATTGAGAAATAAATCACAATTTTTGAACTATGGCTAAATTTGACATTCTTGTTAAAGTATACAATCAAGGGGGGGTATCACATTCAGGGGGAGAAAATTGGTTATATGGCTATCTTTTTGAAATGATAAAGGGGGAGAAATAATATAAATAAAAAATAAATGAGTTTCATAATCTCTTGGTTTCACATAAATTATTGCTATATTCTTTAAAAGAGTTTTAAACCTCTTTGAATAAACAAGAGAATACTTACATAAGGTAAATATCAGGTATGAAACTCATGTTATTTAAATTTTCTTGATTTATATTTGAGAAATATTTGTCATCTTCAAAAAGGGGGAGATTGTTGGCTAAATTTGACATTATCAAACCCTTTGTTTTGATGATGACAAACATTTCATTCTTATAGATCTAACTTGTTATTTTAGTATTTCAGGCAAAAACAAATAAGGCAGTGGATAGATGAAAATCTACACAAATTAGAAGATCAACATGCTTAGATTGCTTTTATTTTTATGATTGTACTCAATGTAAAAACTTGTACAATTATACAATGTGCAAGTACTTAGACTTCATGTAAATTAAGTGTTAGATCTTTCCTATCCACTCACAGCACTTATATAGATCCTCCCCTATGATATAAATACAATTACACATTGATACACACACTTAGTAGATCAACACATTGAATCAGGGATTTTCTCGGTCGACAAATTCCTCGACCGAGACACTCTCGGTCGACAAAGTTCTCGACTGAGAATAGACCCTCCTAGCCGTTAGACCGAGTTAGCAAAGTATTTGGGAGTTGAAATCGAACATTACAACACATTGACCCTAACCTCCCATTCGGTCGACAAAAAACTTGACCGAGACAATCTCGGTCGACAAACTTCTCGACCGAGAGAAGTTCTGGAACTGCACTTTTCAGCAATAAACAACTAGCCATTGCAATGTAATTAGTGGATACCTAACGGCTAGTTGAGCACATAGAACACCCTAGAAAGTGTCTAGAACGCCCCTAAGTACTAGTAGGCCATTCCTATAAATAGGACATGCCTTAGGACACCCAAAGCATCACTTGTGCATACAATTACACTTGAGATTCATTCTTAGTGAGCAACAAGCTGAGCTACACTTGTAATTTGTTTCTTTGAGCTCTACATTAGTGTCCTATAGCCTAGTATCTCCTAGACACCACACTATCACGTTCATCCACAATGGATAGGAGATCAATACGCTTGATATAGGATCAAAGCGTTGTACTCATTGGTAACAATTTTTTTTGCTTCCAATCTTATTCCTTTGTTATTGTATTTTGTTCTCCTTGACTACTCCTAGGTTGAAGGCTGTTGAAAGGAGGTTCTTGGAGCTACTTCTTGGTGGAGAAGGCTGCTTCAAGGGGTGGAGCTACTTCAGGGAGGTGAAGGCTGCTCCGTGGACTTGAAGTTACTTCAACAGGTTGCCTCAAGGATTGAAACTACTTCGGGTGAAGGCTACTTCAAGGGTGAGCTTGGAGTTACTTCAGAAGGTTGCTTCTAGGAGGATTGTGGCTACTTCAAGTGAAGGCTACTTGAAGGGTGTAGAGGAAGGTGATTGTATTTTATGTAACATCCTTGCGAGGTAATAAAATTAATCACTTTCAAAATTCCGATTGGAAACAATCAGGTAGTGGACACTACCTTAGATTTCTAAGGTAGGAACCACTCTATATGATTGTGTCTTCCTTGTTTCCTCCTACTTCTTGTCTAAGTATTTTAATTATTTTTAATTAACTTTAAAAACTCCAAAAATCTCTATTCGCCCCCCCCCCCCCCCCTAGACCTTTCAACATATAGTTTAGAGCTATTTTTGTAATTGATTTGAAATTACTGGTGACTTGTCTTGCACTTTTATTCAGGGTCACGGAATGACCAACGAGCAAGATGTTTCTCATAACTGTGAGAAGTGGTGTCGACAGCAGCGACTACCATTGAACTTCAGTTCTAAACTTCGTGTCTGTAACCCCTTGAGAAGCGAAGCATTCAGAGTTCTTAACGTGTTGCAACCAAATGTGGGATCGTTAAGCCACATCATCGGTTTGGTCCATGCCATCCTATCCTACCTTATATGTCAACCCACTGTAGTCCTCTCCGGTAAACCAAACAGGCAATGGCCTAGAGGTTGATGGTCTCCATTACTCATATGTTCCACTTCCTCTTTCGTTCGCTTGTCTAAAGCCATTTGCTTGGTGTGTGAGAGGGAGACGGTTCTGTGGTGGGTGTGTGGATTACTAGAGATGAGGGTGGAGATGTGAGCTGCATAGGTGACAAAACCAAGGAATAGGTGGAAGGGAAGCAGCCACGGCAATGGCATTCAAATTGATTAGGCTAAAGATTTTTCATGTTCCTAATTTGTTTCTCTTAACCTATATGTGCATACAAATCAAATGATTTTGTATTTTTCTTTGCTATTGCAGGTAACATAAAAGATGTGCATCCTCGACGAGTGCAAGATCCAGTATCAAATGAAAAAAGAAGAATCTACGAGTAAAGTCTCGGACGATGATGGTGGACTGGACAGAGTGAGTCGGACAGGGGAAGGGTTGCTGAGGCTCTCTCGAAGCCCCCAGGATTTGCTGTTCCTAACTTAATAAGGAGCAGACTGCACCTTGTGTTGGATATTGCCGTCTGTTATACGAATAAAATTTCAATCTTACCCTTCAATGGACAGAGACACGTGTATGTCGATGGGAGAAGGAGAAAGCTGCTCCTTCTAAAATAAGGAACAGCAAATCCGAACTAGGATCGAAGGACAACTAGCGGAACACGAACAGAACATTGAGATCTTCTTTTTTGCATGGTAAGATACTAAAATATAAATCTGTTGAACGTCAGGGGGCCTATGCTCCGTGGCTTCCGTTCGCTCCAGTCTATAGGCTTTATTAAGATAATCATGCTTGCTTGTGAGCCGTATTGATTCCCGTCTATCTTGGTTCCTGATATTCCTCATGGCGATTCGAGTGGCTTGGCAAAGAAGGTGAAACATTTTTCAGTAGTGGTATCAGATATCAAATTGTCCTCGTTCTTGACCATGCTAGCGGACTGGCCCCTGTTCTAATGAATCAACCAAAGAAATTAATCCACTAGCCGCCAGACTTATTTCCCAGCCAGCTGGTCAGTGTGAATCTGTGAATCTGAACTCTTTTAGTAGTATAAACCTAAACTCGAACCTTGTACGTTTTTTACTTGCTTTGACTGTTAAGTAGCAGCATCTTGAAAGTTGTGGTGTTTGATTTCTATTAAGCATTCGATCATGTTCATCGATTTGGAGGACAACCTCTTCCTGTTTCCCGCTTTAATGTTCACCTACTTCTTCTTTGGCCATATTTCTTCGACTTTTTCATGGTTCAGTAGAAATTTCTATCCAATTTGGACCATGATTTCTTCCTCTTGCCCCCTTCCTCTTCAACTTCCTTCCTCTCTATCACTTATGTTGATTTATTGTTGGAAGCTACAACATGGGTGTACATCTCACTGATGTGTTTATTTCAGCTAATATGTTAATAAAATAAAACAATTGATTGTCATTATATTTCCAAGCAATTGGTATCACATGTTAGTACAAATCTAGCTAACCGTTTGTTATGAGGACAATGAACATCCATGTTGATAAGTGGGGCATCTGTAGGAGATTTAGGATGCTCATTCATCTTCGGTTTATCTCTTATTTTCCAAAAAAATAATTGAAGTTTTTCCAGTGTAAAAACAACTATATTTTATTTCGAATGTTAACAAGATTTTGTTGGTTAATTGTTTTTCTTATGTAGTTGTATATGCTAGACTATTAGCTTTGTGGATGGCGAGCTCATCTTCTCAATGTTTGCATTTCTCAAATCATTTTTTTCCCATCTTAATATGTAATGCTTGAAGTTGAGCTTTTATAGAAATTTCTTCCCCGAGTCTTTTTTTTGGCATTGTTATACATTTGTTTGTATTTGAGTGTAAACGACTACAAAATAATAAAAAGTAAATTTATATTGTTTCTAGGTAATTTCTATTACACTAATGGTCTTTTCTAATGGAACATGCATGTTAGCTTTTTGTTGTGCCATTTAATTTAGAGCCCAGATACTTGTCACACGTACGGTAATGTTTAAGTCCATTTTTTAGATTCCTAAATTAACTCATCAAAATCAAATCCGATATGAAGTGATCTAAATTGCAAATGTATCTATCTAGGGCCATAGGACATACTTTGATAAAGACCTAAATGGCTGAGAAATTAAAGAAACTCCGATATGTTAATTTTCTTCATACCTAATTTAGGAATCAAGTCTAGAACATGTACCTCAATTAAATTACATTTAAACTAAAATTGAGTCCAATTATTTCAGTTCTTAAATTAACTCATCCAAATTAAAACCAGGCCTATAGTAGACTAAATTACAAGTGTAACTATCTAGGGACTAAAGGACCAAAATTAAATTACAATTAAAAGACTAAGAAATAAACAAAGGCAATATATTATTTTTCTACACACCTAGAACATGGAAACTAGATTAAATCATATCTAAATTAAAGCAGGCCTAAGTAAATCAAACCAAAAGGACAAAAAACGCACAAGAGTCTATCATTTCTATATGCATCAAAATAGGGTTATTTTGTAATTATAAAAAATGAGTTACATATAAGTTGTCTATCTTCATTACATTTGATTGCTATTGGAAAAAACTATTACTTAATTTATTTAACATCATGATCATTAAGTGGCCAAAATTAAAGTCTCACTATCCCGGGACTAAAGGACCAAAATTAAATCAGATTTAAAGGAATAGAAGATAAATAGACATCAATATATTATTTTTCTTCACATTAAAAGTTTAGGAATCAGATCTACAATATCTAGAACATCTAACTTTAGTTAAATCAAATATAAAATAAAGTAGACCGAACTACATTAGACGTAAAGGAAAAAAGAATACTCCATGGTTTTCTATATGCGTCAAGATAAATCCATTTAATAATTATAAAAAATGTGTATATGTTGTCTATCTTCATTGCATTTGATTGCTATTAGAAACAACTATTACTCAATTAAGATCATGATCATTTAGTGGCCTAAATTACAAGTGTAACTATCTAGGGACTAAAGGACCAAAACTAAACCAGACTTGAAGGACTAAGAAATAAATAAAAACCAATGTATTATTATTTTTCACATCAAAATTCAGGAATCAGATCTAGAACATCTAAAATGGCTGAACTAAATCAAGTCATACCTAAATTAAAGCAGGCCTGAATAAAACAGACCTAAAGGAAAAAAAGACAAGACTCCAAGGTTATCTATGTGCATCAAGATAAAGCTATATTTTAATTATGGGAAATAAGTTTGGTATATATACATATATATACATACATATATATAGTGTCTATCTTCTTTGCACTTGATTTATATTAGAAACAACCATTACTGAATAACATCATGATTATTAAGTTGCCTAAACTACAAGTTTAACCATCCTAGAGCCTAAAGGACCAAAATTGAATCAGACTTAAAGGACTAAGAAATAAATAATAACCAATACATTATTTTTTTCACATAAAAATTATGCATCAGATCTAGAACATCTACGATGTCTGAACTAAATTAAATCATATTGAAATTAAACCTTACCTAATTAAATCAAAACAAAAGGACCAACAAAACATAAGAGTCTAGGGTTTTCTATAAGCATCAAGATAAAGCTATAGTGTAATTATAAAAAAATGAATTACGTGCATGTTGTCTGTCTTCATTGCATTCGATTGTTATTAGAAATAATCATTACTCAACTAACATCATAATCATTTAGTGTCCTAAATTAAGTGTAACAAACTATGGACTAAAGGACCAAAAGTATATCAGACTTAGAGGGATAAGAAATAAATAAAAGGCAATATGTTATTTTTCTTAACATCAACAAATCAGAAATAAAGGCTAATAATTTTCTTAACATCAAGGAATCAAATATTGGGCGTCTGAGTTAAATTAAATTATGTCTAAATAAAGAAGATCTAATTAAATAGATCTACAGGACCCAACAAAGATAAGAGTCAAGGATTTTCTATATGCTTCAAGATAAAGCTATTTTGTAACCATAAAAAATGAGTTATATATATGTTGTTTGTCTTCATTGCATTGGTTTGCTACTACAAACAACTTTTATTCAACTAACATCATGACCATTTAGTAAAATGAAATCATAAACTCTTACTAATTTGCTTTGTGTTTCTTGCATATTTAACAAGCCCTCTTCATATTAAGCCCATTGAATCATGGTTGTCTTTATTCTATTTGGAAGTGTGATCATATACGTTAGTAAATGTGAGGGAATTGATTCGCATGCGCTTTTCTTCCAACTTTATGCATTGAAATCATTTTTCTTGGCACCTTTTGCAGAAGCTACACCTAAATTAGTTTAGAAAGAAATGTGTGTGAACGGCCTTAACATCTATAAATTGAAGATTCGCCTTCAAGTCTAAAGTTATAATTTGGAAATTTTCACATACAAAACTCGCAAGAAAATGTAGAGGAAAGATTCACAAAATCATAACAACATTTGCATATTTTCTATTAGTCTGGGGTGAAAAGTATTGTTGTATAAATCCATCTACTTTACTATTGTAATCATTGTCTCTTCTTAAAGTAGATTATATTTCCATCTGAAATAATTTGTTGGATCAAAGGATCCTATTTTTTTTCTCTCAAAACATGAATGGAAATTACCTACTTATTTATTTGAGTTGTTGGTGTCATTTTTTCATCTATTTATGAATATTGGTCTCCTTGTTGCTCCATGCTCACGCTGCTCCTTGTGGTTAGGGTTTAAAGACAAAAACAAGAAAGAAGAAGGGAGAAGGATGCATAGGATCCTCTTGAGTTCGGCCAAGGCTTCTACCCCTTACATAGGGGAGGGTAGCCACTCCCTTAACATGCTTGCCCACGAAGCAAACAAGTCTTTTCCTAATAGGAAAACAATTTTCCTTTAGTAGAAAATACCTCCTTTTACTACAATATTAATTTATTATGCATCACATTATCCTCTTATTTTGTATTATTTGATATTTTCTCTTTCTTTTTCTCTGTTGGGGCTCCTTGGACCCCAAGAAACTCTAATATTTTGAAATCCTCTTTCACTTGAGTTAGTGCTAGACTGCTAGACTCGGATTGTATCATCAACTTCTCTTCTCTAAGTGCTACCTGCACTTTAATTTGAGTTCCAAATACAGATTATATTATATGATGAATAGTACGACAACCATAAATTATCCAAATAATCATGCATGCTTCTTAGAGTGTGTCTTCGTCAACTATTTTTTTGGAGAAATATATGTTTTTCTTTATTCCTTAAAAGAAGAAAAATTTTCTTTTTTTTTATACTTTACTTTATTCTGTTACCCGGACCAATGTTTAAAGTGTTTGAAACATCCCATAGATACTAATTAGGAAATTAGAAGCTTGCATTCTAATGAAGAAAGGTTAGACTATGCAATTAATCTATATAAAAAGAAATAGTTAGGAAATTCTTCCATAACAACTTTCTAATAAAGAGATTAGGTTTCTTTATTCTAATTACTGGATAACTAGATTTCAAGACAAGAAGGCACAAAAATGTATTCATTTTTTCAAAAGTAACCAAGCATTATAGCTTGGAACTCTAGAAACTTCATTGGGTTTCTCATTATTTTTGCATTTATAAGAGAAAGATTGTAACATGTTCATCATAAAAATAATTCAACCTGTTGTGTTAAACCCACTTATTTGTCTCTATTTTATATCATGTCCTATTTTATTATTATAGAAGTGATATTGAATTTATCCATTCCCCAAATGGATGATCTCTAGAAAGGTACATCACAACAATAAAATACTTTTCAAATTGGAGACATATTTATTTTGCTTATATTCATTGGATACATATTTATTTTAAATATGTATCTATTTCCATTGGATACATATTTATTTAGCATCTTGGATATGAGTTTCCAATAGGTCTTAACAAATGGTAGGGGCTCATCCAGTCTTGGTGCTTAAGACAAAACTATCTTATGGGTGAATCAAATCAAAACTCACTTACGGTGTTTTGATTCAAAATATTCAAGATAAATAGAAGAATATTTGTGTCTATCTTTTATAATATGCTCCTTCCAACATATTTTTGTGTATGTCATAGTGATTCTTAGTTGTTCGTAATACATTTGCCTTCGACTTATCATTCATTTTTGCTTTTATTTCCCCCATGATTTAGCTATAATATAGAGTGTATTTCCAATCCATATTGTGCTAATTTCTAATATCATGAAGCTCCTACACGTTAGGTATATTATATAATGGTATGTTGAAATTATTGTAGGATCAAATCAGAAGTTGTTTTGGGGGCTTGTGTAGTTCCAAGCCCAACCGGAGGTACTTTTAAAGCTGAAAGGGCCATGGGTGAGAAAGATTACTCTGATGTGGAACATTGAGGAGCATACAACAACATTAACTGAAGGAGAGGTAGGTGATGTTAATGTCTCTTTCAGCTATTGATAGAAATATACAAATGGAAATGTTATTGAACCTAATTCTATCACTGCTAGAACAAAGGAAGTTGAAGTGGAAGCTTTATGAAAACTCTAGGAGGGCTTTAAACAAAAAAATGATTAATCTTTTTGTTTCAGGTTTTTGTAAGAAATGGTGTAGATGTAGCTATATCAATAGGAAATAATATTATTTGAGTTGAAGTCATTTTGCTGACCTTTTTTCCATGATCATATTTATTAGAGTTGTTGAGAACTTTTCTTCCCTTTGCCTTCCATTAATTATTAAAAAAATCACTCGACCACCCCACCAAGAACATATGATTCATAGCATTGATTGGGATCTCTATACTTTCTTTCCAACAAACCCAAGTCAGGTCTTTCTCATACCAAATCTCAAATACATCTTTTTAAAAAATATACATGTAAAACTTATCATGATTATGATTTAATTTTATACATTTTATGCATGTGATATGGCTTGAATATACATTTAATTAAATTTCTAATAAGAGTTTTTTTTACTTATCATTATTGTATTTAGCATACATGTTACATTACTTCGGGAGAATGAAATTACTTTTATTTGTAGGATTGCTTCCACCAACCTGACATGCTAACAACTTGTCAAGAATTCTTTTTTCTGATTTCCTGTGAATGTTTCCTTGGCCAATGCCCCAATAATCAACTTAACCCCTTTGCCAAGATCTCCCTCTCCTCTGATTGTTAAGATGCACCCCCTCTTCATGTATATATATATTTTTTGGTGATTCCTTGCTGACCAATGGACTCTGCCCTTCTCTACATTTTGTTTGCTTGGCTACTTTTTTCTTATCGGGTTTGTGTGTAGTGGTTCCTCACTCCCCATGCAAACTATCGACACCTCTATCAGGATTCCATGCTTAGTTTTGTCTTTGGCCTTCCCTCTTCCTTCGTTCCTTACCATAAGATATGTATAACTTCAGTTCTTCTGTTATGAGATCTTGTGTAAACAAAAGGTCTGAATGTACATAATCTTGCAAAGCAATCTCCCAAATATATGTATGCAACTTTACCTAATAGTCTCAGCATGTAACATCACATTTGTAAGACTTATCAAGTGATTTTTTATGTGAGTTTGTTAGATATTTAGTTCAACTACGACGTTTATCCTTTTGTACATGCCTCAAAATCCATCATTGTGTCAACTATGAACTATTGTCTCAAAACTTTCAAACTCATTTTGGTGAACCACATTTTGTATGTACTTTTATACAGCCATGAGCCTTGAATTTTGAGCATTACTAATATACATATGCAAACTTTCATAGATTCAAGTTTGTTATGAAGACAACTTTGGATGGAATTTGAGATTAGGAGAAAGTTTGTACCCACTGTGAGAGACACAACTATTGTGTAACAATTATTTCATTTAAGGACTTTGGTGCAGTAAGCTTGAAATATCAAATTTGATGTAAGACGTGCATCACGTTGTATTAGATGTACACCATTGAGTATAGAATAAACATTTAGTTTTTTTTTTGATACATGCTTTGATAATTATTTCTGGGGACTAATTCATGTGATTTTAGGATTGCATTGAATGTAAACTTACCACAAACCAACCAAAAAGATCTTTGAAATCAAAGGCGAGAGATCTAGGAAATTAAAAGGTCTAACACAACCCACAACCGTACCACATGTTTATGTTGAGTACTATATAAGAAAGCCCATTTGGGTTTTATCTACAATTTTTCATATTCATTTTTCATAATTACAACTTTGTCCTTAGTTCATTCCAACCCATAGTTTAATTTTATCAGGGTTGTTGTAATAATTATAGTCTCAATTGTAAGAGGAGTCGACTCATTGTCCAACTCTGGAATATGTTCGCTACAGATTTTTGTTCCTCACAGCCAAGATGTTCGTTGCTAGGTTCTTGGTAGGACTCCCAAGCTAAGGAGATTAGAGTGCTCGACGGCCTGGTTGGTAGTGTGAAGAAGGAGGTGAAGGCATTTTGCTAACCTTTTTATCATCTTCTCTTATCCTTCCTACTAATCCAATTGATGAAAAGGGGCAGGGAGGGTACTAGATCATGAGGTTAGATCGTCCATTTTTTCAAGACCAGAGGCTACTAAGGCATCTTCACCAATATGTTGCTACAATACCAACATCTCCCTAGTTCTTCAGCATAGCCCTAAATCATCGATGAAAACCACCACAGGTTGTTAGGGTTTGGCATGTAAAAGACATAAAAGGAGGTAGATGGTGTGGTTGATATTGCAATTATCCACATCAACATCACATGATCAAGGACATACATGTCAGTTATGGTGTTCATCAGACAATAGTTAATAAAGTTGGAAAAGGTGTCTTTTTCTGTTACCTTTCTTTCCCTTCTGGGTACACACAATCAATCTTCACTAATGGTCCATTTTGCAATCTAATCAACTTGATCAATATCAAATTGATTGCTCATGAGCCACAATGAAAATTTCTCGTGCCATAGAAAGAGTCGTTGAGAGATGACTTTTGTTTTTTAGCATAAAGTATTAGAATTGACAATAATAGACAATTATTTTTGTTATTATGACCAAGAGGTAGCCCGTACCAAGAGGTAGCCTGTGAGCAGCCACAACTCCCAATTAATGTAACATTGTGTTGACAAACTCAACATGAATTCAACTATGTGTTGGCACTCCTATGGTGATATGTTTTTCTTTCCTTTAGTGGTTTTCTATTTTCTTTTTATTACTTCTTTTTGATGATTCTACATTATGTAGTGCCAACTTATCATAGAAGTAGATGTGGTAGAGAGGAAAAAGGGTTCACCGGTGCCTCCTCGGTATCGAGATGCTGCTGCATATACAATTAGTTCCATGCTTGTATCCAAGTATTAATCTTGGTAGTTTAATCCTACTTTTGAATTTGAGTAATTTTGTGAAATTAAGGCCAGTTTGGTAGGGTATACTTGGATGATGTTGTGAGTTTCATGTATATGTTTACATTGTAAACTCACACAACTACACCCTACTAACACCCAACCATATTAGCTCATAGTTTGACACAATCCCTCTTTCCCCATTTACTCTATTTTGTATGATTTTGTTCTTTGTCTAAAATTGTACATCTTTCTACTATATAAATGGTTTACTAGTTTTGGTTGGCTGCTTAGCATTTTATGTCTGATGACGTACAAACTACAAAGAAGATCTTATTGCTGATTTCATGGCATGGAGGATTTGTACTTCTTTTTGTGTGTTTCTTTGGAACTGATGAACCTTGAGATGTCATGCTTTTTTGGGTGGAGTCTCCTTGATTCTCAGTTGGTTTGTTTGGGATGAGAGGAGAAAGGAGGGGAACTTGCATTTGTGGCTTCGACTGATAAATGGAGTTTTTTTTTAATTTAAAGTCAGTGCATCTAACCAAATTAAAAATAAAAAAAATGGTTGGAGATTTCAAGTCCTTATGTACATGGGTGTATACAAGGTATAACATGGTTCCATGTAGGCACGTAGCTCTTTAGTACTATGCAAATACTTTTTTGGTCTTAATGTGTATTCTTAGATTTTAATTTAATACATAATGTTGAGATAAGGTGTAAATTATGATATAATAATGCCTAGAAGAAAATATCTTTTACCAGACATTCAATTTATAATCAAAATGTAGTACAAAGGTAAGACGATTCCCATTATCTAGCTGTGTTCTATTTCCTAGGAGCTTAGCTAGATTATGGCAGTTAGGTGCTACATCTCCATCTACATTCCAATATTTGATGCATACATAGATGCCAATTCCTTAGAGGTATCAAAAATGCCTTACATCCCTTAATATGTCATATAGATGATGGTATTGACACCTACATTATTTTTATTATGTATAGTTTTATTATATTTTTTCCTCACAATCTAGGTTATTAAAGATGAAAAAGTAAGTAAACGAATGAATAAATATAGATTTAAATCTAAGATGGCATCACTTGATGCCTGTGTAATATGTCAGATCCAAAATTGTACATACACGATTCAAATGTGGTCTACCAAAATGAGTTTGAAAATTTTGAGGCAATAGTTCATAGTCGACACAATGATGGATTTTGATACATGTACAAAAGGATTAACGTCATAGTTGAACTAATTATCTAACTAACTCACATCAAAAGTCACTTGAAAATCTTACAAATGTGATGTTACATGTCGAGACTATTAGGTCAAGTTGCATACATATATTTGGGAGATTGCTTTGCAAGATTATGTACATCTAGACCTTTCGTTTATATAAGATCTCATAATGAAACAACTAAAATTATACATATCTTATGGTAAGGAACAAACAAAGAGGGAAGGCCAAAGATGAAACCAAACATGGAATCCTGATAGAGGCATCGTTAGTTTGCATGGGGAGTGAGGCACAACTACACACGAACCCCATAAGAAAAAAGTAGCCAAAAAAACAAAATTTAGAGCAGGGCAGAGTTGTCCATTGGCCAGTAAGGAATCACCAAAATTTAACTATTTCCATGAAGAGGGGGTGCATCTTTACAATTAGAGGAGAGGGATATCTCAGCAAATGGATTGAGGCGATTACTGGGACATTGTCCAAAGCAGCATCTATAGAAAAATAGAAAAACAAATTCCTTGATAAGTTGTTAGCATGTCGGCTTTGTGGAACAAATCTTGCAAACATAAGTAATTTCATTCTCCCTAAGTAGCAGGTATGCTTAGTACAATAATGATAAGTAATAAAAAATTCTCTCACAAAAAATTTAATTAAATGCATATTCAATCCACAACTCATACATAAAATGCATAAAATTCAATCATAATCAAGATAGGTTTTACGTGTATATTTTTTAAAAAGATGTATTTGATATTTGGTATGAGAAAGACCAAACTCATGTTTGTTGGAAAGAAGGTATAGAAAGACCAATCAATGTTGTGAATAATATGTTCTTGGTGGGATGGTCGAGAGATTTTTTAAATAATTAATGGAAGGCAAAGAGAAGAAAAGTTCTCAGCAAGCTCTAATAAGTATGATCGTGGCCTGGTTGGTAGTGTGAATAAAGAGGTGAAGGCATTTTGTTGACCTTTGTATCATCTTCTCTTCTCCTTCCTACTAATCCAATCGATAAAAAGGAGTAGGGAGGGTACTAGATCATGGGGTTAGATCGTCCATTTTTCAAGGCCATAGGCTATCGAGGCATCCTCACCAGTCCATCGCTACAACACCAGCCTCTCCCTAGTTCTTCAGCATAGCTCTAAATCGTCAATGAAAACCACCATAGGCTATTAGGGTTTGGTGTGCTAAAGACCTCGGAGAAGGTGGATGGTGCGGTTGATATTGCGGCTATCCCCAGCAACAACACAGGATCAAGGATAGACATGTCACTTATGGTGCTCGTCAGGTTATATTTCATAAAGTTGGGAAAGTTTCCTTTTCTCTGTTACCTTTCTTTCCTTTCTGGGTACACACAATCAATATTCACTAATGATCTATTTGACAACTTGATCACTAACAAACTGATTTCTCCTGAGCCACAATGAAATTTTTGTGATATAGAAAGAGTGGCAGAGCGATGATCTTTTGTTTTTTAGGATAAAGTACTAAAATTGACAGTAATGGACAATTTTTTTGTTATTACGACTAAGAGGTTGCCTGTGAGCAGCAACAACTCTCAATTAATGTAACATTGTGTTGCCAAACTCAACATGAATTCAGCTATATGTTGGCACTCCTCAAGTGATATGGTATTCTTTCCTTCAGTTGTTTTCTATTTTCTTTTTTATAACTTTTTTATAATGATATTGTATTATGTAGTGCCAAGTTAGACTAGCAGGAGATGTGGTAGAGAGGATGTTGTTGCATATACAGTTAGTTTCATGCTTGTCTCCAAGTATTAATCTCGATAATTTACTCCTACTTTTAAATTTGAGTAATTTTGTGAAGTTAACGCATGTTTGGTAAGGTATATACGGATCATGTTGTGAGTTTCATGTACATTTTTACATTACTAACTCACACAACTACACTCTACTAACACCCAACCAAACTAATCCATAGTTTGACACAACCCCTCTTTCCTCATTTACTCTATTTTGTATGATTATGTTCTTTGTCAAAAAGTGTACGTCTTTCTGCTAAATAAGTGATTTACTGGTTTTGGTTGGTTTCTTAGTGCCTTATATCTAATGACGTACAAACTATAAAGAAGATCTTATTGCTAGTTTCATGGCATGGACGATATGTACTTCTTTTTGTGCATTTATTTGAAATTGATGACCCTTGAGATGTCATGTTTTTTTCGGGTGGAGTCTCCTTGATTCTCAGTTGGTTTGTTGGGCATGAGAGGAGAACTTGCATTTGCAGCTTTGACTGATAAATGGAGTATGTGTTGAATTTAAAGTCGGTGCATCGAAATGAATTAAAAATAAAAAATTATTGTAGATTTCAAGTCCTTGTGTACATGGGTGTCTACGAGGTATAACATGGCTCCATGTAGGCATGTAGCTCTAGGGGTGTAAATGGTGTATGTATAGTGTGGGTCTGGTCATATCCATATCCATACACATCTAATTTAGTGGGTCCGGTTCTAGACATGCATTATACAAAACCTAGACCGGTATCATATCCATACCCGCAATAATAGCGGGTATACGGGGTGAGTATGCGGGTAAGCGGTTTTACAATACATCATATTATTATGTAAGAAAAATGACTATGTTCTATATATTTTAATACAACAAGATATTGTCATTATACAATATATTAACGTGCAATAGTTATATTAGATAATATGATGTATATTATACATTAATATTAGTTGAGTTAATTGTTTACATATTTATAGTCATCATCATAACATTTAATTTATGTAGAAAGTAATGTAAATTAGTAGATATTTGATTTTAAGTTTACATGTGATGTTCATATTGTAACTAGAATAGTCAATTCTTAATTATATGACTAGTCTCAACCTTGTCGTGGTCAGAGTATGATATAATCTCAAGAATTACATTAGTTAGACCAGTAAAGTATGATATATATAACATATTATTTAAGTAGTTATCTTTGTATAGTGGGTACACGAGTCTAGTGGGTCTGGGTCTAAGCTTACCCATTATTGGACCCGCTTATATGCGGGTCTAAGGATATGCTGGTATGAAAAAATAGACTCGTGATGGATTTTTTAAGAGTCCGGATTTGTGGATCTGCGGGTCTTACCCATATCCATTCACAGCCCTACGTAGCTCTTTCGTACCATGACCATACTTTTCTAATCTTAATGTATATTCTTAGATTGTAATTTGATACATAATTTCGAACTAAGGTGTAAATTATGATATAATAATGTCTAGAAGAAAAGATCTTTTATTAGAAATTCAATTTATAGTCAAAATGTAGTACAAAGGTAGGACAGTTCCCGTTATCTACATTTCCATCTGCATTTGGATATTCAATGCATACATGGATATCAATTCCTTAGAGGTATCAAAAATGCCTTATAGCTTTAACATGTCATATAGATGATGGTACTGACACCTATATGATTTTTTTATTATGTACAGTTTTATTATATTTTTTTCCTCGCAATCTAGGTTATAAATATGACAAAGCAAGTAAACGAATGAATAAATATAGAAATGAATCTAAGACGGCATCACTTGGTGCCTGTGAATATGTTGGATCCTTTTAGCCAGCATTGGCTTTAGAGAAATAGGAAGCAACGGTGGAAGTTAGAGGGAGACTCGAGACAAGAATCCTTGAAAAGAGTGTGGTGGTTAGTCGGATTAAGAATTGTAAGAAATGCTTATGTATCTATCCAGTATACTTAAATCTGTAAATATCTCTCAAAAGTACATGTATGTAGCTCAACTTTTAGTGTTAAATGTTTAATATGATGCTATTATTTTGTAGACAATTTAGTTCTACTATGATTCACCTAAGGCCTTTTGTCTGTACTCTTTTTGTTGCTTTGCGTACCACAAACTAATAAACCTATAATGTGTATACACATTAGTAGGATTCGATAACTTATTATCAACATGTGGTACCTCTTCGTAAGCTTGTACTTAGCTTCTGTATAATGTTTGAAGAATCATTTATGGGGGCGTAAGTCTTTACTTAAATAGATAGATTACTGATCTGAAATTCATGAAGAAGAATGCTTGAGTTTGTCCATATTTTTGTTTTTCATTCAGATTTAAACTTTAATCATTTTTCGTTGAGCTATATACTTACTAAGTCCTTCACTATTCCTTTTTGTGAGCATCCCTGGGTGCAAGAAGGTGCAAACCGCAAATACTTGAGTCTTTTTTACTGTTGTTGGTGTTAGCTCGACGTTGATCTAATGCACTCTCAATGTTAGAGCCTACATGTTATTTAAAAGTCAGGCTACTGTTATGATCTTTTTCAACCTCAAAGATTCCAATTATCAAGGTAATTGAACTTTCACTCCACATGTTTGTTACAAAAGAGAAAGGAGATATAAACTCATCTTATCATTGTTTTTCAAAGTTTTCTATTACTCAGAAACTATACTGTTGTGTGCTATAAATATACATCTTTCAGAGTTCTATAGAATATTTTTCACATATTTGGATAGATTCCTAAATCCATTATGGGCTCTACTATTTATCCTTACCTTATTCAATGCACTAATAATATGTAACTCCCTACTTCTTATATTATACCACACAAAATGAATTATTTGTATTTTCACTTATGACTTATCTTATTGGTCTTTCTCTTTGCTTTCTACATGTCTGGGCAGTCTGGATATCAACGAAATTTTTCTTCCCAACAACAATGGGCATTATCTGATTCTACAATTGATGAAGTTTGCATACTTGTATTTTAAGTATGATGACAAAAAGCACTCGCGCTTAGCCATTGTTAATGTATGTTTTCGTAAGGAAAAGCTTGTTTGTAAGGAATATACAAAAACTTCAAAGTCCGACTCAATTTATTAATATGTACTGGACATATGAATCGTATATGCCTTTTTATTAGTCTTGTGTTATTTGAATTCCTGATCTTAATGCAATATCAAACATGTGCCTTGGTTGTGATGTTTCAACCTGTTTCAAGCGCGATCAATTTTGAGTCAATTGGTTCAATTTTTTTTGTTAGTCTAATTGTATGGAGTTACTGTTTAGGATTTTTTTTTAACAGTGCATTAAGATTTCAGCTTATTGGCCCCAATATGAACTTATCTACTACTTTTGGGCCGTGCATGGCACTGGTTCATACCTTGTGTGTGTGTGTGTGTGTGTATATATATATATATATATATATATATATATATATATATATATATATATATATATATATATATATATATATATATATATATATATATATATATATATATATATATATATATATATATATATATATATATATATATATGTGTGTGTGTGTGTGTGTGTGTGTGTGTGTGTGTGTGTGTGTGTGTGTGTGTGTATGTTTACAATTTATTCTGAAAAATGTTTCATTATGATGACAAAGAGGTTTTGGGGGAGTTTAAAGGTTGTGGACCTCCACAGAAGGAGACTTGGTGGTGGAATGATGAAGTACAAAAGGCTATTAAACTGAAAAGGGAGATCTATAGGAGCTTGCCCAAATCTGGAGATGATGCAACGTTCCAAAGATACAAGCAAACAAAGAAAGAAGCTAAAAAGGTGGTTCGGGAGGCAAGGTCTAGATACTTTGATGATATGTATAAGAAGCTGGACACTAGAGAAGGGGAAAAAGATATATATAAAATGGCTCGTATAAGAGAAAGGAAAGGAAGAGACTTGAGTCAAGTAAAATGCATAAAGAATGAAGATGGTAGAGTATTGGTGAAGGACGATGATATCAAAAACCAGTGGAGAAATTACTTCCATCAGCTTTCCAATGGAGATACTTCATATAATGTTAGCGACTCGTGTGACATGAATACAAGAGATATCATTTATACACAACGAATTTCACCATTTGAGGTCAAGAATGCTTTGAAAAAGATGAAAATGAGAAAGGCATGCGGACCAGAAAATATTCCCATTGATGTATGGAAGAGTATGGGGGATGAGGGAGTTACATGGTTAACAAATTTCTTTAACAAGATCATGAAGACCAACAAGATGTCGGATGAGTGGAGAAATAGTATTATAGTCTCAATCTACAAGAACAAAGGTGACGTTCACAGCTGTACAAACTATAGAGGTATCAAGCTGATGAGTCACGCGATGAAGCTTTGGGAGAGGATTATTGAGCAGAGGTTAAGATCTATAACGCAGGTATCAAACAACCAATTTGGTTTCATGCCTGGAAGATCAACAACAGATGCTATTATTCTGATAAGGAGGCTTATGGAGAAGTATAGACAAAGCAAAAGAGATCTTCATATGGTGTTTATCAATCTAGAGAAGGCTTATGATCGAGTACCCAGAGAAGTGTTATGGATGGTTTTGAAGAAAAAGGGTGTGCCTATACAATATATTGACTTGATCAAAGACATGTATGATAGCTCTACTGCAAGTGTCAAGACTCCTGGAGGAGAGACACCAACTTTTCCTATTACAGTTGGGGTACACCAAGGATCCACACTCAGCCCATATCTATTCGTTCTGGTTATGGATGAGTTAACAAAGAATGTTCAGGATGATATTCCTTGGTGTATGTTATTTGCTGATGATATTGTTTTAATTGACGAAATAAAAGATGGATTGAATGATAAAGTTGAATGTTGGAGAAAGACATTGGAATCAAATGGATTGATGATTAGCAGGAGCAAAACTGAGTATATACATTGTAATTTCAGCCAATCTCGCAGTGTGAATGATGGAGCCAAGTTGGACGGAGTAGATATACCAAAATGTGACAAATTTTGTTACTTAGGTTCTATTATTCAAATAGACGGGGATGTCCAAAATGATGTTTGTCACTGGGTCAATGCAGGATGGTTGAAATGGAGGAGTGCAACTGGAGTTTTATGCGATCAGAAGATCCCTCTCAGGTTAAAAAGTAAGTTTTATAGAACAACTATACGACCAGCCATGCTCTATGGGAGTGAATGTTGGGCGGTGAATAAACAAGGTCTCAACAAGATGAACGTGGTTGAAATGCGTATGCTGAGATGGATGTGTGGGAAGACAAGAAAAGATCATTTGAGAAATGACTATATCAGGAATAAAGTGGGGGTGGCGAGCATTGAGGACAAGTTGCGTGAGGGCCGACTCAGATGGTACGGACATGTGCAACGCAGACCTACTAGTGCGCCTATACGAAGCAATGCTATTGAGCCAAACACTATAAATAGAAGAAGAAGAAGGCCTAAATTAACATTGTATGAGCTTATAAAGAGAGATTTTGAATCTCTACATCTCAATCAGAATATGGCCCATGATACAGCTGATTGGAAACGAAGGATCCATGTAGCCGACCCCAACATAGTTGGGTTTGAGGCTTAGATGATGATGATATGATGACAACGTATGCATACCAACTCTTTTTTGTCCCTCGCCATCCAATCCTCGGGGGATATTTTTTGTTTTAAGATGGCTGACTAAGGGACATATGATGGCGACATATTCATACCAACTCTTTTTAGTCTGTCGCCATCCGATTCCTCAAGGGTTAATTTTTCGTTTTAAGATGATGACTAGGCACATATGATTGCGACGCATCTATAACCTTATGAATAAATATGAATGTGTTGTGCGCTCTTCGACATGCATGTGTACGTGTTGTCCATTGCTAGCTTTTCTATAACCTTACGAATAAACACGAATGTGTTGTGTGCTGGTCGACATGTCTATGTACGTGCTTTCCATTGCTAGCTTATTATTTTTTAATAATAGTTCAAGCCGCTATTCTTTGGATAACTTTGAAAATTAACCGGTTCTCAATTTCACATAAGTTTGAACTATAATCTTGAGCTCGGTGTGTATGAACTCGGTGTGTGTGAACTTGTAGTATGTATACATGCTTCTGCAGTATGTTTGGGAGAGCCGTATGCTTACGTGTTAATTGTATTTTTTAACACCACGCCAAAAGAAGTTAGCTGGTAGTTAATCGATGTTGTATGTAGAATATCATAAGTCTATTTTCAGAGAGAGTCAATTGGTTGTTAGCTGAGTTGTTTTCTTCTATCATGTTATATTAACATTATCGTGAGTATTAATGTCTGTCCAAGGGCACATAATATTTAAAAAAGTAAGTTAAAAATTAGAGAGAGTCAACTGACAATTAATCAAGATTTTTCTATTTTTAGGGAGTTATTTATAAGTCTATAATCTATAAACTCCATGAATAAGCATGAATGCATTGTGTTCTTTTTGACATGCATGTGTATGTGCTTCCAGTTGCTAGATTTTACTAACAGTGCAAGCCATCTTTAGATAATTTTGAAAATGTGTGGGTTCTCAATTTCAGATAAGTTCAAAAGATAATGTGAGCTATGTGTATGATTCAGTAGTATGCATATATGCTTTTACAATATGTTTGGGAGCTCAATAGTCGAGTTGTATATTTATGTGCTAAATGTATTTTCTAAATAACATGCCAAAAGAAGTCGGTGGTAGTTAATCGAAGTCGTATGTAGAACGTCGTAAGTCTAATTTTTAAGAGAATCAATTAATTGTTAATTAATTTGTTTTTTATATATTACATGTCCAAGGGCATATAATATATGAATAGAACCAAGTTACGAATTAGAAGAGTCAACTAACAATTTATCAAGAATTTTTTGGAAGTCATATGTAAATCATTGCTAATAATGATTACATATTAACTATCAAAACAAATAGAACAAAACAATTTTCTACCTAATATGTGTGTTTTTGTACCAAGCAAGAGAAGTTTGGTATAGAACTAATATATATGTGAGTATAGTATGTGTTGTAAATCCAACTTGACTTATATAATTCATCAAAAACCATCAAGATGGGTAGAACAAAATATTTGTGTACATGATATGTGTACTTTTGTACTTGGAAAGAGAAATTTGATATAGAACTAATGTATATGTGAGTATAGAACGTACCATAAACCTGACCCAACTGTATAATTTATCAAAAAAATTCATTTGTGTAGCACATACTTAGCATGTGTCTTCCATTAGTTTATACCAAATCTCTTTTGTCTGTCGTCATTTGATTCCTTTGGGCCGATTCTAGTGGCGACTAGGGAGACTGCTTTTCTTGTCGTTGGTGACCTCACTCAATTTTTGAACCAAATGATGATAGCTAATTCATTACATATTTCTTTAAGAGATATTTTGTAACACCCCTCCCTAGGATTTCATACGAAACTAGCAGAAGCACAGCCTAATCCCCAACATTATCCATAATGTGGGGTACTTGGCATTTCAGGGAGGGATGTTCACATGCATGATCTCATCTCAAGGAACAAATAACACTTGGCATTATTGAAACATAGATTCATACATAAGTTCTTGAAAAGAAAACTACATCATGGTTCTAAAGCTACACATATTCTAGATAACATATGAAAGATATGATCTCCATAGATGGACGTCCCACCAGGAAACAACTTATAAGGTCTTGGATCCTAGGAATCTTCTCAAGATGTCTCCTTCTCTTTAGCTCCAACGTCTGTGGACATCTCGTCCCCATCCATGCAAAGGAAAAACAAACATGGTAAGTAAGCGGCATTGGCATGTTATAAAGCATAAAAATAAACTATAAAGGTGACTTGACATAAACATGGACATACATTTAACATTAATCATTTCTTGACATCTTTTACATAAGGAACTTGACTAGAAGTATATGATCCTCTCTTCATGCCCCATAAGGAGCCCATAATGCTCGGAAAGCCCATAATTGCTCAGAAAGCCCATAATGCTCAGAAAGCCCATAACAAGGTGCATATAAATCTAAATCAATTTCCATTAACCATGATCTTTCTTAGACTTAATTATCTTCTTAATGACTTAGGTTTGATCTTAATGGCATTTCTCCCTCTTAAACATAGTTGGGATTTCTCCCTATGAAACATAATGGGATTTCTCCCTCTTAAGCATGGATGGGAATCTCTTCCCTCTTAATCTTGGTTTCATGTTCCTTAACCATAATTCATAACATAAATGTGGTTTCTATACTTAGACTTAGATTATAGCAAACAAGCATTCAATAATCATATACTTGAAGGAAAACATGCATTTATCATGACTTTAACATTAAGTACTTAACAATATTCATAAACATTCAATAAACCAAAGGTTATCTATGCCAAGGGCATGGCCCACTTACCTTGAGCTAAATCACCTAAGTTAAACCTAGTTTGACTGATTGGATTCTCTTAATCACCTGAAATTAGATTAAAACATTATATGTACATGAATTAATAGTCATTAAACCCTGATCATGATCTTTGAATTATTTAAGGGATTGGATATAAAAATTAGTGTTTGAAAAATAGATAAATTGATAGAAAATAAAATAGCTTTCCAACGACTATTTTTTCACATTTTTCTGAGGTCATATGCAAAAGTTATGAATTTTGCATCCTGGACCAATCAGAGTGCAGGAAACCTTATGTGTGACATCGATCAAATCCAATATTAACCTGATGTAAATAAAAGATGAAATACCGGAAAACCCTAGTGCGCGTGATACATGAATTAAATGAGCGGGGGTAAAATTGTCATTTAAGACATAAAAATAACTCTCGCGGTCGATGAACAAATCTAATGTCAAAATACCTATAATACCCTTGGGAGATCAGTAAACTGATTGCACTCGTGGGTGCACCATGGTAATTTTAGGACCTGGATTGCTCCCCACTTACACAGTGTGAGCCATGGCATGAGCAAGCCATCTGCTGGCAAGATCCAAAGCGGAACGCAGTGTTGTGATCAACTATCGGCAAAGAAGAAGGAACGTCGGCCTTCCTTGCACCCTGTCGAACCCAAAGGGCCAAGGTTTAGGTGTCAGAGCACGTTGGAGCGCAGAGCTCCCATCCATGGCTGGAGCGAGGTTGCAAGGGGGGTGAAACTTGAGAATGGAGTCGGAAAACCCATCAGGGAGCACGAATCTGCTCGGGAAAGTCCGACGGAGGCGCGAGTATTGTCGGTTGAGGCAAGGAAAGTCGGATTGATCATCGCGACAAGAAACAGAGAAGTACCAGGGGAAACAGGGGCGGCGGCGATGGCTCAAAACGGCAAAGAACTGAGCCATAAAGGGCATTCTAGGGATTGGAGATCAATCCTGGAGGCCAGGCAAGGTCGGAGGAGCCGTTTCCATGACCTAGAAGCCACTGAGATGCCATGGCGACTAGCGCCAGCAAGCACAAGCGGCGTCTCTACAAGACCCGCTAGTAGGGGCAACCGCGAGGCAAACGGAGAAAGTAAAAACAAAGCTTGGTTTCTGGGGATTCTCACCACAACAGCGATTGAGCCGAGGTGACTAAAGGAGGCCAGGTGGTCTCAAGGTCACCGGAGAAGGCACCTTGAGTAGGTCGGGGAACCTTAGATCTTCGAAGAAGAAATTGAGCGAGGAGGGGAGACGCTTGGGGTTCGGTGATGCCTTCGGGCTCCTTAGATGGAGGTGGAGGAGGCTAGAACACCGTATGTGCAAGGGGGAGCGAGCCCTATATTGGGCGTTTTATCTGTAGGGCACGAGAGCACACGAGTAAGGGCTCGTTGGGTGCAGATTGACCTCGCAGTCTCACTGGAGAAGAAATCTCGCAAAACGGATGCGAGGAGAGGGAGAATGAGGTCAGTGAAAAACGGTCTGTTAAACGACTTCTGTGCACGAGAATAATGGAGGAAGAAGAAGACAGGTGCACCGTTGGATCTTGATCCAATGGTCTCTGTGTACTCACATGAGAATTAAAGCAAAAGCAACGTGTGACAAACATATTAATGTGAACTATAGGTTACATCCATTGCATTGATGAAATTGCATTCAAATTATGGTCATACTATACTAAAATGTTCTTTAATTGATTAGAGGGTCTAAACATGGGTCAAAAGAGTTCAAATTTGAACCATAGGTGTATTAGAGGATCTAGAACATTCCCATTTAATTAGTTTTACTGCGTGTACATGTTTTAGGCCTAAAAATAGCAATAATCATCATGTACATTTAAATGGCTATGATTAGTGTATATAAAGCTATTAAATTCTCAAATAAGAATTTCAAGATATGAAAATGTGCTTCTTTTCAATTAACAAGACAGAGGACATTAAGCAAGAAATTAAACATGTAAATCACTAATTACCATATGAGAGAGAAAATTTGACATAAAAGTATTTATTCTCATTTTCTTAAACAAAAGAGCATAGATATATATATAAAAACATTTTATTTAAATAAAACAAGGATAATCGAGAAATTGGACATAATAAAATGAATTTGCAAAACTAACATGGGCAATTTGCATTTAAGTCCTCAACAATTATACTATTTGAAAAAGTGCATGCAAATAATAAAATACTTTTAAAATTTGCATAAAAAGGATTGGGGTGTTACAATTCTACCCACTTTAAATAAATTTCATCCTCAAAATTTCCTAGAGTTTCTACCCATCTTAAGTGTTTCACATAAACTTGCAAATTTTCCATACAAATTTTTATTATAAAAGAAGCATACATAAACAAAGCATTATGATTCAACATAAATTACTTAATTACCCTTACATTGATCATATTCCTCTTCTCCATCCGACATTTGCATGGTGAAGAGCCTTGGTTTAACCTTGGGTGGAGGATTAGGGTTCTTAGCTTGGTTATGGTTGGGATCCTTCTTTGCAAGCTTAGGGCAATTAGGCTTAATATGCCCTTCCTCACCACAATAGTAGCAAACAGAAGTTCCAAACCTACAAGGACCACCATGATTTCTCTTACATGTAGGGAATGGGGTTCTCCCATTCTTAGAAGAAGGCTCAGGGGCATTTCTCTTGTGGTTGGAGGGTGGAGGGGGTTGATGATGATGATTGTTTTGGGGTACCTCCTTCTTATGGTTCCTCCCAGGGTAATCCTCCAATTCTAGGGCTACATCCAAGGCTAATTGCATGGTCCTATGACCTCTACCAGACAAGGCATAACTTAGATCGGGTTTAAGCCCTCTAATGAACTTCTTAGCTCTCTTTTGCTCAGTGTACTCAAAACCATACTTTTGGAGCTTACAAAACTTCATGGCATACTCAGTGACAGTCATGTCACCCACTTGCTTAAGGTTAACAAACTCATCCTCCTTCCTCTCTAACATGGCTTCGGATACATAATGGTCATTAAAGACTTCTACAAACTCACCCCAAGTGAAAGGAGGGTCATCTTCTTCCCTAGAGGCTAATAGGTTTTCCCACCAAGTATGGGCTGCACCCTTGAGCATATGTGTGGCAAATCTAACCCTACTATGTGGAGGACACTCTAAGTCTCTAAAGCAATGTTCCATGTTGCTAAGCCACTCCTCAGCCTTGGTTACCACATCAACCTCATCTTCACCATGGAAAGCATCAGGTCTAATCTTCAAGAAATCTATGAGGGAGATCTCATGTACCCTAGGTGGAGCTCTAGGTTGGACGGAAGTGGTCAAGGCTGATACTAGGGCATCTAGGGTGACTGGTGGAGGGACGTGGTTCATGTCTTCAGTCTTATCACCATTAGAGGATCCTTGTGAGGGCATTGACTCATCAACCTTCTCCTTCTCCTTAGGGGCCATCTGAAAGGGTAAACATAACATGATATTAGAACATAATATGAATTTCTAGTGTTGCCTTAGTGGCCATCTATTCCTTGCTCTGATACCATTAATGTAACACCCCTCCCTAGGGTTTCATACGTAACTAGTGGAAGCATAGCCTAATCCCCAACATTATCCATAATGTGGGGTACTTGGCATTTCAGGGAGGGATGGTCACATGCATGATCTCATCTCAAGGAACAAATAACACTTGGCATTATTAAAACACAGATTCATACATAAGTTCTTGAAAAGAAAACTACATCATGGTTCTAAAGCTATACATATTCTAGATAACATATGAAAGATAGGATCTCCATAAATGGACGTCCCACCAGGCAACAACTTATAAGGTTATAAGGTCTTGGATCCTTGGAATCTTCTCAAGATGTCTCCTTCTCTTTAGCTCCAACGTCTGCAGACATCTCGTCCCCAGCCATGCAAAGGAAAAACAAACATGGTAAGTAAGCGGCATTGGCATGTTATAAAGCATAAAAATAAACTATAAAGGTGACTTGACATAAACATGGACATACATTAAACATTAATCATTTCTTGACATCTTTTACATAAGGAACTTTACTAGAAGTATATGCTCCTCTCTTAATGCCCCATAAGGAGCCCATAATGCTCGGAAAGCCCATAATTTCTCAGAAATCCCATAACAAGGTGCATATAAATCTAAATCAATTTCTATTAACCATGATCTTTCTTAGACTTAATTATCTTCTTAATGACTTAGGTTTGATCTTAATGGGATTTCTCCCTCTTAAACATAGTTGGGATTTCTCCCCATGAAACATAATGGGATTTCTCCCTCTTAAGCATGGATGGGAATATCTTCCCTCTTAATCTTGGTTTCATGTTCCTTAACCATAATTCATAACTTAAATGTGGTTTTTATACTTAGACTTATATTATAGCAAACAAGCATTTAATAATCATATACTTGAAGGAAAACATGCATTTATCATGACTTTAACATAAAGTTCTTAACAATATTCATAAACATTCAATAAACCAAAGGTTATCTATGCTAAGGGCATGGCCCACTTACCTTGAGCTAAATCACCTAAGTCAAGCCTAGTTTGACTGATAGGATTCTCTTAATCACCTAAAATTAGATTAAAACATTATATGTACATGAATTCATAGTCATTAAACCCTAATCATGGTATTTGAATTATTTAAGGGATTGGATGTAAAAATTAGTGTTTGAAAAATTGATAAATTGATAGAAAATCAAAATAGCTTTCCAACAACTATTTTTGCACATTTTTTTGAGGTCATATGCAAAAGTTATGAATTTTTCATCCTGGACCAATCAGAGTGCAGGAAACCTTATGTGTGACATCGATCAAATCCAATATTAACCTGATGTAAATAAAAGATGAAATACCGGAAAATCCTAGCACGCGTGACACATGAATTAAATGAGTGGGGTAAAATTGTCATTTAAGACATAAAAATAACTCTCACGGTCGTTGAACAAATCTAATGTTAAAATACCTATAATACCCTTGGGCGATCAGTTAACTGATTGCACTTGTGGGGGCACCATGGTCATTGCAGGACCTGGATTGCTCCCCACTTACACAGCGCGAGCCATGGCGTGAGCAAGCCATCTTCTGGCAAGATCCAAAGCGGAACGCAGTACTATGATCAACTGTCGGCAAAGAAGAAGGAACACCGGCCTTCCTTGCACCCTGTCGAACCCAAAGGGCCAAGGTTTAGGTGCCGGAGCACGTTGGAGCGCAGAGCTCCCATCCATGGCTGGAGCGAGGTTGCAAGGGGGGTGAAACTTGAGAATGGAGTCAGAAAACCCATCAGGGAGCACGAATATGCTCGGGGAAGTCCAACGGAGGCGCAGGTACTGTCGCTTGAGGCAAGGAAAGCCAGGCCGATCATCGCGATGAGAAATAGAGAAGTATCGGGGGAAATAGGGGCGGCGGCGATGGTTTAAAACGGTGAAGAACCGAGCCATAAAGGGCATTCTAGGGATCAGAGATCAATCCTGGAGGCCAGGCAAGATCGAAGGAGCCATCTCCGTGACCTATAAGCCACTGAGATGCCATGGTGACTAGCGCCGACAAGCACAGGCGGCAGCTCTACAGGACCTGCTAGTAGGGGCAACTGCGAGGCAAACGGAGAAAGTAAAAAATGAAGCTTGTTTCCGGGGATGCTCACCGCAAGAGCGATTGAGCCGAGGGGACTGAAGGTGGCCGGGTGGTCTCAAGGTCATCGGAGAAGGCACCTTGAGTAGGTCGGGGAACCTCGGAGCTTCGAAGAAGAAATTGAGCGAGGAGGGGAGGTGCTTGGGGTCCGGTGATGCCTTTGGGCTCCTTAGATGGAGGCGGAGGAGGCTATAACACCGTCTGTGCAAGGGGGGTGTGAGCCCTATATTGGGCGTTTTATCTGTAGGGCACGAGAGCACATGAGTAAGGGCTCGTTGGGTGCGGATTGACATCACGGTCTCACTTGAGAAGAAATCTCACAAAATGGATGCGAGGAGAGGGAGAATGAGGTTGGTGAAAAACAACTTGTAAAACGGCTTCTGTGCGCGAGAATAACGGAAGAAGATGAAGACAGGTGTGCCGTTATATCTTGATCCAACGGTCTCTGTGCAGTCGCATGAGAATTAAAGCAAAAGTAACGTGTGACAAATATATTAATGCGAACTATAGGTTACATCCATTACATTGATGAAATTGCATTCATATTATGGTCATACTATACTAAAATGTTCTTTAATTGATTAGAGGGTCTAAACATGGGTCAAAAGAGTTCAAATTTGAACCATAGGTGTATTAGAGGGTTTAGAACATTCCCATTTAATTAGTTTTGCTGCTTGTACCCATTTTAGGCCTAAAAATAGCAATAATCATCATGTACATTTAAATGGCTATGATTAGTGTATATAAAGCTATTAAATTCTCAAATAAGAATTCCAAGATATGAAAATGTGCACTCAACATTATTTCTTTTCAATTAACAAGATGGAGGACATTAAGCAATAAATTAAACATGTAAATCACTAATTACCATATGAGAGAGAAAATTTGACATAAAAGTATTTATTCTCATTTTCTTAAACAAAAGAGCATAGATATATATATAAACATTTTCTTTAAATAAAACAAGGATAATAGAGAAATTGGACATAATAAAATGAATTTGCAAAACTAACATGGGAAATTTGCATTTAAGTCCTCAACAATTATACTATTTGAAAAAGAGCATGCAAAGAATAAAATACTTTGAAAATTTGCATAAAAAGGATTGGGGTGTTACATATTTTCCTCAGGGGCGAGTCTGGTTTGAAGGAAGAGACTGAGAGTGACATCGTTTCTTGTATTTCTATATCTCTGGGAGGGAGTCAGGTTTGAAGGAAGAGAATGAAAGAGACAGTTGGAGGCGAGCTCTAGTTTGAAGGAAGAGACTGAGAGAGACCGCTTTTCTTGTATTTCTATATTTCCTTGGGGATGAGTTCTAGTTTGAAGGTAGACACTGAGAGAGACTACTTTTCTTGTATTTCTATCTCTTCTAGGGGCAAGCTCTAGTTTGAAGGAGAGACCCAGAAAGACCACTTTTCTTTTCTTGTATTCCTATATGAATAATGCTACCCAATGCCTCTAGTTATTTCCCTCATTATTTTTGTTCTCTGGAATGATAGAGGAAAAATTCGTCCCAAATGGGATTCCATTTGGCCTCTTTATAGCATATCTCTTTCTATATCTCCACTAGGGTGAGCTCTAATTTGAAGGAAGAGATTAAGATAGACTGCTTTTCTTATCGTACATATTTGTTTATCTCCTCAGGGGTAATCTCTAGTGTAAAGGAAGAGAATGATAGAGATCGATTTTCTTGTTGTACATATTTCTATGAAAGTTGAACCAAGAATGCTACACAAACCAAAAGTTGAAACAGAAATCGAGTCGACAATCTGTTCAAGGTGCATGGGTGACGAGAAAGATGAGAAAGGGATATTGGATAGTGGCAGGAAAGAGAGAGGGAATGAGTGGAAGGAGAGAGAAAGGAAGAGAGATATTTATTTTACACATGACTTTCAAATTAGAATGTATTTTTGTCAAAATAAAATTCTTAATTTCTTACAAAAAATATTTTCCAACAAAACCAATGTCAACGTAATTTTGAAAAATATAATATAATTTAAAAGTGGAAAATAGATTATTGAGAAGGAGAGAAACAAAGATGAGAAAGAAATTTATTTTTCTTATAACTTCCATTCTGTAATGAATCTTTTGATGAAATAAAAATTGCTAGAATATTTACAGTTGATATGTTACATCAAGACCAATTTTGACATAATTTTGAGATGTATAACACACAATAAAAAAAAGAGTGACTGGAAGGAAAGAAATTACAACAAACTAGATCAGAGATAACAAATATTTAAAAAAATGTACTACTTCCCTCCTAATTCGTGTATTTTTTCTCTTAATAATAACAAACAAGATCAAAGATAACAAGAAATTAGACCATAGATAACAATGAACTAGACCAGAGATAGCAACAAATTAAACCATATATAACAACTAGATTTAAAAACTACTTCTCTCCAATTCCTTGTATTTTCTCTCTCTCTTTACAAAAATAACAAATTATATCAGATATAACAACAAACTATACCAGAGATAACAACAAACTAGACCAGAGATAATAATTAGATTTTAAAAAATTAAGTGCACAACTTTCCTCCTATTTTCTCTCTTACAAATGAACAAATTATACTGAGATAACAACAAACTAGACCAGAGATAATAGCAAATTGGACTAGAGATAATAATTAATTTTGAAAAATTAAGTACATTACTTCCCTCTTATTATTTGTATTTTTGTTTTTTATAAAAATAACCAACTAGACTAGAGATAACAACAAATTGGACTGAAGGTAACAACAAATTGATGAATGTCGGCATACGTTTTAGAAATAATATACAATTGTTAAAGAGAGGAGAGGAGTGTCTAGAAGGAAAGAGATAACAACAAACTTAATAAGAAATAAAAAAAATTAGACCATAGTATCTAAAAAAGTTAATTGCACTACTTCCCTCCTATTCCTCATATTTTCTCTCTCTTACAAAAATAAAAAATTAGACCGGAGATAACAAGAAATTGGTCATTGATAACAACAAATTCGACAAGATATAACAATAAATCAGAACAAAGATAACAACTAAATTTAGAAAAATTAATGTCACTACTTCTCTTATATTCCTTGTATTTTCTCTCTTAGAAAAATAACAAATTGTATTATAGATAACAACAAAGTAGACCAGAGATAATAACAAAATTTTTAAAAAATGAATAGGTTCCAGCAAGATCAATGTTGTATTCTCTCTCTTATTTTTTGTATTTTCTCTATCTCGTATAAAAGAATACACTGGATCAGAGATAATAACAAACTAGAATAGAGATAACAACAAATCGGACCAACAATAACAACACATATCTTTGTGCTGAGTGAAATGAGAAGGAGGGAGAAAAACAAAACACTAGACCAGTGATAACAACATAGCAGACCGAAGATAACAAAAGATTGTGTATTATTTTCTCAAAAGTATATCAAAAATTAGTCTTGTTGGAATATATTTTCTGTAAGGAATCTAGCAATCTTTATTTTGTGAAGAAATGCAATGTGTTTTGAAAGTTATTAGCAAAATACATATCTCTCTCTTGTTTTTTTCTCTCCTTTCAACCACTCCCTCTCTCTCGGCATATCTGTCTCAGATTTTCTCTCCTTTTAAGGAGCAGTCGTCCCGTCACCAGCAATAGTCCCATCTACAACTAATGATTGGAAAAGAGAGAGTGTGGGACATAAGGGGACAAAAGGGGTCTTGGTTTAGGTCATGTTTTCACCCTATATAGCATATCTCTTTCTATATCTCCTCAGAGGCAGCTTTGTTAGAAAGAGACTTGAGATATATGCTTTTCTTATCATTGGTTAACTCAATTTTCCAAAACACTCACTCTATTTCTAATTTCAAACAAAGAATTGTAATAATATGTTAGATAATGGTTTGTTACATTTTTGTTGGGACCCTACCTATTGACTCAGTAGTTTGCAAGGAGAGACTCTCTCTAGCATCTCTCTCGCCATGAGGAAAGCCTTATATCATCTATAATTACTATAAAAAGAGGGATTTTCTCTATTTATTTACAAAGCAGCCATTCTAAACCCTTGTGACCAATCAAAAGCCAACATTTTGAGTTGTTGTTCTTTCTTTCCTTAACTCAATATGTTCTCATATTGTTTCTCACTCTTTTCATTTTTTATTATTTTCTATCCACTCTTTTTCAAGATACCTCTCTCGTATTAAACTATACCTCTATGATTCCCTTTAATTGTCCACTATGATTTGTACTCATATCTCTCTCACCCCATATGCTCTCCCTCAGGATGAGAGCTAGGGTCCTCTCCTTGACTCGCTCTTTTGCCCCCTTTTTCAAGGATTTTAGTACGTCCCATTTTACTCCCACATATAACTCTCACACAAATTCTCTTCTCACTCCTAAAATAGTTATTTAATGCAATATCAGACTCTCCATTCTATTTTTTAATCAATCTATGAATCTCCATCCATTTGTCTATCTCCGTGAATGCACGACTAACAAAAGCAACATTGAAATAAAAAAATTATTTTGCAACAAAAAGATCATTTATTTATCTATATTGTTACAAAAAGATTAAATTTGTTAATCTATAACACATGATTTCAATGAACAAAACTAGGTAACTAATTTGCATATCCACACCAAGCCATAAAACACATGATTTCAACCCACACCTTTTCTCCAACATTCTCTTCCCAACTCCTAAACTGCCTCTGCTAAGTCTTTTATAACTCCTCCTCCCATCCTAATCTGCATGACTCTCTATCTTCTCTGTTTTTTTCAAGGATTTTACTTTTTTTTCTTTTTACTAATTCTCTTTATATATATGTGTGTATATATATACACACATATATATACTATACTATAAAAAGGGTGAATGTTTTCTTTTAGTTACAGTTATGCAACCAACCAATCAGATCAAATCATTTTTGAAATACTCGTCTCTCCTTGACTCTCTCTCCTTTCTCCTTTTTTCTCAGATTTTCTAACTTTTTTCCTTTTTAACTTCAACTATCATTTTCTTCTCACAACAAAAGACACACATACTCTCCCTCATGATGTGGTTCTCTCACTGTCTCTCTGCTATTAACGCCACAGTTCCCTAATTTCTCTCCACTCTCTGATCCCATTATCTGATTGGCACCTCCATGATTCCCTCCAACCAACCCTTATAAACATGTACTCATCTCCTGTTCACCCCATGTTCCCTCCCCTCCTTGAGAAATGGGATGACATGAAGGGACACTCTCTTTTTCCCTTTTTCATGGCCATTTCTATTCTACTTCGAGGGCATATATACTAAATGTTGTTTCCCTACCCAATCCATCATTCTTATCAATATACCTATCATATTTTTCCTGTAAATCAGTTTGTAACAACAACATAAAAACATTCGTAGACAAAGTGAAACCTGGAGTAACCAATAAGCTGACTCCACATTATGTGGTAATCATCGCTCTCCTCCCTTTGTGTTCCTTTCCAAGAATACATCCAGTTGGATACGTTGCTAGCTTCATACTTTTTCATCAACCAATTCATACAACTTATGTTACTTGTAAGGAAGACCAGTTGTTAGCAGGAAGTCGTTCTTATATTTATGAAGTTTTGGCTACACAATATGCATCATCTGGGAGTGATTCCTAGTGGTTCCCGGCCTAAGGGAATGAGACATTTTTTGGTGATTCTAAGTGTTTATGACTAATCACCTTTTTTCACTACAAAAAACCTTGTGCTTCAACTCTCCAAGTGAACTCCAACACCTTTATTGTTGGTCATCTGCTTAATAAAAATAATTGATCATGTTTGTAAACAATTATATAGAGATATTCCATTCAAATCTGGAGGAACCATTCTTTCTACAGGAGGTGCAACTTTGTTTCTAGCATATTTCACTTGTATTTCATGCTTTCTACCAGTTGATCATATATGCTATTTTCATGGTTTAGTGAGTAGATTAACAACATCAATTCCAGGCATGGTTTTTTTGTATGAAAAAAATTGGAATAGCAGACTTCTACAATAGTATTTATCGAAATAACACTCTTACTAACTATATTTCCAAACTAGCACACTTTATACATAAAGGTCCACATTAACAATCATTTTATTAAATGGTGGGATGATAACGCTAGATTATCTAGTGCTTTTAAAAAACACATTTTGAATTATTTAATCATTAATCATCCGCAATGTCTAATAATAGATGAATAGTCGGATCTACAAAGGAACATGCGCTTTACTACTTAATTGGTAATCATGCAAGAAATGCCTTGTTCTTGGTCTTTTATATGTGCAAGTAAGTAGCAGGTGCCTGATTTTGTGGCATATCTCATGAAGCACCAGCCAATCTGGCATTTTCATCCCAACATTCAGTAAAACTTATGTTAATGTGGAGTTTTCTCTATAAAGTGTGCTAGTTAGGGAATTTAGTTGGTAAGAGTGCTATACTGGTAAATATTATTGTATAAGTGTGCTATTCCAATTTTTTCCCATTGATTTATAGATCTATCTAAGGAAAGGTTGGGTTGTAGGATTCATTTAGGGTGAGAGGGGTCTTGTTTGGAGTTTTAAGGGATCAGGGTGGTGTTAATGGGATTAGGGTGGTGTTAATGGAGGTATGGGTGGTCGTGATGAGGAGAGGGAGGTAACAAACAATCTTCCTACTTGGGGGAGGCACATGGTTGTTTTATGGATGATGCCATTTGCCAAAATAGGGAGGCGCCTTGTTGTTAGGGTTTATCATGGAAATAGGGTGCGTTGGTTAGGTGAGGAGATCCAAGGTGAGATTGGCTATGATGTTTTCAAAACCTGTGGACGAGAAAGGACTCGTGGGAGTTCTTCTGAAACTGCCAACTCTAGTATTTTTACACAAGATTGGGGGACATTCCCCTTTCAAGGCTCATTGAAGAGGATTCCAATTATCCCAATATTAACTATAGTAGACCATCGACCTCATTAGTTTCAAGATTTTATATCTCTGAAAGTATGAACTTGATTGCCACAAAATTATTACTACAAGTCGACAACATGTTATGCTAATTTATAGAAGTGTTAGTTCCTTACTTTATGTTTCTAGCTTATTCTAATAAATTGTACATCATAACTCACTAAATACTTAATATCCAATATTATATATGATATTTTAATTGATTCCAAAGCCATAGGCTCTCAAACATAGAGTATTTGATATATTTAAACTAAAATATTTGCAGATGAACAATACAATGTAAGTTGAGGGACTAGATTGTAAACTATTTTCAAGTAAAGAGTAATAGCTCATTTAGACACAAGATATTTTCAATGACGAACAAGTAGTTCCATGAATCATGTTAATTGAAAAAGATGAAATAATGGCTCTTGTAGGGATGGGTAATTTGGTAAAAAAAAAACCAATTGAGTTAAACTGAAAATTGGGGTCAAAATTTTAATATGTTACCTACCGGAACACCATAGAGACTGACTATTGCTAATAAGTTCACAATTTTTGGGTCTTCTAGATCCATGGTGATTGCATTCATTCACTAATAACTAGCTATACAACATGGCCATGCCTCAAACTTTCTCTTCTTGGGGAGTTAACATGATTGGAAGGATATATCCTAAAGTGTAAAATCAAGACTTCTTCATTCTGATCACCATTGACTACTTCATCGAGTGGGTGAAAGTTTTGTCTATGTCTAATGCTTCAGTTCATCAATTTATCAATTTCCTCAAGAACATCTTATGTCGATATGAAATATCGCACTAAATCATATCTAAAAATGGTACAAACTTCATTGCTAAATCTATCAAGGACTATCTAAGATCTTTGGGAGTCAAGCATCGCTAAAAATTTCCATATCAAATTGGATGAATGGGGTTTTAGAGGCCATGAATAAGAACCTAATAAAGAACCTTAGATAGATGATAAGAAAAAGTTTCAAATGGCACAAACATCTTCCAATGGATCTTTGCAAACGTCTACTAAAACTTCTAGAATAGACAACCTTAATCTCTTGTATAAGGTAATGTGGAAGTCCTACCAATCATGATCCCATCTCTTTGCATACTATAAGAAGTAGAAATTCCAGAGGCAGAATGGGTCAAGAAGTGTGACTACTACCTTAAAAGATTCTAATAATGACACTTGAGGGCTTTGCATCATGCATAATGCTACCGATCTAGAGCATCTGAAGCATTAAACAAGAGGGGCCATCCTTATATTTTTCAAAAGGGTCATTGATCAAACCAAAATCAAGCGTCCAAAAGGATCAGATCTAGAGTAATCAGAATCTAAATTTATATCTCAATACTTGGTCCCCCACAACAATAGTAATGCAGTCTGATGTAGTAGATCGAGGTCAAACACATGGATAAGGGTAGTAAGTCTCAAGATCCTTTAAGCCTTAACTTAGTTACACCAATCAAAAGGTAAGACAAGTTATGTGTCTCTTATTGAACGGTGAATTTCCACCAAACAAGCAACGAATATGAAAGTAAAATAAAAGATGAAACAAGATCTAGAATGTAAAGGGCTTATAAAATAAGGATGAGAGACATATTGGATTGGGTTTCACCATCCAAGATCTCTCACCAACAAGCAATAATCACACCCATTGTAAAACCTTAGAAAGTTTACAAGCAATCATCATAACTATCTATTCCTTGCTCTATCAGGCTTAGGATAGATCTAGATTATAAGCTTGTCTCCCTCTCTCAAGATGTAAACAAACAATCAAAAAGTAAACATATGATCATTAGCTTAAGCATTCCAATGTTCTCATGCAATCATGCAACTCCAAATCTCTTAGATATAGGTTAATACTACTCTCTCAAGGTATTAACAATCAAACAACACAACATAGTAGCTAATCATGCAAGTGAAGCATTAAGAATAAGAGTATAGAGATAAACATTGCTAAGAGGCATATATTTAATGGATGTAAGTATTTACATGTTGGAAGAGCCTTATTGGCTACTTTCAACCCAAGTTAAATGACTAGCCACTCATGGTGGTGAGTGACATGGCAGAATTACAAGTAGAATGAGACATGAAGATGGAGATGAAAAAGGTAGACAGAATAGGGAAGGAGATGAAAGATACACCAATAGTAAACCAAATAAGTCAAGGTCGATGGAGACCTCCTCCTCCCTTTTTTAAATCCAGCGATGTCATTAAAGATAGTTGGCTTTGTATTCCTCCTCTCAATGAAGAATTCAGGAACTATTCAGAGATGGTGAAGGCATGCTTCCCTTTAGACTCTTGTCCTTAGGATGCAACAAACCAATGGTCATTAGTGGAGGTCAATGGACAAGAAGCACTGGAAAAGCACTTTGTTTTCATTATCCGACCACATGAAGCAAAGACCCCCTCATTGTAGCAGGGGATCTATTTTTTATAGCCCATGGTGCAGGACTTGAGGAACTTTTAAGTGTCCTTTACTTGCACTCTGAGTCTTCTAAGCACATGTGTCGGGGCATGCTCTTAACTAACTGAGTGACTGATGTATGTAGTGCCGCCACCGGTAGGCGATGGTGTAGGAAAGCCATCAGTTGGCTCACCTTAACTGACTGACCTTTAATATGCATTCGCAGACATGTTATCCGAAGGTGCACACTCATAGAGCCTTCGGAAGAGTAGGTCTTCAAGCGAGCCATCAGAAGATGGTGGGTCTTGGGTCTTTGGTAAACTACCCCCAGTCCATCCATCAAAAGGGGCATGTGGTTTGTCCTTTGGTTCTTGGATTGATAATTCTATGTTGACCCATCAGAAGGTCATCGACATGACCCTCAGGTGATGGGAATTAATAAATGTTCTATCTATTTCCTTGACTCTCTAGAGGCGATCAGTCATGAGAACTGATGGACTTTTAACTCATTGGTTCATATGGAGTGTTGAAGGAGTATGGAGAGAAACCATTAGTTGTGGAAATTGGTGGAAACCCTATCCAAAGGTTAGAACCATCACTTGATGAGTTTCTTGCATGGAAGTTAGTAGTTAATCCTAAATGAAGGCATAAATGGAAAACATGAACAAAATATGAGAAAACTAAGGATAGGTTGTACAATGGAAGGAAAAGTAGGGAATAATTAGGCATGAAACATCCACAAAATTAGATGAAATCAACTCCCACAAACTTAGAATATAGCTTGTCCTTAAGGTAAAAAATAGAATCAAGATGTCAAGGGTTTTATTTGTTTAGTGTCTTTCAACTTTGACCATGTTTTTGCACCATCCTTAGCTCAACACTACCTTCTTGGCTGCTTGATATGTATACTATATTCCTAGTTTGATTTCTCTTAGATATAGAGTTGCATGACCTCCTTTGTCAGGTACATCCTCTTCTTAGGAGTCTCTCCTTCATGATTTACATAACATCTCATTTTCAAGCCATACTCATGAATAAACCTGTGAGAGGTGGCTTGCACACCCAACTTTTAATTTTTAGGTGGTCCTAGATAGTTGTGTAGAGGTAGGCCAAGGTTGCTTGTTTTTCTTGTCTATCTACAATTCACTCAAAAATGAGTACTGTTGTAAAACCACTGTTACTCAACTTTCAAACCTGATGTAGTCTTAGTTTGTTATGTGAGATTATCATCAAAAGATAGGTGGGTTTTTGTTTGGCTTCCAGGCTCCACTGCTAGACACAACATATTTGCATTCTTGAATTAGCTATACACCAGCTGCACGGAGCCTTTCGACATCTAGCTAAGCACAACTCTCATGTTTCTTATTCACGATCGGAATTTATTCTTTCTCACAAGGGTTGGGCAATGGGATATTTAGGGAGCATGGGAAGCCAAGTCTCTTTCAATCCCTAGCGGGGATTGAGCACTAGAAGGGGTAGTTGTTTCTTTTGTTGTGAGTGTTTGCACTTTTTGACTTGTACTATGAGGTCAGGTGATTGATTGGGAGTGTGCCAGATAAGGTCCTCCTTATTTTAGGGAGTTCTTCTTTGTCAATAGTGTTCTATTTGTTGCACGTAGTGTCTTCAGATAATAATGATGTAAAGACATGATCTCATGCATTTTTATTAGGTGTGTATGAGAGTGATGATAGTATCCAGGAAAATTGGATCCAAAAAATATTTATATATCAAAATTGTTTCTTTGCTAGGGTAAAATAAGTATATATGTGCAATTCAAAAAAATTCTAAATCTCATATTTTTAATAAAAAAATTATAGAAAAAAATTAATATAGGAACTTGCATAATTTAAGAATATTGGGCATGTATATGTGTCTAGCTCGCATGTTCGGACCCCCACCCCCAAACTTATCATGCACCTTGTCCTCAAGGTGTCAAACATTGAGGTTGATGCAAGTTAAGACTTCAAACTTGGCAATGCCCACTCTTATGTTAGGAGATCCAACTCATAGGTCCCTTATAGATGGTGGTAGTTGACTTCTTCTTGGTAAAAGTCCACCTTCTTATCAGATGTTGCTATCATTTGTATCTAGAATAAGACATAGAAATTATAGTCATTGGATCCATCTTCTTGTTACGTGCTTCAGTGATGGAACTGTGGCTTCTCAAATTTTGTGTCTTGATCTCTAAGGTCTTTGTCATATACCTTGATTAGCTCAACAATATGTGTCAACACTTGTGTGGCCTTATGTTCAGTCACGCTTGTAGTTTTTTTGTGATATGTATTTCCTTTGAAGTTGAACATGGTATTTGAGATGTTGTATAAGATTGTTGTTTTTTCCTTTGTATTGATCGAAAAAAGTTTCCAGTGGCCATTGTGGAGAATAGTATTAATATTAGGCATGGAACTTTGTACTTCAAGTATTATGTAGGTCTCTGTAGTTCTCTATATTCCTTCTTCTGAAGTATGTCCCCTACTATCTATAGAAGGCCATGTATACATCATGGAGCTTGGTAGCTAGATGTAGTTGGTAGGTTGTCATGACACTTACTGTCATACATCCTCCAACCATTAGTATCTCACAGAGGTCTAGTCGTAGGACCTTGAGATGGACTCTTTCAAAAATTGTAACAATTTCATGTTCGCTCAGTTGTAGTGTTGACACGATAAAATTTAGATCCTCTAGCGATACCTCATAGCATGCATCTTTGTCAAAGTTGTAAAATGTGATTTGTATCAAATATGTAGGAGCTAGTTCTTCTACAACTTCTTCAGCAACATGGGTTGCATGTTCTTCATTTGTGGCGGCCTCCCCTTCTTCCTCTAGTTTTATGATGTCATTGTGAGGTGGGGAAGTAGCTTCTGTAACTTCATGAATAGTTGCAGGTGTAACATGAAAGGGTATCCTTTTCATGTTCAATAGTAGTTTCAGGAGCCATCTCTTTGGTTGCTGATTTCTTGTATTAGTTGGGAGGGTGGGATGTTTGATTATGTAGGAGGAGGTGTTGGTAATTTTTGGTGAGATGGACTATTCGAATCATTTTGGGACCTTGTGGAAGAGAGGACTCTGATTCCTTCCTTAGGTTTCTCAATTGTTCCCTCCATGGTGTTCATGCAGGAAGAGCTATGAATGAGTACATTCTCGTAGGGATGTCTTCCATGCGTTGGTCAAACAAATATTATTTGTCACGGATGATTTCCTCAACATATTTTTCTCTCAAGGTGTGGAAGCCCTCATTTGTAATCAGTTCAAGTGGGATCCCCCAATTTAATCCTTCTATCATCCTAAGTATGATAAATGTACTATCCCCTAAATCTGACAATTGTTGGGGTTTGCTACAGTCGATGTATATCTCTTTCCAATTAGGATGGTACCATCCTTCCACTCCTTGTTTTAGACATTTCAGGTATGTGGGGATTTCTTAAATAATTTTGGGCTCCTCCTTCTCAAAGACCATCCTTCCACACGACAAGTCTTTTGTGTTTCAATTGTAGGTAATGACCCACCTAGTGGATAGATCTACCAAAGTCAATATCCAATGGTTGAAGGCTTTAAACGGGAGTGTTATGAACTTTATCTACCTTGATTCTTGCAACGTGTTTTGTATCTCTTCAACTGAGGGGAATTATAATTCTCTATATATAACTGAGTGTCCATATTTGATGTTGCATTAAAGTTTGACCCTAAATTGTCCCTATACATGTACTTTTGAATTGTTGTTCCACAAAGGATCTTGAATAAAACTCTATTGATATGGGTCGTATGTCTAGAGGTTGATCTTAGGTCATTTCTACATCGTCACTTGGCTTTTTGTCATCTATTATATCCTCCAGGACATGTATGTCTCATAATGTCATCCCTGATATAGAAGTCATATCCATATACATGGCACTGGTGGTGAACCTGTCAGGCTTGTTTTATCAAGTAACAGAGGCTCAAGGAAAACAGGGGTTTTAGGTGTGTGTGGAGCCCTACCAAACATCCATTTTAGGTTCCCCTCATCTTTTTCAGATAGTTGCTCCTCTATCTTGACTTCAAAGGGGTTAGGGTGAACTTGTGATAACCTTACTTTTTCTCTCTTCTTTATTGTATTCTTTCTCTCTTAAAAAGTGGCCTATTATTCAATTTTGGATCTTGAGTGTGGTGACACTCCAACTACGTCACAACAATGCTTAGTTTCACTATATGTGACATTAATATGTAATTAGAAACCATGTACCATTTCATAAGATGTCACCCTCTTGCAAATTGAATGGAACCTTTTCTATATGATCTTCATGTTCTCTAATGTATATCTTGAGGTAGAGGATTCAATTGTGAATCCAATGGCATAAAAATTGCCTCATTGGAGGTTCTTAGCCTAATTTATGATCTTTTAAAATTGGCTTGAATTTCACATGTTCTGGTTGATATTAATTTGATTTTTGAGCCAAGTGGGCCCAATTAAAGGGCACACAGCCCAGCAGCCACCACCCATACCTCAAAAACCCTATTGTGCCCCTCTTCCTAAGCCATTGGATTATGGATCAATGCTTGTGGAGCCATCTTCAACCCTGGTCTGTATGATGTAGCACTGCTACAACAAGGTTCCTTTCCATTGGCCAATGAGCTTTGATTCTCGATGTTTTTGAGCAATTGAGACACCCAAACACTTCATTTGTTCTTCATCTTTCTTTCCTCAATGTTTGAGCTCTTATTCAAGACCCAAAACACAACCTAGCCCCCTTCTCCTTCCTCCAGTCCTACTGGCGCCACCATGGGTGGGGGGTTTTATCTTCCTTTCCAGTGGTTGTTCTTGGTATTTTATGCTGCCATCCACCTTGCAGAGTCCATCCGTGGCCAGACGACATTCTCTTGAGCCTGTGCAGGCCCCCATTCCTAGTTTTTTCTAAGATATGATGAGCTCTGGTTGCCGCGCCATTGTGGGTCACACACACGAGAGACCTGCTAGCAGATGGGGTAAAGGTGGGTCAAAGTTGGTCAAAGGGTTGGGCCCTCCAATGGCTCGAAACATAAAGGAGGGTTGGGCATCTGGTTGCTGATCCGCCTATGGGTGGCTTGGATCGGGTCGAGTCCAACCTCATGCTTCCCCTATCGCTGGCTATCCACTGCCCACTACAAGAAATGCATGACCAGGCGGGTGGCAACCACAATGCTAAATGCCAGATCCAGTAGATCGCACAATGAATGAGCACCATCAGATCAGCAACAAGCGGCAAGCGGCCATGATCTATTGCCATGATTAGGGTTACCTTGCCTAAGTTTTAGTATGAGTTTCTATATAGTTTTAATGCATATTTAAAATATATATAACTCCCAAACCCCTTGGACAAATTAGGCAAATTCATAAGCTCGAAGAGACATACAATTTCAGCATGGTTTCAGAGCATAGCTCAACTACTTGTCCCATAATTTCCTAATAGATGCTAACATTAGTTATATTGAAACTTTTAATCTATCATTTTGATACAGAGTGGACCTTTAATGTTTATATATACTTACAATTACAAGTTTAGTAGCTTTGTGTATCTTTAGTCTGCAAGAGAGTCCTAATTGCCTCTATTCCTCATGAATAACCCTAATTGTACTCATGTACCTTGTTTTGGATATAAATGATGAATCATGATTCAAAGTAGAAATCTTGAAATCTAATGACCTTGGAACTCACCCTAATCTTTAAATCAGTAAATTTTTTATTCTATGTGACATGTGTGTCCAATGTCACATTAGTTCTTGTTTGTTCCCCTCATAAGGCCCTAAATGCATAAATGTACCCCGATTATGTGAATGTTTGGTTATACCTTGAACCAATGATATGTTTGAAATTAATTATAAATACAACTCTTTGAGATCCCTAAAATTAGTAACCTTATGACGTTTAGACACACTAATTCTTATGATCAAACCCCTTTTCTCTATTGTGGTGTTTGTAACCCTATTTTTCCTAATGTGACCTATACGATTTGAATTGTGGTTCTTGCAACTTGATATTTATAGGGATCCTTTTCTACTGTCCTCCCTTATTAAATCATGAAATCATATAACATTTATGATATCTTATATATGGATGTACCAGATGATTCTCATGTTGAACCATGATGGCTTATGTAAACTATATTGATGATTACATGCATGAATGAAAAGTTGATATCCAATGTTGGTTGTTTGACGCCTAGACTATATGGGACATCTTCCTACATTTCAATAAGCTTCCTATGTCTTTACATTCCTAATATACATTATAATATCTTCTTGGATCTCATGATTTGATGGATCATGACCTTCTATTCCCTATTATTATTCTATTGACCCTAAAATGTGCATAAGTGACCTAATCCTTGAAATATTCATATAGAGTGAATAGAACATCAAAATGACTTGAAACTTGATCCCTAGCTTCATGATGACCTATAAAATAGTAAACAATCATCAAACTAGTAATAATAAACTCGTAACATAAGTTGGCCAAAATCCTAAAAATAGAACTAATTAGGGTTGATGATGAGAATATAATACATGTATGCAATCTTGTGCTTAACCACGTGTTGCTTGAGATCTAGATGGTCAAAGATAGGTTATGAAATCTCTAAACCAGGAATGATCTTGAAATAATCATATGACTATGGATTTCTTGTTGGAAATGTGATACATATGTTGCTTTTTTACTTGCTCATATATTGCCATGTAAAACTATAGTATTGTACTCAAAGTTTGTCTCGTGTCGTTGTTTTATAATTTGCAAACATAATGTAGAAACTCCATTATGAAAAACTTGTGCAAGGATGGGCATCCTACTTGAGTTGTTAAGATAGGGCAGACCATGTCATTAAAAGGGTTAGCTAATCTTGAGCACCCTTATGGACCCTTTCGATGGTAAGTTGGTCAAATGCCTTATAATATATGATGTTCTAGATATAATTGGAGTAAAATGACATAAAATATGGGCTCTTTGCTTTATTAAAGACTTAGCATGTTTATTCTTGTTCATTACTTATGCAACTTTTTTCAAATTATGCAAAGCATATGTATATGTATATTTTAGCCTTGTACTCAACACCTCATGTGTTGACCCATCTTGTTTCACATATTTTGTAGGTTTGGAGATGTCTATAAGTTGATGGGCTTGGTGAGCTATATTAGGTGTACTTGTTGTAAGATCCCTAGTGTACATGAGCAGACTTGTGTGTATTTGACTCTCAAGTTATAATTGAAATCTTGTAATAAGAGGATGTTGCTTAATAATACTTGTTGAATGTTGAGATTATAATTGGTGCTTTTATCTTGTTATTTGTTCATGGATGCTAAGTTGTCCACTTCCACATTAGCACTTTGATTATATCATGCTAGGCACAAATGCCTACATCCACTCGCTATTGACTTTATAGTCATGTGGAGTAAGGATTTTGGTAACAAACAATTCTGTGACAGGTGGTATCAGAGCATGAACAATAACTACACCAAACATTACTCACATGAAACACAAATTAATATAACCTTACATCTCAACCCTGGAAAGTTAATGAGTGTCCTTTGCGGACTAAGTTGACTTATCCTCTAGGTTAGAACCTAGATGTTCTAGAACTAGTTTTTGGCTTCTGTAATCCCTAGAGTCTTTATTTTCTCTTCCTTCGGTCCTATAGTATGGGTTGTAGGTTCAGGAGGGTGAGAAAAGAGAGATCCCATTTCAACCATAGACATATGTTTGTGGCATGTGATTAGGGTAGCTATACAGGTGTGCAACATGTTCTTACTAGTTCTTAGGTGTCATGGTAGTAGACTGTGTAATGAGTGTGCTAACTTGTTTTAGTTTTGGTTTTGTTCGAATGGAGTATGATGGTTTGAATCTCCTATTTCAATGATGGAGAAAATATATTTCAATTATTAGCATATATACATATGAAAAATGCTACCACGCATAGAAAGGAAGTGAGTATCCATGTGACCTAAGAGAAAGAGATGTAACATCAGTCTAGATCATAGTGTTTAGATGTTATTTGTAGTCTCTAGGGTTTTCTAGAGCCATGATATAGGTCAGGCTAGTAAGTAGCCTATGACCTAAGATGATGATGATGATGATGATGATGATGATGATGATGATGATGATGATGATGATGATGATGATGATGATGATGATGATGATGATGATGATGATGATGATGATGATGATGATGATGATGATGATGATGATGATGATGATGATGATGATGATGATGATGATGATGATGATGATGATGATGATGATGATGATGATGATGACGATGATGATGATGATGATGTTAATGTTAACATTGATAATGATGTCATTGTTGTTGATATGAGATTTCTTCAATATGACCTAAGTTTTTTTTGGAAGGGTCATGTATGTCTTGATGGTATGAGATGAGTTTGATCATGAAACCCAAGCTATACCTAGTACCATGTATGGTAAAAATGACTTGGTTCATGTGCTAAACATAGTTAGTGGGTTGGCATGCTTGTTTATGTCTAATTTTGTACATGTTGAGATACGGTTAATTATATATGGGTTGATACCAACACAGGCCTCAATCTCTTTACAAAGGAGGACCTCTAGCAGGGGACATACAAAATGGGTGAACTCATGATATGGGTCAACTGAAACGGGAGAAGGTCAGATATCCTAACCTCTAAAACATAAGAAATGTTGAAAAATAAGAATGATGAAATACATGACAATGAGTCCCTAGCTATACTACTTCTAAGTATATGAGTTGAGTTACCTGGTGTATGGTCTCCTTGATGATGTTAAATCCTATATTTCCTATAAAAATACCTAACCTTGAAGAAAGAGGAAATTGAATATATGATGCTTGCTATATAGGTGATGGAGATGTCCAAAGACCCTAAGATGATGTACATGATGTTCTATATCAATGATTAGCCTTGTAATAGGATTAGTGGTTGTAAATATGTAGAGGAATCTAGTGCTTTCCCTTTTTATTGAAGGTTGGGTATAGATTTTGTTATGGGTAGATAGTTGTGGTTAGTAGGTCTTGTTAGACATTGACATGTCTTAGATTGAGTGGCTTGATATTATAGATCTCCTTCGAGATACAAATGATATAATTACAAAACCTTGATATTGACAATAATGATGTTCCTCAAATGATGCTTGAAACATGAAAAATCACACTTAACTTAAATTTGACATGTACAATATGTCACTCTCACATGATAGACCTACTATGAAATGACCCCATACATGCAATATATAAGTTTGAAATGATGAATTTGATATGACGATGCCTTAATATATTACTTTAAATAATCATGAGTACAATGCTTATTTAAGACCCAAATGGAAAGTAATAACCTAATTGGGGATAATTGGTAGAACCTTGAGGGGGAACTAATCTATGCATGTAATTTATAGCTTGATAAAATATAAGGATGATGATATCCATATATTATGATGATGAAGACGTCCATTTGAAAATTTGATACCATAAAATTTTACAAAACACCTCGATTCTATATGAATGCATGAATTAAACCATAACCTAGTGCAGAAAAGGGATATGAAAACCCTTATGTCAAGATGATACTGTGTTATGATAAAATACCAAGTAATTTACATATCATTGGGATGGGTAAACCCTTGATGATGGAAACCTATGTGTGCACCCCATGTTGGGGGATGTTGATACATATGGGATAGTTAATTAAACATAATGAATATGAACCTAGACCTTTGACTATGACCTTGGACGAATTTTGAGGACAAAATTTCCTTTAAGGAGGGAAGGATGTGATAACCAAAATTTTTCTCTCTCTTCTATTGTATTATTTCTCTCTCATAAAGTGGCCTATTATTCAATTATAGATCTTGAGTGTGGTGACACTCCAACTAGGTCACGACAATGCTAAATTTCATTATATGTGACATTAATATGTAATTTGAAACCATGTACTATTTCGTAATATGTCACCATCTTGCAAATTGAATTAAACCTTTTCTATGTGATCTTAATGTTCTGCTATGTATATCTTGATGTAAAGATTCAATTTTTAATCCAACGACACAAAAATCACCTCAATTGGATGTTCTTAGCCCAAGTTATGATATTTTAAAATTGGCTTGAATTTCACGTGTTCTGGTTGATATTAATTGGATTTTTGAGCCAAATGGGCCCAATTCAAGGGAATGTGGCCAAGTAGCCATCACACATACCTTAGAAACCATAATGTGCCCCCCTTCCTGAGTCGTTGGATTATGGATCGATAGTTGTGGAGCCATCTTCAGCCATGGTCCATGTGTTGTAACACTATTCTAGCAGGGGTCCTTTCCATCGACCAACGGGCTTTGATTCTTGATGTTTTTGAGCAATTGAGACACCCAAACAATTCATTTGTTCTTCCTCTTTCTTTCCCCATGTTTCGGCTCTTGTTCATGGCCCGGAACACCACCTAGCCCCCCTTCGATCTCCTTCTGCCAGTCCTACTGATTCCTCCATGGGTGGGGGGGTTTGATCTTCCTTTCCAGTGGTTGTCCATGGTATTTTATGTTGCCATCCACCACACAGAGTCCAACCGTAGACGGACGAAATCCTCTTGAGCCTGTACGGGCTCCCCTTCTTTATTTTTCCCTAGCTCTGACAAGCTTAGGTTGTGGTGCCTCCGTGGTTTTCATGCACCAGAGCCCTGCCCGCGGAAGGGGAAAAGGCAGGTCAAAGTCGGTCAAAGGGTAGGGCCCTCCATAGGTAGCACACCTCTGCCTCACCATGATGTCTGGATTGCTGGGAGGCAAAATAAGAAGGGAGAAATAAGGAAGCCCGCAACTGCTGAGGCGGCTGCAAAAATGGTAAAATACAACTCTTAGAGCAACCGTTCGAATATTGATTATTTGTGGTGTAAGACTGGGATCAAAAAGGAGGGTTGGGCATCTGGTCATTGATCCTCCTATGGGAGGCTAGGATTGGGTCGGGTCCCACCTCGCTTCCACTATAGCTGGTCGGCTGCTCATCGCCGAGGCCAACGCAGGACCAATCAGATGACAACCACAATGCCAAATTCCAGAGCCAATAGATCACACAACAAATGAGCACCGTTTTGTAGCAGTCATTAGCTCAACGAGACATACAATTTTAGCATGGTTTCAGATGCTAATTCCACTTCTGGTTCCCTTATTTCCTAAAATATTCTAACATTAGTTATATTGAACACTTTTAATGTATCATTTTGATAAAGAGTGGACCATAAATGTTTATCCATATTCATAATCACAAGATCAATAGATTTGTGCATCTTTGATCTGCAGGAGGATCCTAATTACCTCTATTCCTCATGAATGACCCTAGTTGTACTCATGTGCCTTGTTATGGATATAAATGATAAATCATGATTCAAAGTAGAAGTCTTGAAATCTAATGACCTTGGGCCTCATCATAACCTCTAAATTAGTAACGTTTTAATGCTATGTAACATGTATGTCCAAGGTCACATTAGTTCTTGCTTGTTCCCCTCATAGGGCCCTAAATGCATAATGTAGCCCTATTATGTGAATGTTTGATTATACCTTAAACCAATGATATGTTTGAAATAAATTATTAATCCAACTCTTTTAGATCCCTCAAGTCAGTAACCTTATGATGTTTAGACACACTAATTCCTATGATCGACCCCCCTTTCTCTCTGGAGGTGTTTGTAACCCTTTTCTGCCTAATGTGACGTATATGATTTGAATTGTGTTTCTTGTACCTTAATATTTGTAGGAATCCTTTTCTCTTGTCCTCCCCTATCAAATCAGAAAATCATCTAAAAGTTATGATATCTTAGATATGGAAGTCCCAGTTTATTGTCATGTTGAACCATATGATGGCTCATGAAAATTATATTGATTATTACATGCATGATTGAAAAATTCATATCCAATGTTGGTTGTTTGATGCCTAGACTATAGGGGATATCTGCATATTTTTTAATAAGCTTCTTATGTCTTTACATTCCTGATCTATATTATACTTTGTGCTTGTATCCCATGACTTGATTGATCATGACCTCGTATGCCCTATTATTATTATTATATTGATCCTGAAATGTGCATAAGTGGCCTAATCCTTGAAATATTCATATAAAGTGAATGGAACATCGAAATGACTTGAAACTTGAACCCCATCTTCAAGATGATCTCTAAAATAGTAAAAGATCACCAAAATACTAATAATAAACTTGTAACCTAAGATGGACAAAATCTTAAAAATGGAACTAATTAGGGTTGATGATGAGAATCTAAAACATGTATGCAATCTTGTGCTTAACCAGGTGTTGCTTGAGATCTAGATGGTCAAGGATAGGTTATGAAATATCTGAATTAGGTTCTGGCTTTAAATAACTATATGACTGTGGATTTCTTGCTTGAAATGTGATACATATGTATGCTTCCTTACTTGCTTAAATATTTCCATGTACTACTCCAGTATTGTACTCGATGTTTGTCTCATGTCATTGTTTTATAACTTGCAAAAATAATATAGAAATCCATTATACAAACCTTGTACACCTGTCTATATTATTGAGGTAAGGACATAAGGCTAGTCCTACTTGAGTTGTCAATACAGGGCAGACCATGTTGATAAAAGGGTTAGCTAATCTTGAGCACCCTTACATACCCTTCTGATAGGAAGTTGGCTAAAGGCCTTATGATATATGATGTTGTTGGTATAATTGGAGTAAATTAAATAAAATATAGGCTCTCACTTTCTTAAACACTTATCTTGTTTATTCTTATTTGTTACTTCTGCAACTCTTTACAAATTATGCAATCTTATGTATATGTATCTTCTAGCCTTGTACTCAACTACTTGTGTGTTGAACCATCTTGTTTCACATATTTGATTGGTACAGAGATGGATAGAAGTTGATGGTTTGGTGAGCTATGACAGGTGTACTTGTTATGAGCAAACTTGTGTGTATTTGACTCTAAAATTGTAACGGAAATCTTGTAATATAAGGATGCTTCTTAATAAGAGTTGTTGAATGTTGAGATTATAATTGGTGCTTTTATCTTGTTATCTGTTCATGTATGCTAAGCTTTCCACTTCCACATTTGTGCTTTTATAATACCATTCTAGGGATGGACACCTAGCTCCTATTGCCATTGACTTTATAGTCATTTGGAGTTAGGATTTGGGTAACAAATTATTCTATGGTAGAAGTCCTCTTTTTATCCGATCATCCATCAAGAATTAGTTGAGAAAATCTTCATAGTTCGTGGGGGGGTGGTGGAGCCTTATAATAAAAAAGGGGGTCCAACCCATTCATTAGAACCTCAGTTGTTTCTCATGCCTCCTCCCTTGGCCTTTTTATTCAAGAACAACATCATTTTCTCCAATTGCTTTGACGTGCTCGGGCATAGTTTTCTATTTGGGTTCCGTTGAAGAATCTCGATGTGCATAGTCCTTGGGTTCCTCTTCTGCTCTGGGTTGGTTGGTGCAATGCCCTAGCAAGGCTAGGGAATTAATATTATTGTCTCTCCCAGCGGGCACCTCCACATTCTTGGCAGAGTCCTCCTCTACTTGCTAAACAGACAACTCTATTGTGGCCTCTTGTTCTAGATATGGTACGGTGTGGTTGATGCCCAACTTTCCAAATACTATATCTGCTTTCCGCTACACGTCCATCTCTATTTTGGCATGGATTTCTGCCTCCATATTTGCAATCTTCTATTTCTTTGTCTCCTCCTCTGGTTGGTATGACGATGTTGATAGCACTTCCTTTCTCTTCCATTCTTCATTTGAGATGTAAAGCAACTCGTACTCACGCCTTATATCATCTCACCCCTTCTGTGGTAGAGTGATCTCTTTGTTCAATCATGCGAGTGCCTCCATTATCTGCAATTGGTTTGCAGAAAGAATCTACACCTATTGTGGTAAGCTAAGTAGTGGATGCATAGTGTTTGTAATGATCTCAACATGTGACACTAGCAATAAAATATTTTAAGTTAAAATAGAAATATTCAACACGGAGTTAGAAATGATCTCACGAGGTCATCTATTTCTTGCCCAAACTTCATGAACTTGGTTGCGACAGAGATGTGTTGTTGTTTCTCTTTGCATTTCTTTGAGCTTTCCTCCTACTCAAGCTCCTTTTTGTTAATTGGGTTGGAATGTCCTCTTCTTCATGATAGACTTTATTCAACCTCTATGGTTAATGCAATGGGTTTTTTTTGAAAGGTTTCTTTTTTTTTTGCCTCCTCCCTTTCAACCTCGCTTTCTTTTTCCGTTGATGCTTATTTATTGACACCTCCTTGGCTAGCTGGTATCTCAGTCATGATATTGCTTTTGTATTCACTTGGCATAGTTTGGCATGATGCCACACTTACTTCTATAGAGGGTGTCCTTCCCTTTTCAAGTTCTAGTTGGACTTCGGGTGGTATTTTTGTTGGTTGTTCCAGGAATGCAGTATCTAGGGTAGTCATTGGTTGAGCTACCTCTTCATCTATTGTTATTACCTCAGGTGTGAGGGTTTTCTTCTTTTTAGGCTTTGTTGCAGTCTTTTTAGGAAATCTAACTATAAGCCTCTTTTACCCCAGTTCTACATGTTTGTCTACTATATGATCAATTTGTTCATCTACAAGTGCTTGGTCACTAATTTTTGGAAGGGGTTTGGACCCTGACTACATATTTAGAATGTCTTCATCCCTAAATACTAGTTTGTTGTAGTCGTAACTGTTCATCTCAGTCAAGGGGATGAAGTCCTTTGACCTTATGAATCTATAGTAGTATTTGTCTTTTACTCTTTTTAAAACATTGGTAGATGTGAAATATTTGGCATCTACAAGTCACTCCCTCTTAGACATAGTGAAGTGCTTTAATTCTCTTGGGTAGCCTAGTCGGTGAGAAATGTATGTTATTAGTTCCCCCATGAAAAAGTATCGGGACCCTTCTAGTCCCATTGATGTTGCTAGTCTGTCAATTAAAATATGTCCTATGTTAACTAGTTTCTTCTCTATTATACTCCATATGATGTGGAGGTCATTTCATGTTACATTCTCAGTCAATGACCTGAAAAATAGGGCATTGGAAAAAATCTTGCGTGTCACTCTCATTATACCAAAGTGCATCTAGGCTACTTTTGATTGCCCAGAGTTGAATTGATACTCCTTTATTAGCCTTTCCTAGGTTTTATCGATTGGAAATGCTCACACTTCTCTGTCACCTATGTCTTTGTTAGCCACCTCAACTTGTTCATTTTTATCAATGAAGATGAAGTTCAACCATTTCTATGTTGGAATGTAGTCCTCCTTGACTATCATGACTAACTATTTGTATCCTCCCCCGCACGCTTATTTTGTTAGTTATGACTGGCAATTTCTTTAGCAATGACATAAATTCCAAGGTGAGTTCTTCATAGGAGATATGGGTGTTGAAGCATATTTTATACAATTGAACCTCCTTCATATCTTCTTTTATTCATTGATAGATTCCCAACTATATTAAGGTGATGATGTCCCTAAATCTTGCTGCCTAAAGGATTTGTTGTTGAATATCTGGTTCCAAACCTTAGCATGCTCATCATCCCTTGGGACAAAATAGTTTTTGGGTTGTGGTTTGTAGATGACAGGGAATGTTATTGATAGGTGTTTCATTGGTAGTGGTGACTACCCATGCCTTGGTTGTTGTTTTGTTTTCAATTACCTCCTTCTCAGATGTGTTAACTACTTTTCTTGGTTTGCCCTTCTGGGAGAGTCTCAGTCCCTTCCTCTTTTTAGAGTTTTGAGCTTAGATTAGGGGGCATATAGGAATTTTAAGTCCTCTCTGACTCCTTAGAGTTGGATGTCTCCTCGAGATTTGGTCCCTTGAGGTGCTTCAATTTGTCTGCCTCTAGTTTAGTTTTTATACTGGTTGGTGTGGGGTCTTCATGAATTTTTATGTATGTGACAACCTCATCCTTTAACTTATCCATCTTATCTATAACTTCCTTGTTGAGTGTTTCCCTGATTCTACAGGTCTCACTCACTCATTTAACAAGTCCCTTGTGGACAATTTTCTCTTTGCATGTGTTCCCTGCCATTTAAACTAGTTTGTGATGTAGATATTGTATATCATGTGCGAAACTGTTAGGCCAATAGGAAGACTTGAAAATAATAATAGTAATGATTAAAATTAAATTCTAAGGAGTTATAAAAACCTCTCAAGACTTAAGTTTTGGGAAGCAGATCATCAACTAATGGATCCTGATACCAAATGGTTCAAAAATGAGTGTTATAGAAATTGATGGTTTTCAAATATTAGCAGTGTGCCTTCTAATGGTATAGACTACCAAAGGTTTATGGTAATTGATGGTTTAGAGACTGATGGAGGTGGAGTGGAGAAGCGTTCTTCCAAGGCTAAGTGCCTTCCAATGGTTCATGTAGAGGACGTAAAATGATGGTTTGGAGAATAGAGAATAGATACATCTTCATATGGTGGCTGTCCTCTGATGGAAGGGGTCTCTATGGGAAATGATTGTTAAATAGTTTGAAAGTCTAAGGGCCACCAATTCTAACAACCAATGGGGGAGGGGTGGTTAGAGAAAGATGGAAAATGTTGGACCCAAAGAAAATGGTGATGTGTTCCGATGGCGATCGTCGTTGCCGCTAAAATGGAGGCCATCAAAAACATAAGTATAAATGTGAAAGGGGAGGGTTACCATACATCAACATCGTCCTTCACTCTACCAACCTAGTTTCTTTGTTGCGCCTCCATCCAAGGGAGTTCCTCCTTATAGTGAATAAGGGTTCTCATGTTTTTGCTCTGCCTTTATATGTCTACAACCTTTGATCATGGTACATATGTGTTGCCAACGTCAGGAAGGTGTGCAAGGGCACCTTTGTCTTCCAATGGTGAAGTTTGAAGATGATGTTGTGGACTACAGGTGGAAGGTCGATGGTGTTAAGTCTCTTCTCTTCCAAAGGGATTAGGTGAGCTAGGGTTGCTTTTAGAAACAACCTTAACTCCACTTGTACAAATGAAAGGTATAAGTGTCAGGCCCCTAACCCTTTTATAGCATCTGCTTCAAGTAGAGGTGGGGGCCAGGTGTCCTTCAGACGGGGCTTGTTTTCTTCTGATGGCTATGCAGTGATGTGCCTTGTTAAAGTGGGTCAGTACTTGCCTTTTGATGGGTGGACTAGACACTTGCTTCTAATGGATAGATTGATCATCACGATCTGATGGTTTGTCTAGTCAGCTCTTTGAGACTCGATGGCCTTACTAGCTTGGTGTTCTGATGGTTGGGCTAGTGTCTTGGCTATTGGTTTCTCTATGTATCTAGCTTCCAATGGAAGTCGATACTTTGAACTTTAGAATGTAGGAACCGATGGTTTCACTGAGAAGTATTATGATGGTTCCCCTCTTTGAGAAATTGATGGTACCTTCAATAGATAAATAATTTTACATTTCTTCATTAATTTTATCCTATGTACACTAAAATTTATGAAACAGAGGCAATGTTAATATGGGGTAATAGTAGAACAACATAAATCATAGATAAAAATTTAGAAGGCCTAGAATGTAATAAAACTAGAATGTGTAAATGAAACGCTAATAGAACTTGGGTTGCCTCCCAAGAAGTGCTAATTTATGGTTTTTATCATGACTTCTTCTTGTGAGATTCACTTGTCTGGTTTGGATGGTGTTGGAGGTAAGTTGTCAAGTTGGGTTTTAGCTCTCCTTATAAAAACCTCAGCTTGTTAGTACATCTTTGCTTTATGGCCATTTATAGGGAAATTCACAACTCCAACATTCATGATAGATATATCTTTGATACAATAAAGGGGCCCAACCACCTTGTCCAAATTTTCCTATGGAAAAGTAATGCTCTTGAGTTGAATAATAATAACTTTTTTTCTTTAGAGACATCATTTCTTTTCAGGTGGACATCATTCCACACTTTTGTCCTCTACTTATAAATTTTAGTATTCTCATAAGCGTGCAATCTGAGTTCTTCTAGTTCCTATAACTACAAGAACCTTTTCTTTCTAGCTAGTAACCATTCCATGTTGAGAAAGTTAATGTCCCAGAAATTCTTGTGTTAAATCTTGATAGGCATGTGGCACCATATATTAGTATTTAAGGGGTAGTCTCAATAGGATTTTTATATGTTGTTTGGTATGCCCTAAGGCCATCATCGAGTTTCATATACCAATCTTTCTTGGTACGTCTAACTGTCTTCTCTAGGATTTGTTTGTTTGACACTTCAACTTGTCCAAAAGTCTGCGGGTGATAAAGGGTTGCAACCTTGTGCTTCACCACATTTTCATAGCAGTGTTTCAAACTATCTTTCCCCCAAAATGGGATCCCCATTCACTTATGATGGTGCCTAAAAACCTCATATCTTGGGAACATGATCATCTCAAATAGTTTTATCAATACTTTTGAGTTGCAAGTGGGCTTAGCAACTTCTTCAACCCACTTAGATACATAATCGACCGCAACCAGGATGTATTGGTTGCCTCGTGATGATGGAAAGGGCCCCATGTAGTCGATCCCCCCATACATCAAAGATTTCCACTTCTATCCAGTTGGAAAAATGCATCTCATTTCTTCTTGATATGCTCCATGTGGGTTGGCACTCTTTGTCGAACTTTATATAGGCATGTGCATCCTTGAACAGGGTGGGCCAATAGAACCCAAATTGTAGAATCTTAGCAGCAGTCATGTCTCTGCCTAGGTTCCCACCATAAGGCAATGAATGGCACTCATATAGTATTTTTGGTACCTCTTATTCTGGAATACAACAGTGATAAAGGTTGTTAGCACATTTCTTAAATAGGAGAGGATAGTCCCAATAGTTATTCTTTATGTCTAGAAATAACTTCTTCTTTTCATTATAGGTTATATCAGCTAGAAATCATTGATAAACTAGATAATTATAGATATCAGCAAACTATTACATAGTAGGTTCCATCTTCTTTTCCACCATAAGAGCTTTGTCTAGATAATCATCATTAATTAGGAGTGAATTTTCATTAGCTATGACAATTTAGGGTAAGTGGTTATCCATAAATTTTTCAGTTCCTTTCTTGTCAATAATCTCATAGTCAAACTCCTAAAGTAGAAATGTCCATATGAGGAGTCTTGGTTCTGTATCTTTCCCCTACATCAGATACTTAATAACACCATGGCTTGTATACACTATCACCTTTGATCCAATAGTAAGACCTGAACTTGTCGAAAGCATAGACTATTCTAGCATCTCTTTTTCAGTTGTGGTGTACTTGACATGAGCTTCATCAAGGGTTTTACTTGCATAGCAAATAACATGGTGTCTTTTACCCTTCTTTTGACTGAGCACCGCCCCAATGGTGTAATCACTCACATCAAATATTAATTCAAAAGGTATATCCTAGTATGGAGCTTGGAGAATTGGAACCACAATTTGATCATTCTTTAAGGTTTAAAAATCTTTTAGGCATTCATCATTGGAATTGAACATATCATCTTTGACAAGAAGGTTTTCCATAAGCTTAAAGATTTTGGATAAGTCTTTAATGAATCTCCTATTTTATCTAGTGTGTCCAAGAAAGATCCTCACACCGGTCATATATTTATGAGGTGGGAGTTTAGAGATATCTTCCACCTTTCTTAAGTGCACTTTAGCCCTTTTTTTAGATATTTTGTGACCTAGTATGATTCCTTCTTGTACCATGAAGTGACACTTCTCTTAGTTCAACATCAATTGTTTTTATTCATAGAATTTTAAAACTTGGGATAGATTAGTTAAGAAACTATCAAAGTTTGTTCCATACACTGAAAATTCATCCATGAACACCTCCAAGATGTCTTCTAGGAAATCCACAAACATAGAAATCATGCACCTTTGGATTGTTGCAGGTGCATTGTAGAGACCAAAGGGCAACTTCCTAAAGGCATACATCCCATAGATGCATGTGAAGGTTGTCTTTTCTTGGTCGTCTAGGTGTATCAAAACTTGATAAAATCCTGAGTATCTGTTGAGGTAACAGGAATACAAATGGTGGTCTAGACATTCCAAACCTTAGTCATTAAAGGGAAGAGGGAAATGATCCTTCTTGATTGTTGCATTTTTTAATCTATGCACATTCTCCAACCTGTAACTATTCTTGTCACAACTTCATCATTGTTTACTCCCTTAACCATTGTCGTACCCCCTTTCCTGGGTACTACATGAATTGGGATAACCTAATTGCTATCGTTGATGGGATAGATAATACCATCATCTAGGATTTTTATAACTTCCTTTCTAACTACCTCCCTTAAGTTTTGATTGAGCTTCCTTTGAGGTTGGACAAGAGGTTTTGTGTTCTCTTCTAAATGGATTATGTGCATGCAGTCTACTAGACTCAGGCCTCCTATATCTTCCACAAAATATCCAATTGCCTTTCTCCTTAGCTTGACTTTGTTTAGTAGTTTTTTCTATTGGTCTTCTATCAAGGTAGAGTTTATGATGACCGTATTTCTCCTCTCATTGTCAAGAAACTCATATTTTAGGCTTTCGAGAGTGGCTTCATCTCTGGCTTGGGTTCTGGGGATTCTTTCTCTTTGAGAGTTTGTTCTAGCAAAGCATATTTCATAGTTTCTATGATTGTATCATCGTCATCACTGTAATCTTATTCTGATTGATTCAAGTAGTCAAATATTTCAATGACCTCTGGATTTTGTTTGTCAGTGTTGGGGTTGTTAAGAGATCTCATTAGTGGGTCGGCCATCTAACTCTATTCCTGAACTTCTTCATAAAATTAGTTATAATTGTACATGAAGTAGACCGACTTGAAAAGGGAAGGTCCCCTCATGGATTCTTGAACATGAAAGTTGACGTGGTCATTTTCAACCCTTATAGTAATGATTCTAGATTCAACATCTATTAGAGAACTTCCCGTGGAAAGGAATGATCTTCCAAATATCATTGGGCAGGTGGGATCTTTCACAATGTCGATAACAACTATATCAGAATGAATGAAGAATCTTCCCCTCACAAATGGGAACATCCTCTACTATCCTGATGGGTCTTGTAAAGGAATGACCTGTCAGTTGAATCTGCATTCCTATTTTTACCATGTCAGCAAAACCTAAGTATGTGGGCTAATGTGAGAGGCATCAGGATGATGCTTTCTCCTAGAACAACTAACCCCTATCTTACCTAATTTCCCCCCACATTGAATGGGATCGTGAAAGATCCAAAGTTGCACGAAAGTGCTCAACATCTTTATGAGTATGACATTTTCTACTTTGTCTCCACCCCTTCTCTTAGTGATAAGGTCCTTGAAGAATTTAGCATTATTATTTATTTCTTCGATGGCATCTAGGAATGGGATGTCCATGTGAATTTTCTTCATGGCCTCTGGGGATTTTTCATATCTCTTTTTCAAGTGAACCTTTATCAATTTGTATGGGAAGGGTATCCTTGGTGAATAGGGATCCCTATTATCTAGGGCTTCTTCAGATGCATCTAGATTTTTCTCTCTCACTATCTTCTTTCCCTAGCCTTTTTCCTTTGACTTAACTTTCTTTGTGACGACCTCTACTTTGGCCTCTACTTCTATTGTGTTAGTATTCAGTACAGAATCAATTACATGGATGCTTTATTGAGTAGCCTCACTTTCTGATCCTTCCAGCACCTTGCTTGATTGGAGTGTTGACATATTTGTAGTCTCGGCTGTAGATGGAATCTTTCCTTGTGGGTTTTTATTAAGATTTGATTATTGTGACAACTATTGATCAGTTTGTCTATTGTGGACTTGCATGTCATCCAGTTGACCAGTTACTCCCCCTACATGGGACTGCATCATGTTTATCAAGCAAGTATTGTTTATAGCACTCTACTTAATTGTTTGTTTATGATAGCATATTTCTTTGCAAAGGCAAACATCTCAGACATTCAAGGTTAAACCTTGGGAATTGTTCATGTTTTGTGGATAGTTTGTGTTTCGAGTAAATCCACAGGGTCCACCTTCCCTAGAGAACTCAGTTGGTATGTTGGGTGGGTTGTTAGGAATGTTTATTAGTTAATCATTTTCTGTTGCATCATTGTTTCCATAGGAGAACCTGGGAAGATTTAATTTATTAAAACTGACAAAAGAGATGTTCTTCATATTGTCCTGTTGGTTGTCCTCTTCTGTTTGGGTATAGATATAGTTTTCCACATGTGACACATTTCATCATTGTTTCATATCTGTTCTTTCCTTCATTCCCAAAATATTTCAATTATCAAATGTATGCAATGATCTTTTGAATCTAAGCAATTATAGTTTCTAGAGCCTTAGATTCATATGTTGTCCCTTCAGTGGATACCTTGTTGGATGTTCCCATGTCATAATGTAGACAAGTCTACAATGCGGCCATGTTTTCTATTATCCTCATAGTTTTCTCAGGGTTCTTGCCTAGGAAATCATAATTATGATGAGGGCAATCCCTTTGATATTCCTGAAACCTCTCCCATGCCTCATATAGGTTTTCTCCTACCTTCTATCTGAATTTTGATCTTGTGTATATTTCTATGGGTCTTCTCTAATACATAGAACTTGATGATGAAGGTGTCTGCTAGAGGTGCCCATCCGTTGATGTATTTGTCCTTAAAAGATAGGTACCAAGATAGAGCCTTTTCCCTTAGTGAGACATTGAACCCTTTGTAATATAAAAAATCTTTTAGCACCATGTTAATCTTGGTGGTGTCACAAAAGTTTGTAGAAGGCATCAAGGTGATGATATGGGTTCTCATCCAGGGAGTTTCCTATAAAGTCCTTTGCTAAATAAGATCTGTGAATGTTGGTTTAATATCAAGGTGGAATATAAGTAAGATGATTGGGCATCTAGATCCATTGGCTGGTGTGGTGAACAACTCATGAAGAGAAGGCCCTCCATCATTATCTTCCTCAGTATGGTTGCCTTAAGTGTTTCTATTTCTTATGGATCCACCATGTAGAAGATCTTTAGCTTCATGGTAGTGTTCTTCACTTCTTCCTTGTGGTGGTCCTCATCGTGATCTTCATTGTGTTCCTTGTGGATCTCCTCCACCCTTGGGATGGGGATGATTAATGGACTATGAGGAGGCGTGATTCTTGCAGTTGGTGGCGACTGTGGTCTGGTTTACTCGAACTTCCTAAAATAATTAGAAAAGTCGAGTTAGATACTAGATCTGTGACACAAAATATTTAAGAGAGTAAGTGATATCAGATTTGAGATGTACAGTCAAGTCCATTGCTAGACTTGTGGCACAGGTGTATGCAAAGTAGAATTGGATTCATAACAGTACCAGATGCCTTTTCCTTGGCAACAGTGACAAGAAGTTTTTTGGCCAAAATCACGCGTCCAAAAGGAGTGGATCTAGAGTAATCAAACTCTAAATTTATATATTGATACTTGGGCCCCCACAAAGATAGTAATAGGATACAATGTAGTAGATTGAGGTTGAACATATGGACAAGGGTGGTGAGTGTCAAGATCCTTAAATCCTTGGCTTAGATACACCAACCAAAGGGTAACGTAAGTTATGTGTCCCTTACGGTATGGTGATTTTGTGACAAACAAGCAAATAATATGAAAGTAAAATAAAAGATGAAACAATAACTAGAATGTAAAAGGCTTAGAAAATAAGGATGAAAGCAACTTCGAATTGGTTTCACCATCTAAGATCTTAAACCAACAAGCAATAGTTAAACCCATCATACACCCTTAGTAAGATTACAAACAATCATCATAAGTGTCTATTCCCTCCTCTCTTGGACTTAGGTTAGATCTAGATTATAAAATTCTCTCTCTCTCGATATGACAAACAAACAATAAAAAAGTAAACATATGATCATTAGTTTAAGCATTCCAACATCGTCATGCACTCATGCAACTCCATATCTAGATATAGGTTAATACTACTCTTTGGAGGTATTAACAATCAAACAACACAAGATGGTATCAAATCATGCAAGTGAAGCATTAAGAACAAGATTATAGAGAAAAACATCACTAAGAGGCATATATTCAATGGATGTAAGTATATACATGTTAGGAGAGCTTTAGTGGCTAATACCAACCCAAGTTAGTCGACTAGCCGCTCATGGTGATGAGAGACATGGTAGAATTACAAGTAGAATGAGACATGGACATGGATATGGAAGAAGGAGACAATCAGGGAAGGAGATGAAAGATACACCAATAGTAACCCAAATGCATCAAGGTTGATGAAGACCTCCTCCCTTCTATAAATTCGGCAATGAATTTGAAGATGGTTGGCTATGTCTTCCTCCTCCTATGAAAGAAGAATACAGGAACTGTTTGGAGCTGGTAGAGGCACGCTGTCCTTCAGACTCTTGTCCTGACGATACAATGAAACGATGTCCTGAAGTGTAGGTCAATGGATAGGAAGCACTGGAATAGAACTTCCTCTTCAATTTCTGACCACACAAAGAGATGACCCCTTCTGTATAGCAGGGGGTCTACTTTTTATATCCCAAGGTGCAAGACTTGAGGAGCTTTTAAGAGTGCTTTACGTGTGTCCCAAGTCTTCTAAGCACATGCCTTGGGGACACGCTCAACTAACGAGTAACTGATGTGTGCAACGCCTCCATCAATAGGCGATGGAGAAAGTGAGCCATATATTGGTTCACCTCATCTACCTAGCCTTCAATAGGACTTCACATACATGCCATCAGAAGGTGCATGTTCATAGAGCCTTTGGAAGAGTAGGTCTTCAGGTGAAATGGGCTCCATTCCATATGAAGGGGCATGTAGGTTGTCCTTTGGTTCTTGGATTGATAAGTCTCTGTTGAGCCATCAGAAGGTCATCTACATGACATTTGAGTAACACATTTGAGTAACGGGAACCAATGGATGTTTTGTCTATTTCCTACTGATGGATAGGAAGTCGAAGAACTCTTTGGAGAACATTGCTCATGAGAACTGATGCACTCTTAACTCTTTGGTTCATCTGGTGTGCTGAAGGAGGATGGAAAGAAACAATAGGTTATGGAAGTCGGTGAAATATCCTATACAAAAGGTTAGAGCCTCACTTTGATGAATTTCTTGTATGGAAGTGAGTAGTTAATCATGAATCAAGACATTAATCAGAAAACACTAAAAAATGAGAAGATTAAGGCCAGTTTGTTCGTTGGAAGGAACTCTACACTGACATCAAGCCTATCTCTAAGAGAGTTGTACAGGAGAAAACTCCCACCCTTTCATGTACCCATAAAGTTACATAAACACCACATGGTATATCTCATGTACACATGACTTGGTAAAGTCAAAACAATAACTACATGGTCAATCACATAGACCACAATAATTATCTTGAGTTCCCAATATTCCAACATAAATTCACTATTAGAATTCTCCAAACTCTAACTAAAACAAAAAAAAAATCACGGTTATGGATCGAGTAAGTGAAAACATGATGTTCGCAATCATTACTTTCCCAAACATATGACAGTGATGAGAACACCTATCTATGTTAATCATATGTTTCTCAATAAAATTGGTATTCTAAGGTTGTGAGTCCCTCGAGGTGAGTTAGACCCAATCTACAAGTCAAGATATTCTAACCCATCCATGGTTGCAACTCACTTGATTTTTCATGTTGGTATTACATATCCATAGGTCAATAGTACCCATGAAATTCTAATGGATTGAAGTAAAGGTCTATATCCATTGCAAGTATCCATGCCTCATCCTTTGAAAGGAGGTAGAACCAAACTTGTCATGGATCAACCTAGGTGCAACAACTAGGCAAAACCTTCACTGGGAAAGCATGCTTATTCCCCTTCGAACCCAAGCTCCCATATTGAGGCTTTGAGCTTCAATTTCTAATCAAGATTCTCAAAATGAAAAGACCTACCACTCATGGGCACACCTCAAAAGTTACCTTAATTGCTAAAATGGCACCTCAAAAATCTAATACATGCTTTCTTTATTGCTACACTAGCACATGCCTGGAATAGAGCCCACAGGGATGTCTTAGATAATTGGTGCCTTAACCCAACTGGGTGGTGAGTTTCCACTTATGAGCATGTCATGTAGCATAACTTTAGCCCCTAGTGTGGCAATAGGGTTAGTGGAGCCCCCTATCCATCTTATCTCCTAGATATAGGATCTTCTTGTGGTAGAATAGGTTGTGAGCATCTAAAGGGAGGAACCATCGACAACTAGAAAGGTGAAAGATAGGATTTGGACCCTGCCCCTCAACTCTAATAATGGTAAGGGATGGAAAGGATGAACCAAACATATGTCATTCTCATTATTCTTTAAACTGCATAACTTACACAACCATTCCTTATACCCAAAGGGACAAACTAGGAAATTCCAACTAGCCTAGGTCACCTAATTCACCAAAAGGGAACTTCTAGTAGCTAAGACCCAATAGTTGACAGGATTCTGACCCTGTCATCCTGAAGGAATTCACACAATAATCCACATATAGAAATTACCCAAAGCTGGTTCTACACGCCAGAAAAAAAATATTTTTTCAAATTTCACTTTTTAAAACTGAAGTTCTTACAAATTATTATATACAAAAACAACACTTTGTCTTGACAAAAAAATACAAAATATGAAAATGTAAAAAGATAGAGGAAGTGACCAAGATGACACATGACTACTCAGATCTCCCTCAGGACCATGGGTCACAATTTTTAAAGAGAATGAAGCTATCCACTCATATTGTAACATCCCTGACTTGGGTTATGCCTTAACCCTAGAAGTTTTGCTTAAGTAAGTCATTTATATTCTTATCTTTATCTTTTGAAAAGTAATTAAGGATCAAGAGGAACTTATGTTTCAATTTTGGTCCTATTTGAATAATGTTGAAATAATGTTTTACTTATTTTGGACCAAAGTACAAATTACCCAAGTTGAGGGGTTAACTTGCAAATATTACATCATAAAATTCTCCTCAAGTGTTGAAGCATTATAAGAATGAAAATGATGCAGAGGTATAGCTTGTGGTAGCCTGAGCACCAAGAAAGAGCTTATTAAGCAATGTTTGTGCATAAAAACCTAGTTTTGGTGTAATATGCAATTTACCCAAAACCTAGGGTTCAATATGCAAAATACAACTTCTAGAGAGTCCCTAATGTTTCTTGGTATCCATTAGAGACAAGAAAATCAGAGGGGCGTCTCATTTGAATCTCTTTGGGGGAGAGAGAATCTTGATATTAAAATAATCAAGATTTAAGCATAATTGAAACCCTAATTCAATTTAATGCAGAAATAAATATATTAATGGAAGTGCCCTTCAACCAAAAGTGTGATGGTTGAATTTGTATAAGTATGTACGCCCTTGTGCCTTGCAATGGCACCGAAATATCTAAAGTGAGTGGAGAGCCCACTCACATTAGTAAAAGAAAATGTAATATCCATTAACTATTGGATATTATTATTATATTGATTAAGGTGTTTAATTTGTTTTCTTTAATTATTGGATAAAGAAGAGGATTTTGAAGGGTAGGATGATGGCTTCGTATGAAAGGAAGTGAGGGGGATAAGTGGCACCAATTTTGGGAATTGAAGGATTTTTATAACACTTTCTCTCTCTTGAATTTCCTTTATATACACTCCATTTTTCACCCACATGAAAGGCTTTTTTCGACTCTTCTTTCTTCCCTTGCTTTGGCTGTGCACAATGGAGCTTAGGAGCAACAGGAGCACGTACCCCAACCTGTAGGTGAGCTCCTTAATCATCTTCAACCTTGATTTCATGGTGGTGGAAATCAAAATTCAATGCTTATTTTCTCCTTTTCTCCATTCAATCTTCAACTTTAGCCATTCTTTTCACTCAATGACTTGAGGACGGACCTTGTATAGTTGAGAAAGCTTCATTCACCATTGAGGACGTGAAGCTTGAATCTTGGATTCAACTTTGAAGGTGGGTTATATAACTTGAATCCTTAAATGTTATTATTGATTTCATTTCTTCATCATATGTTGATTTCTTTTCTTTCCCGAATTTTCCTTTTGATTAATTGTTGAAATCACCACCAAGATCGCAGCAAATTTCGAAGGTTTGTAGCTTGAAGATTATGATGTCATCTTATCACACACCTCAATAAATATTATGAGCAAACGGTTTGCAATTTTTGGTGACCAAACGGTCTCAAGACCGTTTGAGGTCAAATGGTCTCAAGACCGTTTGGGGTCAATTGTTGATGTGGATGATTGAAGATCCAATGGTTCAAATTGATCTAATTATAATGGATTCAAGAATGTATTATCCATTGATTACAAACCCTAATCGGATTGATTGGTTGAAACCCTAAATTGATTGAGTCGATTTTTATGGTGAATGGCTCAAACAGTCTCAAGACTGTTTGAGGCCAAACGGTCTCAAGACTGTTTGAGGTCAAGAGGAGTCATGGATGAATGGAGAGTCCAAGGGTTACAAGTTGATCTACTTTCAATGGCCTTAATGTTGGATGGTTCAATGAGTGGAAACCCTAAATTGATTGATTAAGAAACCCTAATTGATCCTTTCAGTTTCAAGGAGGTTTGGACCAAACGGTCTTGAGACCATTTGGGAACAAATGGTCTTCAGACCGTTTGGAGGGCAAAGGGTCTCAAAACCGTTTGATGTTCAATCGGTTTCAATGATTGGTTGTTCATTCGGTCTCAAGGATAATTTGATCAAACGGTTTAAAGGGTTGAAAATACCAAACGGTTTCAAAACTGTTTAAGAGCAAACGGTCTCAACCCTAGATGCCCAAATGGTCTCAAAACCATTTGATGGTCAAGGAGGTCAAAACCGTTTGAAGGTTCAAAAGTATCAAAATCGTTTGGAGACCTAATAGCCACAAAGCTATGAGAGATCAATTAGCCCTATGATTGTTAATGATGTATCTTAAACTTAATTACAATGGTTGTACCTCTCAAGTACTTAGGTGATTAGTACCTTTTCAGTGGTTAACCTTTGATGCCTATGAAAGTAGTAACTCAATACACTATGATAACCATAGATGTATATACTTGAATAGTGGGTTGATCCAAGTTGATAAGTATGGAGTAATCAACATCCTAGAGAGGATGAGAGAGAGAGGAATTCATACATCTATAATGATCATGTAGTGGTTAAGCCTCAATACTCTCAACATGAATCAAATATGTATTTAAGGTATGATCCTTGATAAAGAGATCATGAAACCCTAATCGAGAAGGTAGATGAGCCCTAACCCTAATTTAGGGCAATGATATGTGAAACCCTAATCTAGGGTAATGGTGTAACCTTAATTTAAGGCGATGATATGAGAAATCCCAATTCAGGGTAATATAATGAAAAACCCTAATTTAAGTGGATGCTTTATGAAACCCTAATTTTGGGTAAATCTTCATGAAACCCTAATCTAGGGTGAAGCCATATGAAACCCTGATGTAGTAATGTGATGTGAAACTCTAATCCAGGGTGATGCTATGTAATGCTATATGAAACCTTAATATGAAAACCCTAATTGATAAAGATGGGGAACCCTATTCCTAATAATGGAATAGTGACTAATATATTGATAAGTGAAACACCTAAAGTGTTTGATAATGGATAACCTTATATCAATAATGCCTTAATCTGAGATGAGTCCATATAATTGATAATGGTTGAATATTTCAATTGAGCGACTTATGACCAATACATTACATGATAAATGTGATGAACTGGTGCATAAAGTATTAGGTTGGGAAATACCCTAATAAAAGATAATTGATGAACTTAAGTAAGATAAAAGTGATGAGGGAAGTGATACATCAAGACATGATAGATATCACGTCCAGCACCTCAAGATTGATACACCTTGATGTATCCTAAATCCAATATACTTGGATGAGTAACACATGAAGTGTGTCATGTCAATTTTTACATTGAGATGTAATGCACTTTGATAAGTGTAAGCTAACATACCTTAAGAAAAGGTTAAGCCAAGTCAATAAAGTATGATGTAATTATATTCTGGTAAAGTTGAGAGGGAAACTCATATCTTGTATTGATAATTCATTTAATGATAAATGATGAGAATAAATAAGCATGATTGAATACGTATGTTATCAATGTTGGCTCCTAGTTGTGTGGAGCAATGAATTAGGGCTTGATCATTAATAATATGATCTTGAGAACCTAAATGGTTAATAATGGAAAACCCTAACCCCAATGAAGGGTGATGATATTTAAGGGAAACCCTAATCGATAAGGAAGGAAAACCCTAACCCTAATGATGGGAAGGTTGTAATTCTTTTGTTGAATTAGCCTTGTTAGGCATGTTAAATATTTGAATAAAAGTATTATGATCAATGGCCTTATGAGACATGTGAATAAGTTGTTGCCTAGTGAGAGGTGAAAAGATACTTAATGGGTCTAATGAGCCATGTGAATAAGTTGTTTCCTAGTGAGAGGTGACAAGACACGTAATGGGCCTTGTGAGCCATGTGAGATGCTTGTGTAGCAAGTATGATGTTTACCTTGGTCAGATGACTTGAAGGTATTATTTACCTGATAAGTGGTAACAAGTGTTCTTTGATGAACTGAGGGTTCGAATACCCATATTCCATAATTATGATGATGAGATGTTAAGGGATGAAAATGCCCATGATGTGACAAGGGATTGAGATCCCAATGTTTATAAAGTTTTGAAAAATACTTGATAGATGTATTATACTTTTCTTTGTAGCATTTGTCATAATAAGTCTTGTTTGAAACTTGACTGATGCTAAAAGAATACGGTAATGTACTTAATTAACCAAGTGATATCTCATCATGTAGTGCCCTGGCTATAGATCCATCAGCGTCAGAATTTGCTGAATGGTGAAACGGGTTGCTCCGCGGCATAACCCAGAAACTGCATATTATTGAATATGTGGGGGTAATGGGTGAATATATCCTTACACCTCATAGGAATGACTGCGGGCCATATCCTATGCACATGAATGGTTACAGACCATATCCCAATAAGAGTATGGCTATGGGACATAAATCCACAATACCAGGCATTGGCTACGAGCCATATCCTGAAAAGAGTATATGCTATGGGATATAACTCTATAGCGAAGTTACCAGTATACCCTAGAAAGCTATTTAGCAGAGACACAAGATGTCCTACATATAGTCTCATACTGACCGAGACAGATGAGGTAATGGAAATCTTACTCTTCCATTGACCTTGTATGGCACCAATTTCGACTTCGCAATGGTCGGTTGGAGTATGAGCGGTATACCTCATCTCCTCAGGGAATAAGTGTGATTGTAAAATGTAATTAGCCATATAGCATGTTTGCTTAAGGATTGAATACGAAAATCATTGGCTGATGTTACATTTCTTTTATGCATCTTTAGTTGATAAATGATATATTTATGTTTCCTTACATTCCTTGCAAGGCAGATAGATGATTTATAATCTACCATGGGTAGATGTAATGTTCTCCTTAAGAAAGAAAGTTATCTTATTATGTTCATACAGTGATTAATAATATTGTTAATATAAAAGAACTCCTGCTCAGTTTTATTCTATCAATCTGCAATAATAATATTTCTGGCGGAGAGTTATATCTCTCGCTGGGACAATTTCAATTTTTTCACCCCCGTGGGATCCAAGTTTTTAGGTAGACGTGGAAGAAGAGGCAGAAACCCTATAGTAAGGGTAGAGCAGCAGCAGCAACAGGGACAGCTGTAATATTCCAGGTGGAGGCTCTGAGTGTCATATTTTGTATAGACAGTCCTATGTGTTGTCTCTGTACTCTCAGGTCCTCAGAGTTAGTAGTTAGTACTTTTAATGAATCGATCCAAGATTTTGGCTTGATGCCTCAAGGTTCTTATGTTGCATGTGTATAGTTTTAACAGAGCAGTTGATGCTTGTAATCCTCGAGAAGGGATGGTACAGAATATGTACTTATGAACCAGGATGTAAATAAAATACGTTGGTTCTTGATAAAAGAGTTTTCCTGTGTTTGGATCTCTTTGTAAATGGTTTTAATTTTGAGTGATTTTCAGTAATCCGCTGTTAATGATCACTTCTGCTTAGTTAATAATGTTTTGTTCGAACGGTGTGTCACAATTTAGTGGTATCAGAGCTCTAGGTTCACTAAGTCTACAGAGACATAGGATTAAGGTTGTTGAGTCTTTTCTAGTGTCTTCCAGTTTATCTGATAGTGTCTTCTACTCATATAGGAGAAGAAGAACTTAAAGATGTCTGGATCACATGAAGAACATGCTACTGAGAGCAGCCATGTTGCACCAACAGAATGTGTAAGGGACCAAGCGAGAGAAGAATGACTGCATGAGAACCCCCAAGATGAACCAACTATGATAAGAAATCCTTCCTTTGATATCACTGTTGGGCAAGTTAGGACTGAAATAATGCGTATAGTGGACTATATATTAGCAATACAACCTAGACTACCAGCTCCCAATGATGAAGTTTTGGACTCCAACAGGATTCTTGTTCAGCATCAGCATGCTGGAGCAATGATTAATGATGAAAGGAATAGGTTACAACCTGAAATCAAGATTTTCCATAGGTGTAGGCAGCTTGGACATATCAGAGAAAACTATCCAGAAAAGGATAATGAGGAAAGAATTAAGAAAAGGCCTATCCAAACTCGGGATCAAAGGCCTAGTAGTTCCAAAAAGGGGAAGTTTTGGGTACCATCGGTACAACCAAGGTCTAGTGTACTAGGGAAAGGGCTACCCAGAAAGGGTAAAGGACCTTTTAGACCATATCAAGAGATTAGAACTTGTTACCGGTGTAGATATGTAGGACATCTAGCAAGAAATTGTCCAGTTGGAAACACAATGGTAACCCAACCACCGAGGTAGAGACATCAAGGTCATCAAAGGAAACAGTTTTCTGGTGGCACTCAAGGATGTGGACAGACGTCCTAGGCAGGATTAACTGTATTAAATAACAAAGCTCAAATTCAACATCAGGAAATAGTAAGATTCTATGAAAAGAATCATCATGAGGCAGTAAACAAACTACGAGATGAGACAGGTCAGATGAAACAGTTTTATTTTGATATATTATTTCATGATTTCATGTGATTAAATATAAGAAAGTAGTTGTTTTTGAGCTTCCTTTGACTAGTCATATGAGGACACAAGGAAGATGAGTACTTATATTTTACTCAGTATTCCTTTAAATGCTTTATAATTTCTCTTATCTATGTGATAAAGGATGAGATATAGAAGTGATGCCTGAAGAAAATCCAAGAGTGTTAAATCATGTGTTTATGATGATATGAAAAGTGAGGAACATGATAGTAAATAAAATGCATGCTACCTAATCTCAGTACTTGTATACCCTGGCCAGGTATATAATTATTGGAGATAGGGCAAGTATGGAACTCTTAGATTGTTATCTTTCTGATTACTCTGATCAAACAGTCATTTGGAAACAATCTAGTGAGCATAAAGAAAATAGAAATATGGCATGGATATTTTTTTATCACATCCTAAGTACAATAAAATGGAATCTGAAATGATATCAGATCCATCTATGTGTATGAGGAAGTAAAAGTATAATCCTCCTGATAAAGAAAATGAGATAAGGGAGATGATCCTTGTCTGATAAAGCCAGTGTGTATAGTAAAGATCTTTTGCCATGATGTGGAAATGGGAAATGGGATAAAAATCACAAAATGTTCATAAATATGTTAGACAATAACAAAGGAATGAGTAATGACATGTAATCATCCTTATACTTCCTATGTTGATAGCAAGGAACCTAGGATGAAATAATAGTAAATGATTCATGAACAGTTGAAAGTTCATGCTATAATTAGAGGAGATGATAATCCTTTCTCTTTGATAAGCAACCCTGGGTGATGATGGGGTGATAAGAGGAATATGTTTCTTTGTGTTCTCTCCTTTTAGGGACATAGCAATCAAGTGAGTACTATGACACTTGATGTGCATGGATTAGAAATAATTGAATGATGGATACTTAGAAAAGTATCAGTTCGCTTTGGACTTTGGTTCCACAATAAAGATATGTGTAATACATAATGTTCCAAAGATGAAAGAAAGATCCTTTTATATTTGTGGCTTTGGTAATAACAACAGAGAAATAGAAATGATGAGAATGTGATGTGTTTTTTACACATGTGATGGATACCAAAGTAAGGAATTCTGGTATCTAAAGAATATCAGGTGGTATGGAAAAGTAAAAGCATAACTCCTCATTAGATGACTTATGATGGTTACCTAGAATGGCCAACTGTGAAATCAGCCTAGTTACATAAAATAGTATGAACATCGCATGTTAGGGGTTTATGCTCCGCATAAACATAAAATCGATAAGGATGAACTAATTGAAGGAACAATTGTAAAATCATCGTGGGAAATGCTTAACAAGCTAAAAAAAATTCTTAGAATATCCCTATCTAGATCTGTTAAAGCAAGTTATATATATATAACATCTAGAGATACTTCTAAGATAAGTTCTTAATTGGTAAGCAACCTTCCCTTATAACAAAAGTATGTACAACTAATGAGATAGTTGGTACAAGCAGTATGAAAGTTTAGTGTTGTGTCAGTAGATTGGATGGCACAACACATGTATGATAATACTTGTAGTCACAAGTGGGTGACAGAATATAATTCTGGTCTTTCCTTGGAAGTGATATGCTAATCTGAATGAGGAATATGGAAGATTCCTCATAATTAAGAATCATGTCACATAAAGTTACAAGTTAAGAAAGGTGATAAATCAGTGAGGTTTGACACCTAAATTAAATAAGATATGTATAATGTATCTCTAACTAAGAAAAGAGTTACCTGACACAGAATAGACTCTACAGTCAAAAATGGAAAGAAACAGTAGAGTATGTGTCTTGTGTGACAAGTTATATGATAACCCTATATAGAAGGACTTTGTGTTGATCAAAGTTCTATGGCATCTCCATGACATTAAGATGTTAGGTGGAGACCTGATGATATAATGAATGAATAATATTTGTCTCCCTTTACCTGGGATTTCGGGGACGAAATCCTTGTTAGGGGTTTACAATTGTAGCATCCCTAACCTGGGTTATGCCTTAACCCTAGAAGTTTTGCTTAAGTAAGTCATTTATATTCTTGTATTTATCTTTTGAAAAGTAATTAAGGCTCAAGAGGAACTTATGTTTCAATTTTGGTCCTATTTGAATAATGTTGAAACAATGTTTTACTTGTTTTGGACCAAAGTGCAAATTACCCAAGTTGAGGGGTTAACTTGCAAATATTACATGATAAAATGTTCCTCAAGTGTTGAAGCATTTTAAGAATAAAAATGATGCAGAGGTATGGCTTGTGGTAGCCTGAGCACCAAGAAAGAGCTTATTAAGCAATGTTTGTGCATTAAAACCTAGTTTTGGTGTAATGTGCAATTTACCCAAAACCTAGGGTTCAATATGAAACATACCACTTCTAGAGAGTCCCTAATGTTTCTTGGTATCAATTAAAGATAAGAAAATCATAGGGGTGTCTCATTTGAATCTCTTTGTAGGAGAGAGAATCTTGATATTGAAATAATAAAGATCTAAGCATAATTGAAACCCTAATTTAATTTAATGCAAAAATAAATATATTAATGGAAGTGAACTTCAACCAAAAGTGTGATGATAAATAAGTATGAATGTCCTTGTGCCTTGCAATGGCACCGAAATATCTAAAGTGAGTGGAGAGCCCACTCACATTAGTAAAAGAAAAAGTAATATCCACTAACTTTTGGATATTATTATTATATTGATTAAGGTGCTTAATTTGTTTTCTTTAATTCTTGGATAAAGAAGAGGATTTAGAAGGGGATTATGATGGCTTCGTATGCAATTGAGGGGGATAAGTGGCACCAATTTTGGGAATTGAAGGATTTTATAACACTTTCTCTCTCTTGAATTTCCCTTATATACACTCCATTTTTCACCCACATGAAAGGCTTTTTTCGACTCTTCTTTCTTCCATTGCTTTGTCCATGCACAAGGGAGCTTAGGAGCAACAGGAGGACGTATCCCAACCTATAGGTGAGCTCCTTAATCATCTTCAACCTTGATTTCATGGTGGAAATCAAAATTCAATGCTTATTTTCTCATTTTCTCCATTCAATCTTCAACTTTAGCCATTCTTTTCACTCAAAGACTTGAGAACGGACCTTGGACAGTTGAGAAAGCTTGATTAACCATTGAGGACGTGAAGCTTGAAGCTTGGATTCAACTTTGAAGGTGGGTTATATAACTTGAACCCTTAAATGTTATTATTGATTTCATTTCTTCATCATATGTTGATTTCTTTTCTTTCTCGAATTTTCCTTTTGATTAATTGTTGAAATCACCACAAAGATCACAGAAAATTTCAAAGTTTTGTAGATTGCATATGATGATTTCATCTTAGCACACACCTCAATAAATATTATGAGCAAACGATTTGCAATTTTTGGTGACCAAACAGTCTCAAGATTGTTTGAGGTCAAACGGTCTCAAGACCATTTGGGGTCAATTGTTGATGTGGATAATTGAAGATCCAATGGTTCAAATTGATCTAATTATAATGGATTCAAGAATGGATGATCCATTGGTTACAAACCCTAATCGGATTGATTGGTTGAAACCCTAAATTGATTGAGTCGATTTTTATGGTGAATGGCTCAAACGGTAGACCGTTTGAGGGCAAACGGTCTCAAGACCGTTTGAGGTCAAGAGGGGTCATGGATGAATGGAGATCCAAGGGTTACAAGTTGGTCGACTTTCAATGGCCTTAATGTTGGATGGTTCAATGAGTGGAAATCCTAAATTGATTGATTAAGAAACCCTAATTGATCCATTCGGTTTCAAGGAGGTTTGGACCAAACGGTCTTGAGACCGTTTGGGATCAAACGGTCTTCAGACCGTTTGGAGGGCAAACGGTCTCAAAACCCCTCCAAACGGTCTCAAAACCGTTTGATGTTCAATCGGTTTCAATGATGGGTTGTTCATTCAGTATCAAGGATAATTTCATCAAACGGTTTCAAGGGTTGAAAATACCAAACTGTTTCAAATCCGTTTAAGAGCAAACGGTCTCAACCCTAGATGCCCAAACGGTCTCAAGACCATTTGGAGGGAAAACAGTCTCAAAACCATTTGAAGGTTAAGGAGGTAAAAACCGTATGAAGGTTCAAAATTATCAAAACCGTTTGGAGACCTAATAGCCTCAAAGCTATGAAAGATCAATTAGCCCTATGATTGTTAATGATGTATCTTAAAGTTAATTACAATGGTTGTACCTCTCAAGTGCTTAGGTGATTAGTACCTTTTGAGTGGTTAACCTTTGATGCCTATGAAAATAGTAACTCAATACACTATGATAACCATAGATGTATATACTTGAATAATGGGTTGATCCAAGTTGATAAGTATGGAGTAATCAACATCCTAGGGAGGATGAGAGAGAGAGGAATGCATACATGTATATTGATCATGTAGTGGTTAAGCCTCATCACTCTCAACATGTATCAAATATGTATTTAGGGTATGATCCTTGATAAAGAGATCATGAAACCCTAATAGAGAAGGTTGATGAGCCCTAACCCTAATTTAGGGCAATGATAAGTGAAACCCTAATCTAGGGTAATGGTGTAACCTTAATTTAAGGTGATAATATGAGAAATCCCAATTCAGGGTAACATAGTGAAAAAACCTAATTTAAGAGGATGCTTTATGAAACCCTAATTTCGAGTAAAGCTACATGAAACCCTAATGCAGTAATGTGATGTGAAACTCTAATCCAGGGTGATGCTATGTAATGCTATTTGAAACCTTAATATGAAAACCCTAATTGATAAAGATGGGAAACCCTATTCCTAATAATGGAATAGTGACTAATATATGATAAGTGAAACACCTAAAGTGGTTGATAATGGATAACCTTATATCAATAATGCCTTAATCTGAGATGAGTCCATATCATTGATAATGGTTGAATATTTCAATTGAGAGACTTATGACCAATACATTACATGATAAATGTGATGAACTGGTGCATAAAGTATTAGGATGGGAAATACCCTAATACAAGATAATTGATGAACTTAATTAAGATAAAAGTGATGAGGGAAGTGATACATCAAGACATGATAGATATCACATCCAGCACCTCAAGATTGATACACCTTGATGTATCTGAAATCCAATATACTTGGATGAGTAACACATGAAGTGTGTCATGTCAATTGTTACATTGAGATGTAATGCACTTTGATAACTGTAAGCTAACATACCTTAAGAAAAGATTAAGCCATGTCAATAAAGTATGATGTAATTATATTCTGGTAAAGTTGAGTGAAAACTCATATCTTGTATTGATAATTCATTTAATGATAAATGATGAGAACAAATAAGCATGATTGAATACTTTTGTTATCAATGTTGGCTCCTAGCTGTGTGGAGCAATGAATTAGGGCTTGATCATTAATAATATGATCTTGAGAACCTAAATGGTTAACAATTGAAAACCCTAAACCCAATGAAGGGTGATGATATGTAAGAGAAACCCTAATCTATAAGGAAAGAAAACCCTAACCCTAATGATGGGAAGGTTGTAATTCTTTTGTTGAATAAGCCTTGTTAGGCATGTTAAATATTTGAATAAAAGTATAATGATCAATGCCTTGTGAGCCATGTGAATAAGTTGTTGCCTAGTGAGAGGTGACAAGATACTTAATGGGCATTATGAGCCATGTGAATAAGTTGTTGCCTAGTGAGAGGTGACAAGATACTTAATGGGCCTTATGAGCCATGTGAGATGCTTGTGTAGCAAGTATGATGTTTACCTTGGTCAGATGACCTGATGGTATTTGTTACCTGATAAGTGGTAACAAGTGTTCTTAGATGAACTGAGGGTTCAAATACCCATATTCCATAATTATGATAATGAGATGTTAAGGGATGAAAATTCCCTTGATGTGACAAGGGATTGAGATCCCAATGTTTATAAAGTTTTGAAAAATACTTGACAGATGTACTATACTTTTCTTTGTAGCATTTGTCATAATAAGTCTTGTTTGAAACTTGACTGATGCTAAAAGAATACGGTAATGTACTTAATTAACCAAGTGATATCTCATCATGTAGTGCCCTGGACATAGATCCATCAGCGTCAGAATTTGCTGAATGGTGAAACGGGTTGCTCCGCGGCATAACTCAAAAACCGCATATTATTGAATGTGTGGGGGTAATGGGTGAATATATCCTTACACCTCATTGGAATGACTGCGGGCCATATCCTATGCACATGAATGGTTACGGACCATATCCCAATAAGAGTATGGCTATGGGCCATAACTCCACAATACCAGGCATTGGCTACGGGCCATATCCTGAAAAGAGTATGTTCTACAGGCTATAACTCTATAGTGAAGTTACCAGTATACCATGGAAAGCTATTTAGCAGAGACACAAGATGTCCTACATATAGTCTCGTACTAACCGAGACAGATGAGGTAATGGAAATTTGGCTCTTCCATTGACCTTGTATGGCACCGATTTCGACTTCGCAATGGTCGGTTGGAGTATGAGCGGTATACCTCATCTCCTCAGGGCATAAGTGTGATTGTAAAATGTAATCAGCCGTATAGCATGTTTGCTTAAGGATTGAATATGAAAATCATTGGTTGATGTTACATTTCTTTTATGCATCTTTAGCTGATAAATGATATATTTATGTTTCCTTACATTCCTTGCAAGGAAGATAGATGATTTATAATCTACCATGGGTAGATGAAATGTTCTCCTTAAGAAAGAAAGTTATCTTATTATGTTCATACAGTGATTAATATTGTTGTTAATATAAAAGAACTCATGCTCAGTTTTATTCAATCAATCTGCAATAATAATGTTTCTGGAGGAGAGTTATATCTCTCGCTGGGACAATTTTAATTGTCTCACCCCCGTGGGATCCAACTTTTTAGGTTGATGCGGAAGAAGAGGCAGAAACCCTATAGCAGGGGGAGAGCAGCAGCAGTAATAGGGACAGCTTTAATATTCTAGGTGGAGGCTCTGAATGTCATATTTTGTATAAAGAGTCATATGTGTCATCTCTGTACTCTCAGGTCCTCGGAGTTAGTAGTTAGTACTTTTAATAAATCGATCCAAGATTTTGGCTTGATGCCTCGAGGTTCTTATGTTGCATGTGTATAGTTTTAACAGAGCAGTTGATGCTTGTAATCCTTGAGAAGGGATGGTACATAATATGTACTTATGAACTAGGATGTAAATAAAATACATTAGTTCTTGATAAAAGAGTTTTCCTGTGTTTGGATCTCTTTGTAAATGGTTTTAATTTTGAGTGATTTTTAGTAATCCACTGTTAATGATCGCTTCCACTTAGTTAATAATGTTTTGTTCGAACGGTGTGTCACATATACTATAAAGAAATCCTTGTCAACATGAAATGCTTCTTTGAGTCAATTAGGATGACCCATCAACATTCTCATAATCTTCTCTTAAACCTTGAAAAATCATCATAAAGTATCTAGTAGAAATCTGGAAACTCCTCAATGTCATATATGGACTATTTAAGACCATATTGTCTCAGTAGAAATAATTGGTAGTAAGCAATGCGACCCTCAAGCCTAGAAGAATGATCATCCAGTAAAAGTTGGGCATGCTATTCTACAACCTAAAGTGTTGAGACATAATCCCATCCAGCCCCCAATACACACCCTTATGCATCAAATGAGAGAGCCGTCTAGGTAGTCTCTACTCAATAAGGCTTTCAATTATGATACATTCCAATAGAGAATCCTTCAAAATAATATTATGAGGATTCACTGTATCATGGAAATTATGAGCACCAATGGGCATGCCCCAGATAATCTTAAACAAAGATCATTGATTGCTAAATAATACTTAAATTTATAGTAATGCATAGTTTTACTATAGGAACACATCACACATAGAAGGAGGACTCCAAACAATGTTCGACCATCCTCATCTTCCCATCTACAACAAATTTTGTTTTAAAAAACTCAAAGATCTTATTAAAATATTTTAAAAATATCGAAAAAATTATAAAAATATGAAGATTTCAAAGTTCCCTTAAAAGTAAAAAAGTGCATTTTTATAAGGAATATATATAACTTTGACCATTGTTATGGCCTAGTCATCCCTTTAGATCATGAATCATGAATTAATGTCCACTTTATTCAATCTCAAATCTTTTGATCTCAACCAGACTTTGAATTTAAAAAATGCATGTTCATATCCCACCTTGTGCCATACAAAATGCAAAGCTCTATTATAGGTAGGCACAAAAATCATGTGGTCCCAGACAATGACTTTAAACTAGAATACCCTCTGAAACTATCACATAAATCTTTTGGTTCTAAGTTCAAGACCTTACATGAAAAAAATTGATGACAAATCCTTTTGGTCCATAGACCAAGACCTTAAAGTAGAGCACTTGTGCTTCATAAAACCCAACAAATGAGGTGGTTACCTTCAGTTGGGTCCTTGATTGTGAAATTAAACTATATCTTCTTCACACATAAAGTCCTCTCCTATTTAGGAATTGTATTTACTTTATCATGCCCTACACAAAGTAGGGAAACCTTGCATAGGCACTCATCACAATTCTTTTCTACATCAAATACCTATTCAAAGTATACATTGTTATTTAGTGTAGAAGCATTATGCTAGAAGGAAAAGCATCTTGCATTCAAATTATCTTTCAATTGAAGCCCTATCTCGACTAGGCATTTTGCATTTGCTTTTCATTTCTGACCTACTTATGGTAGGTATCTCATTTTCATTTAAAGTCCTACATCTGGTAGGCAACATGCGCTTGAATTATAAGACATGTCTTATACAGACACTTTGTGTTTTAGAAATACCTATATTTTATAGGTGACTCCCACATTTATCATTTTGGGGTTAAGATACTAACTATAATTTGGCCCATCCTACAAGTCTTTATGATTGAGATAATTCACTTAGACATCTAATCAAACATAGATATGATGATCTTTAAAAATAAAGAACCTTCAAAAATCTTTCATGATTACATGATGATTTTTCAATTAAAAAATCAATTAATGAGATTCAATCTTTTGACTTTCATACAACCCAATTTTGCTTTCACCTTTCCTAACTGGTACATGAATTACTGAGAGAATTAAACATAAATTGAGTAAGAAATGGGGTGATGGATAATTTATTGAAGAAAAACACTGACCCCTTTCGTATCTTCATGACACTCTAGGAGACAAATGATTATCCAAATACAATCATTGGGTCTTAGTTTATGCCACCTTAACCCAGAAAAGTAACTTGAGAAAAATTTAAAAGAAATTGCAGATATGATCCAAGCCTTACCCTTTTGTGGTGGTTATTCTACTGATCCCTCCTTTAAAAGAAAATAGATCACTTATGCTACTCACTCTCATGTTGCTCATTGTAACACTGTTAATGAGTCTACTTGTCACCTAGATGACCAACAATGTAAGCCAAATTATTCAAGCATGTAATTTTCTCTTATCTCAAATTTTGTCTCGAGAGGGGTAAATGTTGACACCCAATTTTTGTCACTCAATCAGTGATCGTGATAAAGTGCATATTTGGCTAATAATAAAATTCATTCCATTTATTCCACATTTTTTTCATTTTCCCACCCATTTGATCCATCCACTAAATACATTTACCACCCATCAAGGGTTTACCAGTTGGAAAATAAGTTATTTGAACTTTCAGTGTAATGTTTCCTCTTATTGAGATTTTTATAAGCCTTTTCCAATTATTTCCCAGTTGAATTATCCAAAATATAACATTTGACTTCAATACCATGACAACTTTAGTTGCCTCTCTTTTTTCCATTATACATATCTTTTTAGAAAAAGGGAAGAGTTATACCCCAAATTTTATCTTTCCTCTTTATCCTATTTTTTAATATAGTTTTTTCATCACATGACTCAAACTCATGACCTAAACCATTTCTATCAGAGATATTTTTTAGAAACTTTCTAGAAATCCAAAATTCAGATACAAAAATAGACCTTTTTCTGTCCTGAGATACGCATAGAATCATGCGTTCCTCTAGGGTTCAATGTGGCAAAATCCTATATTTCCCCAGTGGTCGGCCTCACAAAACTTAGTGTAATGCCAAAAATTTACAAATCATCTTCTTAAACTCTCAAACTCTATATACCCCCATATCAGCAATAATATTTTTCTGCTTCACTCTCTTGAAGCCAAAGAGCAAGCTACCCCTCTATCTTATTTCAATTAACCTAGTGAGTAGAAGATCCTTCTTCTAGCATAAATAACTTTCATATGTTGAAAGGATGTAGAGATGGTAAGGAGGAAACATTGTCGCCTATTTTTATCGTGTTGGTCATATGATCTGAATTTCTACATTCATAATTTCTAACCATTATATAGAAATGCTTTCTTAAATTACCAATAAATATTGACCTATAACTACCATATCTACAACTAATTGTTCCACAATTTCTTGCCATGATCAATTAATTGAATAATTTTCATGAAAATGATACCATTTCTCAACTCTAAATTTCACATCTAGATAAACTACTATGTAGTATAGTTGTTGATATAAATAACTTGTTTTCTTTTTTAAGTATTTTATTTGCTTGTGATTAAACTCTCTTCCACTATCTCTCTTTATTTTCAATTGTTAATCCCAATTACCCATGATGGATTTCAATCATGGCAGATCATATGGAAATTAGGATCTCTTAATTGAAAATTTAGAATATTTAGGGATCATAATGGGAATACCATGATCATCTCCAGTCCCCAAAGATTTGTGAATTGTAAATGAACTTTTTCCTTGTTTAATTGTTCTCAAGTCCCAAATCACCATTTCTAACAAACTCAAGAATACGAATAACAATATTGTCTTTTTAGATGATGTGGGGGTGGGTGCCTAAGACCTTCCTCAACTGTCATCGTATCATAAAATGTGTTCTTTTGGCTATGCTTTCCATTCTTTCATCTTCCCTTAGGTGGAGTTAATTTTGGGCTTTTTTGTGTTATCCTGCTAAGTTAAACACTTCTCGTCAATTTTCAATTTTTAAATATAACACAGTGGTGGCCCCAAAAAAAAATTTATCTTTTTCGGTGAGTTTTGTAATGATCGTCAAGTGTAGCCTCTCATAGGATATTTTTCTCACAATAAAACACAAGGGTAGGGTGTAAGGCGGTCACCAGGTATATAACTGACCTCAATTGTCATAAGAAAGATTTGTTGTAGGTTCTACTCATGATTGTATTCCTATAAATCACACTTTTCTAGGGTTCTCTCCATGTATCTTCATTTCCACCCTTTATTTAGTAATCAGTATAATATTATGCATGTTCCTTTCTTAACGAGTGTGTGTTATTTGATTCAATCCATCTTTTATGTACTTCCACTTATTATAACTAAATCATTGAAATTTATCACCCCTTTCTACCTAGTGTAATGCAGACTCTTCTCTTACTACAACTCCTCTAAAAAAATTATTTTACGCTATATAATAACTTGTATTCTATGTTCTACATTTTCTCAAAAGACATTTTGCATCAAAAGATTGTTATTTAGGATATAAATGTTCTTACCTATCCTCACATATTTTACTCTTTTTATCCCCATTTCCATGAATGAAATTTGTATTTTCTTTTAAATATTCAACCCATTGTTTAGGAAATGTCTTATCATCAATCCACCACACTAACATGTTTCTCTTTTTCAATGTCATCCTAATTTGTTATGCATGTGTGTGAAGCTTCCATTATACGACTATTTTTTCCATATTTCAATTAGAAATACTTTAAGGGAAGGATCAAATAAGAAATCTTTTTAGTAAGGGCATAATTCCATCCAACCATCAGATGAGGGATAAAATCCTTATCCACTTTCTATGCTTTCCAACTCTTGCATGAATTTTCTTAAGACAAGTAGTTCATGTTATCTTTATTCTATTTATTCATCCATTATTCATTTGACTTTACATACCCAATTTTAATTGTCACTTAGGGGTCTTGATGATTAAATCCATGTTTATTATTCATCAATGATTTTCATTGTCCATGCTTAGGAACTAATTTTACTTTAGGTCTAGTGAAGAAATTGGTTTTGTTTCAAATTTCAAATAATGTAATTAGGAATTTTAGTGGTTAACCATACAACTTTGTTCCTTATTTACAAGATATACTTGTCTTGTTATTCTTCTTTATGTCACTTGTTTTACCCTTTTTTGAATCCTTACATATGTATGCATTCCTTCATTTTCATAAGTGTATTATAAATCTTTGTCACTCATTGTAACATATTATGTTATTACGTTAATGACGATTACGTTTATATATTCCACACACAAAATATGGTTCTATCATGATTAGACCATTCATGGTCGTATATTAACCAGAAAAACATACACATTATTCATAATAGGAAAGGCACATATTAAAAGGAAATCATAAGGTCCATTTTTCATAAATTGCATGCTAAATGTGCTTAGTGATAGAAAACAACATCATTAGGGTTCACATAATAATTCGTATGGTCCCAATGTCATAGCTAATTTAATATTTAACATCGAAATTCAGATTTCAATATAATAATCATTATACACCAATTTCTTTCCAAACCGTAGTCATTTCCAATTACAGGACTTATATCCTAATATTTATGTAATTAAAATTTCCATAAATCCATGTAAGTACTTTATATATGTTTGGATTATCTCTTCCTAGTACAATGTTGAAACCAATAACAAAAAATTAATGCAGAATCAAAAGTGAATTGATTTACCTCGGCTGGTAATCATAACAATAAGTTTCCAATGAAAGACACACACTACTGGTTAATATTAAGTCCATATGTTAACATGATTACATTATAATCATTCTTCATTCCTAAATTCTACTTTTCAAAGGTCCCTTCTATATATTTGACAGTTATAGCCAATATATTTGAGTTATGGACTGAGATCTTCATATCCCAATAGCTAACCAATTTCACATTTCATTCCTTAATTCAATAATTATTTATTTTTACTTTCCTCTTTTAAAGTATATAAGACCTTGTATTCCTTCTATGCTTTCTTACTTTATGTTTATACATTGCTTCTCTTGTATTTTCAAATGTTTCTCAAGGATCATTCATAAAATTATCCTTATATAGAGGTTTACTTTATTTCACTATTATGAACTTAGGTTCTAGAGTTTCCATTAACAAATTTTTATTCTCCCACCTGCATGTGAATTTATCTTTTCAACCTTAGTATTATATCTAAAAAGTTTACTTTATATTTATCCTCATCATGTATCTCATTTTCCTCTAGTTAGGACTTATTTCTTATACTCTTTCTCTTCCATTTTGGTTAGCCTATTTTGCATATTTCCTTCATAATAATATGAAATACAACCATTCATTGTTTTGTTATATCTTTAATAATCTCATCCCCATGCTACATTACTTTATTAAGTTCATGACTCATATCATTCGTCATTTTAATCTTATGTATAATTAGATTCTTCAATTGTCTGTATTTTGGTGTCTGGCTAGGGAAATGAAATATATTACAACTAAAAAGCCAAATACTAAGCTTCTCTATTACTCAAATACATGGACAAGGAATTTGATTATGGATTAACTAGTATTTATCTTGTTATATTATTTAATAATCACTCATATGTCTGAATTCTTTATTACTCAAGTTACTTGGTAGACTTAAACTTTATGATCCATTACTTGTCCACTCATTTTCATCTAATCAATAAGTTATTCCCTATTTTCAAGGTATAGTTGTGTATGGGGTGATAGTCCTTTACAATCCTAACTATTTTTCATAATGATGCCCATGTGAATATAATTCTAGTTAAGAACATGATCTACAATCACTTTAGGTTCCTATACTGACATAACCTAAGGCCTGATACCAGGTTATTAGACAACCACAACTAATAACTAACTAAATGCAAATTATTAAGGGTGGCCCCAAGTTTTGTACTTGAATTAATTCCAAAACTATAATCTCACAAATAGAAACCCATCCTCTAGTCAAAATTCTAGCATTTATAAGTGGTTGAAGTGATTAGAATTAATGTCATTTGTATATTTCATGATTTCTGTGAATTCATATCATAGACAAAACTTTCCATCATAATGTACTTGAAGAATTTCCAAAATCACATATAAAGATTACACTTTTTACATATATGATTCTTGATTCAAAACACATTCACAAATCTCATCATATAATCCCCCGAGTACAAACACTACTAGATAAATCTAAATGTCTAAACATCACCCAGAAAGTCACTCGACACAGAGCATAAGTTGAGATATTGAAATCTTGGATTCAAGACCCAAAGATAATGATTAGTTTATTATCTAATGTCTAGTTGAGCATATATGCATGTGTGAATGAATATAATATCACCCACTTTCTTCAATATATAGTAACAGTGATTTGGTTGCATCACAAGCAAGCATAATGTTTAATTCTAGCTATATATCTAGCAACATCTAGAGTATATGAAAGGACTAGATGGATATTATATGCATCTTTTAATGATAGGATACCATATCGAGGAATTAGGAAAATAATTTTAGTATTTCTACCTGGAAATAAAGAGCAAAATATTAACAGTAAGAATATTATTAGCAAGCTACAAATAATACAATAAACTTTTTTTAGTTTCCTTGAAACTACTTCACTTGTACCCATTCAAGTATATGTTATCATGATATGCTTGCATGCATGACTAATCATCCATGCCTTAGGGTTTATTCATCCACACCAAGACAAAAAAAAAGCCCAAGAGTTGTGATAGGTCTACATAGGAGCATGTAGCCTCGATACCTCTCAACCACATACCTTGGTACAAGGTTGGGGTGTACCTTACTCATATCACATCTCTACATCATTCTCATATCATAACTCTAACATACGCAACTATAGGTATCCAAAGCATTCCTCCCTTATGTTATGCCTTTTAAATAATGTTATCCTTACTATGCTTTTCCCTAGATTAGAGAATTTTAGGATGTTTGAAATCTAGAAACATCGTGTTTAACTAAAAAATCAGCTTATTTGATGCTTAAGTATAAGTAATTCAAATAATATTTCAATTAAGGGTTAAATCTATAACCACCATAATATAATTTAGTTTATAATTGGATCTCTAGAATTTTCCTTTAACTAGAAGAGAGAAATAAAGAGTCACAAAAGAAATTTTATAGATTAATGACTAATGGAAGAGATAAAAAGAAATTAAGGATTACTTTACCCTCAAGTCATGGTTTCATACATTAAAACTACAAATAGTGGAAGCTTGAGTAAATATTAATAACTATGAATATACAATTAATAGAATAAGGATGTATAATATCAAAACAATATTCCCAAGCTCATGGTGAGTTTTACAACATGAAAAAGTATCCCAAAGCTGATAAATCCAAGGTTTATCCTATTTCGACGTGCAATATCAGTCACCCATAAGTGGATGAGTCTTATTGTACTATATCTATAGTGTCTAACCAAATAGAAAACCTTTAGAAAAAAAAATTGTAAATCCAAGGAATTGAGATAAATATTTACTAAGAGTTGGTTGATTTATGGAACTAAACAAATTACAAGAAAACTTAAGAGAAGTAAAAGGATGATTGAATCAAGATTAAAAGACACTAGGGCATTGTGGATTCACCACCACCACCTATGCAGTTAATATAATTATTACAACCTTCTCAATTACAACTAATTATATTGGGATCATGTGAATTTGCATCCTTTTAGAATAAAAATTGTGCATGGTTCGGTTTCCCCATGGGCAAGAGGTTCATCACCGACAAATCATCAAAAAATTGTCCTAGAGAACATGTTATGTGATCTCGTCCAATGTTCAACATATCTAATCTATATTCTTATCCTATATTTCCTAATATCTTCATTTAGGATTGTATTAAACATGCAATTTGGTACATAAAGTTTAAAAATTAGCATAAAATGATAGGGAGGCAATCTATTATCTAAAAGTGACAAGTTTGATAACAACTAGAATAAAATATGTCTATGCCCTAGAAAGGGAACTACTTGCTCATGTCCATGAAAATCGCATAGATATAAGAAAGAGGAGATATGATCATGTCATAGAAGATGGAGAAATATGCATCCAGTGTATCTGACAATAGTTACTTGCTTCAGCTGCAACAAGTTTGGCGTCTCCATCAACAAGATGGCATTCCTCCTCTCTTCTCTACTCCTAGCTCCAAAAATAGGATTAGAACACATAGTAATCATTTCCCTTGCCATTAGGGTGCTCTTTTCTTTTGATGGGAGCACCGAGTCCCATCTATTCTATTTTTTTTGGGGGCTGGTGGTTCCTTTCTAATTGTGTTTCACCAGTCACTCAACTAGGCCAATGGTGGGGTAATCCAGTCACTCAACTATTATTGGGATCTTGTTTTCCTTGCACTACAATGCCAGTTGTCGACTGGCTACATTGATATGGCTGAATGGCTGCTAACTGTAACATATCGAAACTTGGGGTTTATTTGCAATTTAACCATTTTCAAGATTTTCATTTCCTTCATATCCTATTTGTCTTTTTTTCCTAAATTTTTCTATCTTTTCTATCCCTTTTTGTCCTCAATGTTGAAATTGAGTAATATTTAGTGGTTTGGAATATATGTGTTTCACATTGATGCCAACATATGGGTTTACACACAAATACCTCTAGTGGTTTGATTAGAGTCTAAAATGCAAAATGACCACTTTAGAAATAATTAGTAGATTATATTAATTCAAAGTTTTTATGGCCTTTTGGGACAAGAAATAAAAGATAGAGTGATTTTGAGTAAGTTAATGTGAATAATAATCCTCTTTCTTTCTCTCTCCTCCTATGTGGCAATAAAGATTAAAAGAAAATAATGTGGTGAGATATGACTCTTAAAATTAATATATGATTCATATCTTGAATATTCTCCCAAAGATTTAATTAGAAAACCTTTTCATATTAATTCACCCTCTTTAATACATATATATATATATATATTAATGGTAAATATAGTGGTTAAGGGTCAAATCTTATATAAAACGAAAATCTAATTGTATAAAATGATTCTAGACATTAATAGTAGCCTATGATCCAAATTTAAGGTCATTTGGTCAATGTTTGAACCCCAATAGAAATTAAACAAGTTTTGATTATAGTTTGACCAAGGTTTGTAATCGATTTCATTTATGCAAGCATTTAACCCTATGGTTCTATTGTTTGACCTATCACACGTTACATTTATTCATCTCGCCTCTCACACATGCCATCTGACGACCCGTATTTGATCATATGAGATCTAAACAGATCCAACGGCCTGGACCTCATCCCCAACCTTGCGACCAAAAGTCGTTTCACAGCTGTTTCTCAGGCCTTAATTCCCCAATCCCTTTATCCCTTTACACCTCTATTTCACAAAATTCTTCCTCCAACATGCTCAGCCCTCTCTACTATTGCGAACGAGCCCAAACTCATTCTCCATCTCGTCCATTTGACGAAATGCCCAAATCAGGCTCGTAGCCGTTCTCAGATGGAGGTTTACAGATGCCACTACGATGCTCCTTGCCCCTATATAAGAGGCCCAAAAACCCCAATGATCACCACGCATCTCTCCTCCTCTTCCAATTTGCTCTCTAGCACCCTCAGACTCCCTGACCTACTCGATTTTAGTTTCCAATGACCACCTTTTCTCTACTGCTCTCTGAGTTTCCATGGTTACAATTGGAAGCCAAGTAAGCATTCATAGACCCCATTCTTCCTTTTCATTTCATCCATTTTCCATATGATTACCACAGTCATCATAGCCTATATCTCATGTTTTAGTCTCTACCGACAATTCCATGTTCTGACATTTAAGTGCTTCTCCAATCCCACAAGCTTGTCCGTTGACCTTGCCTTGCCTCCACGAGTAGTTTGAGGTCCCTGGTTGAGGCTTCTTACATGTTTTTGAGTGGTTTTTATCACAATTTTTTGTCCCCTATTTCTCGGATTCGTCTCTCCAGTTCTAGGGGCATAATACGTCCGAGGAGTCGAGCCTTGGCTCTTCGAGGTCGTTGGGGCACGAGGAAACACAGTATGCCTCCCCGTTTTCCCTATTGATCGCGAATAACAGGATGCGATCAAGGAATCCAACTCCATATTCCCTACTCATCCCTATGGATGTAGCAAGATGATTCTAGGCTGTGATTTGATGGTAGTGCCCATGTTGATTTAATAGAATGATTTCATTTGATTGGTCATTTTGGTAAATCCATATGAGTTTTGATTCATCATCCACGAGTCAACTGTTATGGAGAATGACAATTATACCCCTACATGTTTGATTAATATGTCACACACATTTAGGTTTTCTGGTCCATTCTCCAATTATTTGTATTGAATTTTAATTGAGATTTAAATGTCTGTCACACTATATTTTTCCTTTTTATGATTAGCCCATTTTATAAAATTCATAGTAAATCAATGCCTTATTAGAAAAATGCATATAAATAGTCATTGGAAAGTATTTTCGATTAGAATCTAATTATTACAAACACTATTTTAGTTATATAAAAGCCCTAAAATTTGTAATTAATTCATTTTAACTCCAAATTGGGTAATCAAATATGTTTTATTAATCAGGAGAATCTAACTGATTGAATGGTCTAGGTTTTTGACGCAAATTTACCGTGCGTAGAAACGCAAGTGAACGCGTCGAAGTAGTACAAGCCTTTGTGAGGCCCGAGTCGAACTCAGGGATACGTGCAATCGTCGGGGACTCCTACTAACTACTTGCGATCAGCTAAGCCGATTAAATAGTTGAGAGTTGTTGTTAAAATTAAAAGAAAATAAAAACAAAACAAAACAATCAATCAATTAAATTGTTGGTTTAATCAATTCAAAAGAAGATCTTTAGGATTGCGGTTTCACCGTGGGTTTTCATTGTATTAAATTCTATATAGTTACTCAATTTTATCTCTCTATCCAGGTAGTGGCCTGAAATCAGAATTGCCCACTGTCGTGGTACAATTCACTACCTATGTCTAGGTTGGTTCCACCGTCATAGTAACCTATACCCTAAACCAGGTGTATTAGAAACGACCTCTCAGTATCCACCATTAATCTTACACCACCTTGTTCAAGGGATTTGTCAATTAATGTAAATTCCGTCCCTTTTCAACCATTAATTCTTCTTTCAAAGCAATTAAGGGCATTAGGTTATTATTATGGTGATCAAGCATAACAATATATTGGAGAAAACGAAACTATACCACGGATTTAAGAGATAAGATATGAATTACTATTATAAAATCGTCATACAAGGAATTCCCGGGCTACTCCCGGTCCTAAAGACAAAGGGGATTAGCCCCGCATGTTCATCTCAGAGTACAATGTGGAGAAGAAAAAGGGCAACATGAAGAAAAATGTGATTGAGTGATTAAACCCCTGAACGGAGAAGATCCAATCAATCCTTGATGTGGAATCCACATTCTGTCACCTTTCGGTGGTGGAATTCATCTTCTTCAGCGTCCGGATCGGTTGGGGCATGCTCTCATGCTCCGTTCTTCTCTCCTTGCTCTCCGGGATGTGTGCAGCAACTAATGACGTGATTCCCCAGTCAAGGGCGCCGTCATTAGGTATATCTCCCCAATTAAGTCGCCAATTAACCACGGCCGTCCGATTAAGATCAATTTGAAACAAACTCATATCTGATGGTGTCGATACCATCGACGCGGGTTGATGGTATCGACCTAGCGTGATATCGACAATCCTTCTTTTCTTTCGTCTGAGCGCCCGATGTCATCTCGATACCATCGATGCAGGTCGATGGTATCGACGAACCTGTAGCGACGGTTTTGTCGTTTTGTGTCACTATAGCTCCACCAATCGATAGTATCGACATTTTGGTCGATAGTATCGATGCACTTCTCGCCAGCAACCTGATGGTATCTCGATACCATCGACATCCATGTCGATAGTATCGACTTTCTTCTGGTCCTTGCGGCTGGCAACCTGTGGTCCGGTCGATGGTATCGACCACCGTCGATGGTATCGACCGCAGTAGATACTTGTTTTTCCTGAAATTAACACACGGAACCACATAAATCCACACAAAATATTTTTTTTTGATAATTAATACTAAAAATGCTTAAATTAAGGGAATTTGACATAAAGAAGTAGCATAGACCAAAATGAATGAATTATGCAACATTAACCATGAAAATGACTAATAAATGCATAAATCACATATCAAACAAGTCTATAAATACGACTCAAAATCATCGCATCAAACTCCCCTAAGCTTGAACATTGCTCGCCCTCGAGCAACTATTTCTTAGAATAGAATTGCCAGAGTCAACTAAAGAACAAAGCATCACAAGAGACATCCCATATGACTCCCACCGGACATTCACATACCGGCCCTCGCTAACCACAGAATGATAATTACCCTAAAGGCGACAATAATCATCCATAAAAGATATTAACCTCAAACTGATGAACACTATCACATAAGGCAGTTAACATAATAAAATTTGTCGGTCCAGACTTAGCGCATCTTGTGATCTTCTATACTACGTTGCTCGCCCTAACTACCAACTACATGGAAGCAGTTCTCCTGATATTCATTAGTGAGGAGAATTTCACGGTGGCCTACCAATCCGAGCAACGGGTGGATGAAATAGGTGGCTCATGGAAGAAGTGGAAGTATTATACGATTTCAACATGCATAAAAATGCCCTAAATGATGCAAATGCACATGAAAAATGCCCTAATGCCTAATATTAGGTGTAATGATGCATGCACTAACCATCCGTCTCAAAATGAGATGGATATCTAATTAAGCTACATCATGTACTCACTTATCTTGAAATACAGGTGAAATTATGTTCCTTTCTCCTTCTTATTTTTGTTGCTTCTAAAGAACTTTCCTTTTTTTTCAATTTCAGATTTTTTTCTTTTTTTTCATTTCAAACCCTTCTATCCATGATTGACAATGAATACTTTATTGGGCTTATTTTTTTTCTACATAACCCAATATTTACACTATTTGGAAGGTATGGAACAATTGAGTTCACCATTAAAGAATAAATGAGGTACATGACATACTTTATGCATAAAAGTTATGAATGCAACTACATGACATGCACCTAAGGGTAATGTGCATGTATACCTATTCTAATCTTTTTATTTTTTTTTCATGCAAACATAAGAAAAATTGCAATGCAAGTCCTATCTACATGCTATGCAATCAAAAAGAGTTAAAACTGTACTTTACTTCCAATTCTTGGTGGATTATGAAAACAATGAGGTGGACAGATCACAAGACTAATTGACTAAACCTTAGGAAAATATTATGTGTCCCTCCTTACTGACCTGTGTAGTAGTTAAGAGGTTTTTTCTCTCTTACTTCAAATTAAAGTCTCATTACCATTTGGTCAGTTTAGGCTCAAACAACCAATTCCGTCCACTTTCATGAATCATTAGGAATATACCGTTGTGATTTTCTGTTTTAAAGTTGACAAAACCAATCATTTTCTAAGTTAAGTGATCAAGGTTAAACAACACTCAAGCTTGTGAACACTCAAAATTTTTTTAGTTTCCCTCAATTCCCCATGCACATGCAACTGAGATGACTCAACATTAAAGACATCCACGATTACACTAGATAGATGTGGATCCTAAAATAAACTAAGATTGCAGAAAGCAAATGACAGGAAACAAAAGCAATAAAACTAAAAACAGAGAAAATGAAAGATAGAACTATTCCAACACCCCCCCAAGCTTGAATTCGACTATGGCCTCATAGTCAAAAACAATCTTAAAGGTTGGAATAGAGATACCGCTTTTACTCTTCAGGTGGAGGCGGGTACTGCGGAGCCGTAGGGTCCCAAGACGGATACTCCCCTTGAAAGCTTGGATCAAACTGGGCCCTAGGTGGAGGTTGTGGATAGCCTCCAAAGTAATTTTGGCTCCAATAGTGGTCGTAGAAGGTCTGTTTTTGCATCTCCATTCGTTGCAACCGATCATGGATTTGCTGTTGGTTGTCAAGGAGAAGACGCTCATTCTTGAACATTGCCCGTTGATTGTCTAGTAGTCGGTTGGTAGTGTCTTGAATACTGGCATACATCGTCATGTGATGCTGCTACGTCTGTTGAATCTCCTGCAATATAGCATACATGCCCTACATGGAATAGGCTTCCTCACTTGGTTGTGAGGGCGGTGGTGGTGGCGGCGTAGGCTGTGATGATGAAGATGCACCCGGATGCATCCGAGGATGCTTCCGTGGTGCCACTCGTGCTCGAAGAGGTGTAAATGCCTCCTCTTCCTCCTCAGCCTCGTCATCATTTCCATCGTCGCCGCCGTCGTTGCCGCCTTCTTCATCGGAGTCGACGATGGCTATGATTGGCCATCGGAAGTGTTGTGCCCCGTTGATGTTGAAGACCGGATTGGGCAGCGAGCATTCCTGATAGGCATGGTTGACGTGGCAATGCGCATACGCCAAACCATCTCGAAGAAGAATGAGATTGGACCAGTGTAGATGTTGTAAGTTCACCTTGCTCCTGTTGGATAGAGGAGTTAGCTGCTCGAAATTCAAACCAAGGTATGCAGCCAGCTTGGTGATGAGCTCGCCGAAGTGAATCGGCGCTTTCCTCGTACTCCTCTTCACCGCCAAAACTCTCTGCAGAAAGAAGGCACCCCAATTGCATTCTTGACGTTTCAGGAGCTTATACAAAAAGAATAAGTTCGTCTCCTGAAACTTGCTGAGGGCCAAGTCACCCCGAGCAAATAATGTCGAACTGAGCATCCGGTGCAGAATCTGGACGAAAGGGTGCTCGAAATCAGCTACCGCAGCATTATGGTAGCTGACAGACTTCCCCGGCGGCACCGTAACCAACTAGGTGAAGATGATGTCATAGTCGGTGTGGTTGTCCGGTCGCCGGTAGTCATGTTGCAAGTGGTTCCAGTTGAAGATTTCATTGAACTGCCGAAGTGTGATGTTGTAGTTGTTGTTGTATAACCGGAACGACACCCGGCCTTTGATCCACTCACGGTCAGTGGCTATTACGTCGTTGGGCACGACGCAGACGTCCAGAGACGCCATGAACTCAGCCACCAACTCCTTGTAGGTAGGCCACTCGCCGAAGAACGGCTGGCCATCAACATGGTACTTGAGCTCGTCAGGTCTTCGGCTCGTGTGGCGCACCTGTCCCTTCAAGACGTAGGCAAGGTTTGCTTCGAACCCGAGATTACGGATTGTATCTCGATCAACATATCGGGTCGGCTCTATATTCCTTTTCAAGATCTCATCGTAGATCTTCTTGATCTCTGTGGATGGATGAACAAGCCGCGGGTGTGAGATGGATCCCGTCAGAGGTGGCACAAACTCCGAGATGTCCATCAGATTCGTGTGTGAAGATGACGCACCAGCTACGTGCACCATGTTTGTGAGAGAAGGAGGAATAGAAAGGGAGCTCGGTGCAGATCGGAGAATCAAATCTCCGCTCGATGAAGAACTAGCTCGGTGTTGCTCATCGTCGGGCTTGGACAGCTCTGGAACACGCTCGGCACAAGTGGAGGAAGATTGCACTGAAGGTGTGATGTCATCTGACGCAAACACTCCTCATATATAGCCGTGGCCGGCGCTACTGTCTGCCCGTCGATACCATCGACGCAAGTCAATGGTATCGACTCGGGTAGCACGATCGGTACCTCTGCTAGTATCGACGGTTGTCGATGGCTGGATCTGCGGGTCCCAGATTGCTGATGCGTCGATACTATCGACGCGGGTCGATAGTATCGACCCATCCCCCTGGTCGACTTCTTAGCTGCTGCGATCACCGTTGATATTTCCTCGCGGATCGTTGACATGGCGCGTCGATACCATCGATGCGAGTCGATAGTATCGACTCTCTGATTAGGGCAAACCATCACGAGGCCTAGCCGCCACCTTATTTACATGAATGTGTCGATACCATCGACACGCCTGTCAATGGTATCGACTTCACTGAGCCGATTTCTTCTGAAAATCTCCAGAGATCTTGATGGTATCGACTGGCATCTCGATACCATCGACCTTGACTTTGCGATCTGCCTTTAGGTATGTCGATACCATCGACGAGGCCGTCGATGGTATCGACACAATGCGATTCTTGCAGTCGCCAACCTGTACCATGGTCGATACCATCAATATAAGGGTCGATGGTATCGACTCTGCCTCAGCCCTGCACATGTAACAAACGATCACAGTATCTTTTTTACACTAAAAACTAAGTAAAAACAAATTAAACTACTATTGTGAATGAACTAAACTAAGTCACCAATGGTTGGGTTGCCTCCCAACAAGCGCCCTTATTTAACGTCTGAGGCTAGACGACTTGAATCACATCATGCATCCGAAAGTGAAATGAGTTTGACCTCATTCACCTTCCGCGTGTAATCTTCACCAAAATATAGCTTCAACCTCTGTCCGTTCACCAAAAATGTAGTCTCACCATCGCGCACCAAGATTGCGCCATGTGGTTTGACCTCTTCCACCGTGAATGGCCCACTCCATTGAGATTTTAGCTTCCCAGGATGCAACTTCAGCCTTGAATTAAACAACAACACACGATCTCCCTTCTTGAAGGTGCGCATATGAATGTGGCGATCGTGGATCAACTTAGTGCGCTCCTTGTATATCCGAGAGTTCTCATATGCAGTCATGCGCAGCTCATCCAATTCATTTAATTCAAGCAATCTCTTCTTCCCCGCCTCATCATAACTCAAGTTGAGCTTTCTTAGCGCCCAGTGTGCTTTATGCTCTAACTCCACCGGTAAGTGACAAGCCCAGCCGTACGCCAACCTAAAAGGCATGGTGCCTATAGGTGTCTTGTATGCCGTCCTATATGCCCACAATGCATCCGGAAGTAAGGCACTCCAGTTCTTCCTCGTGGAAGCCACCGTACGCTCCAAAATCTTCTTAATTTCGTGATTGGAGACCTCCACCTGTCCTTGGGTTTGGGGTGATATGGGGTACCTATGTTATGTTTTACCCCATATTTCTTCAACAATGCCGAGAACTTTTGATTCTTGAAGTGCGCACCCCCATCACTGATGATCATTCGGGGCACTCCAAACCTACAGAAGATATTTTCTTTTACGAATCTACACACTACAAAAGAATCATTAGTCCTTGTGGGTATTGCTTCTACCCACTTCGACACATAATCAACCGCTAAAAGAATATATAAATTCGAATTTGAGGACACAAAGGGTCCCATGAAATCTATACCCCATAGGTCAAATACTTCAACCTCTTCGAAAACATTTAGGGGCATCTCTTGTCTCTTTGAAATGTTACCCGCCCTTTGGCAGGAATCACATTATCTCACGAACTCATAGGCGTCTCGGAACAAGGTAGGCCAATATAGGCCACTTTCCAACACTTTGGCCTCCGTACGAGAGCTCGTGTGGTGTCCGCCCGTAGGTAGAGTGTGGCAGTGACGAAGAACACTCTCATATTCCTCCTCAGGTACACACCTGCATAGAACACCATCCCTGCATTGCTTCAAAAGAATGGGGTCATCCCAAAAATAATAACGTAGAGAATGGAAAATTTTCTTCTTCTCTCGATATGTCCAATCTTCTGGGATGATCCTGCAAGTAAGATAATTCACAATATATGAAAACTAAGGATATTTAGAATTCACTTTCAACAATTGTTCATCCAGAAATGTCTCGGTTATCGGTATGTGTAAATCTTGTTCATCCACCCTTTCTAACCTAGACAAATGATCCACTATGACATTTTCAATCCCCGCCTTGTCTTTAATTTCAATATCAAATTCTTGTAGGAGCAAGATCCACCTAATCAATCTAGGTTTGGCATCTTTTTTCTCCATCAAATATTTAATAGCGGTGTGATCAGTCCAAACAACTACTTTCGATCCAACTAAATATTGCCAAAATTTTTCAAAAGCGAAAACAACAGCAAGCAATTCTTTTTCAGTAGTTGTGTAATTTAATTGAGCATCATTGAAAGTCTTGGATGCATAAAAAATTACGGCGGTCCGCTATCCCAACACAGCTCCTACAGCAAACTCCGATGCGTCACACATGAGTTCGAACGGCTTAGTTCAATCCGGTGTTTGAACAACCGGTGCGGAAATCAATTTCTCCTTCAGCACGTTGAACGTGTGTAAGCATTTGTCATTGAAATAAAAACATCATCTTTCTCAAGAAGCTCGGATAGAGGTTTGGCGATTTTAGAAAAATCTTTTATGAACCGATGATAAAATCCAGCGTGTCCTAAGAAGCTTCTTACCCCTTTTACCGAATTTGGTGGGGCAATTTAGAATTTACTTCAATTTTCACCGGATCTACCTCCAAACCTTTGCTAGACACTTTATGTCCTAGCACTATCCCTTCACTCACCATCATATGACATTTCTCCCAGTTGAGGACCAAATGTGTGTCTTCACATCTCTGTAACACCTTATCCAAATTATAAAGGCATTCATCAAACGAAGCACTGTAAACCGAAAAATCATCCATAAAGACTTCAAGACAGCGTTCTACCATATCAGAAAAAATGGCGAGCATACAACGCAGAAAAGTCGTTGGTGCATTGCATAATCCAAAGGGCATGCGGTGATACGCAAAAGTTCCATAGGGACAAGTGAAAGAAGATTTCTCTTAGTCCTTAGGATCAATTGAAATCTGATTGTATCCCGAATACCCGTCCAGAAAATAGAAATGAGATCGACCGGCTAAGCGCTCTAGAATTTGATCAATAAATGGTAGAGGAAAGTGATCCTTCAGCGTAGCGGCATTAAGACATCGGTAATCAATACAAACTCGCCACCCGGTTACTAAACGGGTGGTGACAGGTTCATTTAAAATATTTTGAGTGACAGTTATACCCCCTTTTTAGGGACTACCTGCGTGGGACTTACCCATGTCGAGTCTGAAATTGCATAGATGATACCTGTGGAGAGAAGCTTAATCACCTCTTTCTTCACCACTTCCATCATGCTCGGATTCAGTCAACGTTGCGGTTGGATCACCGGCTTGGCTCCCTCCTCGAGTCGAATCTTATGCTGACACAAGGTAGGGGAAATCCCCTTGATGTCTGCAACAGACCACCCAAATTCTCCCTGGTGGTTCTTCAGCACTATCAACAGTTGGTCCTCCTCTTCCGCACTCAGATATGCAGAAATGATCACAGGTAACTTTTCCTCCTCAGCTAGAAAGGCGTACTTGAGATGCGGTGGCAGTGTCTTTAACTCTAACTCTGGTGGGCTAATCAAGGATGATTGAAGCGGAGGGGGAAGTTCACCTAAATCTTCATAATACCTCGCGTAGAAACATGGAAGCATCTGAAGCATCTTGGCGCACTCCTTGAGTGATTTTCTTCTCATCCAATCATGAGTGATGTTGGCTAAACAAGCCTCTAGTGGTAATTCCGGATATGCATCAAAAACTGAATTTGCTATGGCATCATCCTCTGTAGAGGGGGGAATGTCCTCATCCTCATCATTCGGGAACCTGACAGCCTTGCAAAGGGATACTACTTTAGTCTGCTCCATGATGTCTACAGCCAAAGTCCCTTTGTCCACCTTGGTCATTACATGAGCCATATCCAAAAATGGCTTCCCTAGACAAAGTGAGATAGTATTATCAAAATGTTTTACCATGTGGCATTGCTCCTTGGATTTAGGTGAAGTGGCGCTAGAAGGCATGACCATCTCAAATCGGTCATCGGCTATACCCAAGGTCAACTGACCTCTCCCCATCTCGCGTATCATGTCGGTTGTAGCTTGGAATGGTCTTCCGAGTAGTAGCTCATTGCCTTGTTCATCTTGCATCTCCATGACGACAAAATCTGCAGGAAATACAAATCTATCCACTTTCACAAGCACATCTTCACAAATCCCATACGATTTCACCACAGAGTTATCCGCCAATTGAATTGTCATGTTGCTTGGCCTTGACTCCTTTAATCCCAACTTTTTGAATGTAGAAAGGGGCATTAAATTGATGCTTGCTCCTGAGTCACATAATGCTTCACCAAATTTGACTTTCCCGATATAGCACGAAATGTTGAAACAACCCGGATCTTGCCTCTTTGGTGGCAATGTGCCCATGATGAAGGCACTCACCTGCTCCTTAAGCACAACTACTTCCATGTCTGGAATTTTTCTCTTCTTAGTGATGATGTCCTTCAGAAATTTCCTGTAAGAAGGGATTTTCTCAATAGCTTCTAATAGAGGGATGTTGACTGAAAGCTTCCTAAAACTGTCTAAGAACTTTTTGAATTGGTCATCTACCTTCCTTGCCTTAGCACTGTTTTGATAAGGGACCGGTACAGCCTGTGCCCTTTGATGCAGTGGCACATAGGGTGTCTGTCTCTTAGGCTCTTCCTCCTATGCAATATGATCTTCAGTAGTATCAGCTGCTGTGTCATCAACTGGTTCTGTGACCGGTACAGGGAGCTCCTCAGTGGCTTTAACTTCAATTTCAGCTCGGGTTTTGCTTGCTTCATCAGCCTTGGGATTTAACAATTTCTTGCCACTTCTTAGCAAGATGGCCTTCGCTTGTTGGTTCCCTCCTGGAACATTAGTATTTCTTGGGAAACCTGGATGTGCCGGCTTCTTCAAACTGGCTATCTCCGCAGCCATCTGTGCCATAGATGTCTCTATTGTCCTCATTTGAGCCCCATGGCTCTGCAGTGTCTGCCCGAATTGGTTCATGAACTCCCCTTGTTGCTTTATTTGCTGGCCGAAAGTAGTCATGAGTTCTTGGTTTTGCTTTATCACTTGATTGAGCAGCTTTGTGCTCTTATCCTCCGCTACTGGCTGGAGTTTAGCATCTGGATCCTATAAGAAGTTATTGGGATCCTTCCAGGAGAACTTCTTGTCTTTCCTCCATGAATAGTCATTGTTCCTGTAGCCTTGCTGCTACCTCATGAATTTCACTTGAGCCTCGTCCTCGGACTCAGTATCCTCCTTTGCAAGCAATTTCTTTGCGAGAAGATCCATCTTCTCATTCAGCTCCTTTATTGCCTTAGATTCACCTACTGCTCGAACCTGCTCCACGGCGCCTCTTTCGCCCCATGATTGTTTCTTCGCCATGTTCTTTAAGATCTCCCAACATCTAGTGTCTGTGTTATTCAAGAAGAATACAGAACTTGCTGAATCAAGGTTGCTTCTATCATGCTCAGAGAGAGAAAAATAGAAGATTTTGACTTGTGTCTCCTTATCAAGCCCATGATGCGGGCATCACCTGAGCATGATCTGAAATCTCTCCCAGGTCTCAGAATAAGTCTCTCCTGCTTGTTGGGTGAAATTGTGGATCTTTCTGATCATGTCATTGGTCTTCTCGGGCGGAAAGAACCTATCGAAGAAGACCTCCACCATGTGGTCCCAAGACTCCACATATTCATCGTCCAAGTTATGTAGCCATTCGCGCGCAATTCCCGCTAGAGAACTCGGGAAGAGCTTCAAGTAGAGTACATCTTGTGGAAATCTGTCGATTTTTACCATATCACAATTCTCCACAAACTGACTTATGTGCGCGACGGGGTCTTCATTTTTGAGCCCATGGAAGGCATTGGACTTCACCAAGTTGATCAAAGCTGGATCAATCTTGTATGTCGGAATATTCAGTGCTTGCTACTTTATCGGCCCCTAAGAAGCGGACGAGGAAGAATCCTTAATCTTCTCCCATATTGTCTATGGCTCGTCCATATTTTCTTGTTCAGGTTCAGAGAGTATATCCTCCACCTCGTCTTGATTATACTCACCCTCGTCTTCTGGTTCCGGCAGCGAAACCTCTGGTGCGTGCCCCGCGTAGTCAGCACTACGCGTCTGCACCATACACAGTACCTGAAAATAGAAAAATTAAATTTAGTACAGTGCTTGACGATTGCAAAGATTTAGAAAATAGATTATAAATTTTTGGAATAATAAAAAAAATGTAGCCTAGAGTGGCCACTCACAGCACTCGAAGTGCCAACAAATTGCCGTATCCCCGACAACGGCGCCAAAAACTTGACGCAAATTTACCGTGCGTAGAAACGCAAGTGAACGCGTCGAAGTAGTACAGGCCTTTGTGAGGCCCGAGTCGAACTCAGGGATACGTGCAATCGTCGGGGACTCCTACTAACTACTTGCGATCAGCTAAGCCGATTAAATAGTTGAGAGTTGTTGTTAAAATTAAAAGAAAATAAAAATAAAACAAAACAATCAATCAATTAAATTGTTGGTTTAATCAATTCAAAAGAAGATCTTTAGGATTGCGGTTTCACCGTGGGTTTTCATTGTATTAAATTCTATATAGTTACTCAATTTTATCTCTCTATCCGGGTAGTGGCCTGAAATCAGAATTGTCCACTGTCATGGTAAAATTCACTACCTATGTCTAGGTCGGTTCTACTGTTGTAGTAACCTATACCCTAAACGAGGTGCATTAGAAATGACCTCTCGGTATCCACCATTAATCTTACACCACCTTGTTCAAGGGATTTGTCAATTAATGTAAATTCCATCTCTTTTCAACCATTAATTCTTCTTTCAAAGCAATTAAGGGCATTAGGTTATTATTATGGTGATCAAGCATAAGAATATATTGGAGAAAACAAAACTATACCACGGATTTAAGAGATAAGATATGAATTACTATTATAAAATCGTCATACAAGGAATTCCCGGGCTACTCCCGGTCCTAAAGACAAAGGGGATTATCCCTGCATGTTCATCTCAGAGTACAATGTGGAGAAGAAAAAGGGCAACATGAAGAAAAACGTGATTGAGTGATTAAACCCCTGAACGGAGAGGATCCAATCAATCCTTGGCATGGAATCCACGTTCTGTCGCCTTTCGGTGGTGGAATTCATCTTCTTCAGCGTCCGGAACGGCTGGGGCGTGCTCTCGTGCTCTGTTCTTCTCTCCTTGCTCTCCGGAATGTGTGCAGCAACTAATGACGTGATTCCCCAGTCAAGGGCACCGTCATTAGGTATATCTCCCCAATTAAGTCGCCAATTAACCACGGTCGTCCGATTAAGATCAATCTGAAACAAACTCATATCTGACGGTGTCGATACCATCGACGCGGGTCGATGGTATTGACCTAGCGTGATATCGACAATCCTTCTTTTCTTTTGTCTGAGCGCCCGATGTCATCTCGATACCATCGACGCAGGTCGATGGTATCGACGAACCTGTAGCGACGGTTTTGTCATTTTGTGTCACTGTAGCTCCACCAGTCGATATTATCGACATTTTGGTCGATAGTATCGACGCACTTCTCGCCAGCAACCTGATGGTATCTTGATACCATCGACATCCCTGTCGATAGTATCGACTTTCTTCTGTTCGTTGCGGCTGGCAACCTGTAGTCCGGTCGATGGTATCGACCACCGTCGATGGTATCGACCGCAGCAGATACTTGTTTTTCCTGAAATTAACACACGGAACCACATAAATCCACACAAAATATATTTTTTCGATAATTAATACTAAAAATGCTTAAATTAAGGGAATTTGACATAAAGAAGTAGCATAGACCAAAATGAATGAATTATGCAACATTAACCCTGAAAATGACTAATAAATGCATAAAACACATATCAAACAAGTCTATAAATACGACTCAAAATCATCACATCAGTTTTGAGTCCTAAATCGAAGGTTTTTTTAGAAAGTCCAAAATTTGGGTTTAATTACACTTTATGAAATATGAAACCCTAATGCACACTTATATATCACAATTTTGTTAAAGAGGTCTTGGATACAACCAAGTTGGTGAAAGAACTAATTAGGACTCTACATTGAGGTATATGTAATCCTATTTATGTATGTGTAAGTGCAACCCTATTTATGCATGAGTGTGTACACTTGTTCTTTCAATTGGGAATTTTGATATCCAACCCAAATATTTACAATGAGCATAGTATTAGTCTTTAATATTTTTATTACCTTATTTTGGCACTTTTACTTCAATTACTTCGTGGGTTTTGAACCCCACTTCTATATTGCTTTTATTTCCACTCTGCCAATTTAATTTACTCAACATGATGAATTATTGACTAAATAACTAATCTAGTGTACATGTGTACAACCACCCATAATTGGGCATGTGTTATTTCACCCATGGGAATGTGATTACTCTCCCCATATATATATATATATATATATATATATATATATATATATATATATATATATATATATATATATATATATATATAGGTGTTTAGGAATATGTTACTCTCCCTCACCTATTAGTTGAGGTTAGGTAGGTGCCTCATCCCTATATTAGTTTTTGTAGTCATAATGTTATTCATGCATGCAACTTTATTATTGTTTATCATGGCAAATTTCTTATTTATCATATGCCTCATACTTTTGACCCTCTTAGCATAGTAAATCTTTATCATGCAATGTTTTGGTTTATAATTGTCCTTATTCCTTAAATTGACACATACTTTATTTCTCCTCTTGCTGGGTGATCCCAACCGTCTAGGTTTAGGATCAGAGTTGCGCAATAGGAGCTTGATGGACCAGCCTAAGATTAGGGATAATGAGTTCATCCTTTCATCTTGGACCTATCCCTTAAGTTATTTCTTGGAGACATATTGACGTAGTTTAGTTTCCCTGTATCTTAAGATACATATTTTGTTGTATATATCATATACACCCTTATTGGGGAAATTTTGATGTACCCTTTATATAATTGAATATAGTCATTGTTATTTTATTATCCTACTATTCATTGGTCTTTTGCATTCCATTCTTATTAGTAGAGAGGTTATTACACTTATTTACATAAACCCATCCAATCAAATCACACTAAAAAGTATGATGGATTAGGTCTATTTTCATTTTTTAAAAGAATGGTATACAAGAAACATGGAATCTAGCAGTGGAAGAAATCATGACTACTAAAATACACCAAATGTAATATATTTACATTGTTCGTCACTCATCAAGGGTTTCCTAACATATATGAGCAACCGTAAACTCAACTTTTATAAAAGGCCCAATTTCATAGAAAAAACTTCCCATCTCAAGTTATCTTTGAAGCTCCACTTTTGGGTCCATGTTTAACTTGATCCATCATTCTCTAATGTACATATATTTGGGTGGGTTAGGAACATAATCCATAATATAAAGCTCAAAGAGAAAAGGAAATCAACATACATTGAGTATGTGTAGTATAAACCATTCAAGCATTATTCAGGGCAAATATGAACAATTTAGAAGATTACAAATAATGAGATTTCCAAATCAACTTGGTAGTTCAAGAAGAGTTATATTCAAGAGAATTATCAGGTCAAGTAGATGATGCATTTAAAATAATAAGAAATGACTAATAATTTGAGAAATATTTCCTTAACAATTTAACTATCTCAAGCATAAGTAGTGCATGTTCATCATAACGTAAACATATATATACTAAAAAGCTGGGTATAAACCTATATATGCCTTAGTGCCAAATGAATATAGAATTTGTAGAAGGACTAAAAACCAATGCATGATAGGAGGACTAAAACCTAAATCTCTATAAAGAGGACTAAAACCTCAACGAATGGCACGGGGACTAAATCTTAGTGCCTAAAATATGATGTATTATAGGAGGAATAAAACTTCATTGCATGGAAAGTGGAATACTCAGTTCATGGAAGGAGGACAAAAACCTCAATGCCTAAAATCCATGATGTCACTACCCCTAGATTTCACTAGCCAAATGACACATGTAAATAGGAATGCAAGATAATGTATAGTCAATGAGGACTGAAATCTTAGTGCCAAAAATATAATGTATTGTAGGAGGACTAAAGCCTCAATGCATGGTAGGTGGACTAAAACCTCAGTTCATGGAAGGAGGACTAAAACCTCAGTGCCTTAAATTCTTGGTGTCACTACCTCTAGCTTTCACTAGTCAAATGACACATGCAAATAGGGAAAATAAGATTATGTATTGTCAATTCCATTTTAGTTCGATTTGAGAAGATGAGAACATTCATACATAATCTAGATTTAGGTATGAAGACCAGGAATGATGATTTCATATAATTTTATAGCAAGTTAGAGAAATAATCTCAAAATAAAATGAGTATCAAAAGATCATAAGAATTAAATAAGGATGATCATATTCAATAGAGGTACCTAAAATAGGAAATTAGAGTTCAATCATCATTATTCCTAAAAGATAATTAAGAGGATGCAAATGCTTGGTATTCAATATTACAAGATTATAGGATCAAACCCTAGTCCAAGTTAGGGTCTCAAACACCTAGTTAGACTTTTTTTGGGAAGAAGTCAGGAGGTATTCATTCATCTTGCCCTCCTCATGCATTCAAACTCATTAAATGGGTTACAATATACATTATTTGAACAAGTACTAAACTTGGTAGTAGTACTACCATTATATGACTCAGATCTAAGTTGTTTCAAAATCTTGTTGGGGGTGTACAATTGTAGATAAATCCAGGATTAGTTTTTTGGCTGTGCTTAGCTAACTAATCTGCTACATGGTTACATTCCCTTAGCACTTTCACAATGAACTTGACCATTTTCATCTTCTTATGGATCTCCATAGTCCATATGGATACCCTATTGTATTCTAGGCTTCCTTAAATTGCATTACAAGCCTATAGAGAGTCGGTTTCAATGATGATATTATCAAATCTCTGATCCACTACCGTGTTTGAAGCCATATGTATAACATGAAGTTTAGCTTCAAAGGCATTATGTACCTTGATGTTCCTACCACACCCTCAACCCACTCACCATTAAAATTTCTATAGACATCTACTATCTAGGAGTTATACTTGTTGAAATTTGCATTTGGGTTAAACTTAAAGTGGTTTTTTGGTAGTTTGCTCCGCTGGTTAGTCACTAGCGCCCTCTCACCATGTTTCTCTATGTGTCATGCATATTCCGCCAAGCTACTTTCCTTCATGATGAAGTCGATCTATTTAGCCACTTGTTTCAATGATCTTAACATTTCTTCTATTCCATATATGCCAAGATCCAATCATAAACATAGTCTCATGCATTTGAATGTTAGTTCTCAACCAACTCCAAGTGCCAGTCATGTAGAAGAACATGCTATGGTCATGTGCCCTAGCTAGATCCTCCCATACTTCTCTAGCTTGCAGAAAATCACAAATTGCATGTGATGTTGATTCCACCAAGTTGCTACATCATGGAAAACTGTTGTCCATGCTTATGTGACAGTCTACTCAAAGGATGTTAATGAGTATAGAATTATGGCCTACAAGACATTAGAACAGTTTCACCTTCACCACCACCTTCACCTTCCATATTAGCCTCTAGTCACCATCAACATGGATGTCTTTTTGGACTCTAAGTGTCTCATACACACTTTTTTATGGTGAACAGACTAGAATCAGTATGCATCCAAGCCCTCATGTTATCAATATGATCCTTACTCAAGAATTTCATATATGTGATTCTATTAAATATGGAATTATGGAACCATTTGGTTAGGAACTCACAATCCCATTCTCCTTTCAATTCCAATAGACTTGAAACCTATAAATCATCCCACTCCTCAGGAATTTACTTCTTGTTCTTTGTATTCAGGGTAACATCATTATAACACCATCTACCCGTACAGGCATATTTATGTCTTTGCCATTGATTTGGATCACATGTGAGTTATTGTTGATGAACTCTTTGCTATGCAATTTTTCTCTCCCAATCCTAGAAATATTGGTTGACATGTTAATAAAAAAAATTTCATACTTAATCTTCAACCCCACACATCATATTGAGTTTTGATCATTACTCATGTCCCAGGCATGTTTCACCACCCGGGTCATATTCCACTCCCTCATAGTATTGATGCCCAATCCTCCTGATTGCTGGTTAGACACTACTTTATTCTAGGATAATTGTGATAGTGGGTGTGATTTATGGTTCTCACCCCACAAAAAAGTATGTATGTTGCTATCTATTCAGTCACATTTTTTGTGGTAATACGGCCGTGTGCATAACATAGCTTGGTATTACAGTAAGAGTCGATTTGGTAAGGCATAACCTTCCAACTAGGGATAGGGTTTTTGCAGACCATACATTGATGATTGAAACCATCTTGTTCAACATATCCTCATAAGTGTTGTGCTTAACTTTTGAGCGAAGGAGTAGAATGCTAAGGTATTTTCCCAAATATCCAACTTCTATGAAACCACTTATTCTACATACATATCTTCATGTAGTCTGTGAGACACTGGATGCAAAGTGTACATTTGTTTTATTCATGGATGTAGTCTATCCAGACACCAACTCAAAGTTCCTAAAGCAGTCTAAGATGATTTTCATTTGCTTAGTCGTGGCTTTGGAAAATAGAAACATGTCATCAATGAAGTCAAGATGTGACATATAGGGCCCCTTTGTCGTTAGTATTACTTGTATCAACTTCTTATCAGATACCACCTGTACAATATGTTGGTTTTGTCTTTCTAGGAAAAGGACTAATATATAAGGAGAAAGAGGGTCTCCTCATCGAAGACTCCTTGTATCCTTGAAAGACCCATTCAGTTTCCCATCGTAAATAATTGTCATCATTCCACCTGAGATTGAATTTAGAATGAGAAAAGCAATAGTTTTAGGAAACCCATATTTCTCAAGGTATCTTCAATAAATGGCCAATCCATTTTGTCATAAGCTTTACAGAGATTGATTTTGATGGCCATGATCTTTACAATGTCGCTTCACCTCATGTTATGGATGATCTCTTAGACTTCTTGATGTTGATAGAAATCTGTCAGCTAGGCACAAATGAACTTTGATCCAAGGAAATCTAGTTGGTTAAGAACCTTTGGAGTCAGTATACTATTAGTTTAGATGTTAGTTTCAGACTCAAGTTATTGAGAGAGATAGGTTTGAAATGTTCACTGATTTCCAAATTAGCAACTTTTGGTATGAGTACTATATTAGCATCACACAATTTGTCATCCAACTTCCCTCCTTGAATAGTATCTGCAATGGTTCTTTGTAGTGATTCCTTCACAGTTTGACAGTTGGCTAGGAGGAAGTTTCCATCAATGCCATCAAGGCCCTCTACTTTGTGTGGGTTTGAAGACTTCAAGATGTCAAGAATTTCCTCTTGTGATGGATATAAAGTGATGGAATTCCTCTGATATGTAGATGTATGTTTTACCTTTCATGGATACAACTTGATTTTCTAGTCCTTGATGTGTTGTGGAGTTGTGAGGAGTTTCTTGAAGTGATCACAAATAGTAGATTGAATACCTACCTTGTCTAAAATTTAATTCCCTACAACATCCTTTAGCATAGATACCACATTGTGCCAACATCTTTGATTCACATAAGCATGGTAAAAGTTAGTGTCATTGTCCTCATTGTATAGAAATTTTATGTGCCTTTTTTGTTTCAAATCTTCCTCTTTCTGCTTAAGGATATTATTATATTGTGCCTATATTTATAAACATAGATTGTTTGTAATTACATCATAGTTTCTTGTAAGATTAGATTGGAGAATATCCAAATTGCACATAAGATTTTTCTTCTCCTTCCCAATATGCTTGTTCCTCTCAACAACCCATTTTAGGATGTCACCCCTTCCTCTGTAAGGGCATTATAGAAATCCAAGCTTGACTCCTAATTGTTGTTCAACACTTTTTGTAATTCAATATCTTTAGACCAGGGTCCCTTTATAAAGGATCTATTTTGGACATGTATCTTGATACAAGCATGTACGAGGACCTGGAGATGGTTTAACTCTTCCATGTACATGTGTTTTACAACAAAAAGTGGGCAAAGGTTGATAAAATTTGTGTTTGCCACATGCAAGTCCAATCACTCCTTGAGTCTCCCTAGGATATATGTGTACCTGGTACCTACAAAACCCAAATTGGTGAGTCCATCTCTAAGAGGGTGCTATTGAACAACATCGCCTCATTGTGATTATAGTTCTTGCTCCTAATTTTTCATGGGGATGCATGGTGGTTTTGAAGTCATAGGTCTCTAACCATGGTTTCTTGAAATGATTAACCATGTGCACAATATTTTTCCACAACAATTTCCATATAAATAGATGACTATTGGCATATACAAAGGTGATGAAGGTTCTTTCATTAACCAGACAAGTAATGAATTGTCAATGGCTATTGACAACCTGGTCAGTACAATCATTTTCTTTTGAACAGATCCATATGCTTTCTGTAAAACTCTCTTCTTCTGCACGATGATATTTGGAGTGATTTAAAAACTTTATGGTTTCATTGTCCTTGTTGCTTCTTATTCCAGGATCCAAGATAGCAGTGATTCTAGGTTTCCTAGATAATATAATATCTCTGAAGACATTACATGTTTCAAGATTGTTAGTTACTCCATAGTTCCAAAAAACAATGTGTAACATAAAACACAATTTGAGAATTTTGGGAAAGTAACCAATCCATTGAATCATGCACTCTATGGGATTTAGTTCTCATTCTCCTCACCCTTTTCTACCTCCTTGTCCACTCGATTCAACCGATGGATTTTTTGGGTGCTCTATGGGGGAATAGCTCATGTAGCCTTCATCTTTGGTCCAAAATCATTATTCTTTCTTACAAGGGGTAAAAATATTAGTACCACTATGTTGTTTATGCCAGGGTCCTCAACCATGTCCTCCTACTTTTCAACTGGGTTTCCATCTGGGTCTTTAAATCCTTTCATGGTAGCCTCAATACCTTCATTGTTTCTCACTGAGTTTTCCTTCTCCTTGTGGTGTCCATGTCCTTGTTGTTGACATTATTTAATCCAATTTGCTCAATCTTGTCATCTATAATAATAACTTCTTCAATCACCTCATCCACATAAGGGTTTAGAGAAGTATGGTTCTTATCAACATCACCCTATTCAGCTATCTTCTCAATTGATTCATTTTCTATATTTTTATTGATTTCTTTCAAGTTCTCTCTTTTATAATATGTTGTTATAACTTTGTTCTTTTTCCATATTTTTGTTGTTCTAGCCTTGCTCTCATTGTTCAAATGATCATTGACACAATTATTTTGGACTTCCTCATTTTCAGATTGTTCATCCTCTTGATCAGGTAAGCTACCGAATATATTCTGAGCCTGGGTTGCATCCTGAGGGTTTTCAATTTGTTGTTTGTTACAGACTATGTGTGCCACTAATTTCATTCTCTATGTTTTCCATCTGGTCTGTACCTCCTTTGCTGGGCTATATTTTTCTTCCTCGTCCCCTCTGCTCAGTGCCCCTACATGTATAGTTCCCTTTTGGAAAACCCTAGGATAATGACCAAGTTTCCCATAGTGCATGTAGGACTCTAGAAAAACCTCATATTGCATGCGGTATTCTATGTCATTTATCAGTATTGTAGAGATGGTTTTCTTGGATGTGTGAATCTCCACAGCTAAATGTACCGACTAACTTCTTGTTCTAGCCATGGTGTATGACTCCACTTTCACCAGACAACCTTGTGGCATGGCAATGTAATAAAAAATCATCAACTCATACAGATGTAATGAGAGGTCCAAGAATCCCACCCATGTGATGAGGTAGTTTGGTAGATTTTTAATAGGTTTAAAAGTAGGGCACCCCTACCATACTACAAGACAACAAACAAACAACTTAGATTGTCCCCTTGTGAGGGATACATTGAATTCCTCCCTACAAGAAAAGTGTATGACATAATGTCCATGATCTTCCTTGTACACGTCGAAGTGACTAACCGAATTCCATAGGGTTTTGAACCAACCTCTCATTGTCATATACCATACGCCATGTCCAATCAATTTTGTTATGTTTGTGTATATCCACAATAGAGAAAGATCCTCTTCAGCATTATGATCAATTTCTAGCACTGGATTCCCATCTATGACTTTATTTTTGACATCAAAAATCAACAACTTGCTTTTGTAAAGGTTTTAAAAGAAAAAATATTCTCCCCTTTTGCACTGGCTTTGTTTATAGTGTGACTGAAGGACTTCACCCGCCTGACCCAATTGGATGAGTCACCCTATTGCTAGACACAAATGAATTATGATTTGATATTACATCCTTGTGATCTTCAACTTCCATGGAGTTAGATCCACCAATTGATGGGAACATGTTATCCAACACCTAGTAACATTTTAGATAAGAATTAGCATTTAACTCCATATATTCAAAACCCTAAAAATTGACTTTTAATCCTAGTCATGTAAACATAGAAAACCACGTCAAATGACATGTTGACTTTTTGATTCCATTGCATATTTTTATATATAATTCTAATTGTCTATTCATTTGTTATGAATATTCTTAGAAAAAAGTATTATATATTTCTTAATCCCAAAATTCGGCCAAAATGACCTAGATGCCCCTGCATCACACATCATAACTATGATCCATGACATGACAAGGTCAGGAAATGGATCATGAACATCTGGCATGTATATATGATATTCTGGTCAAAAGGATGTAAATGAAACTTTTTCATGTGATGAAGGGCACACTCACTATAGGTTCTATTGAATAAAACCATCAATAAATTGATCCCTCATAGTTTGCAAACAATTGGAAATGGAATATACAAGTTTAATAACTTAGATCTCAACACTATTTCCTACATGTTTAAACATCACAAAAACATTTGAGGCAACTTCTACTCATTTTTTTCAACCCCGATGAACTCTAGTGGGAAAACAATGGACACAATCCATCACTAGCCCCTCCACCATGGTCGACAGGTGGTGAAACACTGAGAAAAAATAGACAAGAAGATGAATCACAAGTGCGATCTTATATAGGTTCATAAGGCCAAGACAATATATATAGGAAGAATAACAAAGATAAACATGTCCTCAAACTCAAAAATCACACACAAGACTCAAGACTAGAAGAAAATCCACTTAAAAATGGGAATTGGTGTATACTACTACAAATATGACATATGTTGTTGATTTTTAGAACCAATGATGTAATACATTTCATTGTTTCTTTAAAGAAAACTTCCATTGTTGATCAAATGAGAAAACACGGGCAACACTTTATTATCTTGTCATTTGGTTCATAAAGAAACTGATGACACAAAGAGCCCACAAAAATACAATTTCACACAAAATTTAGGGAGAGATCTCACTTCCCTAAAATACCCTATCTCATTGGTTTATTGTAAACTAACTGATAAGATACAATCATAACCCTTAGAATCTAAATTGTTGGTTTTGCAGACACTAATTGACGAGAAAGGTTACATGCCAAACATCCTACAAAATCCCCTCATATTGGATTATTGCATTGGTGTTTTTTCAAGAAACTGAAGACATAACCATCACATGGACACATGATGTGTACTTGGGTTTTTGGTGCATACTGACAAGGCAGGTTCATGTAAGCACAAGGTTTGTCTTTGGTTTAGGTTATGGGAACTGAAAAAATAGGTTACTTTGTTAGTTTTAAAAAATAAACGACAATCTAGGCGTTACTAATAAACCCTCGCAAAACCTCTTTCCCCTCCCATCAAAATTCATCACAGACTGCCTCTTTGCATGCGATATAAATTGCCCCCACCATCATGTTGCCTCCTCCTCTGGTGCTCCTCCTCCTGGTTCAGACCCACCGCCACTGCCGCAGTCGCTGACTGCTACTACTAGTGGTACTCCACTATCACTCCTCCTACATCGGTCGCCACTGCTGCTGCTACTCCACTGTCCTTCACCTCTGCTAGCTACTAATTCCACAATCCTAGCCGCTGCCTCCACCAGTGCTTCTACTCAATTTCCCTTCTCATTTATCGACCGCCACAAGCACAAACACAACCACCGGATGTTGAAGGTATTTCCCCCTTCTCCCTAGTTGTTTTCTATATGATCTCCCTTCTCCCTCTCCTCCTTCCCACTCAATTTCTTCTCAAAGAAATTGAGTGGGGGAGGAGGAGAGGAGGAAGGAGGAGAGGGAGAAGGGAAGTCCTTTCTATGCTTTCAATTGTGATGACTTATGATGAAATTGAGAAGAAATCATATGAATTGTGTACAAACTGTGATGAATTGTATGGAAACTTTGATGAATAATATGACATTTATGATTAATTGTATGGAAATTGTGAATGTTCCTTTAATGCTTTCATGTACACTACTTTTATGTATATCCAAGATAAGTGCGTTGTTTATTGTTAGCAATTCAAATGTTAGTAGAGAAAAGTAAATACATCTAGGAATTAATACATTGAATTTGATACTCATTTATCTAAATTAACTTGATTGATAATGAAATTGATATGAGTTAACCTAATTAACCCTGAAACCTAAAACCGAAACTTCTAAACAATAAACTATAATTTGTAAATCCTAAAACCTATAGTTTGTTGTCCTAGAAACGTATCTAAGATTTACTCATCAGGGGTAAACATTGGATAGTCTCTGATTTGGGACTGTTCTTGAGCACTTAATCCCACTTAAGATGTAAGTGTATACTGCTTGTTCGATTTCACAGAATTTGTACAACATTTACCCTTTTGTTCTCTGAGTACATATGTAGGTGGGTATTTGTCCATCTGCATCAGTGTACTTGGATAAGTATGGGGAAATGTTTCCGAAATTTATTGAAATTGAACACGCATTATACACTTACTATTGATATGGAGTTCTCAAGAATGGTATAGGTAGTATACAATCATCAATGTGAATTCTAACAAATGATTAGGGCTAAATTTAAACATATTGTATTCTAAATTAACTTATTAGCTAACACCTAATGAGCTACTTGTCTCCCATCTAATCATAGAATTGATCGATCATGGATGTCTAATCCAAATCTCTATGTTCTAGAGTTTATTAATGGTCTAGATAAATTTATAAGATTTATAGATCATTTTAACGGTCTTGAATTAATATACAATCAGAAGCTAATATGAGAATACATGCATGCAGATCAAACAACTAAGAAGCCCAATAGGATTCCAAAGCCTCCGCCCCCACATTTCATTCCACAAGAGATGTTTGAATATTAGGCCCTAGCTGAAAGGCATTGACACTATAATTAGATAATACAAATCCATCAAATACCATGGTGATCGAACTTCAAGATGAGGTCATAGGTACAGATCACAATGTTGTTATAGTGTTGAAATATGTTTCTGAGCTATTTCTTTATCAATGGCTGAACACATCAGTGATAGAACTTCAGATATAGTGAGTTTAAATACCTTGTTATATGTGAAAAATACATGTTTTATAATTGTTTTCTACATATTAACTGATTATCTCATACATATGTTCAATCATATGTATTACATGGATTTTGAGTTTGCATTATCAAATGTGACATTTCTAATTCCATTAATGATTAGTGATGTATCTAGAGATCTGACTGGCGACATTGATTGTGTGACTACCGCGGTGAAGGTTTTTGGTGTGGCTTCCAAGACCGTGATCATAGCTCCCTTCAACATTGTGTAATTTTTGGGCTTGTTTATATTTCGAACTTATGAATATACAATTTTTGTGGAATTTAATGTTTGTTTTATGTACCTTCTATTCACTCAAAAATAATCATTGACAGTTGTTACTGATTGTTTCCGAGATCTATACTGTGTATTTCCTTGATCCTTCAGGTATAGAACTAACACCAAATGGGGGATAACCATTGAAATTTCTAATTCATGCATAAGTATATTTTTTCATATTTTTCCATGCTCAACATATTTGTTGATGTTTGCATCATATGACAGTTTAATGATGTAACATGTTTTTTAATTTAACTTATAGGGGTATGAAAGAATTCCATAATAGTAGAAGGAAAGTAGATACAAAAATGAAATCAATAGCTTGGAGGAGTGCACTCAAATGCATATATATTGGCAACACTGTTTAATTACATTTATTAACATAATTGTAAATCTACACTGCCATGTACAAGACAATTATTGGGCATGCAGATACTACATGATGTTGTACATGAATAATGTTGTTAGGAAGGCGTTACCAGAAATCAAATGTATAGCGAAGGTATTATTATTAGTCTTAGATCATAATTAATGAAGTAGTCTAATTTGATAATATAAATAATGAAATCTATTTTGAATTAGATCTCATTGTCTTTGCAGATTTTTGACACTACTCAAGCCTATACGTCGGAGCGAACGGATGACCTACGCAAAGAGTGGGAAAAGTGCTTCATCAAGCATGTAGACTTGTCATCTGATTGGGATGGTTGATTGATATTATATTCAGACTTTGATGTTCATATTTTTTTATATAGTATATATGTGGACTTAAACTCTGTGATAGTTGATGTGTATATCTATTCATGCATATGTGTGTGTGAATTGAAAGTTAAGTGCATGAGGAGGATTGGATGTTATCGATTCCACTTCAAGATGTGTATTTGGGCATATGTATGAAATTGAATGTGTGGATGTGAATAGAATCAATTGAACCATGATTTCATGTATATGTGTGTGCATTGAATTGAAGTGGATAAAATGTTTCTTGTAATATATTTCTTTCTTCTTGCATGTTTTTTGGCCTATTGTTAAGCTGTGATTCTTACAGAGCCTGCATTTATAAGGAACTGCAGGCTCTAGAAAGTCTAGCAGCTGAATATTAGGTCTCCAAACCTTCTATATATATAAAAGCACATATGTTGTTAGTTATTTCATAAAAATCTGACTACATATACCTACTTTGTTGGATGTGTGAAAGAAACTGATGAAAAATTCCTTCTTTAACTGTTTATCCACTGAAACCTCATTAGTTTAATTTTCATAAGAAACCAACTACATAATTAAGCATTACATCAATGGTTCTCCTAAGAATAACCGACTGGGTACTTCCAAGGGATACCATATTTTCATTATGTGTTGCGTGTAATTTTGTCAGTTTGGTTGTAACATGGAGCTGACAATATATATGTATGAATGTATGTATATATATACATATACATATATATATATATATTGGTTTCTCTTTGTTAAATTAATCGATGAAAAACGTCCTAATTTATAGTGTCATCCACTTAGTCATTGGTCTATAACCAATGAGATATGCCAAAAATAACTACGTGATAGGTCATTTCTGTACTAGTGACCTCATTGCAAACTGGCATAATCATGAAGAATTCTTCAAGAGGACTACTAGAAGTCACCCATCCACACTTCAAGTCTCTCTAAATGCCATCAGACACCAACAATCTCCAGGTCACTTGAGGAGATGCCTCTGGTTGGAGAGATAAGCTTGGGACCAACCAGAATGAAGTAGCACAAGAAAATAGGGATAGCATGTGAAGCGTTGGTTTTGGGACATTTAAATAGGGCCTTGATAGATTGGGATCAAGGGGCCTCTACTTGGGACCAGGAAAGGTACTATAGAATTGTGGGTTCTATTTTGGTGATGAGATAAGGGTAACTGGGAAAATTTGGGATTGAAATGATTAGGAGGATATTGTAGATCTAAAGGAAAGTAACGTTTTGTGTTTGGTTTAGAGGATAGGAAGAACAAGATAGGGGAGGCAAGCAATTATCGTTGTGCTAAGAAGAAAGGAAACTTGGTGAAGAAGATGGCAATACATTGCTAGATAGACCTATCTTATCAAGAAAGAAATTTGCACCGTGCAGTCAAAGAAATAAATTGGAAACCAAAATATCATATGCGTGACAAAGAAACTTTAAGACACAAATTCATTAAAATCAGCTATATATTTCCTTATTTACCAATAACTTCAACTCTTCTACTATGTTGCATTTAAGGTATCCACCATTGTCCAATTAAGTTGAAAATTATCATATAAACTAATTAATGTGTGAAAAATCCAAAAATCCTATCACTTTCTAGTTTTAAGAATGTTATATAATGAACTAGGGTCTTTTATCATTATATTATCTTCCTTCTATAGAACAATTAAGGAAACTAACATTATCCAACTAGAGTGAAACTTGGCATGTAACCTAATTATGGTGTGTACAATATGAATTTAGCATCTACTTCCTATTTTGTGGCCACATCAAACCATCTAGCAAACTAGGCATTTTTTATATTATTTTAGATAAACACTATTATAGATATTATTTGGTTACCATGTTTGTGAGGAATGAACATTCATTCCATGTTTTGCATTAGATTTATTAGCTTTTTTTGGGGTCTCGTAAAGCTCACTTCCTTTACTGATTTTTTGTATAAAAGTACAAGAAGAGTGAGTCTGTCCAAATAAGGAACTACATAGATATTTAGAAGCCCTAGAAAAAAAAGTCTTCACGGGAAGGAAAATAAAGTACTATATAGAGAGATAAACCATAAGAAAACAAACAACACAATCGTCCTTGAAGTTTTAAATTGAAGAACAAAACTAGTCAGTTCAGTGTCCAAACCCTTCAACATCATACTGGATAATCTTCTACAAGGTAAACTCAGAATTCATTATGTCTTCATGGACTCTAAGATTTCTTTCTCTCCATAGACAATAAGTCACGTGGATGCAAAGGAAGTGATAATATTTAGAAATGAGATTAGTAAGATCTCTTTTAGAAGTAGGGATACTCTATAAACTATAGTCACAAGCTTTCCTCCTGAAATTGGTAAAATACTCACATTCAAAAATAACATGACAAATATATTTTTCATTTTGTTTGCATAGAAAGCAAATAGACGATAGTTGAATTTGCACCTTCTTGACATAGTTTGAGGTGGGTAACCTACCATGAACCACTTTTCAATAATGGATTTGAAACCTCCATGGATCCTTGTACTTCCACAACCAACAAAATTTTGTACGATAGAACCACCATTTCTAGTAAGGTTCCACACATCCCTAATCTTGGTATGAGTAAAATTATCAAAAGTGATTTCATCATTTGAAATTCTCAGTTTAGGGAGCTTATCCGACAACTTATTTAGACCATCATGTAATCTTGTTTTCTCAAATATTGTTTTATAATAAAAAATTAAGTCATTTAGCCTTGCATAGCATCAATCTCAAGCTTGATAGTATCATCTCATCCCAAGTAATCTACAAGAAGAGAGGTATTAGTATCCCAAGGGTCCTTCCAAATAGAAGTGTTGTTGCCATCACCTATATTGATTTTGATGTACTTTTTGAGATACTCCCTATTCTTAATGAATTGATTAAAGAACCAAAAATGTTATTTATTGTCAACAATAGTCCAAAAAAGATTATATTAAGGTATTTTCAAGGACCCACATGACAAATAAATTATCCTTCTTTGTAGAAATATTCCAGTCTTGGTAGATGATAGAAGTAGTAACCATATATCTAACAACTTTAATACCCAAACCACCTTCATACTTAGGTTTGGTCACATTGTCCCAATTAATAAGGTGAATGTTAGTTTTGATGCCAATCTATCCCCATATGAAATGTGTGCAGAGTTTATCAATGTCATCACAAACTAGCATAGGCAAAGGAAACGATGTAGTCCAATACAAGTGAATTATAGACAAGGTAGATTGCACCAACTCAAATCAACCTGTCATCAAAAGATTTTTTTTTCTTTCAACCATCCAACTTACTTTTAATCTTGTTAAGAAGAGGAGAGCATTGATTTCTTGACAACTTTCCTATTCATAATGGAATACCCAAATATCTCTAAGGCAAAGATCTTTCACGAATCCTAAGAATCTAAAAAATTCTAGCCTTCTTTGCACCCACACTATAGATATCCTACTAATCAGAACTAATTTTTAAGTCAGTGATGGAATGAAGATCTTGAATACTATCTTTGATACAAAGATCACTTCTATCATCAGCTTCAATGAAAATCATTAAGTCATCTACAAAGGCGAGATGTGAGATCTCATAGTCAAAAGAAGATTTAATAGGTCTGAGCCTTCCCTCCTTAACTGATTTCCTCATCGGTTGAGGAAAGATCTTCATAACTAAGATAAATAGATGTGTCTAGGGATCAACCTGCCTAACTTTTGGGAAATACGAGACCAGAGTAGACAATAGAAGAATTTTTTATCGATCCATATTCTCCATAACAACAAGATCGCATCAACTAATAAAATAGGAAAGATGGTTTAATGAGTTTTTACCTAGTCCTAGAGCTAATCTAGCGACTACAACTTTCTTTAGTGCAACTATCTTCTAGTTGCTCTTGGATGGTGCTTGTGCAACTCTTAGTCTTCACCATGCATAACATACTGGAACAACATTTGCAATGGCTCTTGTGGTCTCGCTACAGATTGCAAGCTGACCTTACCCTCCTAGTGATGGAAAAAAGCCTCCTCACCTCTAGAGAAGTCTACAAGGACCAACTAGAAATCATGTCATTCTAGTAGAACAGACAAGAAGGAGTTGTCCCTCTTGTTGGTGTACTAGTCACCAACTTTCTCTCCCATAATTGTTTCTCTATAGCTATCCCTATCTTTAGTGGGTAGTACTTGCTCGGGCTCTCTATTGGTTACCACAACTAGAGAGGACAACAATTGTTAGAAGTAATTGACTTGTAATCAGGGAAGCCCCCAATACCACTCTATTTATAGGAGGGGTTAGGGTCTGGGTTCCCAATCTGTATAGGAGTGGGAGGGACTGGAAGATTGTGAATTTTCACAACATGCAAATCCCAAAATGGTCAGTTTGCAACCGAACAGGTCGGTTGACATGCGAGATGATCGGTTCGTAGCTTAATTTGCTCATTTTGACGTGTTTCCCAATCATACATGAATTGCCTATTTCGTTTCCAATTAATGCACAACATTTATTCTTGTACCAATCAAATTGAACAAGTGAAACGATCAACTTTTCTCACAAATTCTAGAAAGCTACCGGAACCTTTGGTTGGCATGACTGAGATGATCGGTTCACTAGATGAATCAAATCTCACCCAACTTGATTCGATCAGTTTACTCTGTGAGTCAATTAGTTGGTGCCCTGATTCATGCAGAACTCAACCAATTCAATTCTAATCAAATTGACACCATAAACGGTCATCTCAACACTTGAGCCGACCGGCTGGCAGTCCAGTCAGTTGATTTTTTGCTTGAATTGAATACCTAAACACTTTAGTAACCAATCCAATCATCATCCATGATTAAACTTGTGTTCTAGATGAGTTCCCATGTGTGTGATCCTATAGGTCCCATATCATATTAGTAGTGAATGTCCATAACTAGCTTATGACATTATAGGAAAAGAACGGTGCCTAGTCACACATCAGTGCTACCCAAGTGAATGGAAAATTGGAGAAGAACTTCAACCTACAATTTGTGTTAGGTGTTACAGTAATTGTATAATTCCTTTGTTTTTGATATCTAGAATGAACTCAAGGCATGGAATTGTTATCCTCTCAATGTTCAATCCATGTTTCTTGAACCAAGAGCAGACTGTATGAGATGTATCTGACCTCAATATCATATATTAGTTCATATGTGCATGCACATGCATTTCTCAGTCTCACTTATCAAGTGTATAGGATATCGAACTCCAGTAGGAGGGACAAATCCCATCTACATCACTCACAATCAGTCCCCATGTGTCACATCTACCCAATCATCACCTTTATGGCAATCCTTATTCAGGGTTACGTTTAATGATGTCAAAGTATACCAAATGACATGTGATGAGTGTAGTGACTTAAGGTCCTAGAATCACAATCACCACCTTCACTATGAGAGATGACTATGACCACCAATGATGGTTTACATGTGTCATTCTCAAGCTGGGTCTATCCGATGTGCTTGGTTTGATATACCACATCATGACTAATGAGATTTTTTCATCAACAAACCCACACTCTAGTCTTGTGTGTTACTACTGTCTGTCTACCTTCCATAGTAACAACTGACTAGGGACATAATAAGAATGTACATTCTCTTAACATCTGTATGATCTCATTGTTCAAGTCACGTACTTGAAGACATACGTCATTGAGTATTATCATTCTTTATACCATCATCATATTTCCTCATTATATCATAACTAAGTGAAATAAAATGAATTGGAAGCTTGACTTTATGATTATTAATCACATCCTTTGTGTTATATGCCATGTCAATCATCATATGATTGGCTCTCTGGGCATACCTTACCAACAGACTCCCACTTGCACTTAGAGCCAATCACCCACAAATCTCATTCTTAGTGATCTATACATGTCCATCATGTTTCTACTATGCAAGTGCTAATACAACGTTAGCAACATTTTGCTATTAGTCGTTGTATTGCATGTTTCTTATATCTTTACTAAGAGATGAAAATGTGTTAATATGAAATCTGATGTTCCTTGCCTAATAAGTAGCTCTATTGTTGTCACAATATCTCTATTGAGCCATCAATGGATGGGACATCTTTAGGTTCATCCATATGAACTTCTAGATCCATATAGTATTTACTCAAGTGTTCACAACACTGGAATACTTGACTTCTATCATAGAATAGAATTAATGGCCTATAGTTCAGAGCCCTTCCAACTCAACTCTTTTCTCAATATCAATATATTTTATTGTGCCCACTTTTGTCATTTTGGAAGATTGCATTAGTGTAACCCTTTACACTCAACTCTTCCTTGCTGCTATGCTTTAGCAACTTATCCTTAAGTACTTCACAAGTACTAATGTATGTCTTTAAATGACATTCCAATGACCCTTCTTGGAAATTAATATCATCTTGTCTATCAATACATACATGATTATGGGATAAGTACATTATATAGCATACATGATAGATCCATTGTTGGTGCATATGATATTTCATTTCCATTCCTCATGAGAATTGGAATATAGGGGTTCATGAGAGACTAATCCAAATTCTCTATCAATAAATCCTTCCTGCCGAACTCTTTCAACATCTAGCTATCATATGTGCTCACATTTAGGTAATGAATCTTTTCAAATCTATCTCATAGATATCAGTTCCTATCACATAGGATGTTCACCTAATCCTTCATTGCTGAAGGTGTTTTCCATGCCAACTCTCAATACTCACAACATTGAGATGTCATTCCCTATCATGTGTGAAATATTTATATATTCTCCCGCAAATCTTTTATAAACACATATTTCATCTTTTATCTTGATTCAAGTCAAACTGTTTGTGTGATAAAGTGAACTTTTTATGTTATGCATTACTCAATTCAAAAAGTCAATAATTGGTTGGATATTAGAATAATCATATTGAGTCCATAATTATATGTGGTGATGATCATGTATTGGTCATATTATAATCCAATTTTTACTTGTTTTGAGTATTATAATGACGTGAAGATAGTCCATGATGTATGTTTCATCATACGAAGGTACTTCAACTAATTTGACAAAATTTGAAAGTTATTTGATGTTAACATCATAATATATACCCCTAACTACATGCCATTTTGGATGGAATGGTTGAGTAGTCAAACATGATATATTGGCACTAAAATTTAATGTAATGAAGATTGAGTTAAGATAAAGTTACGGTTCCAGTTGCATGAACTTAGTAGTCCTCATAGTAATTTATAATCGTTTGAATTTGGGGATACATATTTGCACGATAATGTTTGAGGACTTTGGTCCCATGTTTATTTGGGAACTATTTCTCAGTTAATGCTTTGTCACAATTGGCTTTGTGCTAGTATGTGTGTTAGTTCCATGGAATGACTGCTGAGGGGACAATCGTAGCCGCATGCTGGATAGATCTAATGGCAAAGCCCTCATCTGCTATCTCCAGTAGATCAGGGGTAATGGAAAGAATGGAAACAACAACAATTCCCACAATGCACATCATGGACGTGGGCACAGACACGATCTAGAGTGGGCAATTTACTTTCCTTCATCTCAATGTCCTCATAAACCCCTTATCTGGAGTAAACTGGCCCAAAACAAGGGAGTTTCACCTCCCTGTTCTGTTAGCCACATCCACATTTCTAGAAAGTTAGACGAGGGAGTTGGAAACAATGATGGAGATAAGTGGGTGTTCAGAGGGAATCTGTTAGTGGAAAATGATGTGAAAGATTAGTAGAGTCCTTTTCTGGTACTTATGTGCTCTCTGATGCTAGTTTTGATGGAGGTCAAGGTTGAGTTTCCCATAGAAGAAGATGGAGTCGGATGGTCTGTGAGGAATTCATGTCTCCACCACTAGAGGTTGATGGTGAGGTCGTGGTTGTAGATCAAAGATCCTCTAACAATGAACTTGAAGTTCCATGGTCCTGAGGCTTTTGCCCTTTTGCTCCTCCATGGAAACTTCCAGCATCAACGAGCATGACTCGGAGGAAGACCTGTGGAAGAGGCCATGGCAGGAGAGTGTGTGGTCATGAAACTTCATAATCAAGGGTGAAGAGATTTCCATCATAGAAGAGATGCAACTTCCAGGTTGCAATGGATCCAGCTCGACCTGGGGAGCTTCCTCACTGTGGCGGTCGTTTTCTAGGGAATGACACACACAACATCATATGGAGAATGTGTCATGATCATGTGAGGAGAGGAAAGCTTGAACCGATTTAGAACAAACAAATAAAACCCTGAACCAGATCAATCCAGGAGCCAGACTGCTCAGCTCACAACAAACCACTGAAAAGTGGAGTTGTGCCCTGTTGGGGGCGACGTGGCGACATGATACTGGTCAAAAAAAATAAATTCCCGTAAATTCCCCTGATCTTGTATATTTCACACTAAATCGATCGATTATCAAAAAATACAAATAAGGTACCTTATTCTCAAAAAATGAGTTGAACAATATGGAACCATAATATTAGTTTCTTTAAATGACAATGGATAAAAAGTAAGATGTATTACACTTTTATCATGCATAATCAATACCAAACGATGGACTAAACTTATGGAAATATTCCAGTAATTCCTAAATGAGATGTATAATCCATATAATGTCAGTAATTGTAATGTTGATACACAAAATCATGTAATTTTCTCAATATGGCTAATTAGGGCTAATAACCCTAATAAAATGCAATAAATACATACATGCTCAATAAATGATGAAATTTATGAAAAACTCTTATATCTAAAATTGGAAGTTAATGTGAAACTTTGATATCAGTTAGATGCATAGAATTCATGATATATGAAGATGACCCTTAATACATGGGTTGTAACCCTAATTTGAATAATAAATGTAACCTAGGGTTAATCGGTGCATATAACTACATGCAACATAACATACAAATGATCTATACTGATCCAACACATAATTGAAGTATATTCTAGAATATGACATCAATTATATAAATCCAAGGTGACAAGATGAGTAATGACAAACATACTCTAATGAACTAAGTAAAACCCTAATGAATCAACTAGGGCTAAGATGATGAGAACCTGATGGTGATATATGATCTTGTCTTAATTAAGGTTGACCAATGATATATGAATCAGAAATGTGTGGCTTAGGATATCTCGGTTGAAGGTACACCATTACCTCTTACTTGGCTTATTATATAGTATGCTTGTATTGTACATATAGCAAAATACTTGGCATATGGTATTGGATGAAATGATTGTTCTTGTATGATATCTTGCTTGATTTTCCATACTTATATGGCTATGAACACAAAAAACATAAGATGTATGATCCATTATATGATATCACTAAATCTCTTTGGTAGAATAGTGCATTGATGAAAGTACTAAATCTCTTTGGCAGAATAGTACATGTTAGCACTAACTAAATCTCTTTGATAGAATAATGCATTTATGAAAGTACTAAATCTCTTTGGCAGAATATTACATGTGAGTACTAAATCTCTTTGGTAGAATAGTGCATGTGGTTGATCAACTTTACATATAATGGAAAAACTGCTTAAAATATGTGTTCTCTTTTGTTAATGAACATCTTTATCCAAGTATATGATTTTTCTTATATTTCTTTATAACTGCAAGTAATAGATTATCTTATTGCCAAGCTTAGTATGAGAGGTATATAAAAAGACATGTAGGCATACTCAGTACAATATTCTTGAATATTGTGCTGACGTGTACAACATATAATCTTTTGTTTAGGTTGTGGACATATAATCTTGAAGATCTAGGATAGTTGAGAGTTGTGTGGCGAGATGATGTACAAGTGGATATGTTGTCTTAAGATCATGTTGTTTAGTGGTAGTACATGTATATGTAAAGTTTTTTGTTCAATATGTAATATCCAATGTTGTAAAAATTCATGTTGTAATTATATGTTGAATGGTGAACAAGTGTTGTATGGTTTTATTATTGTTCATGTGCATGTGCCACTATTATTTTCCTTATGACTTCCTATGATTTTCTTCTTCTTAGCCTAGTGTGTGGTGTTTAAATTGGTATGTTCACCGAGGTGAGGTCTCAATTTGGACGTCACACATCAGATTAAATTTTAGAAAATTTGGGGACATCACATGTGGTATCAGAGCATGAACAATAGCAAAGCCTGACATGTTCAGGAAAGTGATATGCGGTGTACGGGCGGCGAGGGTACTACATAGAGTATCTGCGGTATGCGGGAGTATATGTAATTTTGGATTTTTTAATCTCAATAAACTAATTACATATAAAATGGTATATTGAGATTATATATATATATATATATATATATGAAAACGATCCAGTGAGAAACAAATCTTGGTGAGAGCATGCAAGGCATTTAAATAACTCTCCACATAGATCAATTTTTCATAATCCAACCGTATATCTTGCAAGTATACCTTAATATTTACCTTCTTACAAAATTTATCACCATCCAATCTGTAGATCATTCACAAAAACAAAATACCTTTTGACGCTCTATATTGAATTTCAGGCTGACCGTTGGATGTAAAAAGTGTATATTGTACATATGGACATGCAAACAAAGTCTGATTTCAATGATTTTTTGTGAGAAGGTAAATGAAATGATGCTTTTTCCATTATATGGTTGGATTTTAAAAAATAGTTCTGAATTTGTAGTTATTATAATGCCTCTCATGCTCTCACCGTAAGATGCTTCTCACTGGATCACTATCCTATATATATTTATATATATATATATATATATATATATATATATATATATATATATATATAAGGCACTTATATATGTTGTTTAAATATAAACATATTAGTATGCATGTATGATCTACTTATATATGTATATATGTCTATATATGGAATGTACTTGTTATATATGTTCAAATACTAAAATGTGTGTGTATCAATGTAGAAATAATTGTAGAGCGTGTGCATAAATGTGAATAAATCAAAATGTATATACTAATGTAAAAATATGTCTTTGTATATGTAGGTCTATTGTATACGTATGTATATGTTTATATCAAAAGGTATTCATATAAATGTACAAATGTGTTTGGAAATTGTTATATGTATTACAGTGTATACATATAAATCTATGACTATATATATATATATATATATATATATTTGTATATATATTGGGATGTGTGTTTATATGTATGCATGTATGTATGAAATGCATGTACACAAGTTGTGGCCTTTTCAAAAAGCGAAGTTTAATCGGCCGCTTAATCGGCCAAGCGGGAGTATATGTGGCCCATGACCGTTAGTGGACCTATTAGCAATATGCGATGTGGTAGGGTGACTGAATAAGTATATATATAAGTATATGTGTCCATGCGGACCGATTTCCCAAATAGTGGGTTAGATTAGTCATCTTTTAGAGACTAGATCTGACCTAGCCTCTAGGTTATCACCTAAATGTCTGAGAACTAGGTCTAGACTATTGCTTGTTTTATAGCAAGTCTTAAGATGACATTATTTCCTTATAATGTGGTGGTATGGGATGTTACATTATTTGGAAATGATGTGCATTAAGAGAAGAGAAATCCTAGACATATAGCGCTCGTTGTCTAGGGTAGCTACATAGTCTACACTTTGTTCTCCCCCTTTTCACTAGGTGACATGGCACTGGTCTCTCTACTATGTGTGGGACACTCATTTTGTGGATTTGGTTTTTGATTGCAATCGGACCGAGAGTCGATGGTTTTCTCTAACGCATGTTTTATTGGAGAAAAACTATATAGTATTTAATTAGATATTTAAGTATTACAAAAATATGTCCACACACATGTACGAGTAGGAGGTGGTCATGCAACCTAAGTGAAAGTGAATGACATCAGTCTAGAAGAGAGAGTAGTTCTAGATTAGATGTCTAGAGCCTTGTTATAATATATGATGGCTAGAATGAGTTTAGGTGATATGATGTAAGTTTTATATAGATTATATAAGATGGTTTATGATGATCAATGTTGTCTGTAAGGATTAAGGTTTAGTTTTGAGCATTTGAGATATGCTTTAATGATGAAAGTATGTATGTTTTTGTAAGATAAGATAAGATAAATAAGATAAGATGTGAATCGACATGAGCCTCAAGCTCTTTTACAAAGGAGGACCTCTAGTGTTGGGACTAGTTTTAGGGTTAACTCCAGAGAGAGTGAGACCCAGAGGGAGAAGGTCAGAGAATCAAAACTCCAAGATATGATAATTGTGAGAAATACATATTATGATATGTCCTATAGTCTTGTTGAACCCTAGATATCCTTGGGAGGACCAAACCTTAGAGTCATAGAAAGGCTGGTTATATGTACATATGTGAATATGAGTGTGTGAGAACCTACCATCTAGGTGAGGGGGAGAGAGATTCCCAAGACCCTAGAGGAGGTAAATGATGTTAGTATGTTGAGAAGCATCATACTCGGATTGGTGGTTTCCCACATAGGAATCTAGTGGTGAATATAAGAGTGAGAGTTGAGAAATAGTGTTTCATGGGTAGAGAACCTTGGAAGATAATCTCATATCATGTTTCAGTTTGGTTTGTGCTTATGTTGATAGAGCTTGTAAAGCTATCTACTTGTTCCAATGAGGTACACCCGGGAACCCTAGACCAAAGAGGGGAGATAAAGTTTTTGATTTTGTATGTGATACTCATAGAGTTGAGTTTGCTTAGAGAGATTGAGCATGGCACTACCCTCATGATATGGGTTAGGAGAACCTTAGTTGGACTAGATGAAGTTTTGATATATGTTGAACAAGCCACTTATATAAGTTTGTTTAGAACAACCATGGTATAATATAAGTAAGAATGCAATCTTATCTTGAAATATGATATTGAGATATGGATATGACATGATGGAATAACTAGAGATGGTTTGATAGCTCTGTATGTATATATGGTTAACCATGCATATGAACTATGATCATGTGATATAGTTTGTGAATCAAGTGATGAGCCACTAATAAAGTTTGTAACCATATATGAAATTTAAAAGCTCATGTTAATGATATATGTTAAATTATGGTTTAATGTCATTTCTTAATAAAGTTTTTGAATATAGTTTGATAAATTGGCACAACATAACGATGATGACACTTTGATGTAATCTATATGGATACAGTGAGTTAATGATAATTAACTCATTCCAGAAATGTATGTGATGTTGGAACCCTTAATGCTTGGGTAAAGTGAGGATGCAAATCCTATAATATTGAATATGTCATGAAATAACTAGAGATTCTAAACCCTTGTTCTAATCTTATGAGGTGATATCTCACCCTAGATGCTCTAGAAATCTTTCAAGGCTAGTGCATATAGGTTTTAGATCTCTTGTTTGTGGATATGTTATACCAAGAGTGGTTTCCTACATGTGGGTGAAAACCTTTAGATTTTTTTTCTTCCCTTAGAGTAAGAATGCATCTTAATTTTGAGGATGAAATTCTTTTTAAGATGTATATGATGTGATGGATTGGAATTTTGGCATAATTTTGAGGACAACATTTCGTTTAAGGTGTGTAGAATGTGATAAAGTGAACTTTTTATGTTCTGCATTACTTAATTCAATAAGTCAATAATTGTTTGGATATTGGAATAATCATATTGAGTCCATATTTATATGTGATGATGATCATGGACTGGTCATATTATAATCCAATATTACTTGTTTTGAGTAGTATAATGATGTAAAGATAGTCCATGACGTATGTTTGATCATATGAAGGTCCTTCAACTAATTTGACAAAAGTTGAAAGTTATTTGATGTTAACATCATGATCTATACCCCTAACTATGTGCCATTTTGGATGGAGTGGTTGAGTATTGAAACATGATATATTTGCACTAAAATTTAATATAATGAAGATTGAGTTATGATAAATTTACGGTTCCAGTTGCATGAACTTTGTAGTCCTCAGAGTAATTTATAAGCGTTTGAATTTGGGAATACATATTTACACGATAATATTTGAGGTCTTTGGTCCCATGTTTTTTTGGGAACTATTTCTTAGATAATGTTTTGTTATAATTGGCCTCGTGCTAGTATGTGTGTTAGTTCCATGGAATGGTTGTTGAGGGGACGATCCTAGCCGCATGATGGATGGATCTGATGGCAAAGCCCTCATCTCCTATCTCCAGTAGACTGGGGGTAATGAAAAGAATGGCTACCACAACAATTCCCGCAATGCGCATCATGGATGTGGGCATGGACACAATCTAGAGTGGGCAATTTACTTTTCCTTCATTACAGTGTCCTCATAAACCCCTTATCTGGAGTAAACTGACCAGAAATGAGGGAGTTTCACCTCCCTATTCTCTTTGCTGCATCCACATTTCCAGCAAGTTAGACGAGGGAGTAGGAAAAAAAGATGGAGATAAGCGGGTGTTCAGAGGGAATCTGTTAGCAAAAAATTATGTGGAAGATTAGTAGAGTCCTTTTCTGGTACTTCTGTGCTCTCCGATGCTAGTTTTGATGGAGGTTGAGGTTGACTTTCCCATAAAAGAAGACAGATTCAAACGGTCTGTGAGGAGTTCATGTCATTACTGCTAGAGGTTGATGGTGAGGTTGTGGTTGTAGATCGAAGATCTTTTGAAAATAAACTTGAAGCTCCATGGTCCTGAGGCTTTTTTCCTTTCACTCCATGGCAACTTCCAGCGTTGACGAGCATGAACCGAAGGAGGACATATGACGACGGCCATGATAGGAGAGTGTGTAGTCACAAAACTTTAGAATCGAGGAAGAAGAGACTTCCATCATAGAAGAGATGCGACTTCTTGGTTGCGATGGATCCAACTCGACCTGGGGAGCTTCCTTGCAGTGGCGGCCATTTTCTAGGGAATGATGCATGTAGCGTCAGGCAGAGAATTCTTCGTGATCGTGTGAGGAGAGGAGAGCTTGAATAGCTCTAGCACAAATAAATAAAACTTAGAACCAGATCAATCTAGGAGCTAGACCGCCTGGCTCACAGGGAACCACTAGCAAATGGAGTCGTGCCCTACTGGGGCGACATGTTGGTAGGTTACTGGTCATAAAAAGGTAAATCCCCAGAAATTCCCCCGATCTTGTATATTTCATAGTAAATAGCTCGATTATAAGAAAAATACAAATAATGTAGTATTATTCTCAAAAAAATGAGTAGAACAAGATGGAACCATAATATTAGCCTTTTAGACTTAAATTACAGTGATATAATGTAAGATGGATTACACTTGTATCATGTGAAATAAATACCAAATGATGGACCAAAATTATGGAAATGTTCCAATAACACCTAAATGTGATGTATAATCCATATAATGTCAGTAATTGTAATGTTGATACATAAAATCATGTAATTTTCTCAATATGGCTAATTAGGGCTAATAACCCTAAATAAAATGCAATAAATACAAACATGCTCAATAAATGATGGAATTTATGAAAAACTCTTATATCTGTAACTGGAAGTTAATATGAAACTTTGATATTAGTTAGATGCATATAATTCATGTTATATAATGATGACCCTTTGTACATGGGTTGTAACCCTAATTTGAATAATAAATGTAACCTAGGGTTAATTGGTGCATATTACTATATGAAATATAACATACATATGATATATATTGATCCAACACATAATTGAAGTATACTATGGAATATGACATCAATAATATAAATCCAAGGTGATAAGATGAGTAATGATAAACATACTCTAATGAACTAAGTAAAACCCTAATGAATAAACTAGGGTTAAGATGATGAGAACTTGATGGTTAATATGATCAGGTCTTAATCATGGTTGACCAAGGATATAGGATATTAGGAATGTCTGGTTTAGGACATCTCGATTGAAGGTACGCCATTACCTCTTACTTGGATTATTATACAATATTCTTGTATTGTACGTCTCACAAAATACTTGGCATATTGAATTGGATGAAATGATTGTTCTCGTATGATATCTTGCTTGATTTTCTGTACTTATATGTCTATGAACACATGAAACATAAGATGTATGATCCACTATATGATATCACTAAATCTCTTTGGTAGAATAGTGCATTGATGAAAGTACTAAATCTCTTTGGCTGAATAGTACATGTGAGCAGTAAATCTCTTTGGCAGAATAGTGCATTTATGAAAGTACTAAATCTCTTTGGCAGAATAGTACATGTGAGCACTATATATCTTTGGAAGAATAGTGCATGTGGTTGATCAACTTTACATATAATAGAAAATGAGCTTAAAATATGTGTTCTCTTTTGTTAATGAACATCTTTGTGCAAGTATATGCTTTTTCTTATATTTCTTTATAACTTCCAAGTAATAATTTTATCTTAATGCCAAGCTTAGTAATGAGAGGTATATAAAAGACACGTAGGTGTACTCAGTACAATATTCTTGAATATTATGCTGACGTGTACCACATGTAATCTTTTGTTTATGTTGCGGACATATGATCTTGAAGATCCATGATAGTTGAGATTTGTGGTGCGAGCTGATGTACAGGTGAACATGTTGTCTTAAGATCATGTCGTTTAGTGGTAGTACATGTATATGTAAAGTTTGTTGTTCAATATGTAATATCAAATGTTGTATCATTTCATGTTGTAATTATATATTGAATGGTGAACATGTGTTGTATGGTTTCATTATTGTTCATCTGCATGTGCTACTATTATTTTCCTTATGACTTCCTCTAATTTTGTTCTTCTTAGCCTAGTATGTGGTGTTTAAATTGGGACGCTCGCTGAGGTGAGGTTTCAATTTGGATGTCATACATCAGATTAAGCTTTAGAAAATCTGGGGACATCACACTTTGACTATCTTGTCAAGTTAAAAGATCCTATCTCTGAGATGCTTGTTTGAACTTTGTAGCTTATAGACTCTATTTGAATTAACAAAGCTATAAAACCTTTTGTTTGTGTCACATACACATCTTGTTAGATATTCATTTTAAGGAATCCAGTTTTAACCTTCATATGCCAAATCTCATAGTCTTTTCTAACTGCAACAATAAACATGACAATTGGTAAAGGAGTTATTTCATATTCAACAGCTTGAACTAATTTGAAAATGTTTTCAACCAATCTGTCCTTTTACGTTATCCATGTCGGTCTTCCAATGAAAACCCAAATTCACCTTCCAGTTTTACCCACTTCAGGTGGTACTAGCAAGGTCATACCTTGTTAGTGTACATGGACTCCATAATGTCTTTGTGCCATTTCTCATATTATGGTTCTCAATATCTTCTAGTTGATTTGTGGGCTCATCATCTTATGACCAACCCATCTGAGTTGTTGGATTCACAATCCTCTATTTTAGATGCGTTCTATTAGAATTGTGAGGTTCTCTGTAACATGACGAGCTTGAGATTCCACAACAACTTGTGATTCTCTTTAGTTCTAGTTATACCTGACTGTTGACCTTGAACATTTTGATTTCTACTTTTGCTCCCACTAATTCTTTTGGAATTCAGTTACCTAGAAAAAAAACTTTGTTGTTGGATTGAGATTAATAGCAGTGTTCAACAATCATGGTTTGTGGATGAACCTTTTTTCAGAAACAACTTTCTTTACATAGGTTTCTATCCTTAAGACATATTGGGACATTCCCATTTCATATCATATATGATGTCTTTCAAACCATTTTGATGGTATATTATTTTAGTGTGAAGTATACATATATGAGGAAATTATAAGAATAGATTATTATGATATCATATCTTGACTGATCATGATGTAATACCTTCATCCTAACACATCATCATGTTCAGATGGATTTGACTTTGTGATATATTATTATAGTCCTTTTTGGAAGGTCCTCAAACTATTTGTGTAGTATTTCAACATTTGATCATACCAAGGTTTCTTAATACTTTTATCAAAGTTATACTTCATTTATAATCTTCTTGAACACTTCAAGAGATTTACCCACATATCAACTGAGATTATCAGTTAATATGATGAAGTATTACTAGCTACCTTTAGCATTTATTCCATAAGATATTCATACATCAATATGTATAAGATCCAATAGAATGCTTAATCCTCCCACTACCTCTGGTGAACGGTGTTATGTCATATTGTTCATATTTAAGATTTGCATGTCTCTTATTGGTTTGATAATAAAAAGAGTCTAGATAACCATCAATATGGATTCTAGTAATGCACTTCTTACGTATGTGCCTCAGATGACTATGCTAAATATAGTTTGAGTTATCAATTAAAATCATTTAGTATTAACATTATAAATATTCATCTTAATATTCTTTCAAATAAGATGATTGGGCATTTCCATACAAGATCACATATTTTGAAACAGAAACATCAATAACTCACTTTATTGATTTTATTATCCTTGTCATATGAGATGCTTAAAGTAAGTGTTTATTTATTGGCATAATGAAATAGCAGTCCAACTAACTCTATTACATGCCCATTGGACTAAGATAAATTTAAATATAGACTAAAGTTTCAACAACTCTTGCTCCGCCTTGTCCATCTTTATCCTTTCATGAATGCTTTACTTCTTGTCAGTTCCTGCACATCATTTATGTCAGATCTTTATCTGGTATCACATACCAAGATGAACAAGTAATCAAATTTATATCATAACTCTTATACATAAAGTGGAGGCCTCAACGCCTTCCTTCTTGTTATTTAATTCATCCAAAAAGAGAGGGCAATTCCTTTTCCAATGTCCAGACTGGTGATAGTGGTGTCAATCACCTCTCTTCTTTACTCCTCCCTTTTCCTTCAAATCTAAAGACTTGGGATTCTAGCCATCTTTAGAACTCTTCTTAGCTTTGCCTTTGCCTTTAGACTTCCCCTTTGTCTTATTGATCATCATCATAGACTTAGGCTTGTCTTTCTTCATTTGTGCCTCAGCTGTTCTCAACATGCCCATCAACTCTGTCAACAGCTTGTCAAAGTCATTCATGTTGTAGTTCATGACAAACTGACTGTATGACTCTGGTAGGGACTATAGAATCACATCAGTGGACAACTCTTGACCCAAGGGGAATCCCAGTCTAGCCAGGTTCTCCACATACCCAATGAGCTTGAGTACATGAGGACCTACTGGATCTCCTTCTGCCATGTTGCACTTGAACAATGCCTTGGAGACATCATATCTCTCTTTTCTTTCTTGATCTTGGAACATGCTCTTGAGATGTGTGATCAATCACATCCATGTTCTCATGTTGCCTCTGCAACTCATAGTTCATGGAGCATATCATCATACACTTGACATTCATGACATCTTAAATATGCTTCTTGTAAGCATCCCTACCAGCCCTTGGTGCATTGGGAAGGGGTATCTGGCTCTGGAGTCTCTAAGACATAGAGCTTGTGCTCATATGTGAGAATTATTCTCAATGTCCTGAACTAGTCATGGAATTTGTTCCCATTCATCTTGTCCTTCTTAAGGGAAGATTGTAGAGAAAAGTGGTTGTTATTTGTTGCCATTTGGTTCTATAAAAGAGTTTGCAATTTTGTCAAAAAATCATTTTTGATTTTATTTGATTTGATTTCAAAATTCTGACAATGTTGATTAGGTCTTTAATTAACTATCACTCTCATTATTTTGATCAAATTGACAACCCTCAATTATCAATTTAAAAAATTGTAGCAAATAATTTTCTAATGAGCCAAGATCTAAAATAATTCAACTATCACTCAACCAATATGCCAACATATACATTCAGTCGCTAAGCTAGACAACGTTTGTCAATTACATCATATGCAATTATCTCATAGATAATATGCACAACTATTTCCCATAACTATATGCATGCTTTTGGTGCTTAATCTCATTAATACCACATAGTTCCCAAAAGCCGACATGATGCTTTGGCAGAGCCAACATATCTACCATCACACCTCCATGAGATATACAACACACCATGATTTGGCATATCCTACGCTTGTTCGATCAAGCTTTTCATGTGTGGCAATTATGGAAAACATATTAAACTTAATATGTTTGATTGAGGGATTATATATATATATATATATATACGTATATATACTGTATCCAATCACCACCTATATAGTATGTATCATATACATGCAATATAAAACAAAAGGCGAGGGTTACGACCATGTCTACTGTAATTCCTTAGAGCCACAAGGAATTACTACCTCCTAGGTCAATCATCACATCACATGTATGAACCTGCTGTTGATGTAGATATGTGCTTTCAATCCAGGTTGTTCAGTTCAACCCTTGAACCAGTCATCTCGCCTCTTGGCCGGTCAGTTGGTCCTCAGAAATGATCAATTGGCCTTCTGTCCAACTGATGTATGGACTTTTTTGAAATAGTCAGTTGGACCCACCAGTCGGTCAGTTCGCTCATGTGGTCCATCCTTCTTGGTCCTCCATCTGGTCAGCTCACCTGAAATTGATCGTCATCTTTGTAGTTGCAAGAAAGGAAACTATCCTATTGATATTAAACTTTTTACATGGTAGAGAGAAACCTCGAGTTACATTTGAGGGGAGCAAAGGTAGGAATGAATTAACTTTCCATTGGTAAGAAGGAGGTAGAGGCTCAGTATGCAAACCTATATATAAAAGGAATAAAACCAAACAGTCCAACCACACATAGATATTGGGTTATTGTCCATAACCACGCTACACATCAACCATCAAAACCACTTTTAGGGCGACACATGTAAATTTCATGTCTATCAAATCTACTATTCTATCAATCTAAACACCAGCACTCGTCTCCGTCATTCACATCACCAATAAAATACGGACTCTTATCTTACTCCAATTGACAAGGACTCTCATCCCACTCAAATCAGCACGCTGTTTTATTCTTTGTTTTATTATTAGTTGAGCGCTTCGGTAGCCAGTAGGTTATTTTTCTTTTTTACCATTACCTATTGGGGTGGCAGCCGCTTCGTCTACCTCGCTATTTCTAGGTTGTATTGGCCTTAAAAGGCAACAATGTCTCCGGCATAACAGGTGATTGAAAGGCTACAATCTGTTCAACATCACTGGTGCTGCAAGGAACAACAACGCTACGGCGACCGGGCACTTTTACTTTCCTGGTTATCTTTTGGAACTGGTGGCGGCCGGCGCTACCTTGTTGATTGCATATTGGGTCCACGTCCTAAGACAGCAATCACTCTGGCGTAAAATTACTGAAAGGCTACAATTTCTTCGGCTCTGCCAGTGATGCAAATAACAACCATGGTGGCAGCCTGACCTTGCCACTAGCATGGATCTGCGACCAAAGCCAACGACACAAGCTGCCCATCAGGGAATCATGCTAAATGAACGACTCCTGCGCCGTTATACTAAACTTTTCCTTCTTGTAACCTCTTTTGTACATACGACTTTGCATTCTTAGATGTGGTTCATCAACTTTGACTTCACCTGGTTAGTTGTATCTCCTTACAAGCACCTGTTAGACATATGACCCATAGTGGAATGACTCATATAGTGGAAGTTGTTTTTAGAACAGAAGTATTCCTCAAGTCGAGTATGAAGGCATTTAATAAGTGTACAACATCACGAAACTTCATTCTCTCTGACTTACTTTGGACTTCGATGCTCAGGGCCTTGAGCTTTTATTGTTGGTACGTCTGTTATTATAGTAGCCAAATTATTACTTTTACAGCTTTTCCAATCTCAAAGAACTATATAACTTGCATCCTCTTCTTTCTTGCATGAAGGAAAACCATAGAGCGTTTAGTGTCTGCACTATGAAGAATTGACATATGACCCAGTAACAGACTGACTTCGAGAATGCACTCATATCCACCTACCTGGAATCACCCACGAGAGATGGAACGATAGTTTCACTGTAGAGTCCTAACACCAACAATAGGTTAGTCATGTATTGCATACTATCTTAATTTGATCTCTAGATTGCGTCTTTTCATATTGTCATGGCATGTCGAGTTCTTGGATAAGGAATGAAGCAGCCAGCCAGGACAAAGCTAACGAAGAAATCACATAAAGGTCCCAAAATTACGGATTATATCATTATATTTTAGTGGATTGCTGGTTCTTTTACATAATGTTACCTTGGTTTTGCCAATTCGTCTGTCTCACAAATGAAGTATAAGTTATATATAGAAAAAAAATGAACTAGCACAGTTTTGTGCAAAACTTTACCTAAGTAGTACTGTTCCCAACATATTTCTCAATATAGCACACTTATAGGGGGTAGTGCCATATATATTGGCATTTTACAGATGATGCGGCTGAAAAATGCCATAGCACTTGACGTTTTTCTGAAAAGGCCAAATCTACTGGTGCTTATGGTATATATGCATAACGTATGCTGTAAAATCATGTGTATTCTAAGGTCTTGTCTCTTAGCTTTAGTTATGATTTACGTTGATACTTAAACTTATAGCTTAACTCCTTTGTAGGATCCTATATTTTTTTTCTTATGAGATCTAAATTTGAGATATGATATGGGACGTATGTGTCAAACGATGGATATTGGATTCGCTGTATTCAATATAGATTGTTAACGAAATCTTCATGATTCATGAAGTATTTTCTTTTGATGCACCTAATGCATCCTATCTTTTTTGTAATTTAAGAATTTGAAGATGGATTTTTTGAATATTAGTCTTATTCTTTCCGTATTATCAAGCATGTTCGTATAAATAATATTTTTATTACAAACGAATTTTCTCTTAAACTTTGCCATGAAGTATTATCGAGATTTAAGATAATTGAAAGACATGATTTAGATATTTTACGTTTAGTATTAAATTATATATATTACCCAAAACAAGGGGCACTAATGTGTTAATTCTGATTGAATGGGAATGTGAATTGTTTGAAATACCAGTAAATTGTTGATCCAAACTTCTTGTACGCTACATTCAACAAATATCCACACATGATTGTGTTTAGGGTACGTTTGGTTCGTTGGATTTTGCAAAATCATGCATTTGTAAAATATTACATTGTCAAAATCCCACAAATACAAATTTTATGTTTGACAAAATTCTACATTTCTAAAATATTACATTGTCAAAATCCTACAAATACAAATTTTATGTTTGATTTCATAGATTTGTAAAATATATGATTTTATTTTTCTTGGGTCCAATGGTCAGCCACAGCTGGATTTTGACATCTAGGAGGATTTTGATGGAAATCAAAATGTGGGATTCCTATTCCATCTGGAAATTTCGGGATTAGCCGCATTTTCCGAATCATGTAAATCAAACGTAAACTTTCTGCAGATGGATGCCAAAATACAATCTGATGCGGCAAATTCCAAAAAATCAAACATGCCCTTAGTCTAATTCCACATACACTTCCATAGAGAATTCATTGATGACATAATTAGGATATGTTCCTTGATGTAAAAGGAACTACACAAATAGAAATCTTATAATGTATAGAACACATGTGGTATTTAGTAGGTTTCTACGGTAAAAAAATATAACAGGATACAATTAAATATTATTACACATGTAATCATATCTTCCAATTGAATTCCTTTTATCTTTTTGGTAAACAATGATCTCAATTATTATTGAAATATAATTTATTTGTTCAACAACCTAGACTTTTAGTTGATGGGGACTTAATCGATACTTGCTTAGACTGAAAAAAAATTAGATAATAAGAAATTAGTAATGTCAATGTACGAGCTAAAACATGTCAAGTGCAAAAGTTTAAGCTGAAATAATACATTTGATTATTTGGAATCAATCGAATTGTCTACATAAGTTGAAAATCATATGAAATAGCAAGCACATGGGAAGAATGCAACTTCGAGTCTAAAATAAGTATCTTCCAAAATTTTGATCTCTTAGTTTAACACAAGGAATGTATCTCATAAAGGGATATAATTAGTTTAATAAAAAGTATTTTATTTCAATGGGAGAATATATCATTTGAAATCTAAAATGGTATAATGCGACTAAATCTTTATATTTTTGTTACATATCTACATGTATAAATATAAAAAGTTAATAAAAGTGTTACTTTACTCCAAGAACAAAAGAGATAAAATGGTGATCTCAAAATAACAACACATTTCTTTCTCCTTCTATTTTGGTTAAGTGTTTTGAAGCTTGTTAATTAATAGAAACTATTGATCAATAAAACAAATTGAATGACACATGATATACATATGGTTTAATATACTCTTGTCTTAATTCAAATTGAGAGAGCCACTATTTTCCTCAAGGATTTAATAAAGTGATGTCAACTAAAATTATCACAGCTAAATGACAACTAAAATGGTACCATTTTATTTTGATACTCATCATATGTATAACAAAAATAATCATATAACAATTTCAATGCAACTAAGTGATCTAGATAAGTTGACAGTGTAACTTTGTTTATTATAGGTGTTACCCTTTTCGTAACATCTAGATTGATGAAAATGTTGTAACCTTCATAAACCATAATACTTGTAAAAGAATATCTTATATTCTTGATCTGATACTTACTTTATCCATCTACTATAAGTATTTGTTACTAAATGTTAAGCAACTAAAAGACTGTGGGAGTTGTAGCTCGATAGAGAAGGCATGGGCTCCTCAAAATGGGGATTTGGGTTCAAACCTCGGTAGATCGACATCTATGTGAGCTTAATTTGTGTCCCCTAATGTGCGAGTAGTTGGGGGAACTCGGGAATTAGGGAGGTCAAAATTGTGAACAGTCTTCGGAGATAGTCCCACATCATAAAAAAATATGAAACTAAAAGATTACAATAAAAACACAAATCCAATATATAGTGCAAAATAATGCTTAAGTTGTTAGAAAAACATAAATAATTTTAATGTATAACATTGTAAAATTAGGAGCATGAGATATACATATGTGTATATTCTCATACAACTCAAAGAACGTAAGACTTAGTTAAATTCAAGACCTAAATGAAACATGTAGTCTTCCTAAACAGTGAGAAAGACTTCTATTTTTCTTGTGAGTATAATAAATAAATATATCCAAAAAATTATATTTGATTAGTAGAAAAACACTCACCAATAAATATGAATCCAATTGGTCATGATAGTTTGTTGTGGAAGAAATGGTCCACAATTCAATGCAAGCCGTTTTTGTTCACTTCTATTCATAGTTGCAGATGATCTACAAAATTCAAAGTTATGTAGTATAAAATGATCTATAATAGTTCAAATTTGCAGATGATCTACAAAATCCATATTTGTTGATGATCTACAAACTCCATGATAGTTCTAAAATTTTATGGACTAGGATAAATTCCACTTATATTCTAACTTATTTTCTTACATTAACATTGTTATTTGTAAAAAAATTAACATGGTTCAGCATAAAAAAATATATCAAAATCATTAGCATCAAGATTGTGGTCAAATCTATCCATATAAAATAATATAAAAGTTAATAAGAATTTTTTTTGGAATTGAATAAACATACCAATCCACATATTTTCAAGTAATATAGTTACAATTGTGATTATTATGTTTAAGATTTGTAATATACTAATAACATGAAGTTTGACATTTCTTACAGTTCATAATGTTTAGCCTTTTACTTTTTTAATAAAATTGATGATTTTTACAACTTTACTTTCCATATCAGACTAATATCTTGAATTAGTTTATAATGGTTATAGATTCGTAAAAGACATGTGTTGTTTCTAGACAATATTTTCATAAAAAGACTATTTTTAGATAATTATAGATATTCAAATCGACCAATCTCTATGTGGATGGTGATAAAGGAAATAAGATCATATATGAGATTTATGGAATTTAATAAAAGACGTGCAAAGCACGTGCATAGACTAGTATACATATATGTGTGTGTGTATATATATTAGTTTGGGATTATGTCATGTTTTATCAGATACACATATGAAATAGTTTAAGTATTCACATTGTATGCAATAAATAAACTATAAAAACCAAAAAATCTGATCATATAAAGTATCACAAAACATTGTAAATTGACGTGGCTCTGATACCACTGTCGGGAAATACCGAATCAGAGTAGATAGCGGAAACAAAATTTTATCTATATGTATTCCACATAATAACAAGATTGCATCAACTACTATGAAATAGGAAAAATGGTTTAATGAGTTTATACCTGGTCCTAGAGTAATTCTACCAACTACATCTCGTTGCAGTGAAACTATCTTCTTGTTGCTATTGGACAGTGTTTGTGCAGGTCCTAGTCTTCACCACTCACAATAGACTGGAACAACATCTACAATGACTCCTACAATCTCACCATGGACTGCAAGATGACATTGCCCTCCTATTGATGGGTAAAGGCCTACTCGCCTCTAGAGAAGTCCACATGGACCAACTAGAACTCATGTCATTCTAGTAGAACATACATGAAGGAGTTGTCCCTCATGTTGGAGTACTAGTCACCTACTTTCTCTCCCATAATTAGTTCTCCCTTGCTATCCCTTCCTTTAGCAGGTAAGACTTACTCAGGCTCTCTATTGGTTACCACAACCAAAGAGGACAATAATTGTCAGAAGCAATTGCGTTGTGTTCTGGGAAGCCTCCATTACCCCTCTATTTATAGATGGGGTTAGGGTCCGGGTTCCCAATCTTTATGGCAATCCTTATTCAGGGTTACGTTTGATGATGCCAAAGTATACTGAATGACATGTGATGAGTGTAGTGACTTTAGGTCTAAGAATCATAATCAACACCTTCACTATGAGAGATGACTATGACCACCAATGACAGTTTCCATGTGTCACTCTCAAGGTGGGTCTGTCTAATACATTATTCCCTAACAAGTATGTGTGTGCTTGGTTTAATGTACCATATCATGACTAATGAGATTCTATCATCAACCAACCCACACTCCAGTCTTGTGTGTTACTTCTATCTATCTTCCTTCCACAATAACAACCGACTAGGGACATAATAAGAATGTATATTATCTTAACATCCATATGATCTCTTTGTTAAAGGCAAGTACTTCAAGATATACATCATTGAGAATTGTTATTCTTTAGACATTCATCAGATTTCCTTATTATCTCATAACTAAGTGAAATAGAATAATTTGAAAGCTTGCCTATATGATTTTTAATCAAATCCTTTATGTTATATTCCATGTCAATCATCATATGATTGGATCTCTGGGCATATCTTACACACACTGACCCCATTACCGGGCTTGAAAAGACTAGTAGTTTCACCATTTACAAGAATTTCATAAGAGATTGAAGAGAAAATTTCCTTGAGACAAATACTCCAGTACTTAGGGATGCCCATAAGATTGATAATGTGAAAAGAGCATCCCACACGACAGAGTCATATGCCTTAGACAAATCAACCTTGAGACATACCTTGGATTTCATGCCTTTCCTATTGAAATCATGAATAAGTTCATGAGGTTGAAGGATGGCATCATATATGCTTCTCCCTTTGACAAATGCACACTAGTACTCACTAACAAGAGAAGAAATAACACCTTGCAGTCTATTACTCATGATTTTGGATATAATCTTGAACATAACATTATAGATAGAAATAGGGCACCAAAATTTCAACTTGTGAGTATCCTTGTACTTAGGGATGATAGTTATGAAATTTCTATCTGCTTCCCTGAGCAATCTACCATTCTTAAGGAAATCAAGGACACCATCAACAACATAATCACCCCCCAACAAATCTTGAAGAAATTTCCATTAAACCAGTCAAGTCCACAACATTTGTCACAGTTAATATTCTTGATAACCTTTTCAATATCTAAAATAGAAATATACTTTTCCATAGATAACTTCTAAATATTATAGAGAGAAAAGAAGTTCAAATCCTTAAGCTTCCAAAAATATAATAAGAGTTGTTATTGTTGAATATTATACTATGGGAATTCACAATATGACTCTCGATTTCATTATTGACCATGCATAGAGAACCACAAATAGCAATAGACATAATATGAGTAATATGTTTTCTCACCTTCATGAAGTTATTGGAAAAAGTCACTATTTGAATCTCCCTCCCTTAGACACTATATCCTTGACTTTTGTATGAATAGGACTCTTCCTCCAAAATAACATTATGAGATTCCTTTCTATAAGTAATAACATTGTTTTGAAGAGTCTGGTTAGCCAAATCTCTATCAACATTATCTTGAGCATCAAGGGCTAAATGTTCAAGAAACGTGACATTTTCAAAAAAGTTCCCTACAACCTTGTATTCCAACTAGAAAGGTAGACTTTAAAAGTTTTCGTCTTGGAGTAAACATTAAACATGGGAACACCTCCATAAGAAACATTCCATTTGTTGTTAATAATATCAAGAAACCCATCTTTCTCGACCCAGGTGTTGATAAATTTGAAAGGACAATTCATTTTCCTTCTTTCACATCCACTGCCCAAGGCTCTAACAATGTTTCAGGAATGATGACTGGCCCCATAGACCACTACTAGCCTTAACTGCGCACTTTGTCCTCACTCACATGCAAGCCATGATCAACTTCCTGACTGGTCACCCTTCCTAGTAGTACTCCAAGTTGAGCACGCTTAACTATGGAGTTCTTTAGTGATGGGCTTCCTGAAAAGGAGGTGCACCTTGGTGATATGGGTAGTCCAATCATTCGTTATAAGATCATTTTATCCAAGGCCTTAAATCCTAGGACGTTACAATCTCCCCCACTTGGGCTCTTGGTGTACTCATCAAAACTTAACTATATGGCCTCTTAACATCGCCCCATTTCAGTGCAGACCCAGAATGACTCATGGACACCCAACTCCCGATCATGGAATACCAGTGCAAGGGTGGCTACATCACCATGGAGAGCCATTTCGAACTTGCCTGGACCACACGACTCAAGACTGGTATGCCACATGCCCATGTGGGCCCCACCTACTGGAGGGGAATTAGCTCTAATACAATTTGTAACGATTGGGCCCACCTCCCAAGGCTCTAGTAGGTTTTTAGAAATGACGACTGGCCCCGCAGATCACCACTAGCCTTAACTACACACTTTGTCCTCACTCACGCGTAAGGAAGGATCAACTTCCCAACTGGTCACCCATCCTAGTACTACTCCAAGCTGAGCATGCTAACTATGAAGTTCTTTAGTGATGGGCTCCCTAAAAGGAGGTGCAACTTGGTGATATGGGTAGTCCAATCATTCATTATAAGATCATTTTTTCCAAGGCCTTAAATCCTGGGACATTACAATCTCCCCCACTTGGGCTCTTGGTGTCCTCATCAAGACTTAACTATATGTCCTCTTAATATCGCCCCATTTCAGTGCAGACCCAGAATGTCTCATGGACACCCAGCTCCTGATCATAGAATACCAGCGCAAGGGTGGCTACATCACCATGGATAGCCCTTTCCAACTTTCCTAGACTGCACGAATCAAAACCGGTATGCCACGTATCCATGTGGGCCTAACCTACTTGAGGGGAATTGACTCTAATACCATTTGTAATGCTCGAGCCTACTTCCCAAGGCTCTAGAAGGGTTTTAGGAATTATGATTGGCCCCATAGACCACCACTAGCCTTAACTGTGTGCTTTGTCCTCACTCACGCACAAGGCAGGATCAACTTCCTGACTGGACACCCATCCTAGTACTACTCCAAGTTGAGCACGAAATTCTTTAGTGATGAGCTCCCTAAAAAGGAGGTACACTTTTGTGATATGGGTAGTCTAATCATTCCTTATTAGATCATTTTATCCAAGGTCTTAAATCTTGGGACGTTACACAAGCACTCTACCATCACTAATCATATTAAAATGAAGGATGCCTTTGAATTCAGGGAAATAATCCATGAACTCATTGTTAAAAGAAATCCTATAAATCTAGGTAGTAACAAAGTTCCCCTCCTTGATAGTTATACCAAAGAGAGATCCATTCAGGTTAATTCAAATAGACCATAGTTAAGAGCACAACTATTGAAATCTTCCACATATTTCCTTGAAGGAGGATCTTTGCCCATTTTCTCATTTCCTAATCTGATAGCATTCAGATGCCCTATAATGACCCAAGAATCATTAGTAATTTCATAAATCTTTTTAATCTCATGCTAGAGCCTAGCTTTACCAAAGTCAGGATTATGCCCATACCCATCAGTTAGTAAACAATCTCCTATCATTTACTTGTACTTTTGCATGAACATGTTGATCAGATCCACTAATTGTGGTAACATGACAACCATTGATCCTGCACATAATAATAACATCCCAAACTTGTGAGAACCATGACTAGATATCCACTGGTAACCATCAAAATAGTTATAAATCATTTTTATGTCTTCTCTTCTCTCAATTTTGTTTCATAAAAAATGATAAGTTGAGACTGAAGCATTCTTATTTCGTGTTGAACTTTAAAGGCCTTGAGATTAAGACCTACAAATTTCTGGTACACAACATTAAAAAAATATCCACTAGAATTCGGTGTAACTAGTTTTTTTTTCTATGTTCAAGAGAAATACCTTCTTCATCATCGATCACTAAGCTTTGAAATCCATTAGTCATACTAGTGGTAGCCAAAGTACTTTTAGTAGATTTATTTCTCTACATATATTTACTATTTTGCTTCTTTATTCTTTTTGGATTATGAAAATTCTATTCATCAAAACCTTACATACATTTCGACAACCTATTGACCTCCTGTGAGTTATATGGAGAAATCAATGTAGTCATCTCAGAACTATTAGGCTCTTGGTCACCCATTGTGACTTCCTCTTCAAATTATTTATTTCCTTCATGAAATTCCTCATTTTTTTATTCATATACTCAAGCATAGAACTAAATGCTAGCATGGGAATATTTTCCTTCAGACATTACTTTAGTAGGCTTCTTTACATGCCTCTTATGAACCCATATTTGTCTAGTGTTTCTTGTAAGCTTATCCCTGCATTCATTGTGACCAAAAGTCTTGCAAACAAGACACACATTCAGAATCAATTCATACTCAAAATGAACATCATGAGAGATGACATTCTCACCTGCCACTTCCGGCTTCTTAGGGAAAATTCGATTTGCAAGCATTATCACTTGGAGTCTAGCAAATTTTGACCTCTTGAAGTCATTAATAAGTCTATCTATGTAAATAGGAGTTCCTAAATATGAGTCTAGTCTAGAAATCATATTCTTATCCCAAAGTTCAATAGGATGCTTGTGGACTCTAATCCAGATCGACATGCCAGTAAGTTTTATATCGTCTTAAAACACCACTTGGTCTCCACTTCATTAGTATCATTCACTTTCCTCTGACAAATCATACCCCTCAATCAAGAACACTTTTTATATCTACTTCATCTAAGATCATGATGAGAAAAAAACCTTGCTTGTAAATCATAATTTCAATAGAGCCTTTCACGGTCTAAATCTAAGAAGGGTAGTGTATAAGATTAGGAATATGAACACTAAGACCTAAGACATATCTAGTGAGACAAAAACTCCAACATTTGACATTCTTCAACTCTTCCTCCTATAGGTATATGAGAGTCTAACAACACAACACAAAATCAAGTTTTCGAGGGTAGTATCCCCTTATTTTTGTTTCAGCAAATCTACCCAAGATCTAGTATCCTCCTCAGCAATGTCAACAATGATGTGATGAGTTGAGAGATAGCTAGACAAAAATGGAGGAGTTTGGTGGTGGGAATCACCAACCCTGTCACCTATTTTTATGTCTCACATGACAAAGTATGTTATCTCTATGTGCTTATTAGCTTTGCACTACTTATCCCCCTAACTTCAACATAAATTAGTCTAAATTGTTTGTTTCTTGAATTTTAGGTTTTAGTGTATATTCTCAATTTAATGCATGGACAATCACAAGAACTAATTCAAGGGTATCTTCATGCTCCAATTCCCCCTTTGCTTACACCATTTGTAGGATATTTTAGGGTAAAATGAAGAATTATGTGCAACTAGAATTCTAGTTAGGGGATAGGATTTCATTGGTCCCCTGGTTGAGACATAGTATAGGCAACCCTTCAACATGTAGGCGAGTCACCCAACTCACCCAATGAGTTGGCCGACTGAGCTTCCATTTTACTTACAAAATAGTCAGAGTCCTTGAAGCATTTCTAGTCGTCGACTCACCCGATGATCATAGGGAAGACTAGAGTCTTTGGGGCATTTTAATTCTTCCAACTCGCACAGTGAGTCAGTCGATCACCTATAGCTCACCAACCCCAATTGTGGTCTAGTCTGTTAGTTTACCAAAATGGTTAGATGGCCCAAAACCTCTTCAAAAGCATCATAAGTAGCTAGTCAACATTTCAATCTAGTCTGTCGAACGAATGACATTTCAATGTAAGGAAAACAAGATCCCAACACCTATCAAACTAATTAGATTACTCTGAAGCAACCATAAAAGGAAAGGCACTGCCATACCATTTAAAGTTAGAATTTGTGGGACTAGGGGTACCCTTATAAAATAAGAGAATATCCAAATGACAAGGGCATTGATTGCTCTTTGTTATAATATCATGTTTGGCTCAAGGAGTGGATAAGGGAGAAAGAATGTTGTCTTCTTTTTGGATATTTCCAAAATTTCTCCAACCAAAGTGAGAATCTACTATCAGAGACCAGTGTCTGCATATTTGTCTATTTTCTATGACATGATCCTTTCTTCTCTTCCTTGTATCTATGCTATTTCCATGTATATGAATAAGTATTTCCCTTTATATGACACTGGGAGTAGCCCCATCCCCAAAACTTCATTCTAGTTGTTATTAAACCTTCCAATCATTTTATGTTTGTTCTTTGACTTGATCAAATAATTTACATGTTTAATACAATCCTAAATGTAGAGAACATGAGATCTAGGATTATATTATTGATTGGGTGCATTTAACCTTAGATAAATCGGGAATAGGTTCTCTAGGATAATTTTTTGATAACTTGCAGATGATAAGACCTCGATCCTATGGGGAAACCAATCCTTGTGCATTGCATATTCTAAAAGGATGCAAATTCACATGTTCCTAATGTAATTTTCTATAATTGAGCAAGTTGTAATAAATATATTGATTACATAGGTGGTGGTGGTGGTGCAATCCATAATGCCCTGGTGTCTTTTGATTTTGATTCAATCATCCTTTTACTTCCCTTTAATTTTATTATAATCAGTTTAAACCCATTGATAAGACAACCAATTTTGAGTATTCATCATAATTCCTTGGATTTAATAATTATTATCTAAAATGGTTGTCTCTTGGGTTCAACCTTGTAGCTACACTGCATTAAGACTCATCCACTTGTCGGTGAGTGATATTGCCCATGGAAATAGGATAAACTTAAGGTTTCTATTAACTTAGGATAATTTCACATGCAATATGTTTCTACTCCACCCATATTCTATTTGTTTTGTGATAATTTTATCTAGGATTGACTTATGTATCATGCATCCATAGAATTCATGAATATTTTAATTGTTTACAAGCCTATACAATGATCTGATCATTTCCAAAGAAGGGGATCTACTTCCTACTATGTCAAAGCAACACCACCTTGCTCGCCCTACCCACCCATTCCCCCTTCACAGTGGGGAATCTTAGTCATGAGCTTAGCAATCATTTTGCACACATTTAGTGCTACCTACAAGAGCATCCTCCCATAGAGGGTGGAATCCTCAAGCTCACTTCAAGATGTTGAATTGCATCCATGGAGGCCAATGATTATGACATTGAGCCACCACCATTGTATACCAAATTTCACACCAAGTGACATGTCCCTGATAGTGCAGGTCCCTTTGGACCCTTTCGTTCACTAAAAATGCAAGATCAACTCGGTCACATTGATGCCACCCAGACCTGGATCGAGAGGGAGTAGTAGATGCAAGGAAAGAAACTCAACCACATCTATTTGATTCAACAGACTTTTGAGTAATGGCACATCAATTAGGGAGATTAGGATTTTAGTTAGACACACTGTCAGGACTATGATTCCAAAAAAATACTCCCTACCCACCTCTTAGTATTGGGGGTGACAGTATGACAAGCCTACCTAGTATGATGACTCTTCATAGACATCCAGGGACCAAGTTTGGTCCGATCTGCCATCATGGAATTCCTTACATGTATTATTTTCCCATGTCATCCAAGCAATAGTACCATTAGCAAGAGCCACCCCCTCTGAGTTTGCACGGTGACTGGTGGACATTCTAGTCATATTTCCCCCCTCCATTTTGAATTTAGAGTACTTATTCTTGAGGATGAGAAATTTTTCATGTTTGACATGGAGGGTGGGTGGTACATTTCATGTACACCCACATTATATTTGTTTTTTGATGGCTTTATCTAGGATCAACTTATGTCATGAATCTGTAATGTTCATGCATTTTTTATTTATTTCCAAAAAAACTCAGAAATACTTAATTGGGCATTGTCTATTCAGTCTGGATTCATTTACATGTTTGCAGTGCATTCATTAGCATAACTTCATCATCAATCCCCTTCAATGAAGCAATTTCTTGTGTGAAATAATCCAAAAAATTTCCATTGCTTGAATCTAGAATTCACTTAGGACCTTAATTAATATCATTCTCTAAAAATGATGACCAATGTTCTAGGATTGATTGAGATAACATGTAGTGTGTGGCTTAATAATTAGCTTAGGAAATTTTGGAAATGTCATTATTTTGTAGGTTACATGATATTATTTGATTCATTTCTAAGATTGTTTCTATGGCTGACAAGTAGTAGCTAAACTGGTCAAGCACGATGTCCCCTAAGAAAGGGACACGGATTCGAATCCCAGTAGCCGCCTTTGTTTACCATCCTCCCATGACTTCAAACTCTAGCATGCTCATGGGAGAGGGAGAGAGAATGCCTCTCTTTATCCCAAGATTGTTTCTATGTCCTAAATTCTAACACACAAGGTGCAAAAGTTTGTCCTCTTCTACACTTCATCACCATCTTACCCCACCATTTACCAAAAATAATAAAAAAGCTAAAATTGTGCCAAACCCTAAGTTTGAGGTGGAACCTTCTCCCTTCACTCTACCCACTTCTTCCATACCCCTCTCTATGTGATAATGGGCATATCACCAAAAATGGATAAAAATTTTCCAATGTGCAATGTGCATGTTTGCACCAATAAAATGCAATCTCAAGTCAATTAGAGGAAAAATTCATAAGTATTCCTTCCATACCTTCGTTAACTCCCTTTTCCACCTTAGGAAAAAAAAATACCCCCAAAACACCTTTCCATAAATGAACATTGTTCTTGTGTACAATCTCATAAAAATATGAAAAACTATCTAAAATATCAGTGATATTGCATTTGTTGCATTGTAGGCTTTTACATGGAATCACTATGACAAAATGAAGTCAAGATGGGGAATAAGGAAAGTTGCATTTGGTGACTTTAAGAAAGTGGGGTTGCTTATCCATGTTGGTGGTAGGGACTATAAATGATACTGTGCAAGGGAGAATTATGGGCTAGTAGTATTATTTGGAAGTCTATTGTGATTATATATTACTGGAGGATGAGAAACGTTTAAGTTTGGGGTTATTTTGATGAATTCATGTTCATCAAATGTATATTTCATGTATTATATTAGATTTGTTAGATTTACACTACATATTTGTCCAATTTTAGCATAAATTAGTCTAAATTTCTTTTGTCCTTTATTTTAAATTTTTAATGGAAGACTCGCTCTAATGAAGGGAAAATCTCAAGAACCAAGTCAGTGATATCTCCGTACTACAAGTTCCCCCTCATCTTCTGCCATTTAGAGGATATTTGAGGGCCAAACATCGGGATATTGGATTTTGGGCCAAACGTCGGGAGACTAGATTTCTATAGTTGTTTGGTTGGGTCGCAATAGAGGTAATCCTTCAACATGACAAGAGAGTCATTTGATTCATCCAATGAGTCAAACAACCTATTGAGCGTTTCACTAACAAATGAATCAGAGTCCTTTAAACATTTCCAGTCACCTGACACACCCTGTGAATTAGTAGACTAGTTGGATGCCTTGATCATAGAGAAGACTAGAGTCTTTGGGAAATTTTTGGTTGACCAACAAACTGATGAATGCATATTCATCATGGAATTCAATTACCATCTTGGGCTCATTTTGACTCAACACATCAAATTTCACTCACTAAATATCACAATATATCAAAATGTGCAAAATTACTTAATTGGTCCAAATATCATGATTTTAAAAGAATTTATGTTGAATTCATGCAGGTCTTGATAAGGATGAACAGTCAGCTAGGACACACCTTCACTCACCCTTGGTTCTGTCCAATCGATCTGACCAAATGGTTTTATCCAATCAGTCTGACCAATCGGTTTCATCCATTCGATCTCAAGACCGAATGGACATGCTCACCTCAAAATCATTTGGAGCTGGGAATATTGAGTTTGTTTGAGGAATACTGGTCTGTGAGACCGTTTGAGGAATACCGGTCTGCGAGACCGTTTGAGGAGTGCCGGTCTGCGAGACTGTTTGATGCAACTGTGAAACCGTTTGGACAAATCACATGCATGAGTATCACATGCATGCTAGAACCATTTGAGTGGCTGAAGTGAAGACTGAATAAAGCAACTACATGCAAACCGTTTAATATTTGAAACCATTTGATAGTGTATATGTGAAGACCATTTGTAAGAGTAAACCAATGAAGACCATTTGCCACTCTTGTATGAAGACTGTTTGTTGGATCATGTAAACCAGCAAATTGAATGAACGAAACCATTTTCTTAAGTAACGGATATGCAGATCGTTTGGAGGAGGGACAACTAAACTGATTGGAAAGATTACTTATAAGACCGTATGGAGAAAAATATCTACCAACCCGATTGGATAAAGCCCATGCATGAAGACCGAATGCTGCTCAAAACCGTTTGATGCTCATGCATGCAGACCGTTTGCTTTTGCTGCAATATGAGACTGTTTGCTTTTGCTACGAGATCGTTTGCTCAAGATGACCATGAGATCATTTGGAGGTATGTATCCAAACCATTTTGAGCATAGGGTCATGAAGACCAAATGATACATGCATGCAGATCGAATGGAGGTAGTCAAACATGAAGATCGAGTGAAGGCATCTGCTACCAAACCGTTTGGGTAGTCAAACGTGAAGACTGTTTGCTCGAGCTGCATGAAGACTGTTTAAGTAATTGCATGCAAACTGAATGGAATACCAAAACGAATGGAAAAGTGGCAGAAAAATAAGACCGTTTGGTCAGTTTGTATCAACCCGTATGATCACCAAACCGTTTAATAAAGTGGGTTTGCAATGAAACCGTTTGAAATAGATATTTACCAAGACTGTTTGAAGAAGATATTTAGTAAATCGTTTGGGTTGGAATCACATCAAAAATGTGAGGGCAAGTCCCGAGCCTATAAATAGGACTACTAGGGTCCTTATTTTAGCATCAGTTCTGAGACACTGACAAGCTGTCTGTACACAGGTCCGATCCAGTTCCGTCCACACTACCACTTCACCTGTCATTCCTTCTGCAACTCAAGGAGACTGAGAAGTGGAGAAAGGAGGAGTGAGAAAGACTGCCTGGTCTATCTTGGCATCTCTCGTTCTTCCATATCTGCTTTGACACGATGTAGAAGACCACATCATCTTCACCAAGGTGCGACTACCTTCTGCATCATGCTCATGACAGATTCCTCTCTCTTTCTTATTCTTCTTGTTTCTCGCATCATGAGCGAGTAGTCCCTTTTTGTTGGGGTGCAGGGACTAGCCATGTTGTCCATGCAAGCATGTTCTTTTGTTAAAGTTTCCATGGCTATGTATATAACTTTCCATTTCGTTGCTAATCGTTCATGCTAGTAGTTTGGTTACCTTCTTGCTTATATCTTGTTCTTCCCTATGTTGCGAGTTTTTCTATGTGTAGGGTAGGATGTCATTTAACGAGGTCAACTCCCAAACTAGAAATAGAATGAGATTCCTTGGGGTTGTGAGTGTATGATCCGTTAGGGGCCGAGCCATCTAGCCTATAGTGACACTTCTGTGTGCCTAACGCCTGTATAGGGGGCCCACAACCTCAGTTGGATTTTGTATCTTCTTTGTTAAACGTCAATGTTTTCTTGTAGTTTAATCATATGCTTGTTTTTCGATTAGTACAGTTGACTCCTTGACGAGAACTTCTGATAGGATTCCTTGAGGTCATTAGTGTGTGATCCGTTAGGGGATGAGCCATCTAGCCTACGGTAACGCTTCTGTGTGCCTAACGCCTGTATAGGGGGCCCACAACCTTAGTTGGATTTTTGTATCTTCGAAGCCGTAAGTGTGTGATCCAGACGGTGACGAGACATCTGATACCTAAGGTGATGCTTATGCGAACCTAACGCCCGTATGGGGGGTTTTGCAGCAGCTCTATTTGGATAGTTATATTGTGCCTAGATGTTTGATGTTTGGATGTGTTTGCATGAGCAGTGGCGGTAAAACCCGGTACCATCCCAACGATTCCATATCATTAATCTAGAACAAACTTTAATTCTGCTCTTTTACTTTCTTGCATTTAGTTTAATTAACCTCAACCAAATCAATCGTTTTAAATATTAGTCTTACTTGAGCTAGATTCTATTAAAAAAAATTCTTAAAAATGTTGTCTCTTGGGATTCGATCCTTAACTAATACTGCGATAAGACCCGTCTGGTTGTGGGTGGTACTATTGCACAAGGTTTTGGTAAAAGCTTGGGGATTTCAACCCCGAGTGAATTTTTTAGTGCGATAATTACCACATCAAATTCTGGCGACGTTGTCGGGGACAACGGAATCAGTTAGTCAAATCTAGTTCATTTAAGGATAATCTAGGATTTTGCCTTTTCTTTTTGAAACAATCGACCATCTACTTGAATTTGACTCTACTCCATGGTTCTCACTTTTGAAATCTTTCTATTTTAGGTACAACCCAAAGCATAGTGCATGCACCATTCGGACAAACCCGGACTAACAACGAGCTTTGATCCCGAGATAGACAGAACTTTTCATTGTCATATCAGAGAAAATCAAGCAAGGATGGCTCAAGAAGAAGAGGTAGCCTAAAGGGTAGCTGAAGCCATCAATGCACAGAGAGAGAGGCTCATGCAAGATGCCAGAGCTGCAGTCCAAGAAGAAATCCTAGCAGCGCAAGTAGCTGCACAAGCAACAAAGCTACAAAAGGATCTTAGGGAATTCTCAATCCCTAAAGTTGCTGATGTTCACCACTAGTTCAACCTCCTCCCATCAACGCTCCTAATTTTTAGATAAGAGTGCATTGGATCACCTTGCTTCAAAACAACCCATTCTATGGAAAACAAGGAGAAGATAGTCAGGGACATCTCCTAAGGTTCATCGATCTATGTGCCATGATAAAGCAAAATGGAGTATCTGATGATGCCATTCGACTCCGTCTCTTCAAGTATTCCCTTGATGACAAAGCTATAAGTTGGTACAATTCGTTGTAGAGTGAAATACCCATCACCACCTGGGAACAACTCCAAAATGTGTTCCTGGAAAAATTCTATCCCCCATCTCTCACCTATGAAATTAGAGGCCGAATAACAAATTTCACTCAAGTCCTTGGAGAAACCCTTGCTGAAGTATGGGATAGGTACAAAGAGCTTCTACGCAAGTGTCCACACCATGGAATTCCTAAGAATCAACTCATCGAGATTTTCTATAGGGGTGTGGATGATGATATTAAGAAGTTTCTGATTCCTCATCTGGAGGAAACTTCATGCGTCAAAGTTATGACAGCACATGGAGAGTCATAACCCTTGGAGCTGAAAATCAAGCTAATTGGGGTAGATCTGTAGGTAAAGGAGTCTTGAAAGTAGCTATGGCTGAAGCGACACCTGAATACAAGTCTATCGCCAAATCACTCAAGCTTTTAGTGGCCAAGCAAGATCATATCGAAACATCCCTTGCTGCAATTGGAAGAGGTCATCCACCCCTCCAACAACTAGAACAGATCAAGTCTGCTTCCCTATTTTGTGAAGTATGTAAAAGTACCGATCATTCCACTTTATCATGCAATGTTCTCTATGATGTTGTTCTGAGCAATGTATGTGGCCAAGGAGATAATGGTCAGATGGAAAATCTTAATGGTATCAACACTATCGTTGGCCAAGGATACTATAAACTGAATCAAAATAGGAACCATCCTGGCTTTCAATATGCAAACCCCTCTGGAGCAGTAAACTCACATCAATTTGGTTCGAGCAATCAACCACATGGTCCACCAGGATTCCTGTATAATCAACAACATAATTTTGGAAGTCAAGGAAATTTCAAGGGAAACTTTCAGAATAGGAACTTCAATAATATTATCAAAACAACTCTCAGTACCAAAATCTTAATCAACAACAAGAACATCAAGCAAGTCCCATCTCTTCTGATGACAAGTTAACAACCATTAAAAAGATGTTGCAAACACAGCAAACTATGATAACTAACCAACAAGCCCAGCAAAAGGCTATTGAATCTCAACTACCTCAACTCACAGCTAGCATAAAGCCACCTACTAGAGTCTTTGTTGGCCAACCCAAGAATAATCCTAAGCATCCTGAACAATTGAAGGCAGTCACTACCAGGTCAGGAAAAGACTATTCTGATCCCTCTGTCAAGACACCTGTGATTATTATTAACGAGGATGAACCTATGATTGTCCAAGACTCAACAATAGCGGAGTCTCAACCAAAATAACCAATAACAGATGATAAGGCAGATAAGGAAAGTCCTGAGAAACCTATTGATGAAGAAATTTAAACACCAGAACCAGATATCCCAGTATACAAGCCCCGTATACCTTTCCCTGCCTGTTTATGGCAAACCAAGCTTGATACTCAGTTCAATAAATTTAAAAAAGCTATGAAGAAACTTCATGTTGATATTCCCTTTCTAGATGTGCTGGCTGAGATACCAGCATGGACAAAGTATTTGAAGTCACTTCTGAAAAGGAAATACATAACTAAAGAATATGAGACAGTCAAGTTAGTGACAACCACCTCAAACATCATCCAGAGTAAGATGCCTAAGAAATAGAAAGATCCAGGATCTTTTGGAATCTCTTGCCATATTGGTGATTCTTCAAGCAAGAAAGGATTGGCTGATCTAGGTGCTAGCATTTCAATCATGCCACCTAGCCTTTGCAAGAGGCTAGGATTTTCAGAATTTCTTCCTATCGGCATGACCATACAGCTTGCAGACAATTCAATAAAACTTCTGTTAGGAATCCTCGAAGATATCCCAGTCAAGGTAGGCAAAGATTCCTATGTTCTGTGTGACTTCGTCATCATGGACATCAAAGAAGATACTAGATACCCTCTTATTTTTGGACGTCCATTCCTCGCTACTACAAGAGCCCTGATTGATGTTGAAGTAGGAACCATACTTCTCAGACTTGGTAAGGAGACTCTTGAATTCAAAGTTTTTAAAGTATGCGTAGACCAAGCTTGCAATAAGAAGTCTACCTGATTGATTGCATAGAGTAGATGTCACTTCTCACACAAGAGGATTATGAACAAGAAGATCCTTTAAGGATGACCCTTACTAATCCGAATGTAGAAAGTTCAGATGACGAACAAGTGAAAAATTATGTTTTCCACCTCGATGATGCTAAAGAAGATCCTAAAGCCAAGATTGAGGAAATAAAAGCAGTGGATGATACTGAAGAAGCATGTGAAAAGCCACACGCTCCTGAAATGAAGCCCCTACTGGAAAGATTGAAATACGTGTTTCTAGATGAACTCTAGGTCTGTCCCGTCATCATAAATTTAGATCTAACGGTAGAACAAGAAGACAAACTTTTGAAGGAATTGAAGGAAAGAAGAAAAGCAATCGTCTACAAGATGAGCGACCTCATTGGGGTAAGTCAAGTGTTGTGCATGCACAAAATCCCCATGATGTAAGATCACAAGCCGACTATTGAATACCAAAGGAAGCTAAATCCTAATTTGAAAGAAGTAGTCTGTTGCGAGGTCATTAAACTACTCACTGTTGGAATAATCTATCTGATATCAGATTCACCATGGGTAAGTCTCGTGCACGTGGTCCTCAATAAAGGTGGAACTACCGTGATATGAAATGAAAATGATGAACTCATCCCCACTCGAACGGTTACAGGGTGGAGGATGTGCATTGATTACAAGAAGTTAAACAAGGCAACTTGAAAAGATCATTTTCCAATGCCTTTTCTGGATCAAGTATTAGACCGGCTAGCCCATCAGGAATATTTCTATTATATCGATGGTTACTCTGTATTTTATCAAGTACCCATACATCCAGATGACCAAGAGAAAATGACTTTCACCTTCCCATTCAGAACATACACATTTAGAAGAATGTTGTTTGGCCTCTGTAATGCACCTGCAACCTTCCAGCGTTGCATGGCTGCCATATTCGCTGGTCTAACTGAAACAATCATGGAAGTTTTTATGGATGACTTTTCTGTGTACAGAGACTCATTCGAGTCATGCCTAAAACAACTCTCCCTTGTTCTCAAACGGTGTGAAGAAGCACATCTTGTGCTCAACTGGGAGAAGTGTCACTTTATGGTAAAGGAAGGCATTGTCCTTGGCCATAGGGTCAGTAATCGAGGAATTGAAGTAGATAAGGCCAAAATTGAAGTGATTTCCGAGCTTTCCATCCCTATCAATGTAAAGGAAGTCCGAGCATTCCTAGGTCATGTAAGCTTCTATAGACGGTTTATAAAGGAATTCTCAAAGATAACCAAGCCTATGACAAACTTGTTACTAAAGGTTTCTAAATTCAATTTTGACGATGAATGTGTTAAAAGCTTTAACAAACTAAAGCATGCCCTTACAACTACTCCCATCATTAGAGCTCCCGATTGGGACCATCCTTTTGAAATTATGTGTGATGCGAGCAATTATGCTATGGGTGCTGTCTTGGGCCAATGCATAGAAAAGAAACATCATGTGATCTATTATGCATCAAAAACCCTCAATGAAGCTCAGAGGAATTACACAACTACCAAGAAAGAACTTCTAGAAGTCGTGTATGCCTTTGACAAATTCATATCCTACCTTATTGGTTCAAAAGTTATTGTCTACATGGATCATGCTACTATTCGTTACCTTCTGACAAAGAAAGATGAAAAACCCAGGCTAATTAGATGGATTCTCCTATTGCAAGAATTTGATTTGGAGATAAGAGAAAAAAAGGGTACAGAAAATGTGGTAGCAGATCACCTCAGTCGCATCCACACTCTGGATACTGAGAAGATTCCGATTAATGATTTCCTTCCAGATGATCAACTAATGAAGGTCTCAGAAGTTATACCGTGGTACTCGGATTATGTGAATTACCTTGCTGTTGGGGTTATTCATCCTCAATGCACTGGAAATGTACTAAAGAAATTTATGCATGATGTGAAATAGAACTACTGGGATGAGCGGTACCTTTTCAAACTATGTGTTGATGGTCTATATAGATGATGTATCGCCGAAGAAGAAGCTCAACTTATTTCGGAAAAATCTCACTCAGGACCAGTGGGAGGACATATGAGCTCTAAAAAGACTTCCTTGAAGGTTTTGCACTGTGGATTCTTTTAGCCAACCATATCCAAAGATTCCTATGACTTTGTCCTATCATGTAACAAATGTCAAAGATCTAGCAATACAACAAAGAGAGATGTGATGCCACTGAATCTGTGGCAAGAAATTGATATATTTGACATTTGGGGGGTAGACTACATGGTCCCATTACCATCTTCTCATAGATTTTCATACATCCTAGTGGTGGTGGACTACGTCTCAAAATGGGTTGAAGCCATACCAACTGTCACTAGTCATTCCAAACCTGTCATTAAATTATTCAAAGATATTATTCCCTCATTTTGGAGTTCCACGAACTGTGATATTTGACGGAGGGTCTCATTTCCTTGAAAGAAGCTTTGAAGCGTTACTGAGAAAGTATGGTGTAACACACAAGGTAGCCTCGCCCTACCATCCACAAACGAGTGGACATGTAGAAGTTTCTAACAGCCAACTCAAGGCTTTTCTGAAAAAAAACTATAGGCCGCAATCGAAAGGATTGGTCAGTGAAAATCAACGACGCATTATGGGCCTATCGAACTGCTTATAAAACTCCCCTCGGGACTACACCTTTTCGATTAATATATGGAAAGGCTTGCCACCTACCAGTAGAACTGGAACACAAGGCATGGTGGGCAATAAAATAACTAAATTTTGATATGAAGAAAGCAGGCCAAGCCAGGATTCTGCAACTCCAAGAGCTGGAAGAACTCCGGATGACAACTTACGAGAATGCATGAATCTATAAAGAACGTATGAAACTTTGGCATGACGGCCATGTAAAAAGAAAGAACATACAAGTGGGAGACCAAGTTCTTCTTTTCAATTCCAGATTGAAATTATTCCTAGGGAAACTCTGTTCTCACTGGTCGGGGCCTTATATTGTCAAGAGCATCTACCCACATGGTGCTTTCTCTTTATGGAATGAAAAGACGGGTGAATTTGTGGCAAATGGTCAACGATTGAAGAGATATTTCACCTCTGCTGATACAGGCTCTGAAATGATGCTGGATCTCTCCAATCCAACATATCCACCATAGAAGTTGAAGGAATCAAGTTGGGCCATCGACATAAAACAAAGGCGCTTGTCGAGAGGCAACCCGATAAATAAATTCATATTTAGTTTTAATTTTGAATTAGAATTTTTTCTTAATTTTGTCTTTACTTTTTAGATAATTCTACGCCAAATAAAATAGAATCGCGAGATGCCATTTTGAGTTCTGAATGGTCTTTATGTTTGAGATTTTCAGATGGAGGAAGCACACTGATTGGAATGCAACCACATCTAGTGGTTCAAATAGCATGAACTTTCCCCTCCATCTTGGATTTAGGGTTTGCTCAGGACGAGCAAATTGCTAATTTTAGGGTGGAGGGTGGGTGGTACGTATTCTACTTTCCACCTTCACCCATCTAAATTAGACTTAAGTTTTCATCGTCACATTTTTGACCTAATTTTTCAAATTTTCAAAATATTTTTTTTTTCAAAAATTTAAAGCTTTCAAAAGAAATTTGAAGAGATACCAGATGAAGTTTTGACATTTTTTCGTTTCAATCTTTATGCATTTTGAATCACTATACCCTCCTTATCCGAAGCAGATCCTCAAAAGGACCTTCTTCTGAAAACTAGCCTTTTGATTGAAATCATCTTGTAAAGCTTATGAATCCTAACATCATGATACTTATGCAAAAATGACAAGTGTCTGTCAAACTGATAGGGATCAAACACATCATGCTTCCTAACTGACTAGTAGAACAATAGCATGGAATCCCCACCGGATCCTCATCAAGTCATTATTTGAGAAGAGTTTGATAAAAAGAACAACCCAGTACACTGGATTGTAAATCAAGTTGCATTCTGATCTGAACTCTCTTCTACACTTCTTCTATCATCTTCGTACCCCTCCATCCATCTAAAAGAAACAAAAATAGCCAAAATAGTGCCAAAACCCTAAGTTCGGGGTGGCACGCCACTTCCCTCTATATCCGCCTCTTCCATACCCCTCGCAAATTAATAGGGGTGTACCACCAAAAATGCAATCTCGAGTCGAATAGAGGAGAGATTTGCACACAAAAGATGCCAAAGCGCACATAAAAAGAAATGCAATCTTGAGTCAAATAGTGGAGAGATTCGCACAAAAATGCAATAAATGAAATTGCAAAAATAATAAAAATCTCGAGTCGAATAGAGGAGAGATTTACTTCTTCCTTCCATACCACCCTTCACTCCCTTTTCTACCTAAAGGCACAATAAAAGCCTTCAGTGCCCTGAAAAACACCAGTGTCGGGTCAGATGCACACTTGTCATTCTACGGGTATCTCTGAACTCCTACAAAACTCTTTGACATGCTTGTTGTTGGAAAAAGTGAGGAGGAAGTGATATTGGAAAGCGAACTCAGGAACGAAGATATGGTAAGATGTGTTTAGTGGTCTCAGGAGGTTGAAATACTGAGTCATACTGAGTAGAAAGAAAACAATCGTGATGTGAAGATGAGGAAATCACATGACCGGAAAGTATTCATTTGGCGACTATTTCAGATTTTGTGTTACTCGAGGACGAGCAACGTTTAAGTTTGGGGTATTTTGATGAATGCATATTCATCATGGAATTCAATTACCATCTTGGGCTCATTTCGACTCAACATATCAAATTTCACTCACTAAATATCACAATATATCAAAATGTGCAAAATTACTTAATTGGTCCAATTATCATGATTTTAGCTGAATTTATGTTGAATTCATGCAGGTCTTGATAAGGTTGAACAGTCATCTAGGATCCACCTTCACTCACCCTTGGTTCTGACTAATTGATCTGACCAAACGGTTTCATCCAATCGGTCTGACCAATCGATTTCATCCATTCGGTCTCAAGATCGAATGGACATGCTCACCTCAAAACTGTTTGGAGTTGGGAATATCGAGACTGTTTGAGGAATACTGGTATGCGAGACCATTTGAGGAATACCGGTCTGTGAGACCATTTGAGGAATACCGGTCTGTGAGACCGTTTGAGGATTGCCGGTCTGCGAGACCGTTTGATGCAGCTGTGAAACTGTTTGGATAAATCACGTGCATGAGTATCGCATGCATGCTAGAACCATTTGAGTGGCTAAAGTGAAGACCGAATAAAGAAGCTACGGGCAAACTGTTTAATATTTGAAACCATTTGATAGCTTATACATGAAGACCATTTGCAAGAGTAAACCAATGAAGACTGTTTGCCTCTCTTGAATGAAGACTGTTTGTTGGATCGTGGAAATCGGCAAATCGAATGAACGAAACCGTTTGCTTAAGTAGCGGATATGCGGACTGTTTGGAGGAGGGACAACTAAACCGATTGGAAAAATTACTAACAAGACCATATGGAGAAAAATATATGCCAAACCGATTGGATAAAGCCCATGCATGAAGACTGAATGCTGCTCAAAACCGTTTGATGCTCATGCATGTAGACCATTTGCTTTTGCTGCAACATGAGACCGTTTGCTTTTTCTACGAGATTGTTTGCTCAAGCTGACCGTGAGATCGTTTTGAGGTATGTATCCAAACCGTTTTGAGCATAGGGTCATGAAGACCGAACAATACATGCATGCAGATTGAATGGAGGCAGTAAAACATGAAGACCAAATGAAGGCATCTACTACCAAACCGTTTGGGCAGTCAAACGTGAAGACTGTTTGCTCGAGCTGCATGAAGACCGTTTAAGCAATTGCATGCAAACCGAATGGAATACCAAACCGAATGGAAAAGTGGCAGCAAAACAAAACTGTTTGGTCGGTTTGTATCAAACCATATGATCACCAAACCGTTTAATAAAGTGGGTTTGCAATGAAACCGTTTGAAATAGATATTTACCAAGACCGTTTGAAGAAGATATTTAGTAAACCGTTTGGGCTGGAATCACACTAAAAATGTGAGGGCCAGTCCTGAGCCTATAAATAGGACCAGCAGGGTCCTTATTTCAGCATCAGTTCTGGGATGCCAACAGGCTGCCTGTACACAGGTCTGATCCAGTTATGTCTACACTGCCACTTCACCTGTCGTTCCTGCTGCAACTCAAGGAGACTGAGAAGTGGAGAAAGGAGGAGTGAGAAAGACTGCTCAGTCTGTCTTGGCATCTCTCGTTCTTCCATATATGCTTCGACACGATGTAGAAGACCGCATCATCTTCACCGAGCTGCGACTACCTTCTGCATCATGCTCATGGTGTATTCTTCTCTCTTTCTTATTCTTCTTATTTCTCACATCATGAGCGAGTAGTCCCTTTTCGCTGGGGTGCGGGGACTAGCCCTACTGCCCATACGAGCATGTTCTTTTGTTAAACTTTCCATGGCTATGTATATAACTTTCCATTTCATTACTAATCGTTCATACTAGTAGTTTGGTTACCTGCTTGCTTATATCTTGTTCTTCCCTATGTTGCGAGTTTTTCTATGTGCAGGGTAGGATGTCGTTTAATGAGGTCGACTCCCAAACTAGAAATAGAATGGGATTCCTTGGGGTCGTGAGTGTATGATCCGTTAGGGGACAAGCCATCTAGCCTATGGTGACGCTTCTGTGTGCCTAACGCCTGTATAGGGGGCCCACAACCTCAGTTGGATTTTGTATATTCTTTGTTAAACGTTGATGTTTGCTTGTAGATTAATCATATGATTGTTTGTCGATTAGTGCGGTTGACTCCTTGATGAGAACTTCTGATATGATTACTTGAGGTCGTAGGTGTGTATCCGGTAGGGGACGAGCCATCTAGCCTACGGTGACGCTTCTATGTGACTAACGCCTATATAGGGGGCCCACAACCTTAGTTGGATTTCTGTATCTTTAGAGCTGTAAGTGCGTGATCCAGACGGTGACGAGACATCTGATGCCTAAGGTGATGCTTACGCGAACCTAATGCCCGTATGGGGGGTTTTATAATAGCTCTATTTGGATAGTTATATCTTGCCTGAATGTTTGATGTTTGGATGTATTTGCATGAGCAGTGGTGGTGAAACCCGGTACCATCCCAGCGATTCCATATCATTAATCTAGAACAAACTTTAATTATGCTCTTTTACTTTCTTGCATTTAGTTTAATTAACCTCAACCAAATCAATAGTTTTAAATATTAGTCTTACTTGAGCTAGATTCGATTAACAAAGATTCTTAAAAACGTTGTCTCTTGGGATTCGATCCTTAACTATACTGCGATAAGACTCGTCCACTTGCGGGTGGTATTATTGCACAAGGTTTTGATAAAAGGTCAGGGATTTCAACCCCGAGTGAATTTGTTAGTGCGATAATTGCTACATCACAAACCCATTGAATTGATCAACTAAACTGTACCTCAGCAAGGACAACTAAGAATCATGATTCCATTTGGGTGATAGTGGATAGATTGACAAAGTCTGCCCATTTGACTGGTTCACCAAGTGGGTCGACTGGCCAAAAACTTCTCCAGAATCCTAAATTAAGTAGGGAGTGGATCCCCTCTAGGATCTTACCCCATGCAAGACAATATTAGAGAATTTATATTTAGTGAATTTACTACTTCAAGTTATCCTAATTTATTCCTATACCTATGACTTGTATAGCTATGTATATGACCTATAGGGGTTGTTGAGGTTTTTACCTTTGGGTTAAAGGATATAAATTAGGGTTTTAAACTCTTCCTAACTTGTTCCTTCTTATTTATTAATACACTTATGTGGTGGTGACTCAGCTATGCTAACCCTAATTACATGTACTTAGTGTCAAAAACTCTCCCTATATAAGAGTTGACACTTTAGGGGTTAACATCTAACTCTTAATTTATGGGAAACCCTAATATCCCTATAACGGTTGAATGAGCCTTTTATTCCATGTATGTCCCATGATGAGGTTGTGTGGGTAGTGTATAGTAGAAGTCAGAATTTTGGATGATGTACCTTGTAGGGGCTGGCAGAAGTTGACATCATGCAGAAGGAACCATATCTCCTATGTCATATGTTAGATATGATTTTGTGACGATTAATGCACAACATGACGTTAGCATCAATCCTTGGTCCAATCATATTGATCGCTCAATCAGTCGTTTCACGTCTGAAACGGTCAGTTTACATTTTTAAATGGTTGGTTCATTTTTGAACCAGGTGATTCATATTATGAACCGCGTGGTTCAGATTCTAGTTCAACCAATGTACAACCAACGTTGCTTGAATTATAACCTAAATTCTTTAGTAATCAAGTTTAACCATATTCATGAGTAAACACCTTTTCTACATGCATCATATATGTGTAACCCTATAGGTCCCAAATTACATTGGCAGTTAATGTCCATAACCAATTTATGACATCAGAAGCAATGAGTGGTATCTAGCAACACATGATTTCTACCCAAGTAATTGAAAAGTTGGAGAACAACTTCAACCTACAATTTGTGATTAGTGTTATAGTGATTCTATAGTCCGTATGTCTCTGGTATCTAGATTTAACTTGGGGCATGGAATCTTCATCCTCTTAGTGTTCAATCCATGTTCCTTTAACTACAGCAGACTGTATGAGATGAATGTGAGCTCACATATCACATATTGATTCACACGAGTATGGCCATACATTTCTCAATCTCTCTTATCAAGTGGCCAGTATATCAATCTCTTGTAGGAGGGAAAGATCCCATCTACATCACTCACACTCAATCCCCATGTGTCACAATGTACCTGAGCATCACCTTTATGGAAACCCTTGTTCAAGGTCATTTTGGATGATGTCAAAATACATCAAATGACATGTGATGAGTGTAGTGACTTCAGGTCTAAGAACCACAACCACCAGTATCACTATGAGAGTTGATTCTGATTACCATTCCATGGTCTCCATGTATCATTCTCAAGGTGGGTACGTCTAATACATTGTTCTTTAACATTTACCTATGTGCTTGACTTGATATCCCATGTCATGACTAATGACACTCTGCCATTAGTCAACACACAGTCTAGTCTTATGTATTAGTGTTCTCTATTTTGCTTCCACAGTAATATCAGTGTCACATCCCAATTCGCATGGTTAGTTTAATCTTAATATGAAGTTTTTCCTAAATAATAATGATTGAGGGGTCTTAATTCAAAATTCCTATAATGATTTTCTTTATACAAAATAGGATGAGAAAACTTAAGATAATTGCCAAAGTCATATTTCATTTTCAAATATGAATTATGTATATCCATTAACTCATATTAATCTCTTTCATTTTCTCTCTCATCCAAAATGGCAATAAAACTCAAAAATAGGATAAATATATGATCATGTGACTCCTTAATGAGTGAATAATGTATAACTTGAGATTGTGACTCAAGGATTATATAATAAGAGCCTCTTCAAACTATATTGCCTTTAAATGCATTAATATTAAGATTAATGGCCAAAATAGGAGTTATGGTTCGTAATGTGTACCAAAAAAAATCTAACTTCACAGGAATATTCTAGACCCTCTATTTTGCCTATGGCTAAAATTTGAACTCTTTTGACCCATGTTTGACCCTCCTAATCGAATTTCAAAGATTTGAATATAGTTGGACCAAGATTTGAATATCATTTCATTTAATGCATGCAATTAACCTATGGTTCATTTTATTTGTGTTGTCACACACTCATCATTTCAATTCCCTTCCCCCACACGCATATAATGGCTAGGGATTCATTTGAATCTAATCCTATGGATGAAAAGTTGTCATCTACCTCTGTCATTTCCGCGATACATAACCCAACATTACATTTCTCCTCCTATGGTCCCACTCTCCCTCATCATTCCACCTTTCTCAGAGATTTCTTGACCAATATTTTAGCCTTGTCTTTCCATCCCAAATGAGCCATAACTCGTTTCCTATCTCGCCCATTTGACGAAACGACCAACTAGGGATCTCCACAGCCTGTTCACCCTGAGTTTGCAGATGGTGCTACAACCATCGCTTGCATATACAAGGCATTGTAGAGCATCGCCAGACGGCAGGCACTCCTCCTCCTTCTTCAATTTCACAATATGCGCCCCTACAAGCCCAGACCTACTCATCCTTCTCCAGTGACCCAAGCTCCGCTCTGCCCTCAGACGAGCCTCCCTCCAAATTGGGTCTCTGGTGAGCATTTACAGTACCTTGTACTTATTTTTCAACCATCAGTTTGCCCTAGTTTTTCTCCAATCACTGTACCCTGTAGCCATGCCTTTAGCCATCATCGGCATTCACTGCTAGATCGAACTAGCATTCCTCTAACCTTGGCCTCGCTTGGTTTGACTCCAAGAAGCTCGTGCGGTGCTTCACCTATTGTTGACTCATGGTCTTTGTGCTTGAATTCATCACCTTAGCCTCCGACTTCTCTACCCTGTCTTGGCCATACGGAACTGAGTTCCATGCTAATGTGGGTGGTGTTTTTACAGTCGTCGACTTTGTATCAAGAAGGGGGACTCGTTTCTGTCCTTGATTTTGAGTAGGAACTAGAGATCACGACTATGGATTAGAGCCAAGATGCTCTTGTGATTTGCTTGATCCATGGCTCGTGATGGGGCAGGCAGGGAACAAACTAGGTCTCGAAATGGCCATGGTACCCTCCTCATTTCAATCAGACAATTTATGTCGCAAGGGCAACAAGGGTACTCCAGTTCCTATGTTTTCTATTTTCACAAGTTCTAATAAATAAAACGAAATGACAAGATTTCTGGGGATTAATTATTCGATTGCATGTAACACATGCCTAAGGTACTTTAGTACTTCCATGTTTAATTTTAATCAGATTAATCGTGGATTTAAATCGATGTCACTATAGGGTTTTCTAGATTCTGATTGGTCAGTTTTAGGAAATTCATAGTAAATCATAGGATGATCAGAAAAATATAAATAAATAGTAATTAGAAAGGGTTTTTCGAGAGGGATTTGATTTTATGGTTTTCAAGTTCGGATTTACCATTCCAATTTGATGTTTTATTAGAAACTCTAGTTGGACCTATGAAACCCTAACAATGTACTACATGTAATCAAGATGATCTAAGTTAATCAAGTTCTACCAGTTTAATGATAATGCACTCAAACCCTAATACACCCTAAATCAGCCTAAGATCAATACAAGGTATTGATTAATGATGTTTATGAATAGGTTCTTAGAGCCTAATCAAGTCAAGGGGAGATTGACCTAGATTTGACTCAAGGATCAAGAAGACTATCTTAGGATCTACATTGCTCCATGGTAAACGGGCCATGCTACCGAGTAGTAGTAATTATGGTTGATTGCATGTTAAGTACAAGTAGGCATTATCATTGCAAGTTTAATGTTTTAATCATGATTACTCTATGTTATTTCTTGATGACTGCTATATGTTATGTCCTATGAATAAAATGTTCATTATGATTAAAGTTATGACTAAGGACTTATGAAATTCATGTTAATAATCAAGAGGGAGCAATCCCATCATGTTAAGATATCATGTTAAGAGGGAGAAATCCCATCATGTTAAGTGCCAGAATCATGGTTATTTTAATGTTAATGTCATGTTAATGATCAAGTTGACCGGAATTGAACTAGTGTTTATATGCTTTCAAATCATGGACCTCAAGGGGTCATTAAGGGCTTTCCTAGCATCAAGGGATTTCCTAGAAATCAAGGGTTTTCCTAGCAATTATGTGCTCCTAATGGGGCATTATAGAGGGATGCATACAATTACTATTCAATTCTTTATGTTAATAATGATTTGAGAATGCTATTCAAGAATGCTTATACTCAATTCATGTCAACTTTTCCTTAAAAGTCAAATATACTTTATTTTGCTTATGTTATAATGTGCCAGTACCGTTTACTGATATGTTGTCTTCCCCCTTCGCATGGTTGGGGACGCGATGTCCCCAGGAATTGGAGCACCTAAGGACTCATAAGAAGCAAGCAAGGATTAGAAGACCTTCAAGAGCTATTTGGTGGGGTTCCATCCATACTAGGCGATCCAATTATGTTTACCTTTATAAATAGTTTTCATGTTTAGTAATGTTTACACATGTTATAGAACTCAATTGTAGTTTCTTATTCAAGAGAACATTGTATGAATCTTAATGGTGGAATATGTGTTTATTTGCTATGATTGCATAAATGTGACATCCCCCTAAAAGATGAAAGCTTCTGTTGAGTTATGTTGAATATCATAAGGAGGGGTGTTACATTAATGGCATCAGAGCAGATAAATGGATGGCCACCAATAGAGCAATTTGATTCATATGTTCTAACCCTAGGTTTATGTGACCCTTTTTTAGATGGCCCCTAAGTGAGAAGATAAGGGAAAGGATAAGGATGATGGTGCTAGCTCTTCTAGTAGGGAAAGTGGACCAACAGGGAACAATAAGCCAGCCCTAAAAGATTTGGTCCAAGCCCTCACCAATGTCTTAACCCAAGGACAACACCAGCCTAGACATCATGAGCTAACACTAGTGGATTTCCTAAAGATAAGGCCCGACTCTTTCTCAGGTGAAGGAGAGATTGATGTAGTCACCAAAGTTGAGGATTGGATTAGAGGCATGGAACATTGCTTCCGAGACATGGATTGCCCTCAACATTCTAGGGTTTGCTTTGCAACCCACATGCTCAAAGGGGCAGCCTGCATATGGTGGGAGAACTACCTAAACTCAAGGGAAGTTGAAGCACCTCCACTACGTGGGACGGATTTGTTGAAGCCTTCCAAGAGCATTATTTGTCTAAGTCTATGATTGAGAAGAAGGAGCTAGAATTTGCCAACCTGGCTCAAGTAGGTGACATGACTGTTACCCAGTACGCCATGAAGTTCAGGGTCCTCCAAAAGTATGGCTATGATTATGATGAACGTCGAAGGACAAAGAAACTCATCCAAGGACTCAAGCCCGACTTGAGTTTTGCCTTGTCACGAAGAGGTCACAGGACCCTCCATGCTACCCTAGATGCAGCCCTAGAGCTTGAAGATCACCCTAGGAAGACCTACAAGAAAGAAATTCCTCAGAAGAACAACCAATACCAGCCTCCCAACAACCCTAAGAGGAAGGTACCTGAACCTATAGTAGAAGCTGAGAAGCCCCAATGTCCAATGTGCAAGAAGAACCATGTAGGCCCATTCATGTATGGTACGGTGCAAGCTACTACTGTGGAGAAACTAGACACCTCAAGTCAAACTTCCCTAAGCTCACAAAGAAGGACCAGGACCAGAACAAGGGCCACCCTCCACCTACCAAAAGACAAGCTAGAATTTTTACTATGAAAGTAGAGAAGGAAGATGAAGAGTGATGTAATAATTAGCTTATGTTCATTTGAACCTTTTTATGAAATAAATTCACTTTTTGTGCAAATTTTATTAATGTTTTAATTATATAAAGAAGTAACAAAAATCCTAAGGTGGGTAGTACCTAGGAAATTTTGAGGACGAAATTTGTTTTAAGGTGGGTAGAATTGTCACATCCCAATTCTCATGGTTAATTTAAACTTAGTATGAAGTTTTTCCTAAATAATAATGACTGAGGGGTCTTAATTAAAAATGCCTATAATTATTGTCTTTATACAAAATAGGATGAGAAAACTTAAGATAATTGCCAAAGTCATATTTCATTTTCAAATATGAATTATGTATATCCTTTAACTCATTAATCTCTTTCATTTTCTCTCCCTTCCAAAATGAAAATAAAACACAAAAATAGGATATAGATATGATCATGTGACTCCTTAATGAGTGAATAATGTATAACTCGAAATTGTGACTCAAGGATTATATAATAAGAGCCTTTTCAAACTATATTGCCTTAAAATGCATTAATATTAAGATTAATGGCCAATATAGGAGATATGGTCCATAATGTGTACAAAAAGGACATCTAACTTCACAGGAATATTCTAGACCCTCTATTTTGCCTATGGCTAAAATTTGAACTCTTTTGACCCATGTTTGACCCTCCTAATCAAATTTCAAAGATTTGAATATAGTTGGACCAAGATTTGAATATCATTTCATTTCATGCAAGCAATTGACCTATGGTTCATTTTATTTGCACTGTCACACGCTTCTCATTTCAATACCCTTCCCTCACATGCATCTAACAGCTAGGGCTTCATCTGAATCTTATCCTACAAACAAAAAGTTGTCATATACATCTATTATTTCTGTGATACATAACCCTCGTGTACGTTTCTCCTCCTCCGATCCCACTGTCCCTCATCATTTCACCTTTCTCAGAGATTTCTTAACCATTAGTTTATCCTTGGCTTTCCATCCAAAATGAGCCATAACTCATTTCCTATCTCGCCCATTCAACGAAATGCCCAACTAGGGCTCTCCACATCATGTTCACCCCGAGTTTGTAGATGATGCTACAACCATTGCTTGCCTATACAAGGCATTGTAGAGCACCGCCAGATGGCAGGCACTCCTCCTCCTTCAATTTCACCGTCCACACCCCTAAAAGCCCAAACCTACTCATCCTTCCCTTCTCCGGTGACCCAAGCTCTGCTCTGCCCTCAGACAAGCCTCCCTCCAAATTGGATCTCCAATGAGCATTTATGGTACCTTGTACTTCTTTTTCAACCATCAGTTTGCCCTAGTTTTTCTCCAGTCATCGTACCCTATAGCCATGCCTTTAGCCATCATCGGCATTCACTGCTAGATCGAACTAGCATTCCTATAACCTTGGTATCTCTTGGTTTGACTCCGAGAAGCTCGTGTGGTGCTTCACCTACTGTTGAATCATGGTCTTTGTGCCCGAATTCATCTCCTTAGCCTCCGACCTCTCCACCCTATCTTGTCCATATGGAACTGAGTTCCAGGCTAATGTGGGTGGTGTTTTTACACTCGTCGTCTTCGTATCGAGAAGGGGGACTCGTTTCTGCCCTTGGTTTTGAGTAGGAATTATAGATCACGACTCTGGATCAGAGCCAAGATGATCTTGTGAGTTGCTTGATCCATGGCTCGATGGAGCAGGAAGGGAACAAACCAGGTCTCAAAATGACCATGGTGCCCTCTTCATTTCAATCTGATAATTTATGTCGCAAGGGCAACAAGGGTACTCCAGTTCCTATGTTTTCTATTTTCGCGAGTTCTAATAAATAAGATGAAATGACAAGATTGCCCCTAATTATTTGATTACATGTAATGTGTGCCTAAGGTACTTTAGTACTTCCATGTTTTATTTATATCGGATTAATAATGGATTTAAATCGATGTCACTATATGGTTTTCTAGATTCCGATTGGTCAGTTTTCGTAAATTCATAGTAAATCATAGGATGATTAGAAAAATACAAATAAATAGTCATTAGAAAGGGTTTTTCGAGAGGAATTCAATTTTATGGTTTTCAAGTCCTTATTTGTCATTCTAATTAAACCTTAGTTGGACCTATGAAACCCTAACAATGTATTACATGCAATCAAGATGATCTAAGTTAATCAAGTTCTACCATTTTAATGATATTGATCTATGAGCCTAACCCTAATGCAATCAAACCCTAATTCTCCCTAAATCAGCCTAAGAGCAATACAAGATATTGATTAATAATGTTTATGAACAGGTGCTTAGAGCCCAATCAAATCAAGGGGAGATTTGACCTAGATTACTCACGGATCAAGAAGACTATATTATGATCTATATTGCTCCAAGGTAAACGGGCCATGCTACTGAGCACTAGTATTTATGGTTGATTGCATGTTAAGTACAGGTAGGCATTATCATTGCAAGTTTAATGTTTTAATCATGATCACTCTATGTTATTGCTTGATGACTGCTATATGTTATGTCTTATGATTAAAATGTTCATTATGATTAAAGTTATGATTAAGGACTTATGAAATTCATGTTAATAATTAAGAGGGAGAAATCCCATCATGTTAAGATATCATGTTAAGAGGGAGAAATCCCATCATGTTAAGTGCCAGAATCATGGTTATTTTAATGTTAATGCCATGTTATTGATCAAGTTAACCGGAATTGAACTAGTGTTTATATGCTCCCAAATCATGCACCTCAAGGTGTCGTTAAGGGCTTTCCTAGCATCAAGGGCTTTCCTAGCAATCAATGGCTTTCCTAGCAATCATGTGCTCCTAATGGGGCGTTATAGAGGGATGCATACAATTACTATTCAATTCTTCATGTTAATAATGATTCAATAATGCTTATAGTCAATTCATGTCAACTTTTCCTTACATGTCAAATATACTTTATTTTGCTTATGTTATAATGTGCCAGTACCATTTACTGATATGTTTTCTTCCCCCTTCGCATGGTTGGGGACACGATGTCTCCAGGAATTGGAGCAACTAAGGACTCAGAAGAAGCAAGCAAGGATTAGAAGACCTTTAAGAGCTATCTGGTGGGGTGCCATCCATACTAGGCGATCCAATTATGTTTACCTTTATAAATAGTTTTCATGTTTAGTAATGCTTAGACATGTTATAGAACTCAATTGTAGTTTCTTATTCAAGAGAACATTGTATGAATCTTAATGGTGGATTATGTGTTTATTTGTTATGATTTCATAAATGTGACATCCCCCTAAAAGATGAAAGCTTCCGCTGAGTTTTGTTGAATATCATAAGGAGGGGTGTTACAATCAAACAAGGGACATAATAAGAATGTATGTACTCTTATCATACATATGATCTCATTGTTCAGGTCCTTAACGTGAAGACATATGTCATCAAGTAACATCATTCTTTAGACATCTACCATGTCTGTGTCATCATCTCATGATTGAGACAAACATAATACATAGAATTACCATTACAATTATCAAATTAGGTATCTAATTCCCCATTATAATCATCGTATGATTAGCTCTCTGGGCATACATACCAATAGATTCCCACTTGCACTTAGATCCAATCACTTATGAATCATCTTCCAAGTGATCTTAACATGTCCATCATGTTTCTACTATATAAGTATTTTGTAGTAGGTTAGCAACAGTTGCTTTTAGTCAGTACTTTTCAAGCATTCACATCTCCTCCTTATAAGATCTCTTGTATGAGATGGAAATGTTGTAGTATGCTATATGGGTTCCTTTGCCTAACCAGTGGCTCCATTGTGGTCACAGTATCTCTATTGCATCATCAATGGTTTAGAACCTCCCATAAGCTCATCCAAATAAACTTCTTGATCCAAACAGTATCCTCTATTGTTCATAAAACATCAAGGTACTCGGCTTCTATTATAGAATTAACTATTCTCTCTTTCTGAAAACTTTTCCAGCTTATAGTTCTATTTTAAATCAAACACAAATTTAGATTGTAATCTACTTTTTCATTTTGTAATCTTGCATCGATGTATCCCTTTAGACCCAACTCTTCCTTATTACCATAACTAAGGAACTAATCCCTTCAGTGCTTCTCAATTACCTAAGGATGTTCTTTATGTCAGTCTAGTGACTTTCACTAGGATCTGAAAGATATCCACTTATCATGTCCAATACATACAAGAGAATGGGATGAATACATAACATTGCATACATGATAGATCCAATTGTGAATGCATATGGCATCTTACTCATGCTTTCCCATTCTTCACAAGAACTAGGAGACTAGGATCTTGAGATACTAATTCCATGGGACATGGACAAATTTGCTATCATTTAGTCATGTATGTTGATCCCCTTCATCATCTTGCCAATGTATGTGCTCTTATTTAGGTCAAGAAGCCTTCTAGATCTATCTCTGTAGATCTCAATTCCTAATATATAGAAAGCTTCTCCTAATCCCTTCATAGATAAAGTGCTTCCCAACCAATTTTTAATGTATGCAGGATAAGGACATCATTACCCAACATTATGTGAAGTATAAATATGATCCGACTAAATCTTTTGTAATCACAGGTTTCATCTTCATTTTGACTAAAGTCAAACTCTTTGACTATCTTGTCAAATTGAATATTCGAGCTCTGAGATGTTTGCTTCAATCCAAATATTGAACTCTGTAGTGTATAGACTTTATTTGCAGTAATTGGATTTATAAAACCTTTAGGTTGTATCAAGCACACATCCTCTACAATATTCCTATTAAGGAATGTGGTTTTAACATCCATTTGTGAAATCTCACAATCATATTAAGCTTCAATGGCAAACATAATCTTGATGGATTTAACCATGGCAACTAGTGAAAAGATTTCATCATGTTCAACACTTTGAACTAGTTTGAAACCCTTTGCAACAATCTTCTCTTATAGGTTTGTACACTACTATCCATGTTGGTCTTATTCTTAAAGGCCCAATTGCACCCTATGAATTTTACCCTTTCAGGTGTATCCACCATGGTCATACCTTGTTGGTGTGCTAGGAGTCCATCTTTGATCCCATGGCCTCAAGCCATTTCTAATATTTTGGTGTCACAGTGGCTTCTAGATAGGTTGTTGGCTCATCACCTATGACCAAGTCACAACCTTATTGAGTTATAAGATATCATAATCTTTCAAGCTCAAGGCATGTTCTACTTGATGTATGAGGTTTTGTGTTACATAAGGAACTTGAGAATCTAAAACAACTTGTGATTCTCCTTGTTCCTATTGTACCTATTCAAGTTCAATGTTTTCATGTTTGTCTAGAACTTTTTGTGTTTTACTTATATCCTACTGATTTTTTTGGAATTAAATTCCTTTTAGGAATACGTTTGTCCTGGAAACAAACCCCTTTTATTGTCATATTTGAATATAAAAGTAGTATTCAACAAAATAACATTTATGTGAATTGTGGACAAATCCTTTTAAGAAACTATTTTCTTATATAAGCTTTCATTCATAATCCTTAAAAAAGACATATCAGGACACTTCCCATGCCATACCTCATATGGTGTCTTTTGAACCATTTTAGAAGGTACATTGTTTAGTGTAAATCATGTGCCCAAAAGAAAATTGAAAGACTAGCTAGATTTATTTATGATACATCATTATGTTTCAGGTGGAGTTCATTTTGATACATTGTCATAGACTCCCATAAAGTCTTGAAACTCTTTGTTCAAAGTATTCTCCATATTGATCATATTGAAATGTTTTTATACTTATACCAAGTTGGTTGTGTACTTCATCCATGATCTCCTGATCACTTCAAGAGATTTAGACTTGTGTTTCATTAAGTACAAACTACCATATCTACTAAGATCATCACTAAATGTAATGAGGTACTATTAACCACCTCTAGTTATTATTCTAAAAGGGTTTATATACATCAATATGTATGAGCCTTAATAGAATTCCCACTACATCTAGTGAAAGGTGTTTTGTCACATTATTCAACAAATAAGATTCGCATGTCTCTATCGGTTCAAAAACCAATAAAGTCTAGATAGTCATCTTTATGGATTCCAGAAATGCATTTCTCATTTATGTTTTGTAGACGACAATGATATAGGTATTCATTGTTTGAGTCACTGAGTCTTTTAATATGTGTTATACATATTTTTCTGTAGAAATATTGAGTAGAGATTATGAGACATAGGGCACTATATATAATATCTTATCATTTAAAACAAAATATTCATAATACTTTTATCCATACAAGATACATGATGTGTTCACTAATGGTAGGTATGTAATAGAAATTCAATAATTCTATTGCATGCCCATTACATGAGTGACAGATTTCAAATGTAGTGGCAGAAACTCTCACTCCACACACTCCTAACTTACTTCTTCTTAGGTGGTGAAGTGGAGATCTCTATCTCTTTCTTCTTCCTTAGTTCCTTTAAGTGAAAAGGACATATTCCTTTTGCACTTGCTCTTCTCCTTGTCTTGAGTGCAGAAGATTTGGTCATCAGCATAGCCTAATAACATTTCTTGGCCTTTCCTTTGTCCTCATACTCCCCTTTGTTGATAACCATCACTGGGTTTGTCCTTCTTCATGTGTGCTTTAGCATTATGCCAAGAAATTCAGATACTAGTTTGTCCAAGTCACTCAAGTAATATCACTCAATAAAATATCTATATGGTCTAGGCAAAGATTGTAGAATCATATCCATGGTCAACGCTCGACCTAAAGGAAATCCCATTCTCTTTAGATGTTCCACATTCCCAATCACATTGAGAAAATGGGGATGTACTGGATCTCCTATGTCAGTTTGCACTCATATAGCTCTTTGGAAGCATTATACCTTTCTTGATTTACATGATTCTTAAGATGTGTTACCGTCTCAAGAATGTCCATGTATTCATTTTATTTATTCAACTCATAAATCATACAGCTCAGTATTAGATTTTTTATGTTTGTGACATCATTGGTATATTTCAAGTAAGCATCAATTTCAGTCTTGGCCACATTTGGAGTGGTTTCCTCTGGCACTGGTGTTTCAAGGACATAGAGCTTAAGCTCATGATTGAGAAAATCTCTCAAAGTCCTGAACTAGTTAGAAAATTATCCCATTTAGTTTGTCCTTTTCAAGGACAGATCGCAATGATAGTGTGTTTTCCATTCAATATTAATTAGGCCTTTAATTGATTATTTCTCCCACTATTTTGTTCAAATTGATATCCCTCACTACCAAATCAAAATATTGCAGCGTACAACCTTCTAGTAAGTCAAGATCCAAAATAATTAAGTCAATACAGAGCCAACGGTGGTGCTCATAACCAATTATTAAGGTAGGAAATTCTTGAATAGATGGTATGTGCAACTCCTTGCCATAGTATATATGTATGCTTCTAGGAACTTAATCCTATTAAAGTCACCTAGTTAAGCCTGACACAAAAGTTAGCACAATAGAAATGCACCATGTTAAGATAGACCCACATAACTACCATCACACTTCCTCAAGATAGATAGATCACCACGCTAGGGCGTGCCCACGCTTAGTCGATCATGATTTTCATGTGTATTGCTTATGGAAAGCATCGTAGACTTATTGTATGTTAAGAGATTATACATATATATATATATATATATATATCCAATCACAATATACTTATAGTATGTTCCATATACATGCTATATCCACAAACAAAAAACTTGCAATCAAAAAGATATGACAAATGGTTATGGACATACTCATGCAATTATTTGGAGCCACAAACAATTGCTAGCACCTTAGGTCATACATCTTATGTAGCAAGTTGTACTAGATAACTTTTACTAGCCCAGTCGATCGTCTGAACCCTTCAATCGATCAGTTAGCCTTTAGGTCGATCGGTTGGCTCCTCCTGTCTATTGGCCTCCTCAGTCCTCCACTCAATCGACTCAACCCATGCAGAACATTGAAGTTAAAACTATCATATTCCATATTACATCATAAAAGGTAAATCCCGAGTTACATTCGAGGGGAATATAGGAGAAAGATCATTAATTTACATTTGTAAAGGAGGGGAGAGGCTCAATATGCAAATCGAGTAACAATAGGAAAGTAAACCAAAAAAACATGCACACACATCCACAGGGGTTTTGGCTATTACCAAGCATACATCCACTATCAAAACGTTGTTAGGACGATGTGTATAGATTACATATATATATCATAATATATATATTGGGATTGTATGTGGTATTCAATTGTATATGCGCATTAATAATTTTTAATATTCACATTGTATGCACCAAAATAAATATGATCATATCAATTAAATTCAAATACATCATAAATTGACGTGGCTTTGGTACCACTATTGGGGAACATGGACGATAGAGAAGGCAGTGCAAATAAAAAAGTGTGTCCTTATTCCTAGATCAAGGAATCACATCAACAAAAAAAATGTGTCCTTATTCCTAGATCAAGGAATCGCATCAACAACATTGTATCTAGGAAAGGGGTAGCAAAATATATACCTGGTCCAGGAGCAAGTCCAGAGACTACTCTTGCTTGGTGATATATACTCTTTGCAAGATGCACACTGACAACTGGTGACAACGGCCTCCTGGTCCAACACCACAGGCAGTGGTGGTTGTTGTCCTCCTAGTATGGCAACGGTTGTTGTCCTCCTATCATGGCGGAAATAGTCTTCATGCCTCTATGTGGTCCACACGAACCACCAGGAACTCCACATTGTGCTACCAGAGCTAACAAGGAGTTGTCCATGTGAACGTCAGTGTGATAATGTTGACTTGCTCACCCTTGTTGTCTCTCCCTTTTATGAGTAAGACTTGCTCGGGCTCTCTAGTTACAAAAACTATGAGAGGACAACAATTGTCAGAGTTTGTTGTTGTGTCTTATGAAAGCATTAACTACACCCCATGTTTATAGGATGTCATGGGATAGGTTCCCAGATCAATAAGGAGTCAAAGAGACGGCTTTTCATGAAATTGTGGCTGCTGCAAATCATGAAACGGCCGTTTCACTTTTAAAACGGTCATTTTGTATGTGAATCAGTTGTCTCAACACTTGAACTAGTCAGTTCACATGTGAACCGGGCAATTCACATTTGAGTTGGTTGGTTCACCATATTTCCTATTTACAAACAAATTGGCTTTCAATGTGACGATTATTACACAACATGATGTTAGCATAAATCCTTGATGCAATCATACTGATCGCTCAATCGTTCCTTTCACATTTGAAATAGTTGATTCACATTTTGAAATGGTCAGTTCATTTCAAAATGGACGATTCATATTTTGAACCTGATGGTTTATTTCTGAACTGGTCAGTTCAAATTCCAATTCAATTGATGTACGACCAATGTCATTTAAATTGAATACCTAAACACATTACTAATCATGTTAAACCATATTCAAGATTAAACCCTTTTTCAGGTACATCCTATGTGTGTGACCCTATAGGTCCCAATTTACATTGGTAGTGAATGTCTATAACCAATTTATGGCATCACATGCAATGAGCGGTATCTAGAAACACATCATTGCAACCCAGCTAATTGAAAAGTTGGAGAACAACTTCAACCTATAATATGTGATCAGTGTTATAGTGATTGTATAGTTCCTTTGTCTCTAGTATCTAGATTGAACTCGAGACATGGAACTGTCATCCTCTCAATGTTCAATCCACATTCCTTAAACTAAATCATATTGTATGAGATGCATGTGAGCTCACATATCACATATTGAGTCACACTAGTATGGCCATACATTTCTCAATCTCGCTTATCAAGTGGTCAGGATATCAATCTCATGTAGGAGGGACAAATCTCATCCATCACTTACACTTAATCCTCGTGTGTCACAACGTACTCAATCATGACCTTTCTGGCAACCCTTATTCAAGGTCATGTTGGATGATGCCAAAAAACATTCAAAATGACATTTGATGAGTGTAGTGACTTCAGGTCTAAGAACCACAATAACTAGTATCACTATGAGAGTTCACTCTGAGTACCGTTCCATGACCTACATGTATCACTCTCAAGGTGGGACTGTCTAATACATTGTTCTCTATCATGTACGTATGTGCTTGAGCTTGATATCCCATATCATGACTAATGAGACTTTGTCATCAGTCAACACACTCTAGTCTTATGTATTATTGTTGTCTATTTTTCTTCCACAATAATATCTGACTAGGGACATAACAAGAATGTATCTAGTTTTATCATACATATGATCGCATAGTTTAGGTCCTCAACCTAAAGACATATGTCATAGAGTAACATCATTCTTTATACATATACCATGTTTGTTTCATCGTCTCATGATTGAGACAATCATAATGGACAGAATTACCTTTACAATTATCAAATCAGGTATCTAATGTTCCATTACAATCATCGTAATGATTGGCTCTCTAGGCATAAATAACAACATAAATATGGTTAGTATAATGTGTTTTACAGCTAAATCCAGATCTTATATCTTAACCCTAGTCTGCACATTAGATAATATATGACGGCTTAGTTGTAGGACACAAGATGATTAGTTCACCATGGTAAAATCTATAAAGGTACTCATCCTTAAGAGATAGTTGTAATATTGAAAGCCAAACGAGAACCTTTATACTTCTCATAATATTCAAATGTGTTCACATGCATTATTTAGAGTAAAAAAGAAAATATATAATTATAATAATATAATAATGATAACAATTAGGATGATATAATAATATAATAATGATAACACAATAGGGAGTGGTATGTTGTGGGGTCATAGATTAGGGAGAGGTTAGAACCCTAAATGTGCGGGAATGAGAGAGGGAGAGATCCATAGTCATAAGGGATGACTACTTATGTGTGTTGTTGCACACAAAAAATCACTAGGAAAAGTCCTAGAGTTTAACCTTCTAATGTGTTGTTAACTTGATTCAACCAACAAATTAACTCTTAGTATAGTAAGATATTGATCCCAAGAGGCATAAAAAAGGATGGTTTAAGTTCAAAATCCAATCTTGGGAACAAGAAAGTATGTTCCGGTTGCGAGAGTTCGATTAAAGACTAAGAAAGCAAAAATTGTGAAATAAACTTAACTACCTGTTGATAAAGAGAACTTAGGATCTGGGGAATCACCACCAAAGACAAGCCTTCACTCGAAGAATCAACTCCTAGATTTCAATGATTAATTTAGGTCCTTGTGGATTTGGAACCTTTTGGAAAATCTCACAATGGTCAGACTTGCTGCAAACCCGTTGATCTTGACGTTTGTGGATCCTTGTTTGACCATCCAACATGTCCATGTCTGAGATATCATTGAGAGACATGTGCATTTCATTCTGACATTCTAACTCGTAGGATGGGTGATCACGTCGCCATAAGTTATAACAAATGAATCAAAAAAGTAGAACGATCATAAAATTATGAAGAAATCATGGGTTTGTTCTAGTGAGGATCTGAGATCTCAGAACACTTAAAAGAATATAATCATTCTCCTGAAAAATAAGTACTATATCATAAGGATAAAAATATGATAATTGCAATTAAGGGATTATGGGTTTGTTCTTGTGGGGATCCGAGATAACATCACCCTAGAAGAATATATCAACTTACCCAACAATCACAAAAGAGGTGGAAGGAAAACAACCTTTCATTGAATTAAGAGAGTCGATTACATGGAATGATAGTGGTACATGGGGCTAGTCCCCATGCCCCAAAAGAAACTACTCAAATAAAATATAAGGAATAAGATTACAAGAAATCCTACAAGAAGTGATGCAAGCTACGATAGGAGAAGAGATATAAAAAGTGAATTCCTTTGTCTTTGGAATCCCCCTCCTTTTATAGGAATTAAGGAGGGGCAAAGCCCCTAAAATAAAGCTTCTTGGTGGTGACAGGCACTTGATCTAATTTGACTAAAGTTTGACTATAATAATGGCCTTTTTTGTTTGACTTGTGACTGGATATGGGAGGAAATTGGTCGATTTGTAATCTAAACCAGTCGAATCCTAAGTGAACTGGTCGACTCGTGTCTGAACCATTTGACTTGTGAGATTGGACCCAGACGGCTGCTTGATCTACTTTGACCAAAGTTTGACTACAATAATGGCCTTCTTAATCGAATTTTAACTGGATCTGGGTGCGAGTTGGTCGACTCAGATCTTATTCAATCACTTTAATGTCAGTGTCAGTTTGATGAACCCTAGAATGGTTGTTGGTGGTAACAACTTGGATGAGTATGGGTGTGAATCGGTCGATTCGTGATCTGAACTAGTCGACTCGTATCTGAACCGATTGACTCGTGTTTGAATCCGTCGACTCGTGAGACTGGTTCTGAGCATATTTGGTCATTTCACTACAAAAGTTAGCCAAAACTAGTGAAAATTCCAAATCAAAGGGAGAAAATCTAAACTAGATAAATTAACTTTAAAACTAAATAATAATAATGAAATGGTCTTAAAAAGAGATCTAAAATATGCAATTATGATTGATAAATATGAATTTATCAACTACTCTAGTGGTATCAAGCACAGTGAATAAGAAGTGGATCCCTAAGGTATATCCTAGGAAGTTGTTATCTGAGGAAAAATGTTACTTCCTACACATCTAAGTGGGATGATGAGTTATGGGAGTCAGCCCATTCTACCTATCTTCCTCCCTGTCAATCTCACTCTAAAGAAGCTCTAGAGATTCCATCTTTTGGTCCTTCAGTGCATGATGACTGGTTTAAGGTTATCCACAATGGACGCAGTGAGATTGATGTTGCTTTCATCCAATTTATAGAGACAAAGTTGTGGGATAGTGTGAAATATGTGAAGATCTACAATCATTATAGTAATCCCCATATTTAATCAACTATATCTCAATTTGTTACATAGATAAGAAAGTCTACATGATAGATGCAAGGTTGGATTCAAATATAACGGAAGCCTAGTGGCATATTTGAAATAGTGGTTGAGGAAAAAGGATTTACTGTTAAGGAGCCAACATCGAGGGAGGGGGATCAGCTATGGGATGAATCTCCATGGGTGATGGATGGAGTTCTAATCATTATATAGGCTTGGGAACCTAGTCCAGTTCTTTCCCCTTTATCCTTCTTGTTTTCTCCTATCTAGTTGAAGGTGAAGAACCCCAGCAATGCCTGGACTATGGAATACCTAGCTGGAGTGGCTAGTACCTTAGGTAGACCCCTTGACTTCAAGAATTCTAGCCTCACAACATGGTGTTTGGATGAATCTAAGATCTTCTATGAATATAAGGCGTCAAATTCTATACCTAAAGTTGTCTTAGTTGAGAATGACAGAGACAAAGCTTATGAAGGTTGAATGTGAATCTAAGCCAAGTGTTTGTGTAGGTTGGAAGTTTTTGGGGAACTATGACATCCCCAGATTTTTTAAAACTTAATGTGATGTGTGACGTAAATTGAAATCACACCTCAGTGAGAATCTCAATTTAAAATACCCCATACTAGGCTAAGAAGAAGAAAATCAGAGGAAGTCAAAAGGAAACAATAGTATCACATGCACATGAACAATAATAAAACCATACAAAATATGTCCATCATTCAACATATAATTACAACATGAATCGTTACAACATTTGATATTACATATTGAATAGAAAACTTCTACATGTACATATACTACCACTAAACAACAGGATCTTAAGACAACAGATCCACCTGTAGCTCACCACACAACTCTCGGCTATCCTGGTCTTCAAGAGTATATAGACACATTACCTAAACAAAAGATTACATGTGGTACCCGTCAGCACAATATTCAAGAATATTGTACTGAGTACGCCTACTATCTTTTATATACCTATCATTACTAAGCATGGCAATAACATAAAACTAAAACTTGGCAGAAATAAACAAATATAAGAAAAGAATACTTGAACAGTGATATGTTTGTTAAAAAAAGAGAACATATGTTTTAAGATCATTTTCCATTATATGCTTGTGCATCTGCTTACCAAAGGGATAGATGCTTTCAGGCCTTATGATCGGCTTACCAAAGAGACAGATCATTGTACATGTGATATGCTTACCAAAGAGATAGATCACTCATTATCACTATGCTTACCAAAGAGATATAGTGCTTTCATATAATGGAACATATATATTATGTTTCTGTGTTCATAACAAAAAGTATGGTAAAACAAGCAACATGTCATACAAGAACAATCATTTCATCCAAAATCATATGCCGAGTATTTTACTACACATATAACACAAGAGTATTGTATAATAAGCCAAGTAAGAGGTAATGGCGGACCTTGAAAAGAGATAACCTAAACCACATTTCTGATGTCAACTATATCCTTGCTCAACCCTGATCAAGATAAGATCATATACTATCATCTGATTCTCATCATCTTAACCCTAGTTATCTCCATTTTAGGGTTTAGCTTGGTTCATTAGGATATTTCCATCACTACTTGCATTATTGTCTTAGAATTATCTTATTGATGTTATTTTCCAATAATGTTACAGATTAGGATTCATCATCTGAATATTAGTTTCCATAGTATTTTATGCACATATTAACCCTAGGTTACATTCACTAGTCAAATTAGGGTTACAAAACATGTATTAAGGGTCATCTTCATATAACATGAATTTTTTGCATTTAATTGATATCAAACTTACATATTAGCTTCCAGTTATTGACATGTGCTTACTCTATAATTTTATAGGGTTTCTTGAGCATCTTTGTAATTATTGCACATTAATTAGGGTTATTAGCCCTAATTATCCACAATAAGAAAATTACCTTATTTTGTGTACTGACATCAGATTCATTGTAAACATCATTATGAATTTATTGATATATTATCATAATTTTAGACGACCATCGTTTGATATTTTTATCAATGAAACAAGTCTAACACATCTTGCATTATATAACTGTGATTTAAGCATAAAAAGACTGATATGATAGTTCCATGTTGTTCTACTGATTTTTCTGAGAATTTTAGTACTTTATTTGTATTTTTCTGACATATGGTCTATTTACTATGGATTATTGAATATCAACATATTTCTGAGAATATTACCTTTTTGGACCACTCAGAAAGAGTCACATCACATGGCCCTGAGGAGGGTGCGACTCCACTTGCTGGTGGTTTGTTGTGAGTCGGTCGGTTCTCTTGGTCTGGGCCTGGTTCAGGGTTGCGGACCCAGTTTTCTTTGTTGGACCGGTCAGTTCTATCTGTGGACCCAGTCTGGCCTTCCTTTTTTTCTTTCTTCATTTCTCATGAACACGACCCCGCCTGGGTCCTGTGCGAGTGCCTCCGTCGTGACAGGGAGTTCCCCAACCTACACGATGTACCTCAAGTCTAGTAGATCTGAGGTGGCTCCCTCCACGCCTCCAGCATGGTGCCCTGACGTCGGACACCGCTTCTCATCTGGTCCAGTTCCGCCGTCGAGCTCTTTGCGGCTCCTCCGGGGCTCTAGGAACTCGCCGACTCTATGGGGAAGATCCACGGCTGGAGATTGTTACCCAATACCTTCGTTTGAGTTTCCCCAGTGAGCCTCCAGCTTCGTGTCCTCTGTTGTGTCTCTCACTTCTTTAGTTGTCACAAGATCTCTATCTGCCCTCTCAACGCTGGCATGCGTTCTTAGGCCCTTTAATCTGGGCGCCGCCATGAGCCTCTTCTCTGTCAAGCACTAGCTATTTCTATTGTCCACCCCAACATCTTCTAATGACTCCTCAGGTTGCGTGAAGGCTATGTGGACCTATTCGGCGATGCTCGAGTCTCCTGATTTGGTTCTAGAGTTCATCATTATCAACTGTCGTGGTAGGGAAAATAAGGGTATTCTCCCCCGCTCACGTTGTGACTGGAAATAGAATAAGATGTGTCGCGCCACTTCAGCAACTGCACTACTGGTTTCAACCTGGTATAAGCAATCAATAGCCTCCTCCATACCCCTCCTCTTCGGTCTTATTCTTTGATTTCATCTTCTCCGTCCCACCAGCCCACCAGCACTCTGCGGTGAGAAGCATGAAGGATAAGGAGGTGAGAACTCCCTCATCTCACCAGAAAAGAGATCAAAAGTTGGTCTACAAAATTGTCTCATCAGGTGGAGGATAAATGCTCGGTTAGAGTTAGTTTCCTCCTCTTAGACCACGTCCTCCATGCCACCATGCCGTGGACGTTCACCACCATATCTATGGTATAACTGATGCAAAAGACAAGTCCACATCCGTTCGATCAGGCCATCTAAGGGGTCACAACAAGACAACAAAGGAGCAGATCTGTGGCTACCACTTACACACCAACTGCATGACACCTAGCTAATTGGAAACATAGATAAGAAATATACAAACCTTGTTCCATCATCTATTGATGTGTACATTATTTAACATATTAAACCAACGAGAAGGAACCTCTAGAACCCATCAAATTTTATTCATAGACTCCTCTCCATATGATCAGCCATCAAAATCACGTTGAGATCCAAAAGTCCATTTCATCCTCTAATCTTGTAATTATCTTCATAAGCACACGTAATAGGGAAATATGGCATCATCACCATGTTGATATGTAAACGCAAAACTCATCATAAAGACAATATGCACGAATCTAGTTATCCAAATAAGCATCCAAGAACCTTAAAAGTTCACTCCATAACATCCTACATACCTTAAAAGAAATTTCGTCCTCGAAATTAAGTCAAAATTTAGTCATTCATGTCATATACATCTTAAAAGAAATTTTGTCGTCAAAAGTAAGCCATTCTATTATTTCAGGAAAAGCAAAAGGTCTTCTTCCATATATGTCACTATTCTAGGTGCAACATATCTAAAAACAAAGCCCCATAATCATATTCAAACCACTATTAGGAGGTTTTAAAATACCCAGGGTGAAACACCCCTTCACAAAAGATTGAATCAAGGGTTTAGAAATTCTAGTTATGTCATTATGCATCTCATATGTTAGGGTTGCATCCTTATCTTTACCCCTGCATTAGGGCTCTCACATCATATTACCATGTTCTAAAGGAGTTAACTAAAGTTAGCCAATTATATCAAGGTGTCATCAACATTTTATTGAGCTAATTGTTAGAACATGTTCAGATTAACTGTCAAACTATATTTTTCATCTTTATTAAGCACTAAGACTAACACCTTATGTAACATGTTTCATTCATATGATCTTATTATGTTGCTCATAATAATTTGCAACATTTACTAGTGATTTCATCACAAGATTAGATTATCACATTATCATCATTATTCATGTATATGGTTAACCAGTTACGCATAGAGAGTTATTAATCATCACTAGATTTTCATCATGAGATTATCCAACTATTAACATTATCATATTTCACACATATGGCTAGCAAACTAATAGATTTCTATGTCAAAACACCACTAGGGTTTTCTAATCTTATTGTGTCCTCATACATTATCTCGAGATTAAATCATGAATATATATATTATATCATGGTTGTGCTACACAAACTTATATGAGTGGGTTGTTAAACATATATCAAAACTTCACCTCGTCCAACTAAGGTTCTCTTGACCCACATCATGAGGGTAGTGTCATGCTTAGTCTCTCTGAGCTAACTCAACTCTATGAGTGTCTCATATGCATATACTTTATCTTTCCTCTCTTAGTCTAGGGTTCTCAGATTACCTCGTCGGCACTAGTGATAGCTTTATAAGCTCTATCCAACTAAGTAAAAACCAAATCACGATATGATATTCTCTTTTCATAGATCTCTAACCATAAAAATTAACTATATCTCATATCTCTCTTACATGTACGCCACTAAAGTCCTATAATGAACCACCAACCTGAACTTGAAGCTTCACAAAAACTAACACAGTTACCTCCTCTAGGATCTTGGGACTCTCCCTCCCTCGCCCAGATGGTAGGTCCTCATATCCATGTTCAGATACTCATATATAGCCATCCTCTCTCTGACTCTAGGGTTTGGTCCCCTCAAGGACATCTAGGGTTCAACAAGTCTATAGGAATCATGCATAAAGAAACTCAACTTATTCACTCAGGAGTAGTCTAGTTTAGGACATATCATAACACATATTGTCATAATTATGATATCTTGGAGTTTAGGTTCTCTGACCTTCTCCCTCTGGGTATCACTCTCTCTAGAGTCAACTCTATAACTGGTCCCAACACTAGAGGTCCTCCTTCGTAAAAGAATTTGAGGCTCTTGTTGATTCACAACCTTATCTTCACTTAACATTCTTAACTCATAAAAACCTACGTACTTGCATCATCAAGGTTACTTTGTGTCATCAAAACTAACTCAGATCCTCAAAACCAACTTATATCACATATCAAACTAAGATCATATCACCTAAACTCGTTCTAGCCATTATATATTCTAACAAGGCTCTAGACATCTAATCTAGAACTATTCTCTCTTCTAGACTGATGTCGTACACTTTCACTTAGGTTGCATGACCACCTCCTACTCATACATGTGTGGTGATACATTTTTATAATACTTACATATATAATAAAATATTACATAGTTTTTCTTCGATAAAATATGCGTCAGAGAAAACTATTCGAGGTTTGATCCAATTGGAATCAAAAACCAAATCCACAAAATGAGTGTCCCACATATATTAGAGAGTTTAGTGGCATGTCACCTAGTAAAAAGGGTAAGAACATCGTGTAGACTAGTGTAGCTAATCTAGACAACAAGCGCCATATGTCTAGGGTTTCTCTTCCCTTGATACACGTCATTTCCAAATAATGCAACATCCCATACCGTTGTACTATAAGGAAAGAACAACATCTAAGGACTTGCTATACAAAAAGCACCAGTCTAGACCTAGTTCTCAGACATCTAGGTGCTAACCTAGAGGCTAGGTCAGATCTAGTCTCTAAAAGATAACCAATCTAACCCTAAAGATTTTCAAGTTTAAGGTTTTCTTTAGTTTGAGTTGCATAACGAGAAAATGTCAGACTTTGCTATTGTTCATGCTCTGATACCACCTGTGACATCCCCGAATTTTCTAAATCTTAATTTGATGGTTGACGTCCAAATTGAAACCTCACCTCAATGAGAATCTCAATTTGAAAAACCCCACGCTAGGTTAAGAAGAAGAAAATTAGAGGAAGTCAAAAGGAAACAACAGTAGCACATGCACATGAACAATAATAAAATCATACAACATATGTTCACCATTTAACATATAATTACAACATGAATTCTTACACCATTTTATATTACATATTGAACAACAAACTTCTACATGTACATGTACTACCACTAAACAATGGGATCTTAAGACAACAGGTCCACATGTACATCAGCTCGCCACACAACTCTCAACTATCCTAGTCTTCAAGTGCATATAGACACATCACCTAAATAAAAGATTACATGTGGTACATGTTAGCACAATATTTAAGAATGTTGTACTGAGTACTCCTACGTGTCTTTTATATACCTATCATTACTAAGCTTGGCAATAAGATAAAACTAGAACTTGGCAGCAAAAAAAATATAAGAAAAGCATACTTGAACACTGATATATTTATTAAAAAAAGAGAACACATGTTTTGAGCTCATTTTCCATTATATGCTCGTGGATCTGCCTACCAAAGGGATAGATCTGGCCTTATGATCTACTTACCAAAGAGATAGATCATTGTACATGTGATCTACTTACCAAAGAGATAGATCACTCATTAGCACTATGCTTACCAAAGAGATATGCTGCTTTTAAATAATGGAACATATATATTTTGTTTCGTGTGTTCATAAAAATAAGTATGGTAAAATAAGCAACATATCATACAAGAACAATCATTTCATCCAATATCATATGCCAAGTATTTTACTACACATATAACACAAGCATATTGTATAATAAGCCAAGTAAGAGGTAATGGTGTACCTGATAACACCAAATTTTGTGATGTTTTTTATCCTTATTTTGTTATCAAAACTACCCTTTTAAATTGTTTTCCTCTCTTTTTATATGTATTTTTGCAATAACGGGCCACACTATGCTCTTAACTCAATATCTCCATCTTTTGTAGAGTTTTCCTCCATTTTTTGATACATTTATCATCAATAAGGTCGTCCCGGCCCACAAACAAGTTCCACTTGCATCGGCCTTCCAGAAGGCCGGTACGCTCACTGCCCGACAGGGTAACGCAATACACCGACGTGCGACATGAGGATGCCGCGCAAGAAGGAACTAACGGGCGATACTGATATCGGTCGTCCACCGACTCTGTGATAATAAGAGCTAAAGAAGGACACGTGGCGCCCTAAGCACCATAACTTTCCCAACCGCTGCCAATAAATAGCAGCTACAAGAAGCCGAAAAGACAGGTGGGAACATGTCGGAACCCCACGCAACTCACCTCAGGAAAGCTGCGAAGAGCTAGTGTATCGTGCCTCAGTGCTTGTGCTGGGCGATTCTAGTTGAGCACTTCCCCATCCCGAGAGGGGGGAAATGGTTCACTTAGGGTCGTCCCGGGCAACACTGCAGGTCGATATCGGCCGACATGGATCTCCGACATAAGTTATCGATACTAGAAGCATCGCTCTAGCCCGGCACGATACCGAACCCCGATATGCATCGCCTGTCACGGCGTGTCGCCCGAGAGGGTGCCGCCCAGCATGAGCGTATCGGGCCAGGATTCTCGCACGATACAGTCCGCCCGTCACGGTGTGTCGCCTGAGAGGGTGTGCCACCCGACACGGTTGTATCGGGCTAGGCTCCTGACCGATATCGGGCTGGAGGGTCCGCTGTAGTCTGTCGTCCTTCTATATCAAGAAGGCGACATTTACCTTTATCATTTCAGTCATTTATTTCTTTTACTTATGTAATGTAATCAAACATTTATATGATTAATGGAAATAGAAGAGTTTAATTAGTTGCTGCCTTATGCTTGGTACTTTTATTGGATGATCGCTATGTTTGACATCTGAACTCTAGCTTGTACAGTTGGATCGCGTTTCAATTAGCTACATAATCGTGTTTTCCCGTTGCAACAGCCTTGAGAGAGGTGTTGTGGCTCTAGTGTTTGATCCGATTCTGGAGTACGAGAGTGCCCAGAATCAGAGCTGCTTTAGTAACCTTTCCACTCTAACTTAAGTCCAGCAACCTCGAGAGGGGTGTTGATCCTTGGTTAGAGGTACCCGCTTCGAGAGGAGGGGTGCAGGATGTTTCTGCTGCCGCTTGTTTTACCAAAGTTTTCTCCTTCGTACCTCGCTATAGCATTAGTGTTACCTCTCTGTTTCCGTTGCATGGAAACCCCAAAAAAATTGACAAATGCTTAAAACCTTGATTTTCCTCGTAGCTCCAGTTGGAGATAGATTTCTTTTGTTTTATCGATCTTATTCTGTTATTCCCCTTTGGGAATTATATCATCTCTTTACCCTTGTCGGAGTGTAATGTGTAGATTCAGCGTTCTCAACACTACCACCCTTGTCCCTGTGTTCGACCCCGTCTATCTACTTCGACCCTGTGAACAAAGTTGCGAGGGCCTAGAAGGTTTCGGGTTATAAATGAAAAAGCTCGACTACCTCAAATCCGCCTCCAATTTTAGGACGCGCGATTTAGGCCGGTCAGTACCTTGAAAAGAGATAACCTAAATCACATTCCTGATGTCAACTATATCCTTGGTCAACCCTGATCAAGACAAGATCATATACTATCATCAGATTCTCATCAGCTTAACCCTAGTTATCTCCATTTTAGGGTTTAGCTTGGTTCATTAGGATATTTCCATCACTACTTGCATTATTGTCTTAGAATTATCTTACTGATGTTATTTTCCAATTATGTTACAGATTAGGATTCATCATTTTAACATTAGTTTCCATAGTATTTTATGCACATATTAACCCTAGGTTACATTCACTAGTGAAATTAGAGTCACAAAACATGTATTAAGAGTTATCTTCATATAACAAGAGTTTTTTGCATTTAACTAATATCAAACTTACATATTAGCTTCCAGTTACTTACATGAGCTTACTTCATAATTTTCAAGGTTTCTTGAGCATCTTTGTAATTATTGCACATTAATTAGGGTTATTAGCCCTAATTAGCCACAATAAGAAAATTACATGATTTTGTGTACCAACATTACAATTACTGACATCAGATTCATTGTAAACATCATTATGAATTTATTGATATATTATCATAATTTTAGACGACCATCGTTTGATATTTTCATCAATGAAACAAGTATAACACATCTTGCATTATATCAATGTGATTTAAGCATAAAAAGACTGATATGATAGTTCCATGTTGTTCTACTGATTTTTCTGAGAATTTTAGTACTTTATTTGTATTTTTCTAACATATGGTCTATTGACTATGGATTATTGAATAACAACATATTTCTGAGAATATTACCTTTTTGGACCACTCAGAATGTGTCACATCACATGGCCCTGAGGAGGGTGCGACTCCACTTGCTGGTGGTTTGTTGTGAGCCGGTCGGTTCTCTTGGTCTGGGCCTGGTTCAGGGTTGCGGACCCAGTTTTCTTTGTTGGACCGGTCAGTTCTGTCTGTGGACCCGGTCTGGCCTTCCTTTTTTCTTTCTTCATTTCTCACGAACACGAGCCTGCATGGGTCCTGTGCGAGCGCCTCCGTCGCGACAGGGAGTTCCCCAACCTACATGATGTACCTCAAGTCTAGTAGATCTGAGGTGGCTCCCTCCACACCTCCAGCATGGTGCCCTGACGTCGGACACCGCTTCTCATCTGGTCCAGTGCCGCCGTCGAGCTCTTTGTGGCTCCTCTGGGGCTCTAGGAACTCGCCGACTCTATGGGGAAGATCCACGCTGGAGATTGTTACCCAATACCTTCGTTTGAGTTTCCCCAGTGAGCCTCCAGGTTCGTGTCCTCTGTTGTGTCTCCCACTTCTTCGGTTGTCACAAGATCTCTATCTGCCCTCTCAACGCTGGCATGCGTTCTTAGGCCCTTTAATCTGGGCGCCGCCATGAGCCTCTTCTCTATCAAGTACTAGCTATTTCTATTGTCCACCCCAACATCTTCTAACGACTCCTCAGGTTGCGTGAAGGCTATGTGGACCTATTCGACGATGCTCGAGTCTCCTGATTTGGTTCTAGAGTTCATCATTATCAACTGTCGTGGTAGGGAAAATAAGGGTATTCGCCCCCGCTCACATCGTGACTGGAAATAGAAGAAGATGTGTCACGCCACTTCAGTAACTGCACTACTGGTTTCAACCTGGTATAAGCAATCAACAGCCTCCTCCATACCCCTCCTCTTCGGTCTTATTCTTTGATTTCATCTTCTCCGTCCCACCAGCCCACCAACACTCTGCGGTGAGAAGCAGGAAGGATGAGGAGGTGAGAACTCCCTCATCTCACCAGAAAAGAGATCAAAAGTTGGTCTAAAAAATGTCTCATCAGGTGCAGGATAAATGCTCGGTTAGAGTTAGTTTCCTCCTCTTAGACCACGTCCTCCATGCCACCATGTCGTGGACGTTCACCACCATATCTATGGTATAACTGATGCAAAAGACAAGTCCACATCCATTCGATCAGGCCATCTAAGGGGTCACAACAAGACAACAAAGGAGCAGATCTGTGGCTACCACTTACACACCAACTGCATGACACCTAGCTAATTGGAAACTTTGATAAGGAATATACAAGCCTTGTTCCATCATCTATTGATGTGTACATTATTTAACATATTAAACCAACGATAAGGAACCTCTAGAACCCATCAAATTTTATTCATAGACTCCTCTCCATATGATCAGCCATCAAAATCACGTTGAGATCCAAAAGTCCATTTAATCCACTAATCTTGTAATTATCTTCATAAGCACACGTAATAGGGCAATATGGCATCATCACCATGTTGATATGTAAACGCAAAACTCATCATAAAGACAATATGCACGAATCTAGTTATCCAAATAAGCATCCAAGAACCTTAAAAGTTCACTCCATAACATCCTACATACCTTAAAAGAAATTTTGTCCTCGAATTTAAGTCAAAATTTAGTCCTTCATGTCATATACATCTTAAAAGAAATTTTGTCTTCAAAAGTAAGCCATTCTATTATTTCAGGAAAAGCAAAAGGTCTTCTTCCATATATATGTCACTATTCTAGGTGCAACATATCTAAAAACAAAGCCCCATAATCATATTCAAACCACTATTAGGAGGTTTTAAAATACCCAGGCTGAAACACCCCTTCACAAAAGATTGAAACAAGGGTTTAGAAATTCTAGTTATGTCATTATACATCTCATATGTTAGGGTTGCATCCTTATCTTTACCCCTGCATTAGGGCTCTCACATCATATTACCATGTTCTAAAGGAGTTAACTAAAGTTAGCCAATTATATCAAGGTGTCATCAACATTTTATTGAGCTAATTGTTAGAACATGATTATATTAACTGTCAAACAATATTTTTCATCTTTATTAAGCACTAAGACTAACACCTTATGTAACATGTTTCATTCATATGATCTTATTATGTTGCTCATAATAATTTGCAACATTTACTAGTGATTTCATCACAAGATTAGATTATCACATTATCATCATTATTCATGTATATGGTTAACCAGTTATGCATAGATAGTTATTAATCATCACTAGATTTTCATCATGAGATTATCCAACTATTCACATTATCATATTTCACACATATGGCTAGCAAACTAATAGAGTGCTATGTCAAAACACCACTAGGGTTTTCCAATCTTATTGTGTCCTCATACATTATCTCGAGATTAAATCATGAATATATATATTATATCATGGTTGTGCTACACAAACTTATATGAGTGGCTTGTTAAACATATATCAAAACTTCACCTCGTCCAACTAAGGTTCTCTTGACCCACATCATGAGGGTAGTGTCATGCTTAGTCTCTCTGAGCTAACTCAACTCTATGAGTGTCTCATATGCATATACTTTATCTTTCCTCTCTTAGTCTAGGGTTCTCGGATTACCTCATCGGCACTAGTGATAGCTTTATAAGCTCTATCCACCTAAGTACAAACCAAACCACGATATGATATTCTCTTTTCATAGATCTCTAACCATAAAAATTAACTATATCTCATCTCTCTCTTAAATGTATGCCACTAAAGTCCTATAATGAACCACCAAACTGAACTTGAAGCTTCACAAAAACTAACACAGTTACCTCCTCTAGGATCTTGGGACTCTCCCTCCCTCACCCAGATGGTAGGTCCTCATATCCATGTTCAGATACTCATATATAGCCAGCCTCTCTCTGACTCTAGGGTTTGGTCCCCTCAAGGACATCTGGGGTTCAACAAGTCTATAGGAATCATGCATAAAGCAACTCAACTTATTCACTCAGGAGTAGTCTAGTTTAGGACATATCATAACACATATTGTCATAATTCTGATATCTTGGAGTTTAGGTTCTCTAACCTTCTCCCTCTGGGTATCACTCTCTCTAGAGTCAACTCTATAATTGGTCCCAACACTAGAGGTCCTCCTTCGTAAAAGAATTTGAGGCTCTTGTTGATTCACAACCTTATCTTCACTTAACATTCTTAACTCATAAAAACCTACGTACTTGCATCATCAAGGTTACTTTGTGTCATCAAAACTAATTCAGATCCTCAAAACCAACTTATATCACATATCAAACTAAGATCATATCACCTAAACTCGTTCTAGCCATTATATATTCTAATAAGGCTCTAGACATCTAATCTAGAACTATTCTCTCTTCTAGACTGATGTCGTACACTTTCACTTAGGTTGCATGACCACCTCCTACTCATACATGTGTGGTGATACATTTTTATAATACTTACATATATAATAAAATATTACATAGTTTTTCTTCGATAAAATATGCGTCAAAGAAAACTATTCGAGGTTTGATCCAATTGGAATCAAAAACCAAATCCACAAAATGAGTGTCCCACATATATTAGAGAGTTTAGTGGCATGTCACCTAGTAAAAAGGGTAAGAACATCGTGTAGACTAGTGTAGTTAATATAGACAACAAGTGCCATATGTCTAGGGTTTCTCTTCCCTTGATACACGTCATTTCCAAATAATGCAACATCCCATACCGCTGCACTATAAGGAAAGAACAACATCTAAGGACTTGCTATACAACAAGCACCAGTCTAGACCTAGTTCTCAGACATCTAGGTGCTAACCTAGAGGCTAGGTTAGATCTAGTCTCTAAAAGATAACCAATCTAACCCTAAAGATTTTCAAGTTTAAGGTTTTCTTTAGTTTGAGTTGCATAACGAGAAAATGTCAGACTTTGCTATTGTTCATGCTCTGATACCACCTGTGACATCCCTGAATTTTTTAAAACTTAATTTGATGGTTGACGTCCAAATTGAAACCTCACCTCAATGAGAATCTCAATTTGAAAAACCCCACGCTAGGTTAAGAAGAAGAAAATTAGAGGAAGTCAAAAGGAAACAACAGTAGCACATGCACATGAACAATAATAAAATCATACAACATGTGTTCACCATTTAACATATAATTACAACATGAATTCTTACACCATTTTATATTACATATTGAACAACAAACTTCTACATGTACATGTACTACCACTAAACAACGGGATCTTAAGATAACAAGTCCACATGTACATCAGCTCGCCACACAACTCTCAACTATCCTAGTCTTCAAGTGCATATAGACACATCAAATAAATAAAGGATTACATGTGGTACATGTTAGCACAATATTTAAGAATATTGTACTGAGTACTCCTACGTGTCTTTTATATACCTATCATTACTAAGCTTGGCAATAAGATAAAACTAGAACTTGGCAGCAATAAAAAAATATAAGAAAAGCATACTTGAACACTGATATATTTATTAAAAAAAGAGAACACATATTTTGAGCTCATTTTCCATTATATGCTCGTGCATCTTCCTACCAAAGGGATAGATCTGGCCTTATGATCTACTTACCAAAGAGATAGATCATTGTACATGTGATCTACTTACCAAAGAGATAGATCACTCATTAGCACTATGCTTACCAAAGAGATATGCTGCTTTTAAATAATGGAACATATATATTTTGTTTCATGTGTTCATAAAAATAAGTATGGTAAAATAAGCAACATATCATACAAGAACAATTATTTCATCCAATATCATATGTCAAGTATTTTACTACACATATAACACAAGCATATTGTATAATAAGCCAAGTAAGAGGTAATGGTGTTCCTGATAACACCAAATTTTGTGATGTTTTTTATCCTTATTTTATTATCAAAACTACCCTTTTAAACTGTTTTCCTCTCTTTTATATGTATTTTTGCAATAACGGGCCACACTATGCTCTTAACTCAATATCTCCATCTTTTGTAGAGTTTTCCTCCATTTTTTTATACATTTATCATCAATAAGGTCGTCCCGGCCCACAAACAAGTTCCACCTGCATCGGCCTTCCAGAAGGCCGGTACGCTCACTGCCCGACAGGGTAACGCAATACACCGACGTGCGACATGAGGATGTCGCGCAAGAAGGAACTAACGGGCGATACTGATATCGGCCGTCCACCGACTCCTTGATAATAAGAGCTAAAGAAGGACATGTGGCGCCCTGAGCACCATAACTTTCCCAACCGCTGCCTATAAATAGCAGCTACAAGAAGCCGAAAAGACAGGTGGGAACAGGTCGGAACCCCGCGCAAGTCACCTCAGGAAAGCTGCGAAGAGCTAGTGTATCGTGCCTCAGTGCTTGTGTTGGGCAATTCTAGGTGAGCAATTCCCCATCCCGAGAGGGGGGGAATGGTTCACTTAGGGTCGTCCCGGGCAACACTGCAGGTCGATATCGGCCGACATGGATCTCCGACATAAGTGACCGATACTAGAAGCATCGCTCTAGCCCGGCACGATACCGAACCCCGATATGCATCGCCCGTCACGGCGTGTCGCCCGAGAGGGTGCCGCCCGGCATGAGCGTATCGGGCCAGGATTCTCGCACGATATAGTCTGTCCGTCCCGGTGTGTCGCCTGAGAGGGTGTGCCGCCCGACACGGTTGTATCGGGCTAGGCTCCTGACCGGTATCGGGCTGGAGGGTCCGCTGTAGTCTGTCGTCCTTCTATATCAAGAAGGCGACATTTACCTTTATCATTTCAGTCATTTATTTCTTTTACTTATGTAATGTAATCAAACCTTTATATGATTAATGGAAATAGAAGAGTTTAATTACCTGCTGTCTTATGCTTGGTACTTTTGTTGGATGATCGCTATGTTTGACATCTGAACTCTAGCTTGTACAGTTGGATCGTGTTTCAATTAGCTACCGAATCATGTTTTCCCGTTGCAACAGCCTTGAGAGAGGTGTTGTGGCTCTAGTGTTTGATCCGATTCTGGAGTACGAGAGTGCCCGGAATCGGAGCTGCTTTAGTAACATTTCCACTCTAACTTAAGTCCAGCAACCTCGAGAGGGGTGTTGATCCTTGGTTAGAGGTACCCGCTTCGAGAGGAGGGGTGCAGGATGTTTCTGCTGCCGCTTGTTTTACCGAAGTTTTCTCCTTCGTACCTCGCTATAGCATTAGTGTTACCTCTCTGTTTGCGTTGCATGAAAACCCCAAAAAAACTGACAAATGCTTAAAACCTTGATTTTCCTCGTAGCTCCAGTTGGATATAGATTTCTTTTGTTTTATCGATCTTATTATGTTGTTCCCCTTTGGGAATTATATCATCTCTTTACCCTTGTCGGAGTGTAACGTGTAGATTCAGCGTTCTCAACACTACTACCCTTGTCCCTGTGTTCGACCCCGTCTATCTACTTCGACCCCGTGAACAAAGTTGCGGGGGCCTAGAAGGTTTTGGGTTATAAATGAAAAAGCTCGACTACCTCAAATCCGCCTCCAATTTTAGGACGCGCGATTTAGGCCGGTCAGTACCTTGAAAAGAGATAACCTAAATCACATTCCTGATGTCAACTATATCCTTGGTCAACCCTGATCAAGACAAGATCATATACTATCATCATATTCTCATCAGCTTAACCCTAGTTATCTCCATTTTAGGGTTTAGCTTGGTTCATTAGGATATTTCCATCACTACTTGCATTATTGTCTTAAAATTATCTTACTGATGTTATTTTCCAATTATGTTACAGATTAGGATTCATCATTTGAACATTAGTTTCCATAGTATTTTATGCACATATTAACCCTAGGTTACATTCACTAGTGAAATTAGAGTCACAAAACATGTATTAAGAGTTATCTTCATATAACATGAGTTTTTTGCATTTAACTGATATCAAACTTACATATTAGCTTCCAGTTACTGACATGAGCTTACTTCATAATTTTCAAGGTTTCTTGAGCATCTTTGTAATTATTGCACATTAATTAGGGTTATTAGCCCTAATTAGCCACAATAAGAAAATTACATGATTTTGTGTACCAACATTACAATTACTTGATTTTGTGTACCAATATTACAATTACTGACATCAGATTCATTGTAAACATCATTATGAATTTATTGATATATTATCATAATTTTAGACGACCATCGTTTAATATTTTCATCAATGAAACAAGTATAACACATCTTGCATTATATCACTGTGATTTAAGCATAAAAAGACTGATATGATAGTTCCATGTTGTTCTACTGATTTTTCTGAGAATTTTAGTACTTTATTTGTATTTTTCTGACATATGGTCTATTTACTATGGATTATTGAATATCAACATATTTCTGAGAATATTACCTTTTTGGACCACTCAGAATGCGTCACATCACATGGCCCTGAAGAGGGTGCGACTCCGCTTGCTGGTGGTTTGCTGTGAGCCGGTCGGTTCTCTTGGTCTGGGCCTGGTTCAGGGTTGCGGACCCAGTTTTCTTTGTTGGAGCGGTCAGTTCTGTCTGTGGACCCGGTCTGGCCTTCCTTTTTTTCATTCTTCATTTCTCACGAACACGAGCCCGCCTGGGTCCTGTGTGAGCGCCTCCGTCGCGACAGGGAGTTCCCCAACCTACACGATGTACCTCAAGTCTAGTAGATCTGAGGTGGCTCCCTCCACGCCTCCAGCATGGTGCCCTGACGTCGGACACCGCTTCTCATCTGGTCCAGTGCCGCCGTCGAGCTCTTTGCTACTCCTCCGGGGCTCTAGGAACTCGCCGACTCTATGGGGAAGATCCACGGCTGGAGATTGTTACCCAATACCTTCGTTTGAGTTTCCCCAGTGAGCCTCCAGCTTCGTGTCCTCTGTTGTGTCTCCCACTTCTTCGGTTGTCACAAGATCTCTATATGCCCTCTCAACGCTGGCATGCGTTCTTAGGCCCTTTAATCTGGGCGCCGCCATGAGCCTCTTCTCTGTCAAGCACTAGCTATTTCTATTGTCCACCCCAACATCTTCTAACGACTCCTCAGGTTGCGTGAAGGCTATGTGGACCTATTCGGCGATGCTCGAGTCTCCTGATTTGGTTCTAGAGTTCATCATTATCAACTGTCGTGGTAGGGAAAATAAGGGTATTCTCCCCCTCTCACATCGTGACTGGAAATAGAAGAAGATGTGTCGCGCCACTTCAGCAACTGCACTACTGGTTTCAACCTGGTATAAGCAATCAACAGCCTGCTCCATACCCCTCCTCTTCGGTCTTATTCTTTGATTTCATCTTCTCCGTCCCACCAGCCCACCAGCACTCTGCGGTGAGAAGCAGGAAGGATAGGGAGGTGAGAACTCCATCATCTCACCAGAAAAGAGATCAAAAGTTGGTCTACAAAACTGTCTCATCAAGTGGAGGATAAATTCCCAGTTAGAGTTAGTTTCCTCCTCTCAGACCACGTCCTCCATGCCACCATGCCATGGACGTTCGCCACCATATCTATGGTATAACTACTGCAAAAGACAAGTCCACATCCGTTCGATCAGGCCATCTAAGGGGTCACAACAAGACAACAAAGGAGCATATCTGTGGCTACCGCTTACACACCAACCGCTAGCTAATTGGAAACTTAGATAATGAATATACAAACCTTGTTCCATCATCTATTGATGTGTACATTATTCAACATATTCAACCAACGAGTAGGAACCTCTAGAACCCATCAAATTTTATTCATAGACTCCTCACCATATGATCAACCATCAAAATCACGTTGAGACCCAAAAGTCCATTAAATCCTCTAATCTTGTAATTATCTTCATAAGCGCACGTAATAGGGCAATATGACATCATCACCATGTTGATATGTAAACACAAAACTCATCACAAATACAATATACACGAATCTATTTATCCAAATAGGCATCCAAGAACCTTAAAAGTTCACTCCATAACAGGCACAGTGTGTCCTTATGCCCAAAAATTATTCATAAGAATACCTCCTTGAATGATCTACAATTTTTTGTAGGTAAACATTCTATAGCTGCTCACGGAAATGTGCTTCATAAGATACATTCTAAACAACAAGGGAACTCCATTGGGAAATTAGTTTCTCAAAATGGAATGGTACTACTGTATCGCAATCTTTGGGGTAAAGCACTCAAGAGGCGTACAATATATACATTAAGCATGCTTTAGTTGATGAGCCTCATCTAGAAGCTACCAATATGCTCCATGGTGAATGTATTGATGTTGAGGTGAATTCCGTGGTTAATTGGAATTTTCATTCCTCCAAGTAGGTTATAGTGTCATTGGATGGACCATATTTTTTCTATTCTTGTCCAATTGGTGTTTCAAGCTACCTTGACTTGGATTGGGATTGGATATTGCTAGATCTATGCAGCTTGGGAAGTTCAAATTATGTACCATTATGCTAATAGAGCAATGCAAAGTTCTGGCTTCCTATTGGATTATCAACAAAGGAAGAAGGTGTATTGACATGGAAGTGAAATCATTTCAAAAGAATTCCTTATTTCTAAACCTTATCTTTGGGAAAACTTCAAGGTCAATGAAGATAGCCCTAGAATAAAGAAGAAAAAAGAAATAGTTAACGAAAAGAAACCTCTTAGATATCTCCAAATTTGACTTCAACAAGCTTATTAATGCTACTTGAAGTTTTTAGGGATGTTGCCTGCTAATCTTTGGAGGCTTCTTTGTTTCTTTCTTGCTTGTTTGGTTGTATGTTCACTCTTTGTGTGTGCTATGTTGGGTTGAATATAGGTTATGGCTTAGGTTGTTAGATATGCTTGAGTGCATATGTCTTTTGGTATGTTTTCTTTTAGGAGTATTCGATTTGGATGTTCTTTTTAGTTTCACTGAACCTATTGAGTCTCATTGATATGCTATTTACTCCTTGTGTGTAGTTGACCTCTTGATGCGTCTTTGTTCCTTATGAGGAACCCAATCCTTATATGTAGTCATTTCTTATATATGGCTCAACTCTATTTCCTTGTGTGGTAATGGATCCCTAAGTCTTCTTTTGTTAGGTTTCTAGGTTGGGGGAGGGCACCAATGTTTTATGCCCAAAGTTTGGCAATCCATGAAGATCACACTATTTCTGACAAAAAAAACAATCATGATAATAATCATACGTGATGAGGTTGTTTTTTTAAATCATTAAGTTCAAAAACTCAAAGGTTGTGACCTTATGATTCTTTGTAATACTCTTATGCTTAAAAGAATATATATATATATATATATATATTAACCTTGAAAAGAGCCTATGGTTATATCTAAATAATCCCCTAGGGAAACTAGTTATGATTTTTTTTCATTGCATACTGATCTAATGGAAGATAAGAGGCTTTAGTAAATCCTAGTGGCTTCATGTATGAATGTTCAATGCCAAATAAAGTGTTTATAAGGGAGTGATTCTAATAAGAATGATAATGAAATTGTCATCATATGTAGGTAACCCTAATGTGTACAAAAATATTTATAGAAACCTAGCATTTAGTTTAACATGTAGTGTGAGAAAAACTAGTAGAGATATGATGATTGGAACAACAAAGTTACATTTTGGTCAATAGGAGACTCAATACACTAGGTTTTAGTTGCTTGTGTTTTGGGAACAATATCCTCTTTGGGGGTGGAATGTTGTAACATATCAAACTCTAGGTATCCATCATAATCCTACCTTACCTTATTCTTTTATATTTTTTGGCCTTAATACCCTTTACCTGACTTAGAGCATGTTTATATTTGTAAAAACATGGTGTTTTAACTAATAATTAACTTATTTAAGGCCTGAATATAATAATACAATGATGTCTCGAGTAAGGGTTGATTATATAATTTTTCCACCATAATATAATTTAGTTGAAAATTGTTTATCTATAATTTTCCTATAGTTATATGGGAGAAAATAAGAGTCAAAGACGAAATTTGAGAATTCAATGACTAATGGAAGAGATAAATACAAATAAAGGATTAATTTACAACCAAGTCATGATTTTATATGTATAACTATAAAAAGAAGATTCTTGAGTAAATATTGATAAAACATGGATATATGATTAAAGGGATATATTCTGGATCAATAATCTCACAAAATTATGAATTGCCAAACATGGATACCAATATACATAATAATATTTATCTAAATAATATTAAAAACTCTTATTTTGCTAGATTGATTGATAAATTGTCTCAAAATAGGAAACAGAAGTTAAGTTCTAACTATAAAACATCATAATTTGGTTACATGTCAAATTTCACTTCAATTAGATAATGTTAGTTGCCTTAATTGTATCATACAAGAAAATACTAAGATAATGCTAAAAGACTCTAGTTTATTAGATATAAATTCTTATAACTAGAAGTTAATAGTATTTCAAGATTCTACACACATTAATTAGTATATGTGGTGGTTTTCATCTTATCATACTATGTAAGATACATTAAATGCACTATAGTACAAGAGTTGAAGTTATTGGTAAATAAGGATATATCAAATTGATTTAAATGGATCTTCTTCCTAAAGTTCCTCTGTCATGTGTATGGTATTTTTTTTATGATTTCCTTGATTTGAGCGTATAGTTTGGGTTTATTTCTCGCTAATCCATGCCTATTTAGTGACCTATTGCCAACTTCTACCTAGTTTCTATTCTTCTCAACGCAACGATAATATCTTACCTCCCCAATCTTGTTTTTCTCTCCTCTAAGCCAAACCCAAAAGATCCTTTTTTGGGAGCTTCATGATATCCTCGTGATCATTTTGATCCCAAATTTTCCTAGATCCTCTCATCACATTACCAAAAGCTACCCTTTGTTCTGCAATTATCTTTCCTGATCCCAAATAGAGCCCCCTTCACCCCTAAGCCATCAAGCCCCTATATAAGCATCCATGAACCTCCTCGTCACCTCTTTTCCCTATTTCATGTGCTAGTTTACTCTAGTTGGTCCCAAGCTTATCTCTCCAACATGAGGCATCTCCTCTAAAAACCTTAAGATTTCTTGTGTCTTTTGGAGAGGCATCGAGAGTGGCCAAATGACTTTGGATAGTCCTAACAAAAATTTCTTCATCACTAGGTAATCTTGCAATGAGGTAAACATCAACTCCTTTTCTACTACAGATTTGCTTTTATTCTTGACTCGTGTGTGTGATTTCAAGTTGGAGACCATGTTTGCTGCCATTATTCTAGTGGTAGCCACCATGTTGGTCTTTTGGACCAATTTAAGGTCGTTCATGAGATTCATCTTCTTATCTATTGTGTCTTGGTGTTTCACCACCTGTTTGCTATGGAAGAGGGGTTGGTGATGGATTTTAGCAATCATTTGCCCTAAGAAAGAGTCTACCGAGACATAAAAAATGAGCCAGAAGCCACTTCAAATGTTTCTCTGATGTTTAAGCTAGTAGGCTTCCGTCTTTGTATCATAGGTTGTGAAGTTGGATTTTCCATTTTCAAGTTCTTCTCAAACTGAGAGGATTCAATTTGCAATGACTTTCCGAATACACCCTTCTGTGAGTTTGGCTTTAATAATGCAATAAAGGGGCATTTACATCTTTTGTACTAGAATGTTTAGATGAGACTCACAAGTTGTACATGATCCATTTTCTTGACCTTGCCCTATCATGCATCATAGTATTGATGTGTGATGTGGGGGCATCTAGGTCATTTTGAAAGATCTATAGGATTTATAAGTCTAAATTACTTTTATCTTAAAAAATCATAACAAATTAATGGTAGTTTATAAAATACATACAAATATGTTTTGGAATTAGAAAAATATGACTTTACATTTGACAAGGTTTTCTAGGCCTAATTTAACTAGGATCAAAAGTATATTTTAGGGTTTTATTATATGATGGAACATAAACCTAATTTTTATCTTAAATGTTACTAGATGTTTGAGACCCTGACTTGGACTAGAGTTTGACCCTACACTCTCTGAATACCAAGTATGTGCATCCTTTCAATTTCTTTTGGGAATTATGATGATTGAACTTTAATTTCCCATATGAGGCATATCTCTTGAATGTGATCATCCTCGTTTAATTCTAATGGTCTTTTGGCATTCCTTTCAGTTTGAGAAATTTTCACATGCTACTGAAATTGTATATTACCTAAATTTGGCTTATGTATGGATGTTTTTGTCGTCTCTACTTGAACTGAAGTGGTATTTACTATTAATTGTGTATACTTCCATGTTTGCAAGAGTGATTTGACTAATCATAGTTAGAGTTAGGGACATCATCTTCTTAGGCACTGAGGTTTTAGTCCTCTTGAGATGCACTGAAGTTCTAGTCCTACAATACAATATATTTTGGACATTAGAGTTTTAGTCCTACAATACAATATATTTTGGACACAAAGGTTTTACTCATCTTTCCATGTATTGAGGTTTTAGTCCTCCTTCTGAAGAAGAGTATTTAGTTCTTCTTCCATGCACTAATTTTTTTAGTCATCTTAGGAATTCTATATTTATTTGGCACTAAGTTTTAGTGATCTTGCCTTTTATGGAATATATAGATTCCTACCCTACTTTTTTGTATATGGTAGTTTGTGTTATGATCAATATGCACTACTTATGACAGATATATTATTGGTGTGAAATTTTAAAGGCAAGAAGTCTTATTACTTAGCCATCTCTTGTGATTTTCAATGCCTCATTCACTTGACTTGATAAGTATCTTGAATATACCTCCTTTTGAACTATCGATTTGATTGGTAACTTGCCTTGTTTGGAATCTTCTTAAGTGTTCATCTTTGCCTTAAATAAATCCCAAATGTTTTTATACTATACATACTTCGTTTATGATGGTTTCCTTTTCTCTTTGATTTTCTTCTTTTTGGGTGAAGTTCCTAACCTGCCTAGATATAGGTACATTATAGGATGATGGGTTATAGTTGGACATTTACCAAAAAAAGTAGAACTTTAAGGATAACTTGTGATGGCCAGGTTTCCCTCTGAAACTAGTCCTTTATATAACTTAATTCTAAAGCTTCTCATGCATGTTAGGAAACCCTTAATGGGTGAGGAATAATGTAAATGGATTACTTTTGGAATAATGTAATAGTTATGACTTCTTCTAATACTATGTATTCATGTTTCTTGTATAACATTATTTTTAGAAATGAAAAATAGACCTAATCCATCGTACTTGATGGTGTTTTTGGCTTGGATGGGTTTATTGCTCAATTAAGTAAGAAGTGGATCCCCTCTTGGGGCCCACTCCTTACAATAACCTAGATTCGGGTCTCTATCCCCTAATCCTCGTGACTCAAACTCAAGAAAAAAGTTGGGGTCTCACTCCCACCAATGTGGGTCCCCCCTTAACCATCTAAAGATTAGTCCTAAGGATCTAATCTACAATGCATCTTCTTGACATGGATGTCATCCATTTCGAGATAGGCCCATTTCACTACCCTAGCATGGACTCATGGGAGGTTTAAGGTGTCCAGGGAACCTATCTAGGAGAATAAGACTATCAATTTCAGAATTAGGTAGCTCACTCACCTTAAGAAATTCAATCAAAAAGATTGCACTTATATTCATGTGAATCTCCACACATTGAAAAATTAGGGAATCCAAATTGACAAACATCATACATACAACCCTACATGCCAAAGTGTGGTAAGGTACTTTAAACTCATATACTATGAACACTACCTATATGGAACATAATCACCATAGTATCTCATCATATTACCCACTAATAAGGATAGAACAATGTAAGCATGGCCTTTACATAACACATATATCATTATTATAGCTAATGATATGTAAATTTAGCCTTATCTAATATCAAATATGACTTATTATTGTAAACATGTAAGACAAGATCCATAGGTGATTGGGTTGTAATCAACATTACCCTACATTCTTAGTATATTTTAATAATATTGTAGTGAATGTCATGATAAATAAAGATTGCTTGTGGTTGTTATGTATAAGAAAAATATTACAAGAAGAAACAACCTTGTTACTTGAAAAAAAATGCAAGGTTACAATCTTTTTAGAAGTACACTCTCAAATGTTGGCACCTTGCATATCTTCACCCCACTCTTGGAGCCAACATCAAATTTTGATCCAACCCTTGGTTACAGATAGGGTGCCTAAATCTTGTAGAAAGCTCTTATGGTTATCTGTAACTTGATATCCAATATATTTCTCAATCAGGACTTCTAAGTGATGAGCTCACCAAGGGGAAATGTCCTCATAAGAACCTTACAAAACTAAGGTCTAACACGTCTACGACCAAATTTAATCAACTGGTTGGGCAAACCAAGCAATAAGTCAAGTGTCGATGAACTTGGAGGAAGAACTACAATGTTAATTCAACTTTTAAATTTCATGCACAAGTTGGGCAAGACTCTCTCTCTCTCTCTCTGGTAAACATTTTTCGAAAATAAAATGCTCTCAAAAGTCCTTAGGTTTTCATGGCTAATGGTAATAACAAGATGTTCAAATACAACTTTGCAATAATAAATTATTATATGGGGAATATATTTGCCTTTTTGTCCAAATAATGAAGTAAACACATCATGTGTTTCTTGATTGTCTGTTTGTTATAACAATTCGGTGTCATTTTTCTGGCTTGTGTTTCAGAGACTATGGCTGACCAGAGATTCCACATTTTCTTAAGATGAAAATCTTCCGATACATGTTGTCACAGCAAGTATGTATAAAGATGTCTCTGCCTGGCTCGTATCTTTCCACATGTGATGCCTCTTATGCACTAAAGATCAGGACCACCCCAAGAGCTTTCTGCATCACCATGAATGATGAAGGTACTACATCAGCGGGGATGATGAACTTTGATGTTGATGCAAAGATCGCCCTTCGCAGTGTAGATCCTTCGAATCTCAGATGAGCGTCAGGCCACTCATGCTTACCTAGTCTACTATTGGTCCCTCTTGATGTAGGTTTGTGGTTTGTTGTAAGGGGATCCCACCCCCATTTTGAAATTTATTATCTAACTCTCCAACTAGCATTGACCCTTATGATCGTGTCTCTTACTTGGTGACTTAGCTGACCATGATCTATGGGTTATTTATGTGGAGTACCCACCTTCACTGATGGTTAGTCATGGGCAACCTTGGTGCTCCTTTTGTTGTCTCACTATGCATGTGTTAGCATGGACTCCCTTTATAATATACGATCGTTGTTATCAAGAAAAGGGACGCAACGCTTTGCCAAAGTCTGGTGTTTTTCCCGCAAAAGAGGTGTTTGAACAGAGCCTCAGCATAGTTTCAAAGAAAACTTCACTCGAGGCAAAAGGTCAGATAAACAGTAAGACGTGAAAAGCTGCATGTACCTGTTGTCTCTAATTTCGCACTATAAGGTAATATGGCACCTAGGAGAAACTATTTCTTTTCAATAAGCTCATTAGCCATCGCATTTTAGCAACGAGCTCCTTTGAAGCCCGCTATAGATCTTGGGTAGTAAGATAATAGAACATATCGCCAGGTTATCCTCCAAATAAGGCACGCCTATGGGAATGAGGCTATCAGTGCTACTTCAGTCTTTCCGAATATACGGCTTACATTCAACAATATTTTGTTGGGTACGAACAAAGTGCAGCACAGAATTTTCCAGCGTAACACAGTCCAACTAATATGGAGACCGCTCGCCTAATACTACATATATATAGACAACATAACGAGCACGCAATGAGCCTTAAGGTCTATTAAAAACACTTCTGAATTGAAAGGGCCTTCAGGAAGTTAATATAGATACAACGTCAATACAAGCATTGCTGTTTGCAGTGACAATCTAAAATTCTCACAATTAAACCATCATTGAGACACTGCTTTCGAAACCTAACAGATTACACTTCAAAATAATACAGATGCAGATACAGCAATGACCACAAAAGAAATACATATGCACAAATCACCAGTCCTTTCAACCTTTCACTAGATTACAAAGTAGGATTGGGATGTGGGAGGGGTAAAATTAGGTAAAAAGACAAATCACGTATTTTCAATCGATCGGCAATTGTCATCTCGGGCCAGATAGTTCCATATTTGGTAGATTATAAGTGGAATCCAATATTTGCCAATCAGAGTTTTGGAATGTGGTATGGTCAATCTCTTGCCGAACAACTTCAACCTTTTGCCATTCCTCCCACCTTTCAGCAAGGCCATCTCCTTCGAGCATCCTTACAACTTCTGACATCTTTGGCCGATCCATGGGGGAACCTTGGGTGCAGAGCAATGCCACTTGAATAAGTTGCTCTACCTCTGCTTCAATATAGTTGTTTTGCAAATCCGGATCAACCAGCATCTCCAGTTTCTTCTCCTTCAGAAGTCCTTTCACCTGAGAAAATTAAGAATTAGCACTAGAACACTATGCTTTCATAATGAAAAGGTGGACATAAATTTTTTAGCCATTAAAGATCCCTAGCCAAACGGTTTCCCTCAAAAGACTACGTAATCCGAAATCCTTTTCCTAAGATCCAAAAATAGTCTCAGTACCTTGATGCACGCAGATAACACATTACAAGTTATGTACTAAAAGCAGCTAGAGTCGAAGAAACAAATAGAATCAAGTCGCTAAACTAGAACTGCCTATTAATTCATTGATAGCCAATCCACATGTTGACATGTAGACAACTATAATGACGTTATTTATTATATAAAGCCAAAAATAACTTTCCACGAGATGAAAAAATCTTCACAATTAAGGCCTATTTGGTAGGGTGTAGTTGGATGACAAAGTGAGTTTGCTATGTATTTTTACATTACAAATTCACACTTTGCAGCGTAGACTACAATCAACCAAACTAGCCCTTATATACCATCACAAACCAAAGTGCGACAATCACCATCAAACCAGGATGCCACTGTCAAGTCATTTATGGAAAGCTGCAACGTTTTGAGATGTGATAAAGAACATATCATACCCAGTCAAGCAACATCACATCATCATCATTTGCAAGTCGAGCCAGATCAAATGCCCTCTGTCCCGTGATAAGCTCCAGAAGCATTATACCATACCCAAAAACATCAGTCTTCTCTGAAGATTTTCCAGTGGAGAGATATTCGGGAGCAATATGTCCGATAGTTCCTCGGACAGCAGTTGTAACATGGGTGTCCTTATAATCCATTAGTTTGGCCAATCCAAAATCACCGACAACTGCCTCAAATTCCTCATCAAGCAAGATATTTGCAGCTTTTACATCTCGGTGAATAATCTTTGGATCACAATGATCATGCAAATATGACAGCCCTCTAGCAGAACCCAATGCAATCCGTTTCCGAGTCGGCCAGTCAAGAGGCGGTACTGCTGGTGCTCGCTCTGCAAAAAATGAGACAATAATATACCAGAAACTATAATAATACGGCAGCTTATCGAAGTTTTACTCTCTGTAGAATATAAGAAAACAATTTATTCATACAAAAATCACAAGAAAACAATACTTTTTAAGCAAAGAAAGATATGAACCTCTTAAGCATGAAGCAACACTTCCATTAGCCATATAAGGATAAACCAGTAATCTCTCTGTGGGAGTCATGCAGAATCCACGCAAGCGTAGAAGGTTCCGATGGACAGCCATACTAATCATTTCTACTTCTGTTTGGAATTGAAGTTCACCACCAGGAGTACGCTCCTCTTTCAACCTTTTAACTGCAACAAGAGTACCATCTGCTAAACGGCCCTTGTATACCTTACCGAATCCACCTCTTCCCAAAATGTTCTTGTTACTAAAGCCATCAGTTGCGACTTGAAGTTCACGCAACGAAAATCTTTTAAGCTGGCCTAGATGAACCTCCGGGTCCTCTTCAGCTGTGTAGATGAAATTTGTCTGGGTTAGTGGCATCTCAATATTTCTGTGCATAGTGATAGTACCGTATAACTGATCACAAAAGGAAATCCTAGCTAATATATTATCTGTTTTGGTTTTTTTCCCTCTTGCTACATACTCAAAACCAGATTATATGAGCAGTTATATAAGATAATATTGTATATAATATAGCAATAGGAGTTTGCACAAGCCGGTTATAATTTAAGAACCAGACCATGACCCTAGCCAATAATCTTCCTGAACTCGAGACCTAAACAAAATAGCAGCTAAACGTAGTTGCGTAACTGGTTTGATGCATAGATCCAGCCTCATTAACCAAAGTTGTGACATTAATAAAATTGCAATAAACTTGTATTAAAATAAATAAGAAAGCCCCATCTTCTGCCCAAACTTAGCCCTCGCCCTCCCCTTCCTCCTTTTTCCAGGTACCAGCAACAACCTTATATATCACGCTGCATGAAGCTGCTAGCAAGTGGAAGAGAAGGTAAGGTAAGGGGAAGACGATAAGGGAGAGGTAAAGAGATGGGAGGAGACACTTGTATTGCTGCTTGCACCACCTATTGGTTGTTGTCAGCAACACTGCCCAACTGATGCCGCCTTCTATGCCTCCAGTCTGTCACACTCTCCCCCAACCCTGCTGCTCATTTCGTTAACTTCCCCCTTCTTCTAACCCTTAGGCCATTACAAATCATATATATGCAACAAAATGGGTGAAAATAACATAAGACGGCAAATTAGGCAAAGCGCAGGGTAAAGCACACCCCACTGGGACGTCTTGCTGCTTAGGCGGCCGTTTAGGCATGCTTAGGCGATAGCCTTAACAAGAATGACCAGGAGTTTAATTTGTTTATTTGCTTTAACTATGGGAGATTTAACTTGGTAAGGATGAATATTTGTGATAAATGTATTTGAGACCCTACTTGCTAAGGGAACAGATTGTGGTTTAATTCATAGTTTGGCCATGATGCATTTTTCCCGAAAAGTTGAGAAAAGGTTTAAAATGAATTTTAATGTTTAAAACGTACTACAAGCATAAGTGAGATCAATGTATTTCGGACACTACTGATTATGGGAAAGACTGGTTGATCGTTAGTATGGTCGTAAAGCATTTTTCGATAGAAATTGAGAAAATGTATAAAATGAACTTCAAGGTTTAAAATGTACATCAAGCAGAAGTGAGATAGCAGTATATTAAATACATACCAGGGACATCAAAGAAGTATTCTTGTGGTTTGCGACGACGCCACCAGGCAAAGCCAATAGCAGGTGCAGCAAATAGTAGTGCAGCGCCAGCAGCAACTCCACCAGCAATTGCACCAGTACTAGAGGCACTGCTTCCTATACAATAATAAACGTCAAGATATGAGAACCAACATTTACTAGACAGATCAATATATATTTGGTATGGAAATAAGGGAAGAACACATCTTTTACAATATCCCATAGATAATTAAGTGACATTTGCTTTTCACCATGAGGTGGAAATCTGATCAATATCTTGCAAGGATGCTGGCCATCAATAGAAATAAAAATATACGATGTAATCTCATCATTTTACCTTCACGAATCTAAGCCGTCGGTGTCCTTCAAGGATGATAAAGGGAGAGAGCTTGTTATCAAAGAAAGGCATCAGCCACATTAACCCGTAGACATCACTTGATTCAATCACAGGTTTCATTTAGTATTGTATTTTAAATTAATAAGAAAGGAACCTACCTTATGAAGATATTTAATTAGTGCTAATGGGCTTAAAAAATTAAGTTAAACACATTTAGTCCCACGCTGTGCAATCAAGGACTAGTACCTTGCCTATACTCCTATTATGTCACAGAAATCAGCGCATTTTTTGTTATTCGTGTATAGTTCGCGAATTTTTCATCAGACGTATGATTCGCTCGAATTCCGCATTAACCCTGCATGTTTTCCAAATTTCACATATTATTAGTGTTTTACTCGTCGGTCGCGTTTTATTCCCAAACAGAATGAATTTTTGCTGATCTTTTTTTGGGAAAAAAGCGACCGGCTTCCAATAGGCACTGGTCCACTCATAATTCTGTTTCAAGAGGCGCGGATCTCCGCCGGGTTAACCTTCGTGCTGGGTATGAAAAGTTTGATCAAAGTCGTCCCTCCCCACTTAAGATTTCTTCCTGTTTTGATATATTCTTAAGCCTATTTCTCCTCCATTCACTAAATATTGGCTTCTATTTTCATTTAATTTGACTTAAGCAGCTCAACATGAGATTGAACTACTGTGGTACTTGAGTTGAGGTTGACATCTTCAACGCTGATATTTGTCAATTGTTCTAGCCTTCTTTGTCATGTAAACTTTGCACCTATTTTATCAAATTGACTGCCATAGTGTCATGGTGCTTTTATGTACATGCATGAATTTTGATAATTGATGATTGCTCCTCTTTGACTTTACCAAATCACCAAGTGATTACATGGTTCAGCTATACATGCATACACACACACACACATATACATATAGGACAACGATCCAGTGAGAAACACATCTTGGTGAGAGCACGAGAGGCATTTGAATAACTCTCCACAGAGACCAAGTTTTCATAATCCAACCGTATAGATTAAAAGTATACATTAATATGTGCCTTCCTACAAAATTTCATCATCATCCGATTTGTATAGCATTCACAACTAGAGAAACCATTCCAACGCTCTACATTGAATTTTGGGCTGATCGTTGGATGTAGAAAATGTATATTATATATATGGATATGTAAACAATATCTGATTGGAATAATTTTTTGTGGGAAGGTAAATGAATTGATGCTTTTCCCATCTATATGGTTGGATTTTTAAAAACAGCTATAAATTTTTAGTTATTCAAATGCCTCTCATGCTCTCACCGTAGGATGTTTCTCACTGGATCGTGGCCCTACATGTGTGTGTGTGTGTGTGTGTATACATATACATATATATATATATATATATATATATAGATATATACACACACACACACACATATATATATATACACACACACACACATATATACATATATATATATATATATATATATCATACAGAGAGAGGGAGAGAGTCAGGCTAGAATACACTCGAGTGTATCCAGAGCAGAATACACTCAAGAAGTTTTCCATGATGCAATATTTTTTTTAAATAAAATCTATTGATCATCTTAAACATCTTGTAAATAGGTCATACACAAAATTTGAGCTCATTTGGACAAGCATAGGTCATTTATAAAGACCACAACATTAATACATTGCAAATTAGTTTCATGCATCGATTTTGTTGTCCTCGGATGAGTGACTTATACTCATCCAAATTGCCTCAAAATTTGTATGTAGCCTAATTATAACATGACAATGAAGATCAATGGTTTACATTTAAAAAAAAAAAATCTTGATATGCAAACACCACTTGAGTGTACCATGCGATCTTTACACTCGAGTGTATTCTAGTCTCTCTCTCTCTCTCTCTCTCTCTCTCTCTCTCTCTCTATATATATATATATATATATATATATATATATATATATATCAAATTTTTCCCAAATGGTTGACCAAACTTTTACCCAATCTTAGTCATTTTTATTGGAATCTCCCACATAATTCTTGAATGCCAAAATGCCACATTTTTCTGCCTCGTTGAATAATGTTGAATGCTGAATTTGTGAGTATGCTCCTATATAATCATATATGGCGTACATGTGTGATCATCAAGTTGAATACCAATTTCCACCTCACGTGGTATCAGTCTATCAGAGATGGCCATACAGTTCTGCTCTCCTTTTTCCCTTTTTTTCTTTTTTAAAGTGATATAGTGTCACACAATAGTAACTTATTGTAGCTGATAGTCATTGTAGGTACCTTCTGGTCGCCAGGAGTAATCTTCCAAATCATGAATCTAAAAATCATCTGAAGTTAAGCAAAATGTATTCTGAGTCTGGGATAATGTGTTTTCAACTTCATCGTCAACAATCTAGTCTTTTATGAGAAGATAAAGAAGTCGATTGTTCCTTTGTGAGAGAGAAGTTGTCTAGATGAAAAATATTTGCATTTCTTTCACTAGATCTAAAGAACAGTTGTTTATCACGTTCACCACAAGTATAGGAAAGAAACCATTGTCGAGTGTCTAGTGCAAAAGTTGTAATGATTAATATCCATGTTGCTGCAGTGTCAATGGGCATTGCATAATCAGGGAGCAACATCTCGCCTACACTCGTATATAATTAGTGTAGTATATATGATTGAACTTCAAGTTGAATAGTTCTCCCTTCTCACAATATCTTAGTATTTGCATTGCTTATGTATCAAAGGTTGTATATCAATGTATATATAATGAATCAGGGATCAGTGTTCCAGTTTGATGCACTGCGCCAATCATGAATTCATTTGGAATCTGAAATCACCACGCATCAACTGCATGTCTCATTCATGAACATCATCACAACAACTGATGGACAATTTCTAGTAGCTGCGCATGCACTTTGTACAGTCCAAATAGCATTTGAGTAATTTCGATGTACTAAATTAGTAATCACTCCTTTGCTTTGCAAAAAGCTGGCAATTAAATCAAACTTGTAGCTTTAACACACCAACATCTCACCTCTTGTGATGCACTTTTTGACATGCAAACATAACGTGCTGCCACTCCATCAGTCTATTTTTATATCAAGCTACTAATATTTTTCGTCATCGCATTTCTCTCCTTAATCATTTTGGGTATCGCCCTAGCAGAGTTGTAGTGTGGTTAAATTTTCCTAAACACTGAGGCAAAAAAGAGAGGTAAGCTACCAACATCATAGCCAGATATTGGCCATTAAGGATGGTTCAAAATAGCTGCCACTCTATTGCCAGTAGACATGTTAGGGAGTTCGGGGTGAGCACAGCTTGTTTGGTTTATGTTAAAGTGTCTATATTAGTCTATTAGTTAAATAGGCTAATTAGTAGTTAAATAGGCTAATTAGTTTAGTGGGCCTTTATATTCCGGCCCGTCTAGTTTATATTACTTGGGTCCTAAGTAATAGGGCGTCTCTCCTCTCTATATAAAGGAGAGGCCGTCAGTCTTTGTAATCATCTATTCCTATTCAATCAATCTTATATTTTAACAGTTTACAAAAGCTGTTTCTTTACAACACTGACAATACCAGATTGGTTGGACCAGGAACCAATTTTATGAATGGTAACTTCTAACTTTCATGTCTTCTACACAAAAACTCACTTTGGTGCAATTGACTCAATTGGTCTGATCCAACAGTCTCAATTGGTCTGATCTGTGATGAATCTCACAGACCCCTCCCCCACTCTTGACATCCTATGCAAACTGACTTATCTGGTCCACCTAAACCATTTTATATAGCTTTTGGCCACTGGGCTCCATCTATCATTACGATACAAATGATAGCCTATGGATTGGCTTAGATCATATGGACACTAGATGATATCAATCAATTATGTTAGTCAAAAATTTAAGCAAAATCGAATATATGAGTTAACATATGCATAAGTGAACTCATTACCAGGAGAAGAAGCTGGTGTCGGTGGAACAAATGGCGGGGGAGGAGAAAGAGGAGGAGCCCCTGGACATGACTTTTGTGTGCCCGGGCCACATAATAGAGGATTACCATTAAAACTGCAAAGTTGAGGCAACCATCATCAATGACAAAACCTGTGCTTTAGAGCACAAATGTGAATGATAAATCACCTGATGGGTGTGAATAGTGAAAAAGAACCAGTAGATGGGACTTCGCCAGACAGGTTGTTATACGACAAATCCCTGCATTTACCAAAAGCAATATCATAAACCCTTTTTCTTTCTTGCAGGATGTATCTAAGAAACTGATTAGCATAATTTTGTTAGGATGAGTACTATTGCAAATAACTTACAGAACTTGTAGCGTAGAAATATTTGTAAGAGATGTAGGTATCTGTCCAGTCAGGTTGTTGTTGTTAAGCCGACTACCCTTGCATAAAAAATTGAAACAGGTACCAAATAAATACTAGCTACCAAATTTCCAAGTAAATAATGCTGCTTACTAAAATTACAATAAGACTAAATTCACTACTGCTCTAGTCTAGCGCACAATAATGGGAAAACTAGGAATCCTAACACTGTAACCCTAACAGTGACATTCAATTCTGCTTACATTCATTATAGTATTATCTGTCTAACCTTTATCAAGGACCACAAGAAGATAACTGCAATAAGATGCTGAAGGAACATGATCAATAATGGCATCAATTAATCATTGGGTTACAAAAATTAAATTAAGAAACCTTGCACAAAACTAATCTACAGGGATAGTATCATCTACACCTACAGAGCCATTATAAATTCTTTGGGAGGCACGAGAAATAACGAAACTTCACCTGATTATGAGGTAAGTATTCATTTGCATTTTGAGCATGTTTACATGCCATCATAAGTGAAACATGTTTGAAGCCAAATCCTTTCCCACGAAAAAACAATATGTTTTCCTGCCAGTTTTTTAGCAGGAGAATGGCATTGTACTTCAAATAAGCCTTTTTAAACAGTGGGATCGTGAATATATTTTCTATGATATGTTCGCTGAAGAGCCTAAACAGTTATTTAGGCAATATGGAAGCATAATGTGTATGAAGATTCTAAAGCTGTTCTAGAGCAGCCGCAGTCGACTCGTTGAGGATATTTTGGATATGTGTAAGGTTGCAAAATAGGCAGTGATAGGCAGCACCACAAACTGATTTGGATTGTGAGAAATATATAGTTCTGCATGTGTGAAGGATTTAAGTAACTTTTGATCAAGTTCAGGTACGAAAGAATGAAGTTGTTATTGTATCTATTTAGATTTTTTTTGTTTTGCTGCAGTCTGACTGTCATTTAGTTGCAGTAAACTGTATGATGTTCGCAGTGTGCATTGTGTTTTGTAAATAAAACCTCTAATGATGGCTTGTACAAGTTTGTAACAGTAAATGCTGAAAATGGTGTGTAGCACTTTTACAGAGTTTTGATGAATATTCATTATATGTGTAAATTTATGATTTCGTTTAGCAAGACTTTTCACAGTGATATATTGATTATCTACTCAGAATTTGTTTTTTGACAAACTTATAATTCGGATTGGGTCGGGTCAGCCCGGGTCAAGTTGGGTATGAATATGATCAGGTGAGGTGATAGATTTTCTCAAAGTGGGTTTTGGGTCGGCCAGGTTTAGGTTAGAAAAGTTTGGGTCAGGCCAGGTGTAGCCGTGTAGGTCAGAGTAGTCTGGGTCAGGTCAGGTGTGGGTCAGAAAAGTTTGGGACAGGCTGCAATCGGTTGGGTCAAAAAACACCCAACCCACTGCGATGGCTAGTCTTAGTCTTGACTCTTGAGTACCAGTTTTTTAACCAATAAGACTAGATCGAACGTATACATAAATTTCAGTATGTACGATGTGTCATTAGCAATATATTAAATGTTAGCATGATGTTAAAGTAATGTGCACTACATGTTAGGTACGTTTAAAAGTTATCATTGCTACTTACAATTAGCTATTGATATCAAAAAGTTAACCAAACTTGACTGAGACATAGACAACTATAGCATGATCAATATATTATCTAAGCCAACAGAACAAGGACCCATCTAACTGACGACAAGCTCTTATGGTAAGCACAAACAACATTCCTTGTTCATTTCACATCTAGTAGGTGCGACCAAGAGGAATCCCCCCATACACATGGACGTGACGACGCCCTAGGGTTTGCGAGCAGGCCACACGAGAGGAGGACAATCTCATACCACTACTACTTGAGACATACGGACGTGCAGGTGGGTTTTGAGGGACACGAGAGATCCAACTGGCCAAGTTGTCCCTGGTTGAGTCGCTGCCATGTGTGTCGGTAGATGTCGAAGAAGCGATGGAAGCCACGAGGAGAGCCAGGTGGACAAGCCAGAAGCCAATAGAACAAGGACCCATCCAACTTACGACAAGCTCTAATAGTAAGTATATGGCTACACCAATGTTCAAAATTAATAGTGTTGCCTATTTTATGTGCCAAATATCACTTTTAATTGGATCTAATACTCTTTTTTGGGTTTGACTGGATCTAATACTCTTTTTTTGTTTGACTGGATCCAGTGAAATGAAAAACGGGCTGAGCGGCCGATTAAACGGCCGATTAATCGGCCAGACACCCAGCCCGTTCGATTTTTGCTAAAATCGCCGGTTAACTTTTTTTGTAATTAATCGGTCGTTTTTTCCCGTTTTTTCCCGTTTTTTCCGTTTTTTGCCCGTTTTTTGGCCGTTTTTTGTAAATGTTGCTGTACACCTGTAACTTTATATAAACTATATGGCCCCAAGTATTACTGACTATAATATATTAAACTTAAATATCCTATGATAAGCCTAGTCTAATAGAATGCATACTTGTATGCAAGTTGGGATAATAGGGTACTGTTGTAAAGTGTAATTTATACAAGTAAAATATATGTAATGTAACTATTATCTAATTTTAGAATGCATACTTTAGTTAATTGTACTGCGGTAATGTATGACTAATTGATGATATGCACATATAACAATAAGTTAGAAAGGTATCCAATAATGAGTCTATTGTTTACTGTATGCAAGTTGGGATAATAGGGTACTGTTTTAAAGTGTAATTTATACAAGTAAAATATATGTAACTATTATCTAATTTTAGAATGCATACTTTAGTTAATTGTACTGCTGTAATGTATGACTAATTGATGATATGCACATATAACAATAAGTTAGAAAGGTATCCAATAATGAGTCTATTGTTTACTGCTTAACTATGTAAACATGTGATGCAAAAATATTTCTGAATCATGTATGTGGGGTATTTTATCTATGTCAAATCTATTATTTATTATATTATGGCTATAATTATTGTCTTATAGCTATCTTATAAACTAATTGGGTGTTTTTACTGTTGGGTAGAGTGTTTAGAATCTTTAGATATATATAAAAGTTTCAAAGAGTATTAGTATTTATATACATATATATGTAATTTTGTATAAAATTATATAGGAAATTAAAACCCGTTTTTTAAAAAATCGGCCGCTTAATCGGCCGCTTACCGCTTAACCAGTTACAACGTGCTGTCCGCACGATTACCGCTTAACGTTTTTTAAAACATTGACTGGATCTAATACTCTTAGTACACATTTGATTTTTCTTAGTTTGCACCTTCAATTCAGATTGTACTAAGTAGCTATGCTACGAAGGATAGTGATTACATTGCTTAATACTTGTAGCTATGTATGACAATAAATATATATTTATTTGTTGATCACTCTCTTACATTCTTTACAATAATTCTTTTCGTGTCCTTGACATTATTGTCAATGATAATATATTAGAAATGTAATTGGTTATTTTCATACAATAAAATATATATATGGGGAGATTAACTATAAATATGTAGATAACTACATATATAACTATACAATGTGTGTATATGAGTGGGGAAAAACCATGACACATGTATATATACATAAAATATATACATAAATTATTATTTTAAAGGTCGCTTAGGCGACGCCAAGGCGCGCCTTGGTGCAAGGCGTCCAGCCCCAACGCCGTGTCGCCTTGCCGCCTTAACAAGTATGGGTGAAACCAGCACATTCTTCGCTTTGGAAATATTCAAGTTTGCGAATTTTATACTAATCCTTATTAAGAGTTCATTTCTTTCGTGCTTCTTTTCCTAAACCATACAATGTTTATTCAATCTGTATGGTTGGATTTAATTAACAAGTTGTACATATGTCGCTTTAATATCCAATACACATAAACTAAATGTATTGGCAGATATATATATATATATATAGAGAGAGAGAGAGAGAGAGTTGGGCTACAATACACAAGAGTGTATTTGAGCTCCTGCACACCTCAGTTTATAGCTGTTGGAATGTCGATCTGGATATCTGGATAGAATAGTTATTTAACGGGAGAATGCTCACAGAGGACCCCTTTTTACCCTCTCCACCACATTGCATCTCTCTCCACTGAAGTTAATGAACATTCCGCTTTTCTCTCCCCCAATCCGATGCCACTTCCCTTCTCTGACTTCTTTCTCCACGGTTGCTTCCTCTCTACTCTAGTTTTCCATTTTTTTTCTTTTCATTGCGTCTTCTTCCCAGATGATCGACGCCCCGCTTAGCTTTTGCCACTGCCCAACATAGATTTTGTTGCAACTTTGAAAGTAACAAAATGAAAGAAAATAAAGTAGCCATGGAACATTGCGCCAATCATGTGATTATCATCCTGTTCCTACACCTAGAATTTGTTTGTTGAAGCCATAAGATGTCAAAATTATCAGCAGTTGGCTATTATGATCCGTCATTTTGTATCCATCCTAACCTAGTAACCTCACCGTGCAATTAAACTCCTATTCGTTTGTCTAGTCTAAAAACATTTTCTGATGGAGGTGATCAATTTTGTGGATGAGGGGCTACTTCTTGCAAGGCGATTCTATCTAGAAGATAAGGGAGGCATTGTTCCATGACCGTGGAGCTGCTGGGGTTTTGATCTGAGCTCAGCGAGCCTGATCTCTGGATCTACGTGTTGTGTTAGTCTTCTTTTATGTTGGCTGACCTGGTGTGTTAGGTTAGATAATTTTACTCATAGGGTGATTCCTTTTTTGCTGTATAGAACAGTGTTGTCAAGGCGCCCGCCTAGGCGGCGCCTAGGCGCGCCTAGGCGTCCTAGGCGCTAGGCAAGGCTGCCCAAACTAGGCGCCCAGCCCAGTATGTGCATTATATGGGTGTCTAAGGCCTTTTAAGCCTAAATTAAGTCATTTAAAGGATAAATTAGCATGAATCAAGTCTGGATTTGGTCGAATTAGATTAGATTGAGTCAATTTATGGCTGAAATAGGTCTGATTTAGGCAAAATCAGGCCAAATTTTGGAAAATTAGGGAAAACATGTTTGATTTGGGCCAAATTGGTAAGTCATAAAATCACTTCCTCATATGTTTGTTGTTCTTGCTTCTTTTTCTTTTCTTTTTTATCCTTTTTCCTGCATTTTAGTCCTTAATCCTACTGCTGCGTTTTTTTTAGTTATTCCTCCTATATCCCCTCCTACTCCGAAATCCTACTACTTCTGTGTTTTTTTTTATTCTGTTTTCTTCAAATCCTCTTTTACATCACCTATGCTTCGTAATGTTGATGATGTTGTACTTTCTACTTTCCTCTTTTACATCACCCTTTATCCCTGCTTTCTTTTCTAAGTCTCCTGCTCCAATTGTTGTTGCAGGCTTGTTGATATTACTTTCCCTTTTTCTTCCTATTCCCATCTCCTGCTACTGCTGTCATAACCTCATTCTGCCCTCTTTTTATGTTTCCTATATGGTATTATATGTAGTATATATGTATAATAAGAATCAAATTAACATACTGAAAAAGATACAAAATATAAAAAACGCCCAAAACAGCCTAGGCGCCCGCCTAGCCGCCTTGACAACCATGGTATAGAATGGGGGAGAGTGGTGTCTATGGGGTAGCTTGGAGGTTTTCCTGGAAGTGTGGTGAGTTGGCCGTGATCTGTGTCTTGTGTAGCATCTTTTGTATAGCCTGAGGGATGAATATGATGAACCTTTAATTAATTTTCAAAGTAAGTTAGGAAGTTTCATAAGGTTGATTCACATAAGACATCTTGAAGATGGAGGTATCCAAATTCGAGATAAACAGTTTAAAACTAAAAGAAGGCCCCTGAGATAACATCGGCGTGAACAGAGAAATAGCTTTGCTTCTCATCCCAAGAACAAAGGAAAGATAATTCTAGCAAGGTGGTAATATGAAACTGTAGCAAACAGTTAAGAAGTGTACTTCTAAGGGTGATATTTAATATATAGGGTGGAAGTTTGGCAAAATTTTGCCTTCCAATTCTATTATTACTTTATCCAAGTAAAGAAGTCCATAGTGTGCAAAAGTTAGTTTTATAAAAGCATCAAGGAATGAGGTATCGTCGGTATTGGCAGTATTTCGACCAAAATACTAATACTGACGGGTACCGACACAGATACATGTGTGTATCGATAGGATCGCAAATTTCGATAATACCGACATGTATACCGCCATGTTTTGATGGCCTTTTTTGCGAGAATGGTCGTTGTTACTTCTTGAGTGGAGAAAAGAAGATGCATTTGGATGCTTTTTGGCAATTGGAGCTAGTACCAACCCAAATCAAGGTAATTCTAACTAATCTCTTTCATTTTTTGCCATTAGCAACCTCTCCATGTCTTTTTCCTACTTTTCTCTTCCAATTTCACCTAAAAAAGGGGTTTTTACTGCCAAAGCCTAGTATTAGTCCAATTTTTATATGTTTATGTGAACTATACATACATCTATAAGTATATTATGTAGATCTACAATATTATCACTAGATCTACCTAATTATAACACTATTAATTACTATTATCATGCAATTTATCTAAGCATATTACAATCAGTATTGATATAAGTAGTTACTATTTATGTTTAGTAGAAGATGTTTTAATAAAGAGTAATGTGAATATAATACAAATGAGTATTATACACTTGTACAATATTGCACATGAATGAGAAACACGGAACTTCATACAACTAACCTTACATAATGTACATGTCATGGGAGTAATATGCAACCATATCAACTCAATACTATATGGAGAATCAATGCGTAACTCCACATACAACTGATATGAGTTAGTAAGTTACTATGTTATTACTGTGTTGTAAATTGGATATTATTGTATAAGTCTGTGTATTTATGTTTATAGATTGTGCTAGTAAAATTCCAAATCTTAATTCCTACATTTTGTCATCGAAATCCCCAGAAAACAGGACATGTTCCCTACCTCCCACATGATGGACACCCCACCCCACATACCTATTATAAAATTTTATTGCATAAAAAGATGCATGTAGGTGTAGAGATTACACCTGTAAAATTTCATGATTTAATTCGTTCAATTTGGAGTAGAAACGGCCAGGATTGCATCTGTCGATATTTCCATTGGTACACCGGTAAACATGGAACAAGACTTCGACTTCGAGTTGACTTCGACATATGTGGAAGTGGAAGTTTGTGGAAACTTCGAGGATTTTTACAACCAAACTTTGACGCATCTTTGACAAAAAATAAGCTCAAAATAGTGATTTCATGATGAAAATTTATAAATTTCATTAAATATATCTTAAAAACCAAATATATGTCTATATATAGCCATCCATACATGTTTACATATAAAGAACACTCCTGATCTGCTTGGACTGACATGCTAGGAGCGAAACTTGTAGATTCTCCCATGGATCCCAAAGTCAAGTTATACAACGAGCAAGGGGAGCCACTCGAATGAAATTTTTAGATCATGTAATGACTTCCTAGGCATTTTTCTGTTAAGCACCGACTTTTTCCCACTTAATCCCACTTTTCTTGGAGCGATCAATTAGCGATGTGCTTCAGGCCGCATAAGTAAAATCCATACAAGAGTATTCGTGTACGTGATAAAGTATGAATTACAAATCATAGTTTTTTTTCTTTTAGACTTGTAATCTGCTTATATACAATTGTTTATGCTAATGTTATAGTAACAACTTTATTGCTACAGTCATTACATCAGAAAATTTTAGTTTTTAGCTACAACTTTATGTTATATGAGAAAATTTCATGGTATAACTACTAGTCTACTGCATTATATCACATCAGAATATTTCACTATTTAAGGTACCACTCCATGTTACTTATAACCTGCAGTTATTAGTTAATCATTATGTAACAGTAATCTTAGTAGAAAAGTAACCCTGAACAATAGTATTGCTTTTAATTTAGTGCTGAAAATTAATCTTTTTAGTAGATTACAGTGACAGTTCATAGATATTATTAGTTTTAGTCATTAGGAAATTCCAGTGATGACTGTAATCAGTCAAATTGCATTAAGCAAACATTGATAGAACGAACATCATGGAGAAAAAAAGGCACGCCTCGAGGCTTCAAAGGTGTACGCCTTGAGGCGAGGCGGCCCCTAATGCGCCCTGAGGCGTGCGCCTCCACTGTCCAGGTGAGAGTGTTCGCCTCATTTTGGCGAGGCGTAAACAAGAAGTTGAGGCGTTTGCGAGGCGTAAGCCTCAGTTCAGACCTCAATTTAAGCCTCATATGCAAATGTATTATATATATATGTGTGTAAATATACATATATATGTATCTAAAATTTGTGTATAATCTATATATGTGTGTATATATACATAAGTATGTATTTAAACAAGTATATTTGTGTTTATATATTTATGTATTTATGTATGTATCTATAGTGTATGTGCATATACATGTAATGACGCACATGGTATACATTTACATGTATATATTTGTGCATGTATATGTGTATATGTATATAATTGTAAGGTACTAAAGATTACATGTATATATGTCTATATTTCGTAATCTTTTGTATATTGGATCTACTTGCATATGCCTATGTGTATATGTAATGGATTTACATGTATATAAATATTGACATGTATACATTTACATGTATATATTTGTGCATGTATATGTATATATGTATATAATTGTAAGGTATGTAAAGATTACATGTATATATGTCTATATTTCGTAATCTTTTGTATATTGGATCTACTTGCATGTCTGTGTGTATATGTAATGGATTTACATGTATATAAATATTGACATGTATGTATATGTATATATATGTATATAATTTTTTAAATCTGTATATGTGACATCATTAAATATAACTTATATATATGTATATATATATATATATATATATGAACGCCTCAGGTACATTCTGAGGCTTACACCTTGACCACCTCGAGGCTTATGCCTCGCCTCGCCAAGACAAAAATGCCTCGTTACGCCTCACGCCTTTTTCAACCTTGACAAAAATATATGTTGTTATACGCCATGAATTTTATGTAATACTACTAAGGCATATATGTCTCTACATGTCCCTTTTTTATTAAGGAAAACCCTTAAGTGTCTACTTCACACTTAAGCACCACGGGAAAGTTGGTCTACTCGCTTTTGCTTTGCAAAAGATATGTACCAATATATGACTAAATGGTTTTTTATATCGAGTTGTAGTAACATTGTCAACATTGTGGTCGTCCCCGTGAACCTGACCAGGTAGGAACCAGAAAAAAACTGATTCTGGGTATGGATTTTATTAGTCCAAATTGGTTGGTTAAGGAAGTTGATGTCTGAATGGAACTAGGTGGTTTAAGATTGGAAAATTAGACAACCTAGGTTCTAATATGGGTGCAAATCATTATATATTATGAGCTATTAATATTTTAACACAAATTTAAACTATCTAGCAGACTAAAATAATGATATTCTATTGTAAAATGAACTAAACACGGATAATTATTAATTCGGTACAAATATAAATTTATCATAATATTATTCGAAGAATTAAAGTAAATTATAGAATCTGGTTTAGGTTCTGTGTTGGACATTACAAAATTGGGTCTAACTTCAGGTTTAACCACTTTGCCAAAGATCTGCCTTTGTTTCCTGGTTGGTTCGGAGTTGTGCACTGACCCGGATGCTCGTCTGAACTGGAATCAACCCAAAACTAGTTACAGGATCTAAAACTTGTAGGCTGAATTTTACACTATCAGATGGGTTTGCATGTGTAAACGTTCAAATTAATACAATTTTAATATATTTACATAGAAAAAAATAGAAATTAATCAACCGGTTTTTTTAAAATTCATTTGCTTAAGCACCCTGGCACTTAAGCAGCTACAAGGACTTGTTCACCTGTTTCCTGCATCCTGCTTCCCGCTTTGCACTTTCTAAAACATTGGTTATCATTATGGCTAAAAATGGCATTCATAGCATGTCATCGTCGTCGTCATCATCTAAGCCTCAATCTCAACCATGTTGAGGTCGGTTACATGGATCTTTCTTTTCCAATCAGCCCTGTTATGGATCATACCCAGATCAAGATGTAAAGATTCAAAATCTCTATTTATAAGCTATTCCCAAGTTAATTTCGGTCTGCCTCTGCTTCTTTTAGTGTGTTCAACTTAATAATTTGGCTTCGAATAGGAGCATTTGTCAATCTGTGTTGCACATGTCCATACCATCTTAGACGGCCTTCACGCAACTTGTCCTCCATGCTCACCAACCCCACTTTGTTTCTGATATAGTCATTCCTTAAATGATCTTCTCGTCTTCCCACACATCAATCTCAACATACGCATTTCAGTCACATTCATCTTGTTAAGACCTTGTTTATTCGCTGCTCAACATCCACTCCCATATAGCATGGCTAGCCGTATAGCTGTTTTGTAAAACTTGCTTTTTAATCTGAGAGGGATCTTCTGGTCACATACTACTCCAGTTGCACTACTCCACTTCAACCATCATGTTGTGATTCTGTGACAAACATCATGTTGAACCGCACCCTCCTTTTCAATAACAGAGACCAAGTAAACTTATCACATATTGGTACATCCATTCCATCCAACTTGACCCCACCACTCACAATTCTAGATTGGCGAAAATTACAATGTATATATTCAGTTTTACTTCTACTGATCATAATCCATTAGATTCCAATGCATTTCTCCAGAGTTCAACTTTATCATTCAATCTTTCTTTTCCTTCATCAATCACCACAATATCATCAACAAACAACATGCACCAAGGGTATTTTCTTGAACATGCTTTGTCAACTCATCCATAACAAGAACAAATAGATATGGGTTCAGTGTCGATCCTTGATGTACCCCACGGTGATAGGAAAAGTTTGTCTCTCCTCTAGGAGTTCTAACACTTGCAGTTGAGCCATCATACAAACCCTCCTCTAGGAGCCATCATACATGTCTTTGATTATGACAATGTATTGGATAGGCACCCCCTTTTATGCAAAACCCTCCATAACACTTCCTTGGGTACTCGATCATAGGCCTTTTCTAGATCAATAAACACCATATGACGATCTCTTTTGTTTTATCTGTACTTCTCCATAAGCCTCCTTATCAGAAAAATAGCATCCTTTATTGATCTTCCCGGCATATTCATAGCATACTATTATAAAATTATAGTTGTAGCACTTGTAGCTGTCCAAATTCAAAGCCATTATCTATGATTATGTATGCTTTATATAAGGCATGTTTACTTGTTTTTTGTGTCCAGTCATTTAATGTAGAAACCACGACTACCTACATATAAAAACATATTACACATGACATGTCTCCAGCTGCAAGCATCCTTTCAAAAATCAATGTGCCGTTAGCAACCCATCAATCAATATGTTCATTTACTAATATAGACACCTACTTAAAACAGATACATTATCAAGGAGACAAAGAAGAAAGCACTAATCAACAAATTTCTTTGGGCTTAGAGGATATGTGTGTGGGCTAGCAGCTACTCCCTATATAATTGGTACTTGGAGCCAAAAAAAGTCAAAAAAGGCTACTAAGTTGCAGCGCCATTTAATATATACCTGCAAAAAGAAAAAATCAGGCAAACGTGCAAAAATAAACCCATGACATATAGTGCCAATAAAAGACAACAGCAGAATGGGGATGAAGAACCCAGATTACTTAATCACAGCACTGATTTCACCCGATTCCAGCCCCACATCAAATGGCATCCAGAAAAAGCACCCTGACAACAGGGCCGAAGGGACCGCCATTTAACTTTATTTGATTATTATATTTTTGCTCCAACACCAAAAAAATAAATGATAAAAGAAAAGAAAAATGCCCTGGTCATTTGGGTTTCATTATAAAATAATAAACTTAGCTGCAAGAGCTACGTAAATGTTGTTTTCTAGCTATATATAAGGGTTATTCTAAGCAACTTACAGACAAAACTCCTTACTATACAATACAAAACTCTTTACCTTGAATCTGGCAAAATGTACTTTATTATAGTTATATACATTTCAATAGTGGATGAAAATGCAGATAGGAGAAGAAACCATTACAAGGATGAAAATCTTACAGGAAACGGAGCTTCGTTAACTTTCCAAGTGTATCAGGGATTGTACCAGTGAAATTGTTCTGATACAGATCCAAACTCACCAAGTTTGTCAAGTTGCCAAGATCACTAGGAATTGTTCCACTAATATTGTTACTATAAAGCTCCCTGTTCATAAATTCAAGATACTAGCTTAGGCAGAGACAAGCTTCAAAGCTCTCTTATGAAAATGAGCAAAATCTGATTGCTTTGATGTCAATTTTGCATGAAATATATATCATCTAAGCAAAATACTTTTCTATGTTACAGATACGAAATTGAAAGTCACCATTAACTAATGCATTGAATAGAAAATAGTACTACCACAGCCAAACTAATAAAAGCTGAAGCTACTTACAGGTATTGTAAATTTTTTAGCTGGCCAAGCTGAGGAACTAATGAGCCAGAAAGTGCAGCATTTCCAAGATCGCTGCAAAAAGACAAAAGCCATTATCACAGCAACAACAAATCCTGCAGCTGTATTCTGGGATAGTTATCATACAGACAGATAAATCAACTTACACTCGAATGACACTGTTGTCATTGTTGCATGTAACATGAAACCATGTGCATGGATTTACAAGAGTGGGATCCCAACTTTGCAATACGTTATTAGGATCATTTAAATTGGATTTCAGACTATGCAAGGCATCACCTGTTGAAAAAGATTATCAACGGAACAAGGCAGGAGTAAGAAGGCTTGATCCAGTTGATCATGTGCAGTGTTTTGAGCACAAAAAAGGAAATGGAAGTAGCAGCAACAGTTCACCATTCACAATGCAAATGATAGATATCCAGAAGAAACAATTACTGAAGCAAAAAAAAAAAATGAAAACAGTTGCATCGTTGTGAAAAGAAGAAAAAAACATTCAGGAACATGACAGAAAAGTCCCTCTACATGTGCCATATAGGTTTTGGAATTTAAAAAAATATATAGATGACTAAAATAGTTTGAAAGTATGCCTCCCTTTACATGTTGTATTTTAGCTGCATCTGATGTATACTGGCATCAGGCCCTATTTGGTCTATCAAGCATGCCTCATTAGTGGAGCGTTCAAAATAAAATACAGACTGCTCCACAGAATATCATGTCAGACTTCAGAGCATGAAGAACAAGAGGTATAAATTCAGCTTAACATCATCATCATCATCATCATCTAAGCCTCAATCCCAACTATGTTGGGGTCGGCTACATGGATCCTTCGTTTCCATTCAGCTCTATCATGGGCCATATTCTGATTGAGATGTAGAGATTCCAAATCTCTCTTTATAAGCTCATCCCATGTTAATTTAGGCCTTCCTCTTCTTCTATTTATAGTGTTTGGCTCAATAGCATTGCTTCGTATAGGCGCACTAGTGGGTCTGCGTTGCACATGTCCGTACCATCTGAGTCGGCCCTCACGCAACTTGTCCTCAATGCTCGCCACCCCCACTTTATTCCTGATATAGTCATTTTTCAAACGATCTTTTCTTGTCTTCCCACACATCCATCTCAGCATACGCATTTCAGCCACGTTCATCTTGTTGAGACCTTGTTTCTTCACCGCCCAACATTCACTCCCATAGAGCATGGCTGGTCGTATAGCTGTTCTATAAAACTTACTTTTTAACCTGAGAGGGATCTTCTGATCGCATAAAACTCCAGTTGCACTCCTCCATTTCAACCATCCTACAGTGATCTGGTGACAAACATCATTTTGGACATCCCCGTCTATTTGAATAATAGAACCTAAGTAACGAAATTTGTCACATTTTGGTATATCTACTCCGTCCAACTTGGCTCCATCATTCACACTGCGAGATTGGCTGAAATTGCAATGCATATACTCAGTTTTGCTCCTGCTAATCATCAATCCATTTGATTAAAAAAGAAGCCAAATATCCTCCAGACTACTTATTATAGAACAAGCGCCTGTTCCCCCCCCACAGGTAGGAGTTGGTAACAAAGCAAGAAGATGCTCTTAATGATCCACTCGACCCTACAAGCAAATTTTATTAGAAGCAGTGCTCCAAGAGTCCTTCGTAGGATCACTAGATACCCAGTCATGGTCATCTCACTCCTAAACCACACTCTTCACACATTGGTAGGTAATTACCTAAACAGGCCCATGTGACGCTTCTATATTGCATCATAAGAGAGATGAAGTTGGGGAAGAAGCATTCCTCATCATATAAGGTAGCAAAAGGAATCAAAATGATTGTGATCAAACTATGTGGTAGGCAGATGATTGGAGATAAGTAACTTCACTTCTCCTACCATCTATAAGGACTACAATTCCAAGAATCCACTTTTGAAATAACATTATCACAAGGGCAATCACCCACCAAAGTTCCTTTAGTAACTTGAAGTGCTTGTCTCAAAACTTTGATGTTTGGACGCCTATGGTCCTCTAATTAGGGTGACCTAATAAATAGGGTGTGGTTTATTAAGAAGAGGCAAAAAAAGCTAGCTCTGAGATACGTTTAGTTGCATATAATTAGCAGAAAATTAGCCAAGAATAAACTTAATGTGATCAACATTCTTCTCATAGGCCATGTGAATCAACGAGGAGTAATTTGATTAATATAAAACAGAGTACAATGAGTCTTATATACAGCCTTGACTCAGGGTATGATGTACATGCAGAACACAGTATGATAAACTAGACTGACACTAATGGGCTTAAGTAGGAGAGACCCATTAGTCTTCATAAAGCAAATAAGATAGAATTGCTTATTACACTAACACTCTCAAGCTGGAGAGTATACATCATAACACATATAGTTGAAGGAGGTAGGTCTAAGCGGCTTGGTGAAGATGTCGGCAGTCTTTTCTCTAGTCTTCAGAAAAGGTGTGACAATCTTCTTGGCACGAATTGAATCCCGTACAAAATGGCAGGCAACCTCCATGTGTTTGATGCACTATATGGACAGCAGCTTGATTGTCACAATTAAAGATAGCTGGAGAAGATGTACGAAAATCAAGTTCTTGAAGAATTGATGTCACACGTTGAATCCTACAGCAAGAATGGGCCATGGTCGGTATTCTACTTCAGTGCTGGAACAATCAACTATTGATTGCTACTTACTCCACCAATTGATGGGACGATATCCCAATAGGACACAGTAGCCAGATATGGATCTCTTGTCATTGACATTCCCAGCCAAATCACCATCAACATAACAAGTTAGGGAAATGTCTGGAGGAGGCTTCTTATAAAGAAGAGTAATTGCTAGTACACTTTTCAGATATTGCGGAATTGGTTGTACCTAACACCAGTGACAAACCAAGGGCTTAGCATATGTTGACTTACTATGCTGACTGCAAAGACAATGTCAAGTAAGGTGATGGTACGATAAATTAACTTCCCAACTATGTGTTCATATTGCTCAAGATCATGGAAGGACTCCCCCTCCGACGTGACTTTGGTGTGGTAGTTCATTAGAGAAGACACAAGCTTGGAGTTGAATATTTTGGACATACTTCCTTCGTGAGAGGTGACTCTCACTTTTAGAATGTAATACTTCAATGCCCAAGTAGTGAAGGTGCCCCAAGTCCGTGTGAAAATGTGATTTGAGAGATTCCTTCCAAGGTAATATTCATGCAATGTCACTGCAATAATAATTATATCATAAACATAGACAGTGCAGATAATTATATCACATGCAATGTTAGAGAAGAATAGGATATGGTCACTTGAAGATCTGGACAAACTCAAGAGTAAAAAGGACACAACTTAGCTTGTTAAACCAAGCCCGTAGTGAAATCAAGCATGGCGATTCAGTCGGGACCGACCCAACCCGACCCACCAATTTCAGGTCAGATGGGTTTGTGGGCAGAGCCAAGTCAGGCATTCGGACATTTATTAGTCTCTGCGCGAAACACGGGCGACAGCTTATTTTTGTCGGGCATGCCCCTTGCCCAAACACGGACGGTGACTTGCTGCAAGTTCTCATTTCGAGGTTACGCGATGCCAACAAAAGCAGATACTAGCTAAACCCTAACCACCGCCATGAACCCACCCTCCCTCTGACTTCTCACTGTTGCACGCAGCAGCAACACCACCCTGACATAGGATCAAGAATCAATGAGGTCTTAGCAAGGAATCCCTAGCAGTCATACCCTTCTCTCCTTCCTTTTCTCCACCATCAATTGTTGAGTCTCAGCTTCTCGGTCATTGTGCAACAAAATCGAGCTAATGGAGTTACAACTTACAAAAGGCACCGCAGGGTGGAGTATCTTGGCTCCCGATCCTTTGACGATGGATTCTTCTGTGTGTTCTCATTTGGTGCAGCCAATCGAATGGGATCAAAGTCATGCATTGAGCCGGTGATCATGAATGATGACCGGCTCAACACCCAAAACCAATGGCAACTTACCCCTTCCTCCGAAGATTGGCTACTCAGGAATCCTTTTTTGCAACCACTGCATAGTATTGGACCCAGTGTCATGGTCCATTGTTAGGGTTGTGTTTCAACATGGTGTCTACCTGCGTCATGGTTCGTTGTCCTCAGCTTGATACCAAGCTCAAGGTGCCAAGCCAACTCCATAGAGCCAGAGGAACTAAACCCCAATCCTGCTAAGACCAGCTTCGACGTCACGACCGATGACGACAAGTGCATATAGGCTCGAGTGGGGGCAATCGGAAGTAAAATAGTCAAAGAACAAGTGAGGTCTTGTCGGTAGCATGGAGTTGTGGATATCATGTTTGCAGATAATATTGGCATCAATGTAAAGGAGCCACGTCACTGACAAGTTCTTGATCAAATCAATTTTGTATATGTCTAGTTTATAGATAATAGGAGAAAAACTTGAGTTCACATATGTTTTGTTTACAGCATCACAGTTTTGATGTACAAGATCCACATAGTTGGTGCTGTCTTAAGTACTTTTGTTATCAACTTCGAGTTTTATTGAAGCAATTCACGTACTAATTTGTATAATTCTAATGTGATTTGTGATAATGTTGATTTGATGCACGCTAACTGTGAATATGACCTTATCATTGTAGTTGGCGTTGTATAATTGTATAAATCAAATTTTCAGAACAATTTGTTCGCAAGATATATGCAAAACCTGGTTCCCAACAAGAATTTTTAATTAACATTTGATGTCTTAATTAAATTGTGATTTGCGAGAAATTCTACAACTTATTCATTATATTCCATGCTTTACTTTCTAGCCTATAGTATGGGGGTCAGGTTGGGTTGTTGCAGGTCAGCCCAAGTAAATTTGGTTTTCACCCAATATTTACAAAAATGGTCTTGTTTCGGTTTGGGTTAAAATAGTTTCGGTTTGGTCGGATCGGGTCAATGAAAACTTGACGCATTGCCATCTGCTTGAGGCCATACAGTGAGCGTTTGAGGCGGCAGATGTGAGAAGACTCCCCTCAGTTGTAAAACCTGATTTTTGTTGCATATAGACCCCTTTCTCCAGTTAACTACGGAGGAAGACTTTTTTTATATCAAGTTGGACCAGAGGCCAGTCCATTTGAGTTGTTAGGGAAATAATAATATGGATTGATGTTATACAAGTGAGTGGCGAAAAAACTAAGAATTCTACACCATATGTCTAGTTGAAGCCTTTAATCAACCAAGCGGGGTTTGAGACGTTCAATGGAGCCGTCAGAATTGAACTTTGGTCGGAATGTATGGGGGTCAAAGGGCCTCAAGGTGTTGGGCAATAGTTTTAGAATTACGAGAAAGTTTGGAGAGGTAGTAGGGACGAGAAATGTGCAAGGACGTCTACCTTTTTGCATTGCCACTAGGTGTATGGAATCCTCAAAATGAGACGCTTGAGATGGATCTAGGAGTTGGGGATTTTGCTTTGGGTGTTGCCGATAGACATTGACAAACTCCAAAACTGAATTTGGTTTAGGAAGAATGATAGACTCCACAGGATCAGTAGGAGGATGAGTGCGATGATTCGTGGGAGGGGACTCCATCGAATCATGTTTTGCAGAAAAACTGCATCTAGAAAAATAAGCAAAAAGATAATCATGTTTTGCAGAGAAGAAGATGATTGACGGTTGATAAGGTAGCAGGCTGTGAGGACGACTTCAGACCGGTAGGACTTGAGTGGCATCCGGGCAATATTCCAAGCCATGCATCCAACTTACTCATTAGTCAACTTATTAAATGAAAATCTCCTCTCTCATTTTCTCTTTCTCTATCTCTCTATCTCTTTTGTGATCCTCTCCATTCTGGTGTAACAAGGCCAATCTGTTAACTCACCCCGCTGCTGGTGTGGCTCTCTATAAGATTGTTTGAACTGGCCAATCTGTTGACTCACCCCGCTGCTGGTGAGGCTCTCCTAACTAATTTTCCCATTTATTCCGGAATAATCTTCTTTTTCTGGTGGGGACAATCATTTTACATTATCGGTGAAAAAGGGTGAAGTAAATCATTTTCTTTTATGGTGAGAAGCCATCAAGAGTTTTCTTGTCAATTAGAGAGTAGATGACAGCGCATGAAGAGGATTCCAGAACAACCCCTTCAGCAGCATCCTAGGTACCAGCAGCCTTGGAGGTGTAGACGATCCCCAATTACCGGATAGATAAGGTTCCTTGGTGAAGCCATCTCTCATCGAGAGCAAGAATCGAGTGAAGGCCATGCTTTAGGAGTGTGTTGTACATAGGTTTGGCAAATGAAACAACGAGTCAAGAGTCATCATCCAACCAGCGTGACGAAGTTTATTTTAGGCACATCCCAGGCATGAAAGGAAGCGAGTTACGGAGACAAGATCTACTCTATTTGCAGTATATATGTCCAAGTGTTTGGTAGTGCGTGTTTATTGTTTGAGAGTTAACGGGGCAGTGGGAGGAATACTGGTCGCCCCAATTTCTGGATCGTTGACGGGCCATGGGGGTTGTTTGACCAAAATGAAAGGGGGAGCGAGGGAACAAATTTAGAAAGTAATCTGAGCTAGGTTGACCTCCGACCATGTAGAGCAGCAGGACCACGAGCGGTTTTAGAGTGTAATTGGTAAACGATGCAGCAAGAGCATGTAAATCGAGAAACAGGAAAGATGCGTACACGGCGAATGGCGGCGGCGCATGTGGGTGAAGCATTTGAAAGGTAAACTTTAGTAAAGAGGAAACAAGATAGAGCATCGGTTACCTTCCATGTTTGCTGTTACGAGCAGCATAACCCTAGCGAAAGGGTGTAGGACGAGCAGCAGGAGGCATAGGAAGGGCCAGCAGGCCCGGTCGAGGCCCCCGGCCCCCGCCATTCCCTTCCACCTTGTAATCTGACCTTCTTCCTGCTCCCGGCAACAGTAGCAGTAGCTGGAGAATCAGCAGCCGCCAGCGGTAGGGAGCAGCAGCTGTTGTTGTTGCGTGCGTGAATCCGGGTCTCAATCGGTGGCGCACAGCGCAGATCCGGTGTAGATTCGGTGCCAATCCGGTGGTGTGGGTTCCGGTAGGTAGGAGCGGCAGCAAATGGGAGGCAGCGCAGGTCGGGGTGCTGGTGATACCGAAGTCCACAGAAGCAGCAGCAGCAGCACAACCACAGGCCAGCGGAAGCAGCACTACTACGGGATTAGCTTTTCGACAAGGGGGAGAGAAGGGGTGGGGGAGAGAGAGGCTGTACCTGTGGGGGACGGTAGTGAGAGAGAAGGGGAGAGAGTGGGATGGTGGGGGGAGAGGGCGTGCGCTGGGTCGGGGGCCGGGCAGGGGAGTGGAGGTGGGAAGGATGAGGGAAGAAGAGAGCGGGCGTGCAGCTACGGCATACACACAGAGAGGTGAGGAGAGGAGTAGTGGGGGCAGCAGAGCAAGCTGCGGGCTGGTGAAGCTGCCCGCTGCCCGTTGCGGTGCCCGTAGAAGAGAGAGGAGGAGTTTAGAGAGAGAGCTTAGTCAAAGCAAAACAAAGGGGCTTGTTCCTGGTCTTCGCTTCTCGTTCTCATTCCACCCCACCCACATAGCAGCTGTACTGGCGTAATATCTATCTATCTATCTATATTCCACCACGAGGCCGCACGGACTGCACCAAAACTCCGTCCGTCCGGTCTTCCTCCGTCGAAATCAGAAAAAGGGTGAGAGAGAGAGAGAGAGGCGGAAAAAACGGGACCGGGGGTGGTACAGTACATTACAACCAAATGGCAACGGGCCTAATTCTCGGTCCGGTTCCACGGGATTCCGTTCGTGCCACTCATATTCATTCATGCCTTCGTGGTCAATGGAGTGGTGGGGCCCAACGTGGGCCAGCCATCCCGGGGTGGGTGGGGGCAGCTGCTGTATGATGATGAATGAATGCGGAGACCCAGGATGGATGGATGTATATTGTATGGGGCCGGTCAGCCAACCGGCTGGCTGGTTGGGGCTGGGCCCAAGTTCACGAGTTGGATCTCAGTTGGGATGGGCTGCGTCGTGGACTTTGGTTACTCGTGCCAAGGCCCGTCAGCAAATGCTACTACGTTCACTCTTCTACCCTCTTTGCCCACTCGCAACTGACGGCTACTACTATTCTTCTTCCTAAACCTCCCCTCATTCCTGACTACGCACTTCGCAGAAACCAACGTCTAATGACGAATTAACAAATGAACCACTTACTTGGAGAAAAGTTTTTGTTTTTCGATTACCGGTCCATCTCCAACAATCCAACTTGTCGTACGCCACGACAAAAAGCCTAAATGCTACGCTAACTAGTTTTCCACCAACACCCTTATCCAAATTTCCACCCACCCTGACTGACTACCGATGATAATGATAGAAAGTCAATACGTGTGCTTTCTCCATTCAACACTTCAACGAAAGGTGGCGAACCCGGTCGGTTCCCCAAAATCAGGATCAACACCTGTGTCTGTGTTGCTGCCATTTGCCCGTTGTACATGTGGTGGAAAACTCACCCAGGCTTCACTCCGTTCTACGTTGACCCAAAGATATGGGCAGGCTTCGCACTGATGCTGATGCCTTGTTTAACCAATTATGTGGTCTCTCGGTGCCATAGATACGTTGTGCATCGTGTTGTAACCCACCATTCAAGCATGCCCGGTTCCAACATCTGGTGTCTATTGGCTTCGGTTAGGATTTTTTATCAAAGCATATAGATCTTACTCGCTTACAACATGTTTATTATTTATACTTTTGTTTCAAGCAAATTAGTAAACTAAGTTATCAAACTAACTAAGCAAGAGCAAGAAGATCTACACTATTCTAGCAAGGCAAGAAGCAAGAGCCTAAGTTAACACTAAAGAACAAAACTAAGCAATTAACTAGATTAAGTAAAAGCGGCTAAACTAGACTAGCATGAACAAGCAAGCAGAGCAAGATGGGTTTTAAGCAGTTGATTAGGGTAGGTGGGCCGTTTGGGGGATGTAACTTTGATATTAGTTTGGGGAGATCATTAAACATGCAAGGTTCTCATTTCATATCTAGATCACCAAACCAAACAACAAGGACAATGCCATTAGAATATACCCTATACTACTAGTAGAAGACTAGGGTTACGTGTAATTCTAATGGGATTAGCCAAATCTAGGTTTCTAGGGTAAGTGATAGTGAGCAATTGAGGGTTGAGGGTAGAGGTGGGAGTAGAGATGAGGGTATTTGACCTCATGCCATTAGCCACTCTAGCCTTTAGAAGGCCCTAGGTAATTGCATCACTCTCACTTACACTAGCTACTTAAATCTCACACCCACTTATAGAAGGAGGAATGTGTATGTAGGAACAAAGGGGGCTATCTAGGGATCCACTAATTGGACCTAGGAGCCAATCCTAAGATTGCCACATGCACTCCAATTCCTCCTAGAAGCTAAGTGTCATCAAACATCTCAAAGCAAGCAATCTATGTTATAAGCACAAACCACATGCAATAAAATAGGAAATAAGATTGAAGCAAGAAGCAGTCATCATAGATAGAATTTGAGTTCATTACAAGCAACTTTCCCCCAACATGGTATCAAAGTCACATTTTAACCCCAAACAGCCCACCACTAGGGGCTTAGCTAGACATGATCAAGAAAACAAGAAAAGAAAGGGGAAGAAGAGGAAGAAACTCCATGTAGCTTGATGAAGTGGCCTTCTTCTTCACCTCCAAGCTACTGTAGATGACCTCCCTCCTCCAAGGGTGCACGGGAGCATGGAAATGTGGGGGTTTATGGATGGAAACCTAGGAAACTAGGATTCCATGGTGGAATGAGGGTGGAAATGGTGGATGATGAGCCAAAATACAAAGGGTTTGCACTCAAAGCTCAAGGAAGGGGGATGGAGCTTGGAGCAGCTGTAGGGGCATCTAACCTCCGTGCCCTAGCCGCCACCTATGTATATATAGGTGGTGGGGAGGCACTAGGGTAAGTGGGGGTAGTTTAGGAAAAGTAGTGAAAAGTAGGGTAGGGTTGGTGGATCACCACGGCCGTGGTGAGGGTGGTGGAGAACAGTCGTGGAGTGGTGAAACGGTCATGGTGTGAAGGAATTTGGAAAAAGGTCAAGTATGGTGGTGGCCACGGCCGTGGTGGGTTAGGGGCACCACGACTGTGTTGGGTAACACGGCCGTTTTGAAGGAGGGAGAGGTGGTCGTGGCGTAGCAGCACGGGCATTTTAGTCTTCATCGGCCACGGTCGTGGCGATCTGGGGGTGACAACCTGTAACTCTGGTCAAATAGATGCAATAATTCCCACGACCGTGGCAGGGTGCCACGGCCGTTCTCTCTTCTACTGACCACGACCGTGCTGATGGCCACAGCCGTGGTGTCTTCAATGGCCACGGTCGTGGCAGGTGGCTACGGTCGTGGGATTATGTGGAATTTCCCTGTTGAACTTGGCACTTCATTGCTAATAAATGCACGACCATGGCATAGTGCCCACGGCCGTGGTGAGGTTGGCCTCACTTAATTACACTTCAATCTTCATCATTTTTTGATGTCTTTGCTTGGGGATGATTCTTGACCATTGGAGGTAGGTTGAGGGAGACTTTGGGGCCTTCTTTGGGTCCCTCCATGAGTGGGGGAACCCTAGAACTCCTTCTTTCTCTCTCTTCCGTCTAAGCATGGTTCAAGTACCTAAAAAATAGTGCAAAGAACATCCATAAGCATATTTGCAATGATAAGCATATTAGGGGTAAAAAGCTTGTAATCTACATGTTTAGATGTGACTTAAGTACAAAATGGTACAGGATGGAGCCCTAAAATAGGGCTACATCACCACCCCAAACTTAAAACATACTTGTCCTTAAGTATGCTTGTAAGGACCCTGACCTTCATTTAGGGTTTACCCTGGTTGCTTTGCTTAACCTTGATGCTTTGGTGCTTTCTAATCACCTTTGGTGGTGATTAGGGTTTGGTTGTGCTTTGTTGAGAGTTGGAGGTGCTACTTGCAAATAACCCAAGTCTAGGGTTTTGTGGGCAAGTTTGCCACCTTGTGAGGTGTTCATCTCTCTTTTTTCTTCCTCTGGTGTTGAGAGGAAGGCTTGGGCTAGTTGCTTGAGTTCTTTTGGGCCTGGTTGAGCTTGTTTGGGCCTTGAGGTGCCTTGTTTTGGCTTGGTTGAGCCTTGTGTTGCCCAAGAGAGGTGTGTAGCGGCCTAGGAGTGTTTGTGTCGGCCAACATGGATGTGTGTTGCCCATGGTGCCTTGTGTGTCGCCCATGGTGCAAGTGGTTGTGTCGCCCATGATCTTTGACCTAGCTTTGACCTCGTTTGTGTCACCACTAGTGGACACTTGGTGCATGATGCTTGCATGTGGCAATGACCTTGGACAAGTGTCCTTAGGTGGACGACACCTTGCCTTGCTCTACCTTGTTTTCTCCTCCCTTTCCTCCTATATATGTGGTTCCCTTCCTTGCTTTGAGTCCCTTTGGTCCTTTAGTTTTCTTCTCTACCTTGGGTGCACGACACAACCCTCTTTCCTTGCTTATGGTGGCCGATATCCCCTTGAAGGAGCAAGTGGTGGACGATATCCCTTGGAGTTCTTCTTCCTTGCTTGGAGCTTGGAGCTTGCTCAAGGCGGGTTGCATAACTTCTAACCCTAGCTACATTATCTCCTTTTCTTTGATCTTGCTTATGTGTTGTTGCTAGTTTAGTACCTTGCTTAGGTATCCTTGTTGACTGATCCTCTTTGTGGTTTAGGGTTTCTTGGTGAGCTTGTGTTCCTGGCCCTCTAGGGTTTTGGGTACCTTGTGCTTGAGGTAGAAGACGACCATGTGTGAGTGTGTGTTGGCCGACATGCCTGTGACGGACGATATGGTTGCCCTTGTGTTGGGCGATATGTTGTGGTGTCAGGCGACACCCCTTGTTCTTGTGACAGGCGTCATAACTCTTCCTTTGCTTTGTGTCAGCCGTTAGGCCTTGGCCAGGTTGTTGCACGTTATGTGGATGAGTTCTCTCTCTCTCTTAGTTGTTAGTTTTTTGTGGTGACCTGGCCGATAGCCCCTGTGACGGGCGTTGCTGGGCAAGTTGTGACGGGCGTGGCATGCCCTGGTATCGGCCGACACCCCATGATGTGGCGGGCGTTGCTTGATAATGTTGGTTGCCCGACACACCCCCTTGACACACGACACACCCCCTTGACGCACGACACCCCGTTGCAAGCTGGTTTGCTTTAGTAGCAACGCAGCGTTGCAGGCTGTGGTTGTTGTTTTTTGGTGAGGGCAGGTTGCCCGATACACCCCCCTTTTTGTGAGGGTTCGTGGTTATCTATAGTGAGGGTTCCTAGCGCCTATAGTGAGGGTTTCACGGTTCATGGAAAGTAAATTGTTGATGATGTTCTTGTTTACTTAAAGAGAATGGTAAGGATAGTGGTAATGGTAATGCTTGCCCTTTTATATATCTAAACATTACCATATGTATGGAGTGATTCCCTTGAATGTTTGTGCAATGCTGAGGCAAGGATAAGTACATAAATAGTTGCTTAATGATGTGTCTTATGCACATGATCACCAGATGATGTATAACTGATAAGTATAGCATCTTGAAGGTCATCTCATGATAGTAAGCATAGTCCTTATGTTGAAACTATGATTATTGAGTACACTAACCATGCAGGTGATGCTTATCCATGAAAAGGCTATGAGAAATATGTAATGGGTAACATCACTCTGATAATTACTCTGGTTGATGAGATTTCATATATGATATGTTTGTCTCATGATGATGATGTAAGCCTTGAGAGGCAGTGGCAATACATGATGAGGGATTGAGATTCCATGGTATGTGATGATCCTTGAGATGGATCTGGATGGTTGGCAAGAGTATAAGTGAGAACATGTGATGTTGGATCCTTGAGATGGATCAGGTTGATGTGATTACAATAAAAGCATGATGTTGAGTTTTATGTTGTTTATTGTGTTATAGTTTGCATGTTATACAACTTGGTTGAATCTTGCAATCCATCTAAAAGATACTACATAATTACAGTGGAATATATCATGTAGTTTGCCCTAGCCATAGATCCATCATCATCAGGAGCTGGTGATGGTGAAACGGGTTCTCCTACGGGTTAACCCGGAGCGCATATTGTTGAATATGTGAGGTTTCTCCTAGCCTAAAGTGGGGAGGTAAGAGTGCAACTACGGTTGTAGACTCGGATATGTGATGAGCATGGTGAACAGGCCCATGGCTCCGAATATGTGATATAAAGAGCATGAATGTGTTCATGGCTCAGAGTACGGTGATCAGGCCCGTGGCTTAGATATACTAGCGCCGTGACCTGTACCGAGGCGGGCTAGAGGAAGGGTAGCCTGAGGAGCTGACCCTGTGGCGGAAGCCACTTAAGCATGAGACTGCGGTCCTGCTTGTGTTGTTCTCGTACACTGACTACGAGGGGGAAGGTTGTGGAGTCCGTCGCTTCCATTAACCTTGTATGGCACCGGCTATGGGCTTCGCAGCCGAAGGTTGGATTTGAACGGTACGATTCACTTCCTCAGGGCATAAAATACGTAATTCAGCCGTATAATATTTACTGCTTAAGGCAAAACACGGAACATTGGTTGATGCCTTGTTTGTGTAGATAATCTTGTTATATCTTGTAGTTACTTATATATTCCTCATGTTACATAGCAATATATCTTATCTTGTCAATCATATTCCATTGAGAAATAATGGTTATATGCCTTTTGTACATCTGGTAAGCTTGTCGGTAAGAATAGATGTGTTTTACATACACTGCTCTTGTCATATCTATTATCAGTTACCTGCTGTTATAGCTTTATCTTTCTGAGGTTCTGTAGTTGCGGCGGGGAGTTATGTTTCTTGCTGGGACAATGTTCGATTGTCTCACTCCGCTGGTTTTTAGGTGGTCGAGCTAGGCGTGGTGGTGGTCACGGGGTTGCGGCCGAGCAACAATAGGAACAGTAGGAGGCAAGCGATGGACATGCTGCTGTTTTGGTGTTTTGTGGTAGAAGTCTAGAGTCATCCCTATACTCTCAGGTCCTTGGCGGTGTTTTGACGTTGTTTCACGATATATATAGTTGTTGATGTTTGTATATCCTGTTGCTGGCCGGATGTGGGCCTTTATGTATGTATAAATAGGCGATGAACTCATGTGATGACAAGACAGCTGTTGCTCTAAGCTGTGGACAAGTTTTAAGGCTTGTATATGTTATATAACTTGTTTTCTTGCAGGATGTGGACTGGAACGTAATAGTTTCTCAGTTTATCAGTTTTCCGCAATCAGTTTTAATTAACCCGTGTTTTTGGTAATTTGTGGTTATGGTGATTTCCGCACATTTTCGCGTAACACCTCATTGTCTGTGTGATAGTGGGATGTGTTGCCACAAGTTTTGGTATCAGAGATCTAGGTTCGCTGAGTCTACATGGATTTAGGACTAGGTTGTGTTTGTTCTAGTGTGTTTTCCAGATTTTCTTATAATCATCTTCTGCCCTCAGCGGAAGAAAAGCCAAGATGTCTGGAAACCATGAAGAACATGCTGATGAGCACAATGATGCTGCATCAGTTGATGGAGCTTTTGGGCAGGCACATGGAGATCGGGTGCCTGAGGTCCCCTAACCTGACCCATCCATTCTTGAACACCCTGTCTATCAATAGCTTATGGGGCAGCTGATGGCTACGATGAATCTCATGGTTGAGCGATTGCCAGTGCCTCCTCTGAGAGTAAAGGCTCCCCATGGAGAAGCATCGGGTATTGGGAAGACCTTCGAGCGGCTTCGCCGAGTCGGAGCTTCGGATTATGCTGGAACGGCTGATCCAGAGGATGCAGATCTGTGGCTGACAAGTCTTGAGAAGGCTTTCTGGATCCTTGACATCCCCGAAGCAGACAAAGTAAAGCATGTTGTTTACCTCCTGAAAGGTAGTGTTGGTCACTGGTGGACCATCGAGGAAGAGAAGCGGCCTGGTGAGGTGATCTGTTGGGAAGTTTTTCAGCGCGAGTTCGTCAGCAGATACTTTCCAAAGACGTATTTGGATGAGAAGATCAGTCAGTTTGAGCGTTTGCGACAAGGAACAATGAACATCACCGAGTATGAAGCCAAGTTCATGGACCTTTTGAGGTTTTGTCCTCACATGGCAACAACGGATGAGGAGCGGATCAGGCGTTTCGAGAAAGGTTTAAGTTCTGAGCTGACAACACGTGTTTCTGCGTTGGAGAACCGAGAGCGGTTTTCCATGTTTGTGGAATCCGTCCGGAGGATCAAATGATCAGTAAGGGAGAAGAGAGAGTCTATGGCTAAGAAGAGACCTACTCAGTTTCAGGGACAGAGGTTTGGTGGCTTCAAGAAGCCAAGGTTTTCAACACCTTCAGTGATGAGAGGTTCTGGTGTACCTTCGCAGTGGTCTCCGAGTAAGGGAAGAGGTTATGTTTCTTTGCCATCTAAGGCACATAGTACAACTTCAGTGGTAGTGACAGGACCACCTAGGCCACGGTTTGACGATAGGACATGCTATGCCTGCGGTCAGATAGGGCATGTCAAGTCGAGTTGTCCCTACAGAGATGATGAAGTGACACAACAGCCGAGGCAGAATCAACAAGGGTCAGGGAGGCTGCAACCTAGTGGTAGCAGAGGTCGAGGATGCGGTCAAGTGTCTCAAGCTGGATCGTCTGCTCAAGGAAGCAGAGGATGTGGACAACAAGCAACGACTCGATTCTACGCTATGAATCAGCCAGAGGCGATAGTCAACCCGCGAGTGGTGACAGGTCAGATGGAGTTATTTCATTCTGATATGCCTTCTTCTTGCTTTATATCTGTTCTGGTTGACCTGGGTGCTACACACTCTTTTATCGCCTATAGTATGCTTGAAAATTGTCGTTTACCTGTTAGCTGTAAGAAAGATAGCTTGTTGTTAGAAACCCCTCTTGATGGTTCCTCGTTGCTTCGAGAAGTGTGTCTATCTTATGTTTTGTCTTTTTCGAGACACTGTATACAAGGGGATCTTATACCACTTGATATGCATGGTTTCGATGTTATCCTTTGGATGCATACCCTAGAGAAGTATAAGGTTGTTTTGGACTGTGGTTCCAAGCAGGCTGTGTTTAATGATACTGGAGGGAAGTGGATCTTCCAGGGAGATAGGAAGATTCTTCCGACATGTCTGGTATCAGCTATGGTGGCAGCGAAGTTGTTATGACAAGGATGTGAGGCGTTCTTAGCTCACGTGGTGGATACCGTTGTGGAGACCAAGGCGAAAGGTCTTAACCTTGAAGAGGTGCCAGTTGTCCGAGAGTTTGCAGACGTGTTTCCTGAAGAGTTTCTTGGTGTTCCTCCGCCCCAAGAGATTGATTTTGAGATCAATCTGGTACCAGGAACACAGCCAGTTGCACAAACACCGTATAGGATGGCTCCGGTAGAGATGGCAGAGCTGAAGAAGCAGTTGCAAGAGTTGTCAGAGAAAGGTTTTGTCCGACCGAGTACGTCGCCTTGGGGTGCTCCAGTGTTGTTTGTTAAGAAGAAGGATGGATCGATGCGGTTGTGTATAGATTACCGCCAGTTGAACAAGATCACGATCAAGAACAAGTACCCGTTTCCGAGGATAGATGATATGTTCGATCAGTTGTGTGGTGCTACAATGTTTTCAAAGATCGATCTACAGTCCAGATATCATCAGCTGAGGATTAAGGCGGATGACATACCAAAGTCTGCTTTAAGGACGAGGTATGGTCACTTCGAGTTTGTGGTTATGCCGTTTGGGCTAACCAATGCACCTGCTGCTTTCATGGATCTGATGAACAAAGTGTTCCGTCCGTTCTTAGATCAGTTTGTCGTAGTCTTTATAGATGACATTTTGATCTATAGTCGGGATAAGCAAGAGCATGATCGACATCTTCGTCTAGCGTTGAATCTTCTTCGCCAACATTAGTTGTATGCCAAGTTCAGTAAGTGTGAGTTCTGGTTGGAAGAAGTGACCTTCTTAGGTCATGTGATATTTGCTGAAGGAGTCAAGGTAGATCCAAAGAAGGTGGAATCCATTGCAGAATGGGAACAACCAAAGACGCCGACAGAAGTTCGTAGTTTCCTTGGTTTAGCAGGATACTATCGGAGGTTTATCAAGGATTTCAGTGCAATTACGTTGCCGATGACGAAGTTGACCCAAAAGGATGTACCTTTTGTTTGGGATGATCGATGTCAACAAGCTTTACAGATTTTGAAAGAGAAGCTGACCAGTGCTCCAGTGTTAATCCTGCCAGAGTCTGGAAAAGGCTATGTTGTCTTCTGTGATGCTTCCAAGAAAGGTTTAGGTTGTGTGCTGATGCAGGAAGATCATGTGGTTTCTTTTGCCTCGCGACAATTCAAGAAACATGAGGAGAACTATCTGACTCATGACTTGGAGTTGGCAGCAGTAGTTCATGCGTTAAAGATTTGGAGACACTATCTGTTGGTATGTATGCCCATAGAGCAAGTCATATGATGATTGTAATGGGATACTTTGTAAATGATTTGAATAATAATAAAGGCAATTTCCGGTCTATATGTTTAAACTATTTCTGAGATGATGGTGTAACATGATAGATGTCTAAAGAATGATTTTACTCAATGATGTATGTTTTTAGGTTAAGGACCTAAATGATGAGATCATACGAATGTTAAGAGTGTACATTCTTGTTTAGTCCCTAGTCGGTTGTTATTGTGGAAATAACCATAGACATCAATAACACTAAAGACTAGATTGTGTGTTGGTTGATGACAGAATCTCATTAGTCATGATATAGTGATATCAAACCAAGCACATAGGTACTTGTTAGAGAACAAAGGTACCGGACAGACCCACCGTGGGGGTGACACATGGAACCATGACTTGGTAGTCACAGTCAGCTTTCACAGTGATGGTGGTGAGTGTGATTCTTAGACCTGAAATCACTACACTCAACACATGTCGTTGGGTACACTTTGACATCATCAAACACAGTCCTGAAATATGGGTTGTTATAAAGGTGATGATTGGGTGGCTTTGACACATGGGGCTTTTGAGGGGTGAGTTATAGATATGGGATTTGTCCCTCCTGAGGGAGTTTGATATCCTTGGCCACTTGATGAGTAGGATTGAGAAAGGCATGCACATGCACGTGTGAATCAATATGTGATATTGATGTCATACACATCTCACTCGGTCTGCTCTGAGATCAAGGAAATGAATGAACGTTGACAGGATGACTGGTCCATGCCTCGAGTTCATTCAGGATATCAGTGATAAAGGAATTATACATTCACTGTAACACCATTCACGGATTGTAGGATTGAAAGTTGTTCTCCAACTTTCTTTTTCACTTGGGTAGCAATGATGTGTGACTAGGCACCGCTCTTTGCTTGTGAAGTCATAAGTGTTATGGACTTTCACTGCCAACGTGAAATGGACCTGCAGGGTCACACACATAGGATTTAACCTGGAAGAGGAGTTTTTTCCACAAGCAATGTTTAGATTGATTACTAAAGGAGTTTAGTAGTTCAATTAACACTCAATTAATTGATAGCTCAATATCATAATGTCCAAAGTGTTAGATGCATTGATTGGAGTATCGGATTGATTGAAATCGCAATTGACTGATTCTGCACAATCTGCACTCCCAACCGATCGGCTCATGTGATGAACCGATCGGCTGAGCTTGGTGAACCGATCGGCTCAAGTGTTGAGCCGATCGACTCAAGTGTTGAGCCGATCGACTCAAGGTTAGGGTGAAACGATTGCTTCAGGTGTTGAAATGATCGGTTCAACTGATGCAACCGAGCAAGTTGGGAAAGTAGGATTAATGAGAATTTTCCTTGCGTTTCACTTGCCCAATTTGATTGGAACAAGGATTGGTATTCGATACCAATTAGAAACAATAAAAGGAAAGTCAATCGGGAACTGACCAGGACCACGAACCGACCGGTTCAGAAGTGAACCGATCGGCTCATGGGTCCCAACCAATCGGTTGGTGCTCCAACCGACCGGTTCAGGTCCCCAACCGACTGTTTCAGTTGTGAAACGATCAGTTCAGGTTGCGAGTTGGTTGTTTTTTGTAGAAAATCTCGAACCCTTCTACTCCTGCTTTTAGTCCCATATTGCCGGGGACAGAGAACCCTGTCCCATGACCCGCCTATATATAGTGGTATTGGGGGATTCTCAGAGTACAACTCAATGCAAGCCAGTTTCTCTGTAAAGTTGTCGTTCTCTCTGGTTTTGGTAACCGAGAGAGAGCCAGAGAAAGTGCTTCCCGCAAAGGGAGGTGCAGTAAGGGAAAGACAACTGCAGTTGCAATTGGTAGCAGGAGAGTGTGTTGGCGACTAGTACGTCAATAGGAGGGTGCGACTCCTTCCACTTCCTTGTGGGACAAGGAGTGTGGAGTTCTAGGTGGTCGGTGTGGACTACTTCAGAGGCGGGAGGTCACTGCCGCTTAGGAGGACAACTGTCATCCGACAGTCTGGTAGGAGGAGGAGTCGTCAGTCCCGGTGCGACCAGGAGCTGCATAGACACCGTCCAAGACTGGAGGTGAAGACCGCGCAAGGCGCGAGGTACTGTCACCGAGCAAGCCTCGGGACAAGGTATGCATCCACAAACCATCTTTCCTATTATATAGACGTTGACGCGATTCCTTTTGTTCTGGGTTTGGGGAGAAAAATTTTGTTTTCGCTGCTTCTCTGCCTCCCCTAAAACCCAACTGTGGTATCAGAGCCACGTCAACTGTTCTATATTTTAGGATTATCGATATGATCGATTTTGGTTTGTCGCCTTTATTTATTGCATGCGATGCGAATAATATCGGCTTTATACATGTCCAATCCACAAATCCCAAATATACATATATGATATGTAATATTAATGCACTCGATATGCGTCGCCCTTAAACAAGTTTTGTGGTGGATGTGTAGCATGATTATGGCCTATAAACCCCTATATCTGTGTGTGGTTGTATGTGGTTGCTTGCATCTCAGTCTGTGCACCGATTCCCCTTCTCTTATTCCTGATGTGACTAGAAATAATTCGAGAATTCTTTTCCTACCTTTGCTCCCCCCGAATGTAACTCGGGGTTTCACAATTAAATTGTAAATAGGATAGATTTTATTTCCTGTTATGTCAAAGAACGACAGACAACCTGAGACAATCGGTTCAAGGCGTGAAATGATCGGTTGGTGATCTAGACGGCTGGTTCGAGGAGCAAGATGATCGGGTGGTGACCTGATGAGATGCACGACGACCGGTGAACCGATCGGCTGGAGACGCCAGTCGATCGGTTGGTGGCACCCGAACAACCAACCTGATGGCAAGTCGATCAGTCATGGAGATGAGATGATCAAACCCATAAAGGCAGGCACATATTTCATCTTGTACAGGTTGCATGTGATGTAGACCTAGATGACCGTGATTCCTCTTGGCTCGAGGAATCACAATAGGATGGCCATAATCATTGCTTTTTATCGTTTTGCATGTTTTCTGTGGGATATAGCATGTATATGATACTTACTATATATTGTGGTGATTGGATATGTATATGTATATAAAAACCAAATCCCTCATTAAATATTAAGTTTTAGATGCCTTCCAAATGCGACACACGTGAAAAGCTTGATCGACCAAGTGTGGGCACGCCCAAGCATGGTGCACCGTCTATCTCGTGGAAGCGTGAAGGATGAATGTGTGGGTCTGCCCAAGCAGGGTGCATGTTCATCGTGTTGGCTTTGGGTCAGACTTAACAAGGTGACCTAGATAGGATCTAGTGCCTTGAGGCATGGAGATGATCATTGCAAGGAGTTGCATATGACATCTTTCAAGAGTTGCATATGATGCAATTGGCAAGAGTTTCCTACCTGGAAGATCTGAGTTGTGGGTGACAGCCCAAGCTGGTCCATGGATCAGAGGATTTCAGGATCTTGACCCACTAGAAGATTGTACGCTGCAATCTTCCGAATTGATGGTGAGGGCTATCAATTTGAGTCAAAATAGTGGGAGCGGTAATTAATTAAAGGCCTAATTAACTATCGTCAAATTTATTAAAATCAAATCAAAAGGAGTTTTGACAAATGCAAATTTTCTCTTGTAGAATGGCAAAAGAATCATCTTTTAAAATGGGCAAATTAATTGAGAATAAATTCCATAACTGGTTGAGGACTGTGAGAAGTGTTCTGCACAATCCAGATATACCAGGAGCCTTAGAATCCACTCTATGTACGCTTAATGCGTTAGTGAAGAAGAAAGTAGATAAGGGAGAGAAGTTTTCTCTCGCCAAACCAATTTCTTCTACATGGAGAGGATGGAAGGAACAATGGAAGAAGAAGTCAGAGATAGAGATCTCTACTTTTGGTGTATACGTGATAGAGATTAACTTTACTACTTCTTCGTCATGGGTACTTGATATCGGATGTGGATCTCACATTTATTCAAATGTGAAGGATCTTAAGAGAAGTAGGCCTTTGGGGAAAGGTGAGGTTGAACTACGTGTTGCTAATGGGGAAAGGGTTTCCGCCAGTGCTGTAGGAACCTATGAGTTAACTCTACCTAGTGGGCTAATAATAGAGTTGAAAAACTGCTATTATGTACCTACCATAAATAGGAATATCATTTCCGTCTCTTGTTTGGACAAGGATGGATTTGAATTTCTTATTAAGAATGGAAATTGTTCCATTTCTAAAGATGGGATCTTTTATGGCAGTGCCCCAATGTCTTATGGTCTATACTTGATAGATCTAGAGACAAGTGTATACAACGTAAACACCAAAAGGCAAAAACTCAACAACTCAAACGAAATGTATCTTTGGCATTGTCGTCTAGGGCACATAAATGAGAAGCGCATTTCTAGACTCCATAAAGATGGTTATCTAGACTCTTTTGATTATGAATCAATAGAGACATGTGAGTCTTGTTTGTTGGGCAAGATGACCAAGACTCCCTTTTTAGGTAAAGGTGAGAGAGCTAGTGGTCTATTAGGACTCATACATACTGATGTATGTGGGCCTTTTAGAATTAATGCCAGAAATGGGATTCAGTACTTCATTACCTTTACTGATGACTTCAGTAGGTATGGCTATGTGTACCTGATGAAACATAAGTCAGAAACCCTTGAAAAGTTCAAGGATTTCATGAATGAAGTACAAAACCAACTTGGTAAAAGTATTAAGGCACTTCGATCTGATCGAGGTGGAGAATACTTAAGCCAGGAGTTTGAGGACCTTCTGCGAGCCCATGGTATTGTATCACAATGGACTCCGCCTGGAACACCACATCATAATGGTGTGTCTGAAAGAAGGAATCGCACATTGTTGGATATGGTGCGATCAATGATGAGTTTTGCTGATCTTCCAATTTCTTTCTGGGGTCATGCTCTTGAAACCGCCGCATTTATGCTTAACTGTGTACCATCTAAATCGGTTCAAAAGACACCATATGAGATATGGACTGGGAAGCGTCCCGATTTGTCTTTTCTAAAGATTTGGGGTTGTGAGGCTTACGTTAGGAACATGTTTCCTGATAAGCTTGGACCCAAATCCAATAAATGTTATTTTGTTGGATACCCCAAGGAAACGAGGGGATACTATTTATACCACCCTACTGACAACAAGGTGTTTGTTGCCAAGACAGCTGTGTTCCTAGAGAAGGAATTTATTTCCAAAGGAAGCAGTGGGAGGAAAATAGAGCTTGAAGAGGTTCAAGCCCAACAAGAAAACATTGAACCAGTAGATGTACTAGAGGAAAATGTAGATTCACAAGGCGTTGTGGAATCTCACTCTCCTCAGGTAATACAAGGACCTCGTAGATCTAGTAGGACCTGCCTTAAACCTGAGAGGTTTGGATACCTTGTGACTCAGGAAGGTGGTGAGTTGATCATAGATGATGATCCAACTACCTACGTAGAGGCTATGGAGGGACCAGATTCTGAGAAATGGCTTGAAGCCATGAGATCCGAGATGGAATCCATGTACTCCAACAAAGTATGGACTTTGGTGGAACCACCCGGAGGGGTAAAACCCATAGGGTGCAAGTGGGTCTTTAAGAAGAAGACCGACATGGATGGCAATGTGCAAACTTATAAAGGCAGATTGGTTGCGAAAGGATTTCGACAAGTTCAAGGTGTTGACTATGACGAAACCTTTTCTCCAGTTGCCATGATTAAGTCCATCAAGATCATGCTTGCTATTGCAGCTTATTATGACTATGAGATTTGGCAAATGGATGTTAAAACCGCATTCCTTAACGGGAATATAAATGAGGATGTGTACATGACACATCCTGAAGGTTTTGTAGATCCAAAGAATGCCAATAAAGTTTGTAAGCTACAAAGGTCAATCTATGGATTGAAGCAAGCATCTCGGAGTTGGAATCTTCGATTTGATGAGGAAGTCAAAGTGTTTGGCTTTATTCAAAATGAAGATGAACCTTGTGTGTACAAGAAGGTTAGTGGGAGCTCGACCACATTCCTCATATTATATGTAGATGACATACTTTTAATGGGGAATGATGTATTAGCCTTAGAGAAGGTAAAGACATGGCTTGGGAATACTTTCTCAATGAAGGACTTAGGAGAAGCATCCTACATTCTAGGAATTAAGATCTATAGAGATAGATCTAAAAGGCTTCTCAGACTAAGTCAGAGCACGTACATTGACAAAGTGATGAAGTGGTTCAGCATGGAGAACTCAAAGAGAGGCAACATCCCCATGCTACATGGAGTCACCGTCTCTAGAGCTCAATGTCCCCAATCTTGTGAAGAGAGGGAGCATATGAATGGGATCCCATATGCATCAGCCATCGGATCCATCATGTACGCTATGTTGTGCACACGCCCAGATGTCTCGTATGCTCTCAGCATGACGAGCAGGTACCAGTCAGATCTCGGGGATGCTCACTGGACAGCCGTGAATAACATCCTCAAGTACTTGTGAAGGACTAAGGATCAGTTTCTTGTGTACGGCGGCGAGGAAGAGCTGGTTGTAAAGGGTTACACCGATGCAAGCTTCCAAATCGATAAAGATGATTACAGATCGCAATCAGGATTTGTGTTTTGCCTTAATTGGAGCTGTGAGTTGGAAGAGTTCCAAGCAAGAAACAGTTGCCGATTCTACTACAGAGGCCGAGTATATTGCTACATCACATGCAGCAAAGGAGGCTGTGTGGATCAGGAAGTTCATTTCTAAACTTGGTGTAGTTCCCAGTAGCTGTGATGCAATTGAGCTTTATTGTGACAATAATGGAGCTATTGCACAAGCTAAGGAGCCCAGATCACATCAGCGGTCCAAACACATACTGCGGAGCTTCCATCTCATACGAGAGATCGTACAACAAGGAGATGTGAAGATTTGCAAAGTACCAACTGAAGACAACATAGCTGATCCACTGACTAAGGCCCTTTCTCAGCAGAAGCATGATGGTCATGCTAGGTCACAAGGACTGCGATTCCTTGGTTACTGACTCTAAGTGCAAGTGGGAGTCTGTTGGTATGTATGCCCACAGAGCAAGTCATATGATGATTGTAATGGGATACTTTGTAAATGATTTGAATAATAATAAAGGCAATTTTCGATCTATATGTTTAAACTGTTTATGAGATGATGGTGTAACATGATAGATGTCTAAAGAATGATTTTACTCAATGACGTATGCTTTTGGGTTAAGGACCTAAACGATGAGATCATACGTATGTTAAGAGTGTACATTCTTGTTTAGTCCCTAGTCGGTTGTTATTGTGGAAATAACCATAGACATCAATAACACTAAAGTCTAGATTGTGTGTTGGTTGATGACAGAATCTCATTAGTCATGATATAGTGATATCAAACCAAGCACATAGGTACTTGTTAGAGAACAAAGGTACCGAACAGACCCACCGTGGGGGTGCCACATGGAACCATGACTTGGTAGTCACAGTCAGCTTTCACAATGATGGTGGTGAGTATGATTCTTAGACCTGAAATCACTACACTCAACACATGTCGTTGGGTACACTTTGACATCATCAAACGCAGTCCTGAAACATGGGTTGTTATAAAGGTGATGATTGGGTGGCTTTGACACATGGGGCTTTTGAGGGGTGAGTGATAGATATGGGATTTGTCCCTCCTGAGGGAGTTTGATATCCTTGGCCACTTGATGAGTAGGATTGAGAAAGGCATGCACATGCACGTGTGAATCAATATGTGATATTGATGTCATACACATCTCACTCGGTCTGCTCTGAGATCAAGGAAATGAATGAACGTTGACAGGATGACTGATCCATGCCTCAAGTTCATTCAGGATATCAGTGACAAAGGAATTATACATTCAGTGTAACACCATTCACGGATTGTAGGATTGAAAGTTGTTCTCCAACTTTCTTTTTCACTTGGGTAGCAATGATGTGTGACTAGGCACCGCTCTTTGCTTGTGAAGTCATAAGTGTTATGGACTTTCACTGCCAACGTGAAATGGACCTGCAGGGTCACACACATAGGATTTAACCTGGAAGAGGAGTTTTGTCCACAAGCAATGTTTAGATTGATTACTAAAGGAGTTTAGTAGTTCAATTAAACACTCAATTAATTGATAGCTCAATATCATAATGTCCAAAGTGTTAGACGCATTGATTGGAGTATCAGATTGATTGAAATCGCAATTGACTGATTCTGCACAATCTGTACTCCCAACCAATCGGCTCATGTGATGAACCGATCGGCTGAACTTGGTGAACCGATCGGCTCAAGTGTTGAGCCGATCGGCTCAAGGTCAGGGTGAAATGATTGCTTCAGGTGTTGAAACGATCGGTTCAACTGATCCAACCGAGCAAGTTGGGAAAGTAGGATTAGTGAGAATTTTCCTTGCATTTCACTTGCCCAATTTGATTGGAACAAGGATTGGTATTCGATACCAATTAGAAACAATAAAAGGAAAGTCAATCGGGAACTGACCAGGACCACGAACCGACCGGTTCAGAAGTGAACCGACTGACTCATGGGTCCCAACCGATCAGTTGGTGCTCCAACCGACCGGTTCAGGTCCCCAACCGACCGTTTCAGTTGTGAAATGATCGGTTCAGATTGCGAGTTGGTTGCTTTTTGTGGAAAATCTCGAACCCTTCTACTCCTGCTTTTAGTCCCATATTGCCGGGGATAGAGAACCCTGTCCCATGACCCACCTATATATAGGGGTAGTGGGGGCTTCTCAGAGTACAACTCAGTGCAAGCCAGTTGCTCTGTAAAGTTGTCGTTCTCTCTGGTTTTGGTAACCGAGAGAGAGCCCGAGCAAGTGCTTCCCGCAAAGGGAGGTGCAGCAAGGGAAAGACAACTGCAGTTGCAATTGGTAGCAGGAGAGTGTGTTGGCGACTAGTACGTCAACAGGAGGGTGCGAATCCTTCCACTTCCTTGTGGGACAAGGAGTGTGGAGTTCTAGGTGGTCCGTGTGGACTACTTCAGAGGCGGGAGGTCACTGCTGCTTAGGAGGACAACTGTCATCCGACAGTCCGGTAGGAGGAGGAGTCGTCAGTCGCGGTGTGACCAGGAGCTGCACAGACACCGTCCAAGACTAGAGGTGAAGACCGCACAAGGCACGAGGTACTATCGCCGAGCAAGCCTCGAGACAAGGTATGCATCCACAAACCATCTTTCCTATTATATAGACGTTGACACGATTCCTTTTGTTCTGGGTTTGGGGAGAAAATTTTTGTTTCCGCTGCTTCTCTGCCTCCCTTAAAACCCAAAACTATCTGTATGGGGAAGTATGTCAGATCTTTACGGATCATAAGAATCTGAAGTATATCTTTTTGCAGCATGAGTTGAACATGCGACAATGTCGATGGATGGAGTTGATCAATGATTACGACTGCACTATCGAGTATCATCCTGGTAAGGCGAACGTGGTAATTGATGCTCTTAGCAGAAAGTCTTCTTCTCTTTCTTCAAGGAAGGCACGGTTGAGTTCTCTAGTATGCCATAGGAAAGATATGTTTGTTTCTCTACGGCAGATGAATGTGCAGATGGAAGTTTCCTTGTTAGCTGGACTTCTAGCACAGATGCAAGTCAAACCTACGCTGAGACAGCAGATCAAAGATGCATAGCAGACAGATGATGCGGTACAGTTGATCAGATTAGAGATCGGTAGTGAGAAGCGTGATGGGTTCCATGAGTCCGAGGATGGGCTAATTTGCTATCGTGATAGGATGGTGGTTCCAGATGCTGATGATTTGAGGAAGCTGGTGCTCGAGGAAGCGCACACGTCGATGTATGCTATGCATCCAGGTGTCACCAAGATGTATCATAATCTGAAGGATTTGTATTGGTGGCCCGGTTTGAAGATAGATGTAGTTGACTTTGTGGCGAGATGTGTGGTTTGTCAGTAGGTGAAGGCTGAACATCAAAAACTGGCAGGTACGTTGCAACCTTTGCTGATACCGCAGTGGAAATGGGATCATATAACCATGGATTTTGTAGTTGGTCTACCCCGGACAACTAGGAATCATGATTCCATCTGGGTGATAGTGGATAGATTGACGAAGTCTGCCCATTTCTTACCAGTCAAGACGACATATACATCCGAGAGACTCGCTCGAGTATATGTTGATGAGATAGTACGTTTGCACGGTATGCCAGCAACGATAGTTTCTGACAGAGGTCCCCAGTTTATGAGTCGTTTCTGGGAATAGTTGCACAAAGCGTTGGGAACATAGTTGAGGTTCAGTACATCTTTTCACCCGCAGACAGATGGACAGTCTGAAAGGACTAAATTCAGACTTTGGAAGATCTCCTTCGAGCTTGTGTTTTGCAGTTTCTAGGCAACTGGGATGAACATCTGAGTTTGATCAAGTTTGCCTACAACAACAGTTATCAGCGAAGCATTGACATGGCTCCTTATGAGGCTTTGTATGGAAGGAAGTGCATATCTCCTTTGTGTTGGTATGAGTTTGGTGAGTATCAGCTTTTGGGTCCTGAGTTAGTACAATAGACAACAGAAAAGATCAAAGTGATACAACAACAGTTGAAGGTGGCACAGGACAGGCAGAAGTCTTATGCAGACAATCACCGACGACCTTTGGAGTTCCAGGTAGGAGACAAAGTGTATCTCAAAGTCTCGCCATGGAAATGTGTGCTGAGGTTTGGTCGGAAGGGTAAGTTAGCACCCAGGTATATGGGGCCTTACCCAGTCACAACACGAGTTGGCAAGGTAGCTTACGAGATAGAGTTGCCTCCAGAGTTGCACATGTTACATCTAGTATTCCATGTCAGTATGTTGAAGAAAAGTCATCCAGATTCAGGAATAGTGATACAGCCAGTTGAGGTTGAGCTTGATGAAGATGTGACCTACGAGGAAGGTCCTGTGGCAATCCTTGACAGAAGGGTTAAGAAGCTGAAAAGGAAGGACCTGGTTCTTGTGAAGGTTCTTTGGCATCATCGTGGCGTTGAGTAAGCCACGTGGGAGCTTGAGGAAGAGATGAGGAGGAAGTATCCCTCGCTTCTCTCTTCAGATTTCGAGGACAAAATCCTTTGAAGGGGGTTAGCTTGTAAGGACCCTGACCTTCGTTTAGGGTTTACCCTGGTTGCTTTGCTTAACCTTGATGCTTTGGTGCTTGCTAATCACCTTTGGTGGTGATTAGGGTTTGGTTGTGCTTTGTTGAGAGTTGGAGGTGCTACTTGAAAATAACCCAAGTCTAGGGTTTTGTGGGAAAGTTTGCCACCTTGTGAGGTGTTCATCTCTCTTTTTGCTTCCTCTGGTGTTGAGAGGAAGGCTTGGGCTAGTTGCTTGAGTTCCTTTGGGCCTGGTTGAGCTTGTTTGGGCCTTGAGGTGCCTTGTTTTGGCTTGGTTGAGCCTTGTGTCACCCAAGAGAGGTGTGTAGCAGCCTAGGAGTGTTTTTGTCGGCCAACATGGATGTGTGTCGCCCATGGTGCAAGTGGTTGTGTCGCCCATGATCTTTGACCTAGCTTTGACCTCGTTTGTGTCACCACTAGTGGACACTTGGTGCATGATGCTTGCATGTGGCAATGACCTTGGACAAGTGTCCTTAGGTGGACGACACCTTGCCTTGCTCTACCTTGTTTTCTCCTCCCTTTCCTCCTATATATGTGGTTCCCTTCCTTGCTTTAAGTCCCTTTGGTCCTTTTAGTTTTCTTCTCTACCTTGGGTGCACGACACAACCCTCTTTCCTTGCTTGTGGTGGCCGATATCCCCTTGAAGGAGCAAGTGGTGGACGATATCCCTTGGAGTTCTTCTTCCTTGCTTGGAGCTTGGAGCTTGCTCAAGGCGGGTTGCATAACTTCTAACCCTAGCTACATTATCTCCTTTTCTTTGATCTTACTTATGTGTTGTTGCTAGTTTAGTACCTTGCTTAGGTATCCTTGTTGACCGATCCTCTTTATGGTTTAGGGTTTCTTGGTTAGCTTGTGTTCTTGACCCTCTAGGGTTTTGGGTACCTTGTGCTTGAGGTAGAAGACGACCATGTGTGAGTGTGTGTTGGCCGACAGGCCTGTGACAGACGATATGGTTGCCCTTGTGTTGGGCGATATGTTGTGGTGTCAGGCGACACCCCTTGTTCTTGTGACGGGCGTCATAACTCTTCCTTTGCTTTGTGTCGGCCGTTAGGCCTTGGCCAGGTTGTTGCACGTTATTTGGATGAGTTCTCTCTCTCTTGGTTGTTAGTTTTTGGTGGTGACCTGGCCGATAGCCCCTGTGACGGGCGTTGCTGGGCAAGTTGTGACGGGCGTGGCATGCCCTGGTATTGGCCGACACCCCATGCTGTGATGGGCGTTGCCCGATAATGCTGGTTGCCTGACACACCCCCTTGATGTGCGACACACCCCCTTGACGCGCGACACCCCGTTGCAAGTTGGTTTGCTTTAGTAGCAATGCAGCGTTGCGGGCTATGGTTGTTGTTCTTTGGTGAGGGCAGGTTGCCCGATACACCCCCCTTTTTTGTGAGGGTTCGTGGTGATCTATAGTGAGGGTTCCTAGCGCCTATAGTGAGGGTTTCACGGTTCATGGAAAGTAAATTGTTGATGATGTTCTTGTTTACTTAAAGAGAATGGTAAGGATAGTGGTAAGGGTAATGCTTGCCCTTTTATATATCTAAACATGACCATATGTATGGAGTGATTCCCTTGAATGTCTGTGTAATGCTGAGGCAAGGATAAGTACATAAATAGTTGCTTAATGATGTGTCTTATGCACATGATCACCAGATGATGTATAACTGATAATTATAGCATCTTGAAGGTCATCTCATGATAGTAAGCATAGTCCTTATGTTGAAACTATGATTCTTGAGTACACTAACCATGCAGGTGATGCTTAGCCATGAAAAGGCTATGAGAAATATGTAATGAGTAACATCACTATGATAATTACTCTGGTTGATGAGATTTCATATATGATGTGTTTGTCCCATGATGATGATGTAAGTCTTGAGAGGCAGTGGCAATACATGATGAGGGATTGAGATTCCATGGTATGTGATGATCCTTGAGATGGATCTGGATGGTTGGAAAGAGGATAAGTGAGAACATGTGATGTTGGATCCTTGAGATGGATCAAGTTGATGTGATTACAATAAAAGCATGATGTTGAGTTTTATGTTGTTTATTCTGTTATAGTTTGCATGTTATACAACTTGGTTGAATCTTTCAATCCATCTAAAAGATACTACATAATTATAGTGGAATATATCATGTAGTTTGCCCTGGACATAGATACATCATCGTCAGGAGCTGGTGAGGGTGAAACGGGTTCTCTACGGGTTAACCCGGAGTGCATATTGTTGAATATGCGAGGTTTCTCCTAGCCTAAAGTGGGGAGGTAAGAGTGCAACTACGGTTGTAGACTCGGATATGTGATGAGCATGGTGAACAGGCCCATGGCTCCGAATATGTGATATAAAGAGCATGAATGCGTTCATGGATCAGAGTACGGTGATTAGGCCTGTGGCTCAGATATACTAGCGCCGTGATCTGTACCGAGGCGGGCTAGAGGAAGGGTAGCCTGAGGAGCTGACCCTGTGGCGGAAGCCACTTAAGCATGATACTGCGGTCCTGCTTGTGTTGTTCTCGTACACTGACTACGAGGGGGAAGGTTGTGGAGTCCGGCTCTTCCATTAACCTTGTATGGCACCGCGCTATGGGATTTGCAGCCGAAGGTTGGATTTGAACGGTACGGTTCACTTCCTCTGGGCATAAAATACATAATTCAGCCGTATAATATTTAGTGCTTAAGGCAAAACACGGAACATTGGTTGAGGCCTTGTTTGTGTAGATAATCTTGTTATATCTTGCAGTTACTTATATATTCCTCATGTTACATAGCAATATATCTTATCTTGTCAATCATATTCCATTGAGAAATAATGGTTATATGCCTTCTGTACATCTGGTAAGCTTGTCGGTAAGAATAGCTCTGTTTTACATACACTGCTCTTGTTATATCTGTTATCAGTTACCTGTTGTTATAGATTTATCTTTCTGAGGTTCTGTAGTTGCGGCAGGGAGTTATGTTTCTCGCTGGGACAATGTTCGATTGTCTCACTCCACTAGTTTTTAGGTGGTCGAGCTAGGCGTGGTGGTGGTCACGGGGTTGCGACCGAGCAGTAAGAGGAATAGTAGGAGGCAAGCGATGGACACGCTGTTGTTTTGGTGTTTTGTGGTAGAAGTCTAGAGTCATCCCTGTACTCTCAGGTCCTTGGCGGTGTTTTGACATTGTTTCACAATATATATAGCTGTTGATGTTTGTATATCCTACTGCTGGCCGCATGTGGGCCTTTATGTATGTATAAATAGGCGATGAACTCATGTGATGACAAGACAGCTATTGCTCTAAGGTGTGGACAAGTTTCAAGGCTTGTATATGTTATATAACTTGTTTTCTTGCAGGATGTGGACTGGAACGTAATAGTTTCTCAGTTTATCAGTTTTTCGCAATCGGTTTTAATTAACCCGTGTTTTTGGTAATCTGTGGTTATGGTGATTTCCGCACGTTTTCACGTAACACCTCGCTGTCTGTGTGATAGTGGGATGTGTTGCCACAATGCTCTAACTCAATCTCTCTACGAATTTTCCACAAACAAGAAATGACAAATGCAATGTAAAAGATGATTATTGCTGAATGGTATCAAAGATGACTGAGTGCATGCATTTCACCTCTCTCCTCTCCTACTTTCACAATCCAATCATGAAAAGAGCACAAAGCACATGAACTTCAAATATAGTGCATAAAATATACAAGTTATCCATATCTCTTTCATTAAGTTCCGGGTAAAGCATTTCATAATAATGTTAATCGAGGATGACTAGGAGTATTGTTTCACATTCATGCATTCAGTCTTATGTTTCAAATCATACCAAATGACCCACGTGGCTGCCGAAAAAAGGCAGAATGAGCTAAGTTTGATGCTTCTTAGTTCAATGGGTATGAAAGTGGAAGAAAGGGTTGTAGTAAGATTTTTGGAGTGTTTTTACACACTCATCTTTTATTTATTTGAATGCTCTTAAACAGGAGCATCCTTTTATTTTGTTTTTGCCTTTCTTTTTCTTTTCTTTTCTTTCTTGCCCTTGATGTAGATAGGGCAAATGGTGGATAGAGTGAAGCGGGGAGATAAAGATATGGCCACCCCAAACTTTTGGAGGTGGCCAAGGCTAATTATGTGCACTAGGGCATCTTTTTATGAGGCGGAGGGGTATGAAGATGGTGGAAGAAGAGTCGGGTCAAAGAGGGGTCATTGGTACGACTTTCCACATAAGACATCCTGCATGAAAGTTAATCCAATACTTCATCCTATATATCACACCACATGAATGAACAAGATGAAATTTGATATATCAAACAAGTAATTCCACAAACACTAAGCGTTCAAAGCTTGCTCAAGTTCACAATTCAACCAAATCAATCACAATCATAAGAGAGGTGATGCACATGTAAAAAGTCAAACATTGATACCACTTAGCAATAAAGCATAACATTTCACTTGCATTAGTCAAAGGTCGTCATTTTTACTCAAAATAGGAGAGATTGGGTCAAAACATACTTTTTAGACAAGAAATCTCAAATTTGGGCAAAATTGGCCAAAATGGTGCCAATTTGCACTAAATCACATCTAAACTTACTTTAGGGGAATTTAAAGCATAAAGCAGCAAATCCTACTTAACATGCATATGAAATTATCAAAAACTACATGAGAATGCAATGCATGATATGGAATAGGAAAAAGAGCAAAAATTTTGAAAAATTACACAAAAATGCAAGAAGTCAACTACATGCCATGCAAAGATGCAATGAAAAGAACAATAACAATAAAACTAAACTCGATGGCAGAGGTGATAATAAAATGACAAAAAGAGAGAGAGTGGTGCATACCGCCCTACCCACCCCAAACTTTAGAATCATGATGTCCTCAGCATGAAACTATAGCTTAGGGGAGATAGGGGAAGTTCGCGGTCAGGGTTGGGTAGCACGGCCGTGGCGGGTGCCATGGTCGTGTTGTCGATGAAGAAATCCTCAAGCTGACATCGCCACGGTCGTGGCAGGGTGCCACGGTCGTGGTCTTTTCTCTTCAACACGGTCATGGTTGCTGCCCACGGTCGTGGCGATTCTTGCAAACAACCTGTAACTTCGGCCAATTAGATGCATTAATTCCCACGGCCGTGGCAGTAGACCACAGTCATGCTTGGCCACATGTACCACGGTCGTGGTATAGCTCCACGACCGTGTTGGGGTTGTCTCCTCAGTTTTCTAAACTTTAAAACGTGAACTTCATTTTTTTTTGTTCGTCCACAAATCTGACTGAACGACCATGATTAACTTCTAAACCCTCTCTCTCTAATGCCTATCACCTGCCACATCGTCAAAACTAAAAGAAAATTATTAGACACAAGTGTGTGTGTGTGTCTGTGGAAAACAAAGCAAAAGTACCAAAAGGGAGGGTTTGAGAATCTCAAACCACGTGGGTTGCCTCCCACTAGTGCTAAATTTATAGCCTTCAGCCAGGCTTGTTGTTCCTTTCGTTATGTATTGACACCCACTGTGTCCTCCTTTTCCTCTATAGTAATCCTTTCCAACGTTCTGACAACATGTGCTTCATCCCATGGAGTATGCATCGAGCAGAAGTATGGACTTGATCTCCACAGCTCCAGAGCATCATAATAACATAGACTCTCACTAAAGTCTTCATTGCCCAGCTTGTCCCTCTCCTCCTCAATAAACATAAATAAATCAAACATTTTCATCCTATAAGTAACTGTTAGCATGCCCGTACGGATATTGATTTCAGCTCCCGCGGTGGATAGGAAAGGTCTACCAATATGAGATACTCTTCTCCATCAATAGGTGTGGTATCCACTATCAGGAAATCGGTCACATAGGTAATGTTTACCCTTTCATCCATCGACACTATTGTGTTTAGCATTATTCCCAAGGGTTTCCTCTTTGTTCCGTCACCCAAGATAATTGCACACCCCACTGGTTTCATTGTGTTTAGGCCAAGCTGTAGATACATGCTCCATGGCATGAGGCTCGCCCCTGCACCTAAGTCAATGAGGGCGTGCTTGATGGGTTGTGTACCGATGTAGTAGGGAATCAGTGGCACTCCCGGATCACCTCTCTTTTCTGGGAAGCCAATGTCGTAGATGAAGTTCACAGACTTTGAGGCAACAAGATCCGTGGTTGGTAGTAGCACTAACTTTTTCCTCCCCATGCACACGTCCTTCACCAAAGAAAATAGCGATGTGATGCCCATCATCCCTCGCTTCAAGTTTCCCAAGAGATTCATGATATTGCCGCCCTTTTCTTGGAGAGTCAAGCCTTCATGGAATTGCTTCCTATCTTCATCAAACATCTCTGCTGTACTCGTTGGAACTTGAGGAGGGGTGGTGGTGATACTCGTCTCATGTAAAGGTTTTGACTCCCAAAAAGGTATGGCCTCAAGCGCTTCTATGTCGATGGTATGTGAAACTGTGGGCATGACCATATCACCAACAGCCAGATGAACCATATCTATTGCAATTTCAGTGACCCCGAGAGAGGGTGAGATGAGTGAGGGTGCCCTTACATTTGCACCGGGCACAATAGAAATTTGGATGCACTTAGCATTCTTTGGTAGTGCTTGAGCGGAAAATTCTTTGGAGCATTCATTATCTTTACTAGATCTCCCTGGTATCGGGCTTTTATCTCCAACCTCAGTCACTTTCTTTTCCCTTTCTCCAAAATCTTGAGCAGCTTTTTCCTCCCATATGATAGAGACCATACTCACTTGTTCATGGGTGGTAGGAGAGGGAGCTTGTGGAGGTGGTTGTGGCTGTTGGGGTGGTGGAGACCTTTGGTGAGGGGGGTTGGGATTTTGAAGAATGAATTGGGGTTGCAGTTGTTGTTGTGGTGGGGGGTGGTATTGCAGAGGTGGTTGTTGGTAGGTGTGAGGTGGAGGTGGAGCATATTGATAGTTGAGTGGCGCTTGAGGAGGTGGGGGAGCATAGGGGTTTGGTGGGGCTTGGTAAGATGGTGGAACATAAGCACTCGAAGTGTTCCCTATAAAAGCTCCATCATTGTTCAGATTTGGCATTGGTTGAGATGGAAGTCTACCTTCTTCCCTTCTAGCCAAAGAGAGAGAAATCTGATCCAACCTCTGCTCAAGACGGTTAATAGACTGCCCATGTGCATTGACATCTTTTTTTACTTCATCTAGGCTTCTTAGCCTTCCTAGCACTTCCTCCTCAAACTTGGAGCTGTAGCGTGGCTTTTTCTGCCCATGTCCTTGCCCATCCTCATTCTATTGTTTCCAGGAGAAGTTCAGGTGGTTCCTCCACTCGGGAGTGTTGGACATTGGGTCCTGGTTGTTGCGGCCACCAAAGGAATGTAGAGCATTGACTTCCTCATCTACAGTATCAACCGCCATTGTGGGCTGGCTGGAAGAGCTACCCACTTGATTTTTCATCATCCGCATCATATCGGCCATCATCTTCATCATATCGGGGTCGTTGGTATTGCGACTCGGAGCTACGGAAGAAGGTGGAGGAGCGTAGCTTCGATCACAATGCCCCCCTTTTGTGGAAGCACGGTGGCGGGAATTTTCTGCGAGATGCTCAAACAATGGCCATGATTCCTCAGGCGGCTTTGCCATGAAAGTGGCCCCGCAGGAAGAGTCTACGTTGTTTTGGCTTTTCTCTTCAAGCCCGGTGTATAAGGCTTGAACGAGCTGCCACAGAGGAACCTCATGATGAGGGAAATCACGAAGTAGCTTTTGGAACCTCTCCCATGCCTCGTGGAAGGGCTTGTTCTCTTTCTGGGCAAACGACGTGATGCACCTTCTCATATAAGATAACTTGGCGATGGGGAAGAACTTCTTGAGAAACTCGTTCTTCACCTCATTCCACGTGACCAACTATGGCTTTGTCACATACCACTCTTTGGTTTTCTCCTTGAGGGAGAAAGGAAAGAGTGTCCTCCTGATTGAGTCGTCGGTGGCGACTGGAGTGCGGAAGTGACACGCTTTGACCGTGCGTATAACGCAAGTGCACACGTCAATGTAGTATAGGCCTTTGTGAGGCCCAAGTCGAACTCAGGGACACTGAATTATCGGTAGACTACTACTAACTACTCGCAATCAACTAGGCCAATTAAAAGGTTATGAGAGTTGTTAAAAATTAAAAGAATATAAAATAAAACAAAGAAATCGATTAAATGTATAGTATAATCAATTCAAATGGAGATCTTTAGGATTGTGGTTTCACCGTGGGTTTTCATTGTATGAATTTCCACATAGTTAATCAGATTCATCTCTCAATCCGGGTAGTGGTCTGTAATCAGAATTGTTCACTGTCGTGATACAATTCACTACCTAAGTCTAGGTCGGTTCCACCATCGTAGTAACCTATACCCTAAACTAGGTGCATTAGAATCGACCTCTGGGTTTCCACCATTAACCGTACATCACCTTGTTCAAGGGATTTGTTAATTAATGTGAATTTCGTCTCTTTTCAACAGTTAATTATTCTTTAAAAGTAATTAAGGGCATTAGTTTATCATTATGGTGATCAAGCATAATAATATAATTGAGAAAATGAAATCATACCACCAATTTAAGACACAAATTATGAATTACTATGATAAAATGTCATACAATGCTTCCCCGGGCTACTCCCGGTCCTAAAGATAAAGGGGATTAGCCCCGCATGTTCATCTCAGAGTAAGACATGATTGAAGAAAGGGGAAACATGGATAAAAACATGGATAAAGTGATGAAACCCGTGAATGGAGAAGATCCAATCATTCCTCGGCGTAGAGTGTGCGATCTACAACCTTTCGGCGGTGGAAAACGTCTTCTTCGGCTTCCGGAATGGTCGGGGCGTGTTTCTGGGCTTCGTTCTTCTCTCCACACCTTCTTGGGATGTGTGCAGTGGCTAATGACGTGATAGCTCACTCCTGGCCGCCATCATTAGGTATTAACACCGAGTTAGGTCACCAAAATATCATAGCCGTTGGATTTGGGTCAATCTGAAGCAAACTCTGATCTGACGGTGTCGATACCATCGACGTGGGTCAATGGTATCGACCCCTCACGATATCGGCAAGCCTTCTTTCTTTTCTGTCGTCCCGCCTGATGCTGACTCGATACCATCGACGCGGGTCGATGGTATCGACACCCTTAGGCATCAATTTTATCCCTTTTCCGTCACTGAAGCTATAAGTGTCGATAGTATTGAGTGGCTGATCGCCAACAACCTGATGGTAACTCGCTACCATCGACTTCCCAGTCGATGGTATCGACTCTGTTCTACTCCTTGCGGCTACCTGCCTGTGGCTGTGTAGATAGTATCGACTGATGTCGATGGTATCGAAAGTTGCAGATATGTGTTTTTCCTAAAATTGCACAACAAAACCAAATCAGTCGAGATAAAACCTATAATTATAATCATTTATGCTCAAAACGATAAAATAAGAGAGATTTGACACTGAGAAGGATCATAGACTAAAGTAAGTGAATTATGCAATATTAACCACCAAAGTGACCAATAAACACATAAAACGCAAGTAAAACAAGTATATAAATGTGACTCAAAATCATCACATCAAACTCCCCTAAGCTTGAACATTGCTCGTCCTCAAGCAACACAACTCTAGAATAGAATTGTGAGGGTCAACTACAGAACAGATTATCACAACAGACTTCGCCATATGATCCCCGCCATACCTTCACATTCCGGCCCTTACTAACCACAGAATGATAATTACCCTAAAGGAGACAATAATCATCCATAAAAGATATCTACCTCAAAATTGATGAACACTATCATGTAAGGCAGTTAACATAATAAAATCATCCGGTCTAGACTCGGTGCATCTTGTGATCTTCTATCTACATTGCTCATCCTAACTACCATCTAAATGGAAGCAACTCTCCTGGTCTTAATGAGTGAGGAGAAAATCATGGTGGCCTACCAATTTGAGAAACAGGTGGATGGAATGGGTGGCTGTGGATGAAATGGAAGCATTATATGGTTTTAACATGAACAAAAACAATAATGACCTAAATGATGCATATGCAAATGAAAATGCCTAATGCCTACCTTTGGGTGGAATGATGCATGTACTATCATTCCATCTCCAGGTGAGATGGAATATCTAATAAAACTACACCATGTGCTTATTATTCTTAGTATGCAAGTGAGAACATGTTCCTTTCTCCCTCTCATTCCTACTTACTTCTCAATCCTCTTTTCTTCTTCTTTGTTTTTCAAAAAAAAATTTCAACTTTTATTTTTTTTTCAAGCCCTTATTTTCATAGCTGACAATGAATTATTTGTCGGGCTCACTTATTGCTACATAACTTATACATTTGAAGCATTCAGAAGGTATGGAACAAGTTCATCACCTTTAATGTTTCAGAAGACATAAGATGCATGATGTACTATATGCACAAAAATGTGAATGCAGCTACAAAATGATAGTTATGCAACTAAATGACACACACCTAAGGATAATGTGCATGTATAACTATTCTATCTTTTTTTCATTTTCATGCACAAATATGTGAAAATAGTTGCAATGCAAGACCTATCTACGTGGGATGCAATCAAAGAGATGAAAACCGTAATGTGCTTCCAGTTCTTAAGGTGGAGTATGAAAATAATGGGGTGGATAGATCACAAGATTAATTGACTGAACCTTTGGAAAATATTATGTGTCCCTCCTTACTGACTTGTGTAGTAAGTAAGAGGTTTCTCTCTCTTAATTCAAATTAAGGTCTCATTATCATTTGGTCAGTTTAGGCTCGAACAACTAATTTCGTCCACTTTTCATGAATCATAGGAATGTACAGTTGTGGTTTCCTGTTTTAGAGTTGACAAACCCAATTATTTCCTTAAGTTATGTGCTCAAAGTTAAACAACACAAGCTTGCAAAAGCACTAAAATTTTTCAAATTTACCCCTGATTCCCATGTACCAACAACGAGATGACATATGACATTAGACATCCACAATTACACTAGATAGAGTGTGGATCCTAAAAACAAACTAATAACTAAGAGAAATAAATGACAAAAGACAAAGCACTAAAAACTAAAAACTAGGAAAAATAAAGGATAGAAACTGTTCCAACTCCCCCCCAAGCTTGAATTCGACTATGGCCTCATAGTCAAAAACAACCTTAAAAGGTGGAACAGTGATACCGATCATTCTACAGGTGGAGGCGGGTACTACGGGGCCGTGGTGTCCCATGATGGGTACTGCCCCTGGAAGCTCGGATCATACTGGGGCATTGGTGGAGGTTGTGGATACCCTCCAAAATAATTCTGGCTCCAGTAGTTGTCGTAGAAGGGATGTTGCTGCATCTCCATCCTATGCAACCTGTCGTGGATGTTCTGTTGGTTGTCGAGGAGGAGGCGCTCATTCTCGAAAATGGCCCTCTGGTTCTCTAACAGCCAGTTCGTGGTATCCTGAATACCGGCGGAGGATGCTGTATGCTGCAGCTGGGTCTGCTGAAATCTCTTGCAGCATTGTGTACATCCCTTGCATTGAATAGACATCATCTCCTTAATGAGAGGGCTGAGGTGGCGGAGGTTGTGAAGATGAAGATTCACACGGGTAGAAACGGGGACGCTTCCTGGGTGCTACTCATGCCCGAAGAGGAGTGAAAGCCTCCTCTTCCTCTTCATGCTCGTCGCCGTCATTATCATTGTCGTCATTACCGCCGTCTTCATCTGAGTCATCAATGGCTATGATGGGCCACCTGAAATGCTGAGCTACGGGGTCTGGAAGCGAACACTCTTGATATTTGTGATTAACATGGCAATGTGCATATGCCAAGCCATCACGGAGCAGGAGGAGGTTGGAGCGGTGTAGATGATGCATGTTGGCCTTGTTCCTACTGGAAAGGGGAGTAAGCTGGGAAAGATCCAACCCAAGATAGATGGACAATGGTGTGATCAGCCCCCAAAATGGATAGGAGCTTTCCTGATACTCCTTTTCACGGCCACCACGCACATCAAGAAGAACGCACCCCAATTGCACTCCTCACGCTTCAGTAGTTTGTACAGAAAGAACAAATATGTCTCTTGGAATTTGCTAAGAGACAGGTCGTCGTGAGCAAAAAGCATGGTGCAGAGCATGCGGTGCAGAATCCGCACAAATGGATGCTCGAAGTCGGCAACCGCAGCGTTGTGGTAGCTGTCAGATTTGCCTAGAGGCGCAGTCACCAGCTGGGCGAAGATGGCGTCATAGTCCGTTCGGTTGTCTGGCCTCCGGTGCTGGTAAGGTGTTTGATACCAGTTATACACCGAATTGAACTGGGCGAGAGTGATGGTGTAGTTGTTGTTGAAGAGTCTGAACGACACCCGCCCTTGCTTCCACTCTCTGTCGGTGGCGATCAAGTCATTGGGCACGACATTGATGTCCAATGATGCCATGAACTCCGCCACGAGTTCCTTGTAAGTTGGCCACGAGTTCCTTGTAATGGCTGGCCGCCGGCGTGGTACTCCAACTCATCGGGCATCCTGCCCGTGTGTCTCGCCTGCCCTTGCAAGATGTAGGCGAGGTTGGCCTCGAACCCCAGATCACGGACCATCGTCCGATCAATGTAGTGAGTGGGCTCAATCTTTCTCTTCAGCAGCTCCTCGTATACCTTCCGAATCTCCGCGGAAGGGTGGACATTCCTCGGATGAGGAATTAATGTAGGAGGCGAAGGAATGAATTAGGGGATCTCCATTGGGACCGCGCGTGAAGAAGATGCTCCTGCTATATGCACCATTGTCGCCGAGAAAAGGGAATAGAAGATGGAGCTTGGTGAAGGTCGGAGAAGACACTCTCCGCTCGATGAAGACTCGGTGAAGATCGTGATCCTTGGACGCTCATAGCAGGCCCCCGATCGCATAACAATGCTTAGTGCACAAGTAGAGGAAGAAAGCTCTAAAAGTGTGAATAGAATTGACAACCACCCCTCTCTTTTATAACTGTGGCCGTCGCTGCTGTGGACCCGTCGATACCATTGATGTGGGTCGATGGTATCGACACCTATAGCACAATCCGATCTTTGCGAGTATTGACGGATGTCGATAGCCTGATGTGGGGGCCCAGATTGATGACGCATCTGTTGGTATGTATGCCTTGAGAGCCAATCATGGGATGATTGGTGGGATACATTAAGATTGATTTGATAAACATCAAAGGCAAGCTTCCAATTCTTTCTGGTTCAGTCATATGAGATAGTGATAGAACAGATTGAATGTCTAGAGAATGACAGTACTCAATGACGTATGCTTTCAGGTTAAGGACCTGAATGATGAGATCATACAGATGCTAAGAGTTTGTACATTCTTGTTATGTCCCTAGTCAGATGTCATTGTGGAAGGTAGATAGACAGCAATGACACACAAGACTAGATTGTGGTGTTGGTTGATGACAGAATCTCATTAGTCATGATATAGAGATATCAAACCAAACACATAGGTACTTGTTAGAGAACAAGTGTACCTGACAGACCCACCGTGAGTTTGACACATGGAACCATGACATGGTAGTCATAGTCAGTACTCACAGTGATGGTGGTGAGTGTGATTCTTTGACCTAAAATCACTACACTCAACACATGTCGTTGGGCACACTTTGACATCATCAAACGCAGTCCTGAAACATGGGTTGTTATAAAGGTGATGATTGGGTGGCTTTGACACATGGGGCTTTTAAGGGGTGAGTGATAGATATGGGATTTGTCCCTCCTGAGGGAGTTTGATATCCAAGGCCACTTGATGAGTAGGATTGAGATAGGCGTGCGCATGCATGTGTGAATCAGTATGTGATATTGATGTCATACATATCTCGTTCAATCTACTCTGAGATCAAGAAAGTGAATGAACGTTGACAGGATGACTGTTCCATGCCTCGAGTTCATTCGGGATATCAGTGACAAAGGAATTATACATTCGCTGTAACACCATTCACAGATTGTAGGATGAAAGTTGTTCTCCAACTTTCTACTTTCACTTGGGTAGCATTGATGTGTGACTAGGCACCGCTCTTTGCTTGTGAAGTCATAAGTGTTATGGACTTTCACTGCCAACGTGAAATGGACCTGCAGGGTCACACACATAGGATTTAACCTGGAAGAGGAGTTTTTTCCACAAAGCAATGTTTAGATTGATTACTAAAGGAGTTTAGTAGTTCAATTAAACACTCAATCAGTCGATGGCTCAATATCATATGGTTCAAGGTGTTGGACGCATTGATTGGAGTATCAGATTGATTGAAATCACAATTGAGTGATTTTGCCCAACCTGTGCTCCCAACCGATCGGCTCAAGTGTTGAATCGGTCGGCTGAGGTTGCTGAACCAGTCGGCTGGAGTGTCCAACCGATCAACTCATGACCAGGTTGAAACAACCGGTTCAAGGGTTGAACCGATCGGCTCAACTGGTGCAACCGACCTGTTGGGAAAGTCATGTCGGCAAGAATTTTCCTTTGGTTTCAAATTACCCAATTTGATTGGGAATAACATTGGTATTCGATACCAATTGGGAATGAAACAAGGAAAGTCTTTTTGAGCCGGATCAGGACAGTGAACCGATCAGTTCAGGGCACCAACCAATCGGTTGGAGTGCCCCAAATGGTCGGCTCAGGTCCAACCGATCGGCTCAATGGTCGAACCGATCGGTTCAGCTATGAACCGATCATTTCAGGTTGCGAACCGGTTGCTTTTTGTGGAAAATCTCGAACCCTTCTACTCCTGCTTTAGTCCCATATTGCCGGGGACAGAGAACCTTGTCCCATGACCCTCCTATATATATAGGGGTATTGGGGGCTTCTCAAACAACAACTCAGTGCAGCCAGTTGCTCTGCAAGTTGTCGTTCTCTCTGGTTTTAGTAACCGAGAGAGAGCCCGAGCAAGTGCTTCTCGTAAAGGGAGGTGCAGTAAGGGAAGGACAACTGCAGTTGCAACTGGAGGCAGGAGAGTGTGTTGGTGACTAGTACGTCAATAGGAGGGTGCGACTCCTTCCACTTCCTTGTGGGACAAGGAGTGTGGAGTTCCAGGTGGTCCGTGTGGACTACTTCAGAGGCGGGAGGTCACTGCAGCTTAGGAGGACAACTGTCATCTGACAGTCCGGTAGGAGGAGGAGTCGTCAGTCTCGGTGCGACCAGGAGCTGCACAGACGCCGTACAAGACCGGAGTTGAAGACCGCACATTGCGCAAGGTATTGTCGCCAAGCAAGCCTTGGGACAAGGTATGATTCCACAAACCATCCTTTCCTAATATATAGACGTTGACGCGTTTCCTCGGTATGGGTTTGGGGAGAAATTTTTGTTTCTGCTGCCTTCTCTGCCTCCCCTATAAACCCAACAGTGGTATCAGAGCAATGTCAACTATTCTATATTTTAGGAATATCGATATGATCAATTTTGGTTTGTCGCCTTTATTTATTGCATGCGATGCGAATAATATTGGCTTTATGCATGTCCAATCCTAAATCCACAAATCCCAATTACATATATGATATGTATTATTAATGCACTTGATACGCGTCGCCCTTAAATGAGTTTTGTGGTGGATGTGTAGCATGATTATGGCCTATAAACCCTATATGTGTGTGGTTGTTTGTGGTTGCTTGCATCTCGGTCTGCGCACCAATCTTCCCTCTCTTATTCCTGATGTAACTCGAAATAATTCGAGATTATTTCCTACCTTTGCTCCCCCCGAATGTAACTTGAGGTTTCCCTTTTAAGCAATGTAAAATAGGATAGATTTTATTTCCTGTTATGTCGAAGACCGGCGGACATCAAGACAACAGCTGAAACGATCGGTTCAAGGCATGAATCGATCGGTTGACGTTCCAGACGGTTGGTTCAAGGAGTGAACCGATCGGTTGATGACCGGTTCAAGGAGCGAGACGAGCGGGTGGCGGCCATGAGGAGATGCACGACGTCTAGGCAAACCGATCGGTTGGAGGAGCCAACCGATCGACTAGTGGCACCCAGACGACCGGATGGAGAGTACAGATCATTCATGTGATGAGTTGATCAACTCGGATGGCAAGGCACAAATGTTCATCTTGTACAGGTTGCATGTGATGTTGACCTAGATGACCGTGATTCCTCTTGGCTCGAGGAATCACATTAGGATGGCCATAATCATCGCTTTTTATCGTTTGTGCATGTTTTCTGTGGGATATAGCATGTATATGCTACGTACTATGTATTGTGGTGATTGGATATGTATATGTATATAAAAACCAAATCCCTCATTAAAATATTATGTTTTAGATGCCTTCCAAATGCGACACACATGAAAAGCTTGATCGACCAAGTGTGGGCACGCCCTAGCGTGGTGCACCGTCTATCTCGTGGAAGCATGAAGGATGAATGTGTGGGTCTGCCCTAGCAGGGTGCATATTCATCGTGTTTGCTTTGGGTCGGACTTAACAAGGTGACCTAGATAGGATCTAGTGCCTTGAGGCATGGAGATGATCATTGCAAGGAGTTGTATATGACATCTTATCAAGAGTTGCATATGATGCAATTGGCAAAAGTTGCCTACCTGAGAGATCTAAGTTGTGGGCGATCAGCCCTAGCTGACTCATGTCTTAGAGGATTTCAGGATCTTGCCCACTAGAAGGTTGTACGCTGCAATCTTCCGAATTGATGGTGAGGGCTATCAATTTGAACTAGAATAGTGGGAGCGATAATTAATTAAAGGCCTAATTTTATCGTCAACTTTTCAAATCAATCAAACAAGTCAAAAAGAGTTTTTGAACTAAAATTGCATATATTTCCTTTTTTTAAAATAAATGGTTAATCAACAAATCACTTTATTTGCGATGGGTCTTTGAGACCAACAAATTAAATGGGAATAATTCCACGATTGGTTAGGACGATGGTTCTCAATCAAAGAGTGAAAGCTCTAAGTCCTAGTTATACCAGAACTAGATGAACTCGATCCCACCACATCAATGGCTGAAAGTATGCTTATGGAAGAATACCGAGGAAGACATTGATGAGGAGTGCTTGATGTTGTGTTCTCTGAACTATGAGTTGCAGAGACAACATGAGACATATGATGTCTCCAATACACTGTCCTAGTATGTCATGACAGAAGGAGATCCAGTAAGGTATTCACACACTCAATGTGATTGGGTATGTGGAAAACCTGACTAAGAAATATTTCCTCTGAGCCAAGAGTTGGCTATTGGTATGATACTGCAAATGTTGCGAGAATCATACAATTCATGATAAGCTACAACACAAACAACTTTGACAAGCGTTGACAGAGTTGTTGGACATGTTAAGGATAGTAGAGGCAAAGATGAAGAAAGACAAACCATAATCTTTGATGTGATCAAAGAAAAGGTAAGTCTTAAGGGCCAGGGCAAGGGCAAAGCTAAGAAGTGTTATGATGCTAGCCAGCAATCCAAGCCGTCTTCAGCCTCAAGGCACATGGGGAAAGGGTGTATGAGGAATTGCCCTCTATATCTGGAAGAACAAAAGAAGATAAAAGGTGGGGATGGAGATCTCCACCTAAAGTATCATGAAATGAACCACTTCTTTATCTGAGGTATATGATACCAAGATATGGATCTATCATATATGATATGCAAGATCCGCAAAGAAGTGATGGCCTTTGTGAAAGGACCAAGAAAGAAGTACCCATCATTGGAGCAAGTGTTGCTGCCATAGATAGGAGTATCTTTCAGTTTATTTCAGTCTAAAGGGCACGGAATAGAGTTGAGAACTGCTATTTCAATTTGCCAATAGATAGAAACACTTTATTTTTGCATATTGTATGACAATGATGGCAATTGATAAAGTTGATGTTTCGATCTTAAAGATATGATCTTTATGGAAATGCCTTGTTTATCTTATGGTATTTGATATGCATAAGATAAAAATGATACCTAAAAGTTATAGATAACTCAAACAATCAAATTAGCATCAATCATGAGAAATTCATTTCTAGTTTCCATGTGATGGATAAATCTAGACTCTTTTGGTTAGAGAACCAGTAAGAGACATGAATACCTTGGATATGATTAATCAATCTTCACTAATGGTAGTGGGAGAATGATTATCCTATTAGGTATAATACATGTGATGTATTTACATACCTATTGGAACAAATGCTAATACTTCAAATGGTACTTAGAGAAATACCAATATGAATATCTTGAAGTGTTCAAGATTATCATAAATGAAGTACACATTTGGAAAAGTGTTAATTCTTGATGAGATCAATGAATGAAATACTTGGACCAAATGTTTGAGATCCTTATGAGTGATTATGATAGTGTATCATAGTGAACTCATGATTAAGGCATGGTGATGTCTAAATCAAGAAGGAATCATACTCTAAGGAGTTAGAGAATGATTATCAAATAACTGAATTCTTCTTAATAAAAGAATACCCCACACTAATAAAGGACATTAAGAATCACAAGGAGTTGTGAGTTCTTATATCCTTGACAGATACACCTCAATTATCTATGTGATAAGTTGTTCATGTGATGAGTCAACTATCTAGATGAATATGAGGAACCGAATTTTGAGTTATGGTTTATGACCATTACATCCTAAATGACATCCATGTGAACCATAAGGTATGACCTTGATGGTAGCACTCATTGGATGAAATCCATAAGTGCAAATGAGTCTTAAGTGTTAAGACACATGGATAACATTTTGAGAAGAATGATGCTTGTTGATTGCAACTTAATGACTAAGACATTTGGCATATGGATACTAAAACTGCATTCCTATGAGGAATAAGTCAAGGATGTGTACGTGACACAACCTATAAGGTTTATGAATCCACTAATGCAAATGAAGTCTATAAGTTACAATGGACTAATCAATGTGATTGATTGAGTACAAGCAACTCAGAATTGGATCTTTACTTTGATAATATAGTCAAAAGGTTTGACTGATATGTCAAAGATAAAGAAGGGATCTGTGATTTAGTGGGAGCGTGTTCACATTCCACATATTGATGTGAAATGGAAATGTTCTAGAATGGAAATCTAAAAGTGGAAATTATCTTTAAGGAAGATAGAGATGTTTCCTATGTGATAGGAATAGAGATCTATAGAAATAGTTCTCGAAAACCTCTTGACCTGAAAAGGAGAAAGCATACATTGGCAATCTGTACTGAAGAGTTCAGTATGCACAGATTCAGTGGGAGAAAACTTGTTACATGGAGTTAGTATCCCAAGGCCAAGTGTCCAATTCTTATGAAGAATGGGAACACTAAGAATAGATATGGATCTATTATGTATGTAATCATCCCATTGTCTTGCATGTATGACATGACAAGAATAAAATGCATTCATCATCTTGTATGTAGGACATGGAAATATGATGTGCTCATACTGATAACTCGTATGTAGGACATGACGAGTGGATGTCTGTCTACTTCCAGTAAGGGTTACTGGAATACCATAAGAACTTGATAAGTACTTGGTAAGTACTAGTTCTATGGAGATAAGGAAGAGTTCGATGTAAAGAGTTACATTGATGTGAACTTCCGAAAGGATAGAAAATTAATCGCAAAATATACATAGGATGTATAAAAGTGAAAGTTTGTTGATAATTGGAAGTGTTCCAATAAAACCATTTAAAAGGGAAATGTCGAGTATCTGTGTGTTAGTGAACAACAGTAGATACTATATGGATCTGAAAGTTCAAGAGATGAACTTATATTCCACTCATTGATGACAAGTCTGGAATCCTTGATCATGCAATGTGGCTAAAGGTTAGCAATGGAATACTAGATCGCATATTACGACAACTCCATCTCATATGTGCGACGTACATCGAAGAGATGAGAGACATGCAATTTATACTGACTTTGGCAACGTGTTTCCATTACTCACTATGATGGCACTAGAGCATAGTAACATGTGGGACATGTTTGAAGATCACTATGAATATGATTCAAGGGTGATTGGCTCGCAGTGCAAGTGGGAGTCTGTTGGTATGTATGCCCTGAGAGCCAATCATGGGATGATTGGTGGGATACATTAAGATTGATTTGATAAACATCAAAGGCAAGCTTCCAATTCTATCTAGTTCAGTCATATGAGATAGTGATAGAACAAATTGAATGTCTAGAGAATGACAGTGCTCAATGACGTATGCTTTCAGGTTAAGGACCTGAACGATGAGATCATACGGATGCTAAGAGTTTGTACATTCTTGTTATGTCCCTAGTCGGATGTCATTGTGGAAGGTAGATAGACAGCAATGACACACAAGACTAGATTGTGGTGTTGGTTGATGACAGAATCTCATTAGTCATGATATAGAGATATCAAACCAAACACATAGGTACTTGTTAGAGAACAAGTGTACCAGACAGACCCACCGTGAGTTTGACACATGGAACCATGACATGGTAGTCACAGTCAGTACTCACAGTGATGGTGGTGAGTGTGATTCTTTGACCTGAAATCACTACACTCAACACATGTCATTGGGCACACTTTGACATCATCAAACGCAGTCCTGAAACATGGGTTGTTATAAAGGTGATGATTGGGTGGCTTTGACACATGGGGCTTTTGAGGGGTGAGTGATAGATATGGGATTTGTCCCTCTTGAGGGAGTTTGATATCCAAGGCCACTTGATGAGTAGGATTGAGATAGGCGTGTGCACGCATGTGTGAATCAATATGTGATATTGATGTCATACATATCTCGTTCAATCTACTCTGAGATCAAGAAAGTGAATGAACATTGACAGGATGACTGTTCCATGCCTCGAGTTCATTCGGGATATCAGTGACAAAGGAATTATACATTTGCTGTAACACCATTCACGGATTGTAGGATGAAAGTTGTTCTCCAACTTTCTACTTTCACTTGGGTAGCACTGATGTGTGACTAGGCACCGCTCTTTGCTTGTGAAGTCATAAGTGTTATGGACTTTCACTGCCAACATGAAATGGACCTGCAGGGTCACACACATAGGATTTAACCTGGAAGAGGAGTTTTGTCCACAAAGCAATGTTTAGATTGGTTACTAAAGGAGTTTAGTAGTTCAATTAAACACTCAATCAGTCTATGGCTCTATATCATATGGTTCAAGGTGTTGGACGCATTGATTGGAGTATCGGATTGATTGAAATCGCAATTGAGTGATTTTGCCCAACCTGTGCTCCCAACCGATCGGCTCAAGTGTTGAACCGGCCGGCTGAGGTTGTTGAACTGGTCGGATGGAGTGTCCAACCGATCGGCTCATGACCAGGTTGAAACGACCGGTTCAAGGGTTGAACCGATCGGCTCAACTAGTGCAACCGACCAGTTGGGAAAGTCATGTCGGCAAGAATTTTCCTTTGGTTTCAAATTACCCAATTCGAATGGGAATAACATTGGTATTCGATACAATTGGGAACGAAACAAGGAAAGTCTTTTTGAGCCGGATCAGGACAGTGAACCGATCGGTTCAGGGCACCAACCGATCGGTTGGAGTGCCCCAAACGGTCGACTCAGGTCCAACCGATCGGCTCAATGGCCGGACCGATCGGTTCAGCTATGAACCGATCATTTCAGGTTGTGAACCGGTTGCTTTTTGTGGAAAATCTCGAACCCTTCTACTCCTGCTTTAGTCCCATATTGCCGGGGATAGAGAACCCTCTCCCATGACCCTCCTATATATATGGGTATTGGGGGCTTCTCAAACAACAACTCAGTGCAACCAGTTGCTCTGCAAGTTGTCGTTCTCTCTGGTTTTGGTAACCGAGAGAGAGCTCGAGCAAGTGCTTCCCACAAAGGGAGGTGCAGCAAGGGAAGGACAACTGCAGTTGCAACTGGAGGCAGGAGAGTGTGTTGGCGACTAGTACATCAACAGGAGGGTGCGACTCCTTCCACTTCCTTGTGGGATAAGGAGTGTGGAGTTCCAGGTGGTCCGCGTGGACTACTTCAGAGGCGGGAGGTCACTGCCACTTAGGAGGACAACTGTCATCCGACAGTCTGGTAGGAGGATGAGTCGTCAGTCCCAGTGCGACCAGGAGCTGCACAGATGCCGTCCAAGACCGGAGTTGAAGACCGCGCATTGCGCGAGGTATTGTCGCCAAGTAAGCCTTGGGACAAGGTATGATTCCACAAACCATCCTTTCCTAATATATAGACGTTGACGCATTTCCTCGATATGGGTTTGGGGAGAAATTTTTGTTTCCGTTGCCTTCTCTGCCTCCCCTATAAACCCAACAGCGTCGATACCATCGACGGGTGTCGATGGTATCGACCCATCCCACAGATCGACTTCCTTGATGTAGTGATCACCGTTGATTTCCTCTTGCGGATCGGTGACATGTCGCGTCGATACCATCGACGCGGGTCGATAGTATCGACTCTTCTTAGGTTAAACACCCTCGCGAGGCCTGGCCGCCGCTTTCTGCCTGTAGCTGAGTCGATACCATCGACAGGCCCGTCGATGGTATCGACTTCACTGAGACAAATTTTGTCTAAAAATCTTTAGGGATCTCGCGAGTATCGACACCCATGTCGATACTATCGACCCCGTTCTGGCGATTCACTGATGGTAGGTCGATACCATCGACGAGTCCGTCGATAGTATCGACTCAGAGAAATTTTTGCAGCCGCCTAACTGTGCCCATGTCGATACCATCGACACAATGGTCGATGGTATCGACCCTGCCTCAGGCCTGCACACTGAACAAATGATCAAGGTATCATTTTTACACTAAAAACAAAATTAAACCAAACTAACTTGTAAATGCAAACAAAAATAGATGAAACTACCAATGGTTGGGTTGCCTCTCAACAAGCGCCCTTATTTAACGTCGTAGGCTAGACGAAATCAAGCATTTCACACATCCTTGAGTGTAATGAGTTTTACCTCATGCACTTTCCTCGTGTAATCCTCACCGAAGTAAAACTTCAACCTCTGTCCATTAACCAAAAATGTTGTCTCTCCATCACGCACCATGATGGCTCCATGTGGCCGTACCTCTTCCACTATGAAAGGTCCACTTCATCGGGATTTTAATTTCCCGAGATGCATCTTCAACCTTGAGTTGAACAAGAGCACACAATCTCCCTTCTTGAAGACACACATCTGAATGTGTCGATCGTGAATCAGCTTTGTTCGCTCCTTGTAAATCCGCGAGCTTTCATATGCATTCATCCTCAGCTCGTCGAGTTCATTTAGCTCTAACAAGTGTTTCTTTCCTGCCTCATCATAATTCAAGTTCAGCTTCCTTAGCGCCCAGTGCGCCTTATGCTCCAATTCTACCGGCAAATGGCAAGCCCGCCCATAAGCCAACCTAAAAGGCATAATGCCTATAGGTGTCTTAAACGCCGTCCAATACGCCCATAAAGCGTCCGGTAGTAAGGTACTCTAGTTCTTTTGTGTCAAAGCCACTGTGCACTCCATGATTTTCTTAATTTCCCTATTGGAGACTTCGACTTGCCCCTGTGTCTGTGGGTGGTACGAGGTACCAATGTTGTGCTTTACCCCATACTTCCTCAACAATGCAGTGAACTTTTGATTTCTGAAATGGGTACCTCCATCACTGATAATCATCCTCGGTATACCAAATCTACATAAAATATAGTCTTTTACGAACTTGCACACTACAGTAGCATCATTAGTCCTAGTGGGTATTGCCTCTACCCACTTCGATACATAGTCAACAGCCAATAAAATGTACAAATTAGAGTTTGAGGACACAAAGGGTCCCATGAAATCAATACCCCACAGATCAAACACCTCAACTTCTTGAAATACATTGAGGGGCATCTCCTGTTGCTTTGAAATATTACCTGCCTGTTGGCAGGAATCGCATCGCCGCACATAATCATATGCATCCCAAAACAATGTAGGCCATTAAAGGCTGCTCTCAAGTACCTTGGCCGCTGTTCTAGAACTGGCATGATGACCTCCTGTGGGTAGAGTATGACAATGACAAAGTACACTCTCATACTCAACCTTCGGTATGCACCTGTGCAACATGCCATCCCTGCATTGCTTCAACAAAATGGGGTCATCCCAGAAATAATATCTCAAAGAATGGAAAATTTTCTTTTTCTCTTGATATGTCCAATCATCTGGGATAATTTTGCAAGCAAGATAATTAACAATATAAGAAAACCATGGATCTTTAGATTTTACAGAAAGAAGTTGTTCATCAGGGAATGTCTCAGTAATGGGTATATGAATGTCCTTCTCATCAACCCGTTCCAACCTAGACAAATGGTCTGCAACCACATTCTCTATTCCCACCTTATCTTTAATTTCAATATCAAATTCTTGTAACAGTAAGATCCACCTAATAAATCTAGGTTTGTCATCTTTCTTTTCCATCAAGTACTTTATAGCAGCGTGGTCCGTCCATACCACAACTTTTGACCCTACAAGATATTGCCGAAAATTTTCAAATGCAAAAACGACGGCGAGAAGCTCTTTTTCAGTTGTAGTGTAATTAAGTTGTGCTTCATTTAAAGTTTTGGATGCATAGAAAATCATAGTGGGTTTGTTGTCCATACGTTGTCCTAGAACGGCCCCTACTGCGAAATCCAACACATCACACATTAATTCAAACGACTTTGTCCAATCCGGTGTTTGCACAACCGGTGCAGAAATTAATTTCTCTTTGAGCACATTAAATGCATGCAAACACTTTTCATTAAAATCAAACACCGCATCTTTCTCCAGGAGCTCAGATAATGGTTTAGTGATTTTTGAAAAATCTTTTATAAATCGGCGATAAAATCCAGCGTGACTGAGAAAACTTCGTACCCCTTTAACTGAATTCGGTGGGGGAAATTTGGAAATAACCTCAATATTAACCGGATCTACCTCCAACCCCTTGCTATACACTTTATGTCCAAGCACAATCCCTTCACTAACCATCATATGACATTTTTCCCAGTTGAGAACCAAATGCATGTCCTCACATCGTTGTAAAACTTTATCCAAGTCATATAAACATTCATCGAAAGATGCACCATGGACGGAAAAATCATCCATGAAGACCTCCAAACAGCGCTCAACCATATCAGAGAAAATGGCAAGCATGCAACGCTGAAAGGTTGCTGGTGCGTTACACAAACCAAAGGGCATACGGCGATATGCAAATGTGCCATAAGGGCAAGTGAAGGTGGACTTCTCTTGGTCCTTAGGATCAATGGAAATCTGATTATAGCCCGAATAACCGTCTAGAAAACAAAAGTGAGATCGACCTGCTAACCGCTCTAAAATCTGATCAATGAATGGAAGAGGAAAATGATCCTTCAACATAGCAGCATTCAATCTACGGTAATCGATACACACGCGCCACCCAGTTACCAGACGGGTCGTGACCGACTCATTTAACAAATTATGAGTAACAGTAATTCCCCCCCTTTTTAGGGACTACCTATGTGGGGCTTACCCATGTCGAGTCAGAGATAGCGTAAATGATGACTGCGGAAAGGAGCTTGATCACCTCCTTCTTGATGACCTCCATCATGCTTGGATTTAGTCGGCACTATGGCTGAATTACAGGTTTGGCTCCTTCCTCGAGCCGGATCTTGTGCTGACAAAATGTAGGGGAGATCCCCTTGATATCTGTGACTGACCACCTGAATGCACCACAGTGATTCTTCAGCATGATCACTAGTTGATCCTCCTCCTCAACACTCAGATATGTCGAGATAATCACTGGTAGCTTTTCACCCTCGGCAAGAAATGCATATTTCAAATGAGGCGGCAGTGGCTTCAAGTCTAACTCTGGAAGACTAATCAAGGATGAATGAAGCGGTGGTGGGAGCTCCCCAAGATCTTCATAGTTCCTAGCATAAAAACACGGCAGCACCTGAAGCATCTTGACACATTTTTGTAGTGAGTTACTTCTCATCCAGTCATGTGTTATATTGACAAGGCAAGCTTCAAGAGGCAATTCTAGATATGCATCGAAGATAGAACTTGCTATGGCATCATCTTCAATAGAAGGAGGGATGTCCTCCTCTTCATCATTCGGAAAACTCACAGCCTTGCTAAGAGAAACAACTTTGGTCTGCTCCATAATGTCTACAACCAGTGTCCCCTTCTCCACCTTAGTCATTACATGAGCCATATCTAGAAACAGCTTCCCTAGACAGAGAGAAATATTCTGATCAAAGTGCTTCACCATGCGGCATTGCTCCTTTGCTTTTGATTGCGTTGTGCTTGAGGGCATAACCATTTCAAACCGATCATCAGCGATACCTAAGGTCAAACAACCTCTTCCCATCTCGAGTATCATATCTGCAGTAGCTTGGAAGGGTCTTCCAAGGAGTAACTCATTTCCTTGTTCGTCATGCATTTCCATTACCACAAAGTCTGCTGGAAATACAAACTGATCTACTTTAACCAACACATCCTCGCAAATACCGTATGGCTTCACCATAGAATTGTCCGCCAACTGAATCGTCATATTTCTTGGCCTTGATTCTTTCAGTCCCAGTTTCTTGAACGTAGAGAGAGGCATCAGATTTATACTTGCCCCGGAGTCACACAGTGCTTCGCCGAATTTCACTTTACCAATGTAACATGAAATATTGAAGCAGCCCGGATCCTTCCTTTTAGGTCGCAATGTGCCCATAATGAAAGC